>CM059587.1:18955000-20205000 GCA_030407085.1 Trichopria drosophilae
ATTATTGCTGGGGTAGGTTTAGATGTATTTAGGTTTCTTTGGAGAGTCTTTGAAAGTTCTGCGAGAGCATCAGATGTGGACAAATCTTTTTAAAAACCGAATTGGGCCTTATTTATAATTCTATTTTTCTTTATAAAATTGACCATTCTATCTTTCATACATTTTTAAAAAATCTTTGCTAAAATAGACATAAGCGAAATCAGACGATAGATGTTTAGAACGTTACAATCTCCAGATTTTAAAATAGGGACACAGACAGCTTTTTTAAGATCTATCGGTATTATTTCAGTATCAAATATGCAGTTAATTAAATGTGGTAAAGGTTTAGAAATGTAGTTTACAATTAGAAAATTCGTTTACAGAATTTTCTATTCATTTATTTTTAACTTTATTATAGCTATCTCTTTCCTATCATCCTTACTTATTATGCTAATTGCGTTATTTCTTAATTTGTTGTGTATAATGGTCTTATTGATCGCTAATTTTTGTACATAAGTAAATAAATAAAACATTTATCATTACAGAGTTCGGGAGTCGGGGAGGCAAGTGTCTACCATGCCCTGGTCGTCATTTTCCTGGAGTTCTTTGCGTGGGGTTTGCTTACCATGCCCATCATCTCGGTGCTCAACGAAACTTTTCCGGATCACACGTTCCTGATGAACGGTTTGATCATGGGCATCAAAGGTCTGCTGTCGTTCTTGTCAGCGCCACTGATTGGCGCGCTGTCGGACGTCTGGGGCAGAAAGTTCTTTTTATTTATAACGGTGGCATTCACCTGTGCACCTTTGCCGCTGATGAGCATCAACACCTGGTGGTTCTTTGCGATGGTTTCGATCAGTGGAGTTTTCGCGTGCACCTTCTCCGTCGTCTTCGCGTACGTCGCCGACGTGACGGAAGAAAGTCAGCGTTCCCTAGCGTACGGCTTGGTATGTAATTTAATTATTAACTGAATTCTTTAAGACTTTTGGCTATTATTATTAAGTTATTATTTTTAAAAAGAACTGCAAGAAGCTTTTTTTGCTTTTTCTATTTTAGTTTTTTGTTTGGTATATTATAACTTTGTTTATAACACTCATAAACATATTGTAATGTCTATCGCAACATCTGCAAGAGTAACAGATACTCGTCCACAGCCCTACTTAAAACAAAACAAACAAAATATAATTTTAACTTAATTCTTCTAGGTTTCCCGATTTAATACAATAATAATTCACTTCTTTGAATATCATAATACAATTTATATGCCACTGTTTCGATTACATCCATAATTTGTTTACTGTCGAAATTTTTTATCCAACTTTTTATGTTTAATATTAATTCTAGTAGTCCTTATTTCTATGGGTAATAAATTTAAAATTAATATCATAATATGTTTTCGTAATTTTAAGATATTTGTCTCTCTTAGCCATTTTGCCAACTTCTTTTTTAAGGTTTCATATTTATAAGTATCTGATCTTAAAGTTGTAGGTAATGCATTAATTCCTTTCGCAGCTGTATAGTCATACGATCGCTGTTCAATTCTTTTAAGCCTAGTCGGAACTTCTACATGCAGATTAGATTTAATTCTACTGTTTATCTCTGATAGGTTTTGAAACTGTGAATAGTTTATTTTTTGTTGAATATAACATTGTAGTTAACAGATCATTTTTCCTAGTATATAGAATACCGTTTTGTTCAAACACTTTTTTCGATGAAAATTTATGATTTTTTCCTAACATTTTTTTTTTAATAGACTTTTTTAGGACTACGAAGGTTCGCAGGATGTTGTCGTGTGTTCCACTCCACATAATGATTCCATAAGTTAAAATAGATAGTTTTTAATTGGTTGTAATTTAAAAATTTTTTCAATTTGCTAATTGTGAACGGAAAATGTCTAATTTTTTTAATTATGTCATTAATATGATACTTCCAACGCAGGTAACTGTCTACTGTAATCCCTAAATATTTAGTATAGTTTGTTCGGGAAACAACAATTTTAGCGCCATTTACTTTAAACGAAGGTGAAAATTTTGGTTTTAGAGACATTAACAGTTAAGTAATTTATATAGAGTAGAATAGAATTTATTTCCAGGTTACAAATACAAGTAACTAAACTAATACAGTACTACCGACGAATATAGATGCTTTATTCATTGATAATGCGTACCGTTTGCCGCAGAGATATAAACATATCTGTACACAGCCTGGAAAATAACGCAATACATTCAATTAGGAACTCTCGAACATTGGTGGAGGACCAGTGCAAAAGCGGCTTTGAATTTTATTCTATTGTAACGCGTCTAAAGAGATCGTGGAATGCTCTTCCGCAACTTCCATCTAACTATACTGAGGTATCGTTACCTAGATTTTTAAAGGTACACTGCCTTCGAAATTTTAATTGACACAACGCTCTGTTATAGTTTATCTAGTCAGGTTATCACGTGGAAAATTTTATGTCGTAGAATTAGGTTTTAATTAATATTGTTACGAGTTGTTGACTTTCGTAAATCGGGTTGTATTTATTGCAGTGATGTTATTATTGTTATTTATATATTTATATTTAAAATTGTTATTTTCAATACGTGTTGCAATTTGCGTTACTTATTTTATTTTTTATTCTAAATTTGTAAAAGGCTTTTAGACCGTAGAAAATAAAAATAAATAAATAAATACATTTATACTAGAACTTAACCTGCAATATTTTGTTTGATTAGTATCATTGAAATAACACCAAGTAACAGTTCAGTGTGTTCAAATTAATATAATTGAAATATTTAGTGCAATCTACAAATTCAAAATATTTAAGTGACTTTTTTTTTATCGTTCTTATCTACAGGTAGCGTTTTATAATATTCAGTTAGTTGATTAAAATATAATATTGCAATATATTCGTGACTCTGTCTACTGATCTCTTTTTTTACTTTCGGTAACAATAATGCTTTGTTCTGAGTAATTGATTTTTATAAGCACATGTTAAATCTCTATAATGTTGATAAAGTCATTCTAAAACATATTTATTGCATAGAGGCATTTATTGCTTGCACAGTTAATTGCACTGTGTAAAAGATATTGTACCAGTTAATTAATTTTGATAATTAAGTCAATCCGATTTTTATTTCGGAAGATTACAGTAGTATCATCTGCAAAAGCTAATAGCGTATCATTTATTTTTAAGTCAAAAACATCATTAACATATAAAATAAATAAAAGATGTCCAAGTGTAATTCCCTGGGGAACACCATATTCTACATTTTGTGAATTACTCTCATAGGAACCAATTTTAACCTGTTGTTTTTAAATTCAGGTGCTATTTTTTTCTCATCAGTTATTTTCGTTCCATTGTCTAAAATTATACTTTTAGTTTGCCCTCATGCGTTTACTTACATTATTAACGATTTTATTTATCTGGGTCCATAATATTTTAGGATCATGTTCAATATTCTCTATTTTCTGACTCTGATGATTTATTCTTGCCTTACGCATTAGATCTCTTAGATGATTTCTATAACTTTTAAACTTTGTCCATTCTTCTGGGTTTCTTGAATGTTTTTCAGTATGGTAAAGTGCAACTATATTTTATTCTTTTTCTTATAGGTTTCCGCAACCTTCGCCGCGAGTATGGTTATAAGTCCGGCACTGGGGGCTTACACAATGACGACTTACGGGGAGAATGTTGCGGTCGCATTAGCCACAGCGATCGCTGTACTCGACGTATTTTTCATCCTAGTCGCTGTCCCGGAGAGTCTTCCGGAAAAGGCTCGACCACCAGGACCAATTTCCTGGGAACAGGCAGATCCTTTCCAAGCCCTAGGAAAGGTAATGTACCTTTTACTATCTTTATGAATAATTGTCTGTCAAACATCTGTATTATTTTATACATTATTTATTTATTTATAAACGAGTTTAATGCCCATAACTACAAGTTAATACAAATATATGATAAAACAAAATAACTATACAGAAGTAACAATAATATACTAGTATTGTTTAAAAATATATTTAATTTTTATTATCACAGTACTGAGTTGAAGATTTTGAAGGTCTTGTAGATTTAATTTAAGTAGTATAATTAAGTTACATGGTCTAAATATTGGTGCGTTTGCAATATAGTTGCTTGCAGGTACTAGTAAATGAAATATATTAGAAAGACGTAAAGTACAATTGGGTGCGGTGAAATGCAGCTGATTGAATAGGTCCGCGGAGCATATTTTTGAATTTGAATTTGAATTTATTTATAGGTGTAATAAAACAGTACAAAGGCTTACATAGTCTGTACCTTACTAACTAAAACTTACTAACCAACTTAACCCTATAAATTTCGTCGCGATTTTACAATTATGATATTTAATATATATTTCTCACCTCCTAAGTGTTATAAGTGTCTTCATTTGTATTGTTTAATATCCAAGTCTTTATTAATCTCTTTTTTTTATTATTTGTTGTACATAGCTCTTTTAATTCTTCACTCAATAAATTATATAATTTACTTGCCATATAATCGTAACATTTTTTACCAACTTTTTTCTTTTTTTTCGGTATTGCTACTAATTTTTTCCTCGTATTTACAATGTTAATTTTATTTTCATTTCTTAGTTCTTCATGCATAAAATTTAAAGCTTTTTCATAGTAAAATTGCCTTATATTCAGAAGGTTTTCTTCTTTCATTAATACTCTTACTGAGTCTCGCATACTTTTCTTGTACATTATTCTTATTACTTTATTCTGTAATATTTGGATATATTTCATAATATTACTATATATCCCACCCCAAGCCAATATCCCATATGTCGCAGAAGATATGAAAAGAGCATAATACAATATTATCATTTGACTTATATTTAGTAGGTTTTTTAATTTCCGAAATGCAAAGAGCAAATACTAGTTTTCTTTAATATTTATTAAACTTTTAATCTGGGTTTTTTCATTTGTTCTATATTAGCTTCGATTTTAGTTTTATTTGATTCTGTGATTATACCTTCAATTTTTTTTACGTCACAATTATTTTTGCATTTTATAATAATTTTGTCCTTAGTGACATGTATTTTATTTATTGAAAGATCAGTTTTATGTGTTATTTATGTAATATGTAACCATTAATTAATTTGTATAAGAAGATAACATCATTTGCTTTACGTGTGGATGCAAGTGTCGTAATTCTAAATTTCTTGCCGACTGGACAATAATTGTGATCCGTAAAGTCCATTGGATTCCCAGATTTCGATAAGCCAGAAATCGTAAAAAATTGGATTCTTTCCAATTCGTTTGAATGAACCCCATAGTTAGGAGACCAAATGACAGAGCCGTAGAGTAAAATTGATTTAACTAAGGTGTTATAAAGTTGCTTTATAGAGTTTGCTGATTTAAAATTCTTGGTATTACGTATTACAAAACCAAGCATTTGCAATGCTTTTATCGTAAGACCAAACGATTAACGAACGAGAGTTGTGCATAAAAAATAATACCGAGATCTTTAACAATAATTACTCTATTTGCTGCTAGATTATATTTAGATTATTTGAATTATAGCTTTTAGGTTATATTTCCAATTCAAACTATAAATCTTTCAAGCTTGCTGAAAATATCGCTCCCTTGTTATCTAGCCGATGATGTTAAATTGTACTCTCATTATATGGTCAGCTCTCAATGGATTGCCCATAAATTTAAAGAAATGTAATGTTATTAGTTTTCACAGATCTAAGTAAAGTTTTTCATATAATTACTTACTTAAAAACTCTTCTATTCTAAGAGTAGATACAATCTGTGATCTGGGGATTATTTTTGATAGCACTTTATCTTATAAAATTCATTTAAATTCATGTATTTCTAGGGCTCTTAAATATATTGGTTTTATTCAAAGGTGTACTTTCGACTTTCAGTCTGTAAATACTATTTCCTACTATAAAACGTTAGTACTACGTATTTTAAACTATGGGTCTGTAATTTGGACACCTCATGTTGCCGAGTTGAATGACTCACTTGAAGCTGTCCAGCATAAAATCATACGATATTTAGCGTTTAAAACGCATTCGCCCATGAGTTTCATGGATCATAATTATGAACCTTATATGCAGTCATTTGGTCTAGCTAAAATAAGTCAGCAACACTTTTATTATGATAATTTATTTATGTTTAAAATTACAAATAATCTTATTAAGTGCGACCAATTACTTTGTTTATTCTCAATTCGTTCTACACATTATAATATTCATATATTAATATATGTTCTATTCACCTACTGTTCGCCTAACAAGGCAATGGAATCTTCTGTCATATACTATTTGTACATCCATGTCTATCTCAAGTTTTAAATCCTCCTTGAAAAGAACACTGATGTTATAATTATTCTGTAAATGCCTTCTTTGTATGTTGTTCTTTTTCATTTATTTTATATTGTATTTCACCATGTACTCAGTTTATCACTGTTTCTCTATTTATTTTATTTCGAATTCGTTTGTGAGGGCAATTATGCCCGTTGAAATATTAAATAAATAAATCACAGGTTTAATATCTTTGTTTATTTTAATATCTGTGTTATTTAATTATATAGTCTAGGCTGAGTTAATATAGTTAGCTTTTAGTTAGTCTTGAAATTAGATTTACCAGCTTTCATTGTATTATATACAGGTAGGCAAAGACCACACGATATTGATGCTGTGTGTCACAGTATTCTTGAGCTACTTACCTGAGGCTGGTCAATATAGCTGCATATTCGTTTACCTGAAGCTCACGATGGGTTTCTCCGGTTTGATGGTGGCGGTGTTTATAGCTGTCGTCGGCATCCTGAGCGTCGGTGCTCAGTTACTCTTAGGCCCTCTAATGCGAACATTAGGCGGCAAGCACACGATAATGCTAGGCCTCCTTTTCGAGATGTTGCAGCTCATGTGGTACGGTTTTGGCTCGCAGACGTGGTGAGTACAACTAAAGGTTTTACATCGACATTGTCGATCAGTCTCGGAGCGATGTTAACGCACGGTTTCTTCCAACAGGATGATGTGGGCGGCTGGAGTTTTAGCATCCGTGTCGAGCATTACGTATCCGGCGATCTCGGCTTTCGTGTCGATGCATTCGGACGCCGACAAGCAGGGCCTCGTGCAAGGCATGGTGACCGGAATGCGGGGCCTCTGCAATGGCCTCGGGCCTGCCATGTTCGGTGTTATATTTTACCTATTTCACGTCGATCTCAACGAAGGCACACCCGCACTACCGCTGAAGCCTCCGCTTCTCGACGAAAACAATAATACGGGAACTGCCACCCAGCACCACGATATTATGCCTCAGGTACGAACAATTATATCTCATATTAGCATTTCAGGATTTTAAGTTGATGTATTTAAAGTGACAATAAGTTACTTGTAATATTTAGGTTAGGTTTTTCTTACGTTTACAATGATCGTTCTCAACAAGATTTGGTAAACCTTCGGAAAAGCTACGACATCGCAAAAAAAAATTGTGCCATACTAGTTTTGTGTATTTTTGCCTCCTGATTACGAATATGACAAAAAAAATCCGGGCTCTGCTACACTGAAGCCGCTATCTTGAAAAAACACCTAAAAATCGTGTTTTTTTTTTAGATTTTTTCATTTATCATGAAAAATACAAATCGGATGAAAAAATGTTTCAAATAAAAATTGTAGAGCACAAAATTCTCTGCAAAAAAGGTTTAGTACATAATTTTCGTAATCTCAACAGAAAGCTCGCAAATGAGCGATGAAAGTGACCGTAATAGATTTCTGCAAGGAGTCCCGAGTTTCGAGAATTATGTTCAGAATGTACAATTGGCATTCTCCTACAGTTCGAAAGGAAATGCGTGAAACACGAGGGTGCCTGCGTGCTGGGGGGCTCCGCCCCCAAGACCCCCCTTTTATACTAACCTAACCTCCAACCATGCAAATGTGGGTCTATACAACAAACCGTTACAAGTTATTTAGTTATTTGCGGAGACTTTACCTCGCTGAAATCCATTACGGTCATTTTCATCGCTCATTTGCGAGCTTTCTGTTAAGATTACTAAAATTATGTATCAAGCCTTTTTTGTTAAGAATTTTGTGCTCTACATTTTTTATTTGAAATATTTTTTCATCCGATTTATATTTTTTAAGATAAATGGAAAAAACTAAAAAAAAACACAATTTTTAGGTGTTTTTTCAAGATAGCGGCTTCTGTATAGCAGAGCGCCGATTTTTTTTGTCATATTCGTAATCAGGGGGCAAAAATATACAAAACTAGTGTGATGAAATTTTTTTCTCAATGTCGTAGCTCTTCCGAAGGTTTACCCAAGATTTAATTTGAGGTTAGAATGTCTGCAGTAAAAATTGAAATACTAATTGAAGTTTTCTTATCTGCGCAGTTGATACCAGGGCCCCCTTTCGTATTTGGTGCGTTATTGGTAATTTGCGCGCTACTGGTAGCTGCGTTTATACCCGAATCAAGTCCAATGATTTCGGGTCAGCTACATCATTCTTCTACCTCCCGGAGGCCTTCCGGTAAATACGCATATCAAAAATGTACGTTACAGCTTACCACCATACAAAACGAAAAGGAAAATTCTGGTGGTGGGTTCATTACGATTTCTTTAAAGTCTAACACAAATGAGAGCGAACGTAACGTCGAAGCTTAAAGAGTTTCGACGGAGACGTATCGACGCTCGGTGTCGCATGAAGTGTCTTTGTTATTAGCTTCTTCGATTGTTGGAACGATACACTTGTGCTACACTTTTTGGTTGTAGCTTTTTATTTACACAAATTTGTTCAAGAAGAAGCAAATTTTTTTTTTCGAATTTCTTTGCGTATAATGTAATGTTTTAAGAAATGTAACGAATCCTTATGTAAGGCACGGCTTTCGAACTGTTATTTTAAGTTGCATTATAACGTTTGTTTACTTTTTATAAGTTAGCTGTCATACTGTCGCACAACTGCGGTTGATTCGAAAAGCATTTCAATTTAAAAGTTTTTGAAAATTTACTAGTTTACAATTGCATTTTTTAAGAGTAATAACCGATCGCGGTGTGATGAACACGTTTCGACACCAATGATTTTAAAGACTTCTTACTACGTTAATGTTTGTAAATAACAACATAACCTTTAGCAAATCAAATTCATTGGTTTCCATAATTTCATGAACTCCATCATGTGTATATAAATCATTTCATATTGTAATTCCGTGCAATAATCCTTGACGATACAGCAAGATACAGAAATTTTCTATATAATTTTCAATTTCAACAAGCTAAATAGTTATAAATCGGATGTAGTTAATTCTAGAAACAATTGTTAGTGATATCTTCACAATATAGTTTAAGTAGATTCCATTACTTAATATTATTTAACGATAATTTAAAGTTACGTAGCCTTAGTCATTATTCTAAAAATCAATAATGTTATTAATTTTAATTTCTTTTGTTGTAACGTATTTTAACAACTTATCGTGTTCTTGAACGTCACAAGTACTTAACGAGGAAACGCAATAGTTTGATGGAATGATCGAGTTTATCATTTTCATGAATATACAACAAACTATGCGAAACTCGATAATTTGTAGTATATCTGAGCACATAATAAATATTAAATTTATTTCCGACAGTTTTGACCATTTTGTTTCCTTAAGTTTCTCGAAATTATCCACGGAGAGAAATTTTCATCAATCGTTATAAGAAAAAAATATACTTATCGTAGTTCACTGTTGTTTTTATTGCAATTATAGTACGAACAAATACTGCACGCTTATTGTACCGTAAGCACAGGACACAAATTTTTGAGAATTTATCTGCATGCGATATTGTGAAATAGAGGTCTAAGTATTACAATAAAAAATATTACAGTTAAACACATAAAAACATTAAATAAATTACAGACGATGTAGAACTTTGGGGTTCTGCCGAAACTTTATTCCTATGTAGTAACAATGTAGTAACATTGAGTTAAGAGAATTTTTACATCAATATCTTTTCATACCCTAATACTATCAGCATTTCCATACAAATATTCACAGATACTACAATCGTCATGCCAACAGCTAACAGCGCATTGTAATAAATACGAATGAATTTTACAAACTCGCTGTAATTTTCATTTTATATAAATTTGGTAATATTCTTACGTGTGTAATAGTGTTTTGAGGTTATTACTATTTGAGGTTAGGATTTTTACGATATTTTTGTAAATTTACCAGACGGCATTGTGGATTTACTACATCAAGCATAGGGAAAGTACAATGCGTTGTAATTTGACAATGCTACACATTGGTAATATTTGAGCCCACGTCAAACGTGGTAATTTTATCGTTCAATGGGAAAAAGCAACAAAATTTGTCAAAATACAATGCCCAACAAGAAAATTTACAACGTTAAAAGTGAAATTTAGCATGCTGAACGTGGGTAATATTGAGCCCACGTTCAACGTAGTAAAATTCATTTCTATTTTTGACAGTGTGGTAAAGAAACATAACCTAACCTAACTTAGTCTAACGTAACCTAGCCTGACCTAACCTAACCTAACTTAGTCTAATGTAACCTAGCCTGACCTAACCTAACATACATAATATTACGGTTAAAGAATGTTATAAATAAAAAATTTAAACAACATGCAATTAACTCATTAAGCACATAAAAACATGAAATAAATTACAGACGATGTAGAATACTTGATTTTAGGGTTCTGCCATAACTTTATTCTTAAGTTACTACATTCAGTTACGAGAATTTTTACATCAATATCTTTTCATACCTTAATACTATCAGCAATTCCATACAAATATTCATAAATATTACACGGTAAAAATCCTGATGAAATTTACAATGTTGAGCGTGGTAAAGATGGAACCTACGCTGAACGTGGTACTTGTAAATCGCAAGCTGTAAAATTACTACGTTTAATGTAGGATTTTTATATTTGCGTCGTGTATTTTTACAAAATCATGTATTTTTCCCCCGCAACTGTAAAATTACAATTGTAAAGTAGAGCTAGAGAACCAACATTGAATGTGGTAATTTTACACTGCGCTGTAAAATTCCTGCGCTTCATATAGTATAAATCATCTTGTTTTTGAGGAAAATCCTTATGTTGTATGTTTTTACATCTTGGTCGGCCATCTTGGATCGGCCATTTCGAATTTTTAAAATCTGTGGTCAGATTCGTAATCAGCGACCTTAAAAGCTCTATTATACTAAATTTCAAACAATTATCTTAAAAAACAGCGACAATAATGAATTTTTTCGAAAAAGTCGTGACTTTTTAATGTTTGTTTATTTATAAATCATAAACAATAAACAATTATATCTTAATAACTGTTTTAATACATTCTTGTATCACTATAATAACATAAAATAGCAAAAACACAGATCTAAATGTGTTAACTGCAATTTAAATGAGCAAAATTCAAAAAAATCGAAGTGGTAACGTGGGTTACCAACATGCTTCTAAGGGTTAACCCATTAACGCCTGAAATGACAATTTTTATACTTCATTTTCAATCAAGCATTTTGTATCAAAATCAAAGTTGAAAACAATTGAGAGGTAAGTATCCTACTGTTTTCGAGGTCGCTCTTCAAGATTCCGAGGTCAAAATTGAGTTTCAGCCATCAGAAATTCCAATATGGCGCCGAATATGAAGAAAATGTCCAAAATATTGGGAATTTCAATTTCATTTCATTTCGTTTATTGCCAAAAAGGAATTTTTATTATCAATTTTTTTCAAGCTATTAAAATGTTGGAATTTTCTTGAAACCTTGCATAATGGTGCATAAAATAGTTGAATTTTAAGAAAAAATTTTACTTATACCCTACATTATTCTAACGACCTCAAAATCGCGTTGACAATGAAAATTTCTTTGAGAAATTTCTGGACGCTCTAACTCAAAAACTACCAACTTTAAAAAAAAATGCCTAGAATGAGAAGTTCTTAAAATTCATCAAACGATATAGTGGAATTTTTTCAAAATTTTTTGATGACATTTTTCAACATTTTTTTCAAAATTGTAATTTATTTACAAAAAATTCTGAAAAAAATTTAGTGTATTCTCTGATGAATTCTAAGAGTTATTTGTTCTTTGTAATTTTTTCGAAAAGTTGATAGTTTTCGAGGCAATGAATTTCAAATATTATAGTTTACGATTTTTTCCCCCCAAAAATTATCAATTTTTGGAAAAAATTACAAAGAACAAAAAAACTCGTAGAATTCATAAGTGAATACACTAAATTTTTTTCAGAATTTTTCATAAATAAATTATAATTTTGAAAAAAATTATGAAAAAAAATTTCTCAAAATGTCATCACAAAAATCTGCAAAAATTCCACTATATTTCTCGATTAATTCTAAGAACTTTTCATTCGTAGCATTTTTTTATAACAGCATGTAGTTTTTGAGTTAGAACGTTCAGAAATTTTTCAAAAAAATGTTCATTGTTGACGCCATTTTGAGGTCATTAAAATGATGTGGGGTATAAAAGTAAAATTTTTTCTTAAAATTCAACTGTTTTATGTACCATTATGCAAGGTTTCAATAAAATTCCAATATTCTAATAGCTCGAAAAAAATTGATAGGAATAAATAATTCTGAATTTTTTGGAATTTTAAAAAAAATTCGGCGCCATATCGGAATTCCTGATGGCTGAAACTCAATTTTGACCTCGGAATCTTGAAGAGCGACCTCGAAAACAATAGGATATGTACCTTTTAATTGTTTTCAACTTTGATTTTGATAAGAAATACTTGATTGAAAATGAAGTACAAAAAATGCCATTTCAGGCGTTAATGGGTTAAGGACAAATATTATTTGTATTTCTTGAAAACTTTATGAGAGTCGGAGCGTCCAGTGTTACAGAATATCATAATTTACAGGTACAAACAGTATATTTATATCATGATTCGATACATACTATTTTTTCTGCGTAATATTTTTATTGCATAATATTTTGTCGGTGTAATATTTAGACCATACACCGATATTATATATTCATAATAGCTGAAAATTTCTCTCTGCACAGAAAAATAACAACCGAACACTTGAATGAAAATGAAATTCAATAGTCTCCTTAACACTAAAAAATTAAACGATACAATTTTTACATACAAACAGTTAATTCAACGTAAAATATAAAAATTTCATATCGTTCAAGTTCCTGGTTGTGAATTGCTTCGACCTAAGCATTTTTCTAATGAAGAATCGTTTATTTTGAGTTTAGCGCATTGCCTTGATTTACAGCACATTCTAATCGATATCTGTTGCATCGCATCCCACACACACGCTCATTAAAATTCAACCGAATGCAGGTTCGGTAGCAGATGGTGTATATAACGGCATTAAAAATTGCAGGTCTGTCGCTAGACGTTCACTACGATACGGATAGGATAAGTAGCGGACGGGGAAAAATGGGCGCGATGTCCCCACTAGTTGATAACTGCAACTCGGCCGCCCTCTAACCGACGAGGAAGAGCAGACGCGCTGCAAGATACAAGGACGAGGCGAGTCCTTGGGGACTCGATGCGGGCCCCCCAGTTTCAACCGTATCGTATAATACTGTCCGATATGCTTCGACCGACGAAATGGAGCCATTTTAAAAACAGATATCCAGACTGTAGAAGTCGTCGATACATTTTCGTAACGGTCTTGTGGGGGGGACAAAAATATGAAAATGAAAATAAAAAAAAAAAGAATAGAAAAAAGTAAGCGAAATACAGCAGCAGCAGCGGCATCCACGTAGAGGGCGGACGCGTTTTTAGCGAGTGAGACGTCCGAAGCGCTTCGCCGGTGATAACGAGATAAATAAACTATTTTAATAAGCTTGCCGAAAGCACAAAGGCTAAAGGCAGTAGAGGAATGGTCGCAAACAGTATTGTTTTTCTCATCATTCGACTCGATCGAATTCTCGCTTCTCCATTCGATAGCGTTTTCAAGTTGCTCCGAACCCTCCGCCCGAGAATGATTTATTTACTTTTCCTGTGCGAACCCTATTGAAAGTGACGGGTGATTTTTAACACACAACACAGACTGTACGAGTAAAACGTGTGGTAAAATCTACATTTTCTACAGAAATGAGAACGCATGGTCAAACCGTGCAGTAATACACAAATTCCATTGTTTAGAGACCAGGCTGCTATCGTTCGAATGATCACCTGGCATAAAATGTGACAATATCGAACTTTTGATAGTTATTCAATTCGAGTCGATACCACCTAACCTATATATTCCAAATGTGATACGTTGAAGATATTAAAATTGCACGATGCACAGGATCGTCTGGTGTACGGTAGGGACCTGATCATGATCGTGTGAACGACAGCTCACAAAAATGTCAATAATTTTAACTCTACGATCAACTTAAATTGTAGAAACGACTGTCAAAAGTTCAAGATTGTCGAGCATATAGTCTAACACGATAAAAGTCACGCGAGACATTCAATAGGGAAATTTGCAGCTCGACAGAGGCTGTTCGCAATTATTGTGTACGTAAGTGAATGTGAGTCGTTTTTTCCTCCCTTATTTTTTACGTTTCGTCGTTTCTAGATCAATAGAACTCGTCGACTTGACCGGGATCTACCTTTTCTCGAGAGTACTTTTTTCCGCCGGTGACGTCGGCGGCATCGTCTCCAGGTCACGTCGCGAATCGAAACTTTAAGGTTAAGTACGTCGATTTTCATCGTTTTTTTAATGTATAACTCTCGTGTGCACATTCCTTGTTACGAATTGTCGAGGGTTTTTGTCAACTGTACACTCGGTTTGTTACATGGGTGGAGTGCGGGATGTTCGAACAACGATTAGTGAAACAATACGAAGGCGGACAAGAATTGCTGGCATTTTGTAATAAACAATTTTACGTAGTACTCGTTTGGTCGAAATTCAAAAGTTTCTGTTGGCGACGGCAGCTTGCGTATTAGAAATAACGTAGATAATATATCTATGTTACCGCGTAACTTTTTTAATGTAATTTTAAATTGCATCGATAATCATAGGGGGAATAAGGAACTCTCGCACTCGACCCTTACTTTGGTATTTCCTTGGTGCCCTGTTCAAACGATCGCTTTGCCGGAATCTTTCCGGAGGGCAGTGACGACGGCGTGGAGAGGATTCACGAGGAGCTGTAGACTTCATTTGTGTCATTTAAATCTAGAAAACACATACCGAGTAATTTATATTTGTATGCGATGTATCACGTGTGGAAATGGTGTAAGATACGGCACGAGGATGACGGAGAGAGATTGAGAGGAGGGCTCGTCAACGATGTAAATGTACGGCGACGGATGCATTAATAAAAAAAAATGGATTATTTTTAATCGGTGTTTATTTATATTTTAGATCTATATACAGCATATTTACAGAGAAAATCCTACGGGATTTTATGAATTTTGTAAAATGAGCATCGAGTTTTGGCCCGATGAAATCATCGTCGAACCACTCTGTTGCCACAACTCGATGGCTTTGTTCACTACGACTTCTGAAGTTTCTTCGGTTATCTACGAAAGAAAATTAGATTTAGATTTATGAAAAATATTGATCAGGCATATTTTTAAATAAATACATTATCGATGACTTCCAAAACACTTTCCAATGTTTCACATCGCAGCAAGAATCGTCTTATCGTCATGAACATCACAACAGATACATAGACGAGAATTTTGTACGCTCCGACAGCTATTTTGTCCCATATTCTGTAATATTCAATTTAGAAACTGATGACTTTGTATAATTTTATTTAACTGTGCGCTTACTTGGTTATAGAACAGTCGCAAATGATGGTGGCAAAACAAGAACAAAACCACACTTCGTAAGGTAAGGTATTCAGTGCGTTGATTCGTGTCAAATGATTGTGAAGTTCCCGGTCTTCTCTTTCCAGCATTAAACACGTATATTCTTGGAGCCGATTGACATCTTTAACAAATTTCTGCACATGGTCTAGGAAACCGTTCAATATCCAATATACATTCATAAGTTTCTCTTCTTCCTGATTGTATTCGCTAATATTCCATAGGCTTTCAGCTAATCTGCACATTGCCCTGAAATAACAAACTTTTATTTACATTGTGTTGTGATATTAACGTTACTTAGCAAACAAAAAAGGAATAGCGAGAAATTAAAATTTCAATTCTAATTAATGTCTTTTAATTCCTTTTTTACTTCGAAATCTAGAAGAATATTGATAAATTAAAATACTCGGACACATTGTTAACCCCTTTGCTGCAGCAAAAATTTCACAAAGGGTCCAAAATGCGGGAAGAAGAATTAGGTTAGATTTTACTGTAACTTCTAAAGTCAGATTTCGAAAATTTAAAATGGCGGACAAAATTTTTGGCGTCGCTGATTACAAATATGGCGTTAGTTTTGATAAATTCAAAATGGCAGATTCAATATGGCAGACATTGCATCATGTGAGGAATTTCAGAAACTTTTTTTCTGCCATATTGGATCCGCCATTTTGAATTTGCTAAAACTAAGGTCGTATTTGTAATCGGTGTCCGCAAAAATCCTTCCAAACAAATCTTAACAGTACATTCTTTTCTAATACTCCATCTTTTTGTAATAAGAACTCTATCTTTTTATATCCTACTAATTAAAACGAAATTCGTAATATTATCATGAATTTAACAAATAAAAACGGTGGCATTGATAATATACATAGCTACATTATCAAAAATATAATAAATCAATTTTTAATATGTGCTTTAAAACTGGAACGTGCCCTAAACATTTAAAAATTGCCGAAATGTTCCCACATTTAAAGCTGGTAATAAACAACTTGCACTTAATTACAGACCCATTTCATTGATTTCTAATTTTGCTAAGATTTTTGAAAAACTACTCTATGATAGGATATATAATTTTCTTCTCAAATACCGGATACTATCCAACAATCAGTACGGATTTTGTAAAGGAATTGGGACAAACGATGCATTAGCTACCGTTGTTGAATATTTATGGGTGATTCCGCGGAAACTGTGATACTTCAGGTCTTGTGTAAAAAAATAGAATAATACGTATGTAGAATAAATGTATTCTCATGTAACGCATTAAAAGGCAATCACTTTAACCTGTACACGTGAAAACGATGAATAAAAAAATTATTATCATCGTTCTGCAGACTGAAATATAAGTAAAATGTCAGCACCACCAGTGTGTCTTTCTCCGATTTTTTTCGTTCAATTATGAATTGAGTGCAGAATATAGTTTCTAAATAAACGTTATTGGTCTTAAAATATTTGTCTATAGATAGGTAAATGATTATCATTCACATTCTACTTCTCTTTCTTTAATTGTCTTGAGTAGAACAATTTGAAATTTGTCTACAATTTTATGCACAATTATAAAAATCTGTAAGTTTTCCAATATTTATGATATATTTCTATGACTTTATTTATAATTCGTCAGTGCCCATTGAAAGGTTAATATCGATAAACAAACAAGCATCGCACCAAAAGTGCTCACTGAATATTTCGTCGCACACACGGATAGTTAATTTTCAAGCAACTGCGATTCAGAAAATTGTGGTCAGTACCACTTGTAAAAAGTGCTTAAGTGACAAATTGTTTAGGTGTAGTTCCCGAAGCGTACATATGTTAATTACTGGTTACTTCAAGAATGAATGCAGAAAAAGTTATGTACACAGTGATTGCTCCATAAAACAACCTCAAACATAGTTTGTCAGTACCGCCGAAGTCATTACCGCCGTAAAGTTGTATTTAATAAGTTAAAAAATGTTAGTTAAAAAATGTGAGTTAAAAAAGTTAAAAAATTGGAGTTGACGTACATTACATACACATAACACACCATATATATGCCACAAAAAAATAAAAAATGGAGAACATACATTTTTTATTTCATTTGTTGATTTGATAATATCGAGTAAAAAATATCACAGTTTCCGCTGAATCACCGTTATATAAAAACTTAGACCAAAGTAAGCCTCATGCGGCAGTATTTCTGGATCTATCGAAAGCTTTTGATACAGTGAACCACACGATATTATTAGATAAGCTTAAACAAATGGGCATTAGAGGCCTATTTTTAAAATTAATTAAGTGTTATTTATCAGAGAGGAAACAATTAGTAAAGCTTGGAAAAGTCAAAAGCCAATTATTACCAGTGCAAACTGGTGTTCCCCGAGGCACAGTACTAGGTCCTTTATTATTTATTATGTATATGAATGATATTTTTAATATTAAGCATAAGGATTGTTTTATAATATCCTACGCAGATGACACGGTTATCTTATGTTAAGGCAACACGTGGGGCAGTGTGCAATATAAATTAGAAAAACAAATCTCTTCTGTTAAAAAATGGCTCGATACAAATACGCTATCGTTAAATACTAGCAAAACTGTTGGTTTAACTTTTGGTAATTATATTGACAGCATTCCCAAAGAATTTAAAATAAAAATTGAAAACGAAACCATTGAACGGGTGGAAAAAAGAAAATATTTAGGAATAATCATAGATTGTCATCTGAAATGGGAGTATCATATTACAAATCTAGTCAAGAAGAGCAAGTACTATATATATATATATATATTATCAAAGTTAAGCAAAAAGGGCCTCCGGTCATGCTCGAGGGCCCTAACAACCTAAGATCTGTTATGTATAGTCTATACTACAGTGTTGTCACACACGGAATCATTGCTTGGGGTTCAGCTAAAAAAATAATTTTTAATTTATTGCTCAATGTTTACAAGAAAGTTATTAAAATAATGGTAAAACATAATAACAATTGCAAAAAACCTATGTTAATTCATAACAAGTATGCATTAGAATGCATTTCATATCATTACGAAGATTTGAAAAATCAATATCTCTACCAAAAGTGAAGTTAGAAATCGGGAGGCAGAATCATAAATTTATTGCTATATTATACTACAATAAACTACCTAACAAGTACAAAATTCTGACTAATAAAAATGATAAGCAGGTCATAGCGAAATTTATGGATAGCATACTCGTGAAAATTTGTTAATTGAATTTTATTGTAAACATATAAATGCGGATCACGTTTGTTAATAAATTTTTTTTTTATATTTAATTTAATTTTATTTTATTTTATTTTATTATATTTATTATTATCATTCTTTTATAGTTTTGTTTTTCCGTACCCGGTTGCGTACAGATATATCGATATATCTCTGCAACATACCGTTGATGCGTTTAGTTTTGTCGTGCTCTTCAGTTTTGCTACTCTGTAATTATTTTTATGTACTACATTGTAGCCTGGTTGATTAATAAATTCAAATTCAAATTCAAATCTATAGAAAAAAACCTTGTATAGTTTGCATAAAAATGAATTTATTTCGAAAACGCGATTTTTTCAATTTTATTTGTTAATAACAATTATAAGAATAACATTAAACGAGAAATATTATAAATGGGATTTTAATGTTCACTTTTATTAAATAAATATATGTGATGTTCAAAGGCTTTATAATGAACAAATAGGATGGGTTACGTTCGTTGCAAAAATTCCATCTTATTAATAATGTATATAGAGGAACAAAAAATATGGGGCATAAGAATGGTTTGGTGTGATTTAGAAACCCTTATTTAGGTCCTCAACTAACTTATTATGAAACGTATTTAAAAAAATTTCAATTTTACGAAAAAACTTTTTTTGAGAAATCTGAAAATCCAGGGGCAAAGTGGGAAGGGTTGTTAAAATTACTTCTGGAAAGGTTTGACAGAGAGAGAGGGGAGGGAGAGAGAGAGAGGGTGATTGAAAATTTATTTGTTAGTGTCCTGGCCACTATGAACCGTGGACACAACTCAAGAGAGAGAGAGAGAGAGAGAGAGAGAGTTCTTACTTATCTCTGTGAACCTAAATCAAAATGGTATACATCCCACTTTGCCCCAAAATAGAATTTTTTTTAAACACGTCGTAAAAAATCATCCTCAACCCCAAATGAAACAAATAAAAAACGAAAATAGAGTGTAAGAGAAGACTATTAAGTCATCCAATTCAGATTTTATATAGATACTTACTAATCGATTGTAAATATGTCTGAATTTACAAATTGACTTCTACTTCCTAGGTCATGTTCGAACGGTTGGTAAATACTGAATAGAAACTGAAATATGTTTCAAAATTTGTATTACGATAACTCTTTTGTAAATAAACAATGCAAACAAACACATAGGAAATTTTCTAATACAGCGAAACGCCAAAATCCCACTTTGCCCCTACTTCTCCTATATATTAAACGAGAAACTTGAAAATAAAATCACGTAGAATCACATAAAAAAATTATTCAGAACAGTTTCTGAAAGCTACTTGTGCCTATAATTGTGGTCATATTTGACCGAGAATAATATTTGAAGTAATTTAGAGTTCATTCTCTTTCATATTTTTTGTATGTTAAGTACTTATTGACATAAATCTATAATAATTAACATATGAATGATTAAACTGCTTATTTTAACGAAAAATATTTTTGTTGATTGCTTTTTATTTCCCGATTGCTTTATAGGAAAATAGTCTACCTCGTTGAAAATAAAAATCCTATTTTAAGGGTTTTTGGGGTCGTTGTTTATGAATCCGACGTCAGTTTTACCAAATACAAAGTGACGGATTCAAAATCTCGTGATATAATGCCAATCTCCGCCATATTGAATCTGACATTTTGAATTTATCAAAACTAAAGCCATATTTGTAATCAGCGACACCAAAAACCCACAAATATCGAGTTTCAAGCGAATACGATGAATTTTGAAAAATTCGTCCGTCATATCGAATCCGCCATTTCTCTAAAATAGCTGCGCCGATATTTTTCTTTTTTACCGAACAATCACCTATAAATATCCCATTTTTAAACGTAAAAAGAAATTTTCAAGTGCCAGCATTTTTGGGTTGAAGCTGGTTAAGAGGCACCGTGTAACGTGTTAGACGTGGGAAAAAGATAAACAAAATATTAAACATATAAAAACGTAAATAAATTGAAAAAAGGGCACTTTGAAGACCTTTCTTTGCAACCACCACGTGATAAAGTGTGTAAACAGATATTGTATATCGAAACTAATGGAGGAAGGCTAACATTTTTTTCTAAATTTGCCCGCCATTTTGAATTTTTAAAATACATCATCATAATTGTAATCAGTGACTTCGAAAACCCTTGAGTAGAAAGTTTCAAGCCAAATGGTTCGATTTTTGAAAAATTTGTCAGCCATATTGGACCCGCCATTTTGAATTTTCAAAATGTACCATAAGATTTGTAATCAGCAACTTCAAAAATCTCTGGGTATCGACTTTCAATGAATTTAATTAATTTTTAATTCATAAAGATTTTTAAAAAATCATAAAAACATCATATTTTAAAAAGTTGAAATAGGGTATTATATGGAAGTTGTCGAAGTCTTATTGGATCCGCCATTTTGAATTTCCAAAATTTGATAATGGATTTGTATTCAGCCACCTCAAAAACAATCTACATATTCATCAAAGTACACTTCAAGATACCAGAAATATTTTAATAAAACGCAAGTAACCAAAAAATTCCGTATGAGTAGCGCCATTTTGAGGATGCCATTTTGTAATTGAAATCGTAATATTGACCAACTTTTAGTGAAACTCATTAGGCCACAGAATTCTGAGGCCTTATACGATCCAGAACTCCTAAGCAATAAAAATTGCAGTTTAATAAAAAAGTTTTCGCTTTTTTTCACGTTTTTTTCCGTTTAAGTAGCCATATTTAAAAAATTGAAAGTGATATCGAAAAACGAACTTCAGATTCGATAAGAGCATACCCAAAAACTACAGGAAACCTTTATTTTATAACAATAATTCTAAAATAAAACTCTAAAACAGAACATTTCTTCAAGAATTATGAAATACGGGAAATGATATAATTAATTCTTCGATTAAATTGACAGAATTTAAAGCCATTCTAAGCTGCAACATATAAGATCGAATGAATTCAATCCTGGAATTACAGGTCGTATAAAATAGTACGAATTCCAATAAGAATCTCAGATAATCAATGCGCCACTAGAAAGAAACAGAATGCAAAATATTGATTCCGCATACATTCTGGCTTATTGGGATCGTTACTTCTTCCTAATTTTTTAAAATACTTTTCAATTCTTTTCTGTTTGCCGGGTAAATTATGTTATAAAATGAAATACCTGTAAATTGGTTGTTCAAGTTGAGCATTAATGTTGATCTTAGTCGTCCGTGTTTTTAACATCCACATTAGCATTAACATTTGATGCGATTTTGTTTTATCATCGACAATCCTCGCCACTTTCAATGCCTTCCTAAGATCCTGGAACTCAATTTTCCTCTGTTTCGCAACAAACTCGCGACTTTCATTAAACAACGGCACAATGTCGAGTAGAATTTTCCATAAATAATCACGATGAATTGCAGGCACCGTGAAACGCAAGCAGAATTGTTTTAGTTTTGCCTTGTCAAGAGGAGAATCTCGCAGAAGCATTTCTAGAGAACGTTTCTCTTCAACGCTGCGAAAACCTACCTGTAAATTTTTTTATTCTTGATGTATAAATTTATTTTTTATATATTGTTTGTTTCAATGACGTTATAATACATTTGTATGTCAACTTCATTTGGTATAAATAGCATATTCCTAAACTCTGCGGTTTACATTGTTCCATGGCATAGTATTAAAGATACATATTCTTATCGGTATAGGAAATCTGACATTCTTTATAAAAATATTGTTTCCTGTTTTCAAATATTGCGTATTTCGTGAAGTTGAACAATTGTGATATAGAATCTAGTTGCAAGGAATATTTGTTTCAACTTTCATAGATTCATTTATAGGATTCACAAAATAAATTTTACAGGTAAGAATAAATTGCAATAAACATCGAGCAGATTAATTCTATTTATCATAGAGAAATAAATTTGACGTGCATAACTTACTGACCGAAGAGAGAATAAATTATGTACCTGAAGTTCTGAACGTTCAATGAACGAACGTTTAGAACAGACTTACTGTTATATATGCTTTTAAAAACTATTAAATTATTGTTTATCAATGTTCCAAATATACAAGATCTCTCAGTTACTCATATCGTTAATGCCAAAATTTTAACCAAACCATTTATTTATTTAATACTGTTATCGATTATCTGATAACAAAAACTATGAAAATAATTTCTGGATAACGACGATTAAAGAAATTATATAAACAATTTAAGTAAATCATCAATGTATTATTACAAAACTGTTCAATGAACGTTCGGAACTTCAAGAACATAATAAATGAATAATTTCTTCAGCGTTAAAGGAGTTGGACATCACCTTATGCACTAAAAGGGAATCTCTAAATTTATAAATTGATTGTTTCGTGCGTAACACAAATGGTGCATAGGATTGCCAGGTTTATGCGATAGAAATCTTAAAAACTTCCTCTGAACAAGTATACATACACCGTGCACCTGAACAGATTTTCTTTCCGGGTTCAAATTTGGACTATTTTTAGATTATATTGTTTATTTATTTTTTATTTATTTATAAATTCACGGCATTTACATGCCTATTACATAAAATTTTACATGAAAAATTTGTATACTTAGATAAACAATACTGTGACTAATAATAATTGACCATGGCGGTAACACAATAAGCGGAAGTTTTAAGAAGTTCTTAAAAAATATATGTTAGCTCATTAATGTAAACCTTAAAAGAATGGAATGGATGAATCGATTGCGATTCAGTAGAAAGTCCATTCCACTCCTTTCGAAGTCTTGTCGTTACAGCAAAGAATCCATAGTTAGATCGATTTGTGGTTTCAAGGAGAGGGCGGTGGAATCTGAGTTGGTGTTGAAGAGATCGATAAGTAAATAAATTTAATAGTTCAGGAGAAGAGAATAGTCTATGAATTACTTTGTAAACAGTGTAAATATCGATTGCGTGATGAATGGATTTAATGGTTGGAAGGTTGAAAGTTTTAGCATGGTAAGAAAAATTATGGTCTAAAAAGGAAAGTGGGGAGTCTGTTTTTGAAGACAAGTAGCGGATAAATCTATGTTGAACAGATTCAAGAACTGTTATTCCCCTGGCTGTGTAAGGCGACCAAATGGGTGAACAATATAGTAGATGAGGAAGTACCAAAGACTTATAAAGATAAATAATGGTATGGATATTTTTAAAGTCACTGGTTGATCGCCGCACAAAGCCAAGTACGGAATAGGCCTTTGCTGTCACAATGTTAAGATGTTTAGTGAAATTAAAAGATTGATCGAAAGTAACGCCAAGATCCTTTACTGAAGTTACTTGTGAAAGTGGGTTATTATTTATGTTATACAAAAAAGACGAGGGGGTTTGACCTGGAAAGAACAATTGTGAAAATTTCAAAATAATTTGTGGAGCCATTTGCGAGAAAACCAATTTTAGTGTTTAAAATATTGAAAATTCGATATAATTCCATTGAACATTAATAATACATTTATTTTATTATCAGAATATATAAAAAGACATTGAGAATAAATAAAGGTTTCACTGTGAATCTTAAAAATTACATATTTATTTAATTATATCACTCAAAAATCGATTTTTAATATTATAAATTTAAGAATATCTAAATATTGGGGAACACCTAAAAACCCGAATTTCAAAGATCTGAAACATTGAAAAATCGACATTTTTTATACAAGCAATCAAAGCATTTGACACACTTGATCATGAGATTTTGCTAGATAAATTGTATAGCTATGGATTTAGAGACAAGATCCATAAATTGTTATCTAGTTACTTGGCAAATAGGCAACAAGTGGTTAAAGTTGGTACTGAAATTAGTAGAGCTCAGAACATCACATGCGGGGTCGCCCAAAGCACAATTCTTGGACCAATTCTTTTTAACATCTACATTAATGATCTTCTGTCATTCCGACTGTAGGAGACTCCATCAGCTACGCAGATGACACAGCAATAATTTACGAAGACAACAGCTGGGATAAAATGATCAAAAAGGCATTTGCAGATTTCTCTAAAGTTAAAATATGGCTTACAACTAATTGTCTGTCAATAAATATTAATAAAACAAAATGCATAACTTTTGGATCATATATGGATAGTGTACCCAATCTACATAGCATAACTCTTAATAACAATGAGTCTATAACAAAAGTGGAAGATCTAAAATATCTTGGATTACAATTAGACTATCGGCTTAAATGGATAGAACACGTTAACAGGGTGGTACATAAACTTAGATATGTAATTCACGTTTTCTACAGGTTACGAAGAATTCTCAACACCTCTACATTAATAACAATATATTATGCAATTTTTGAATCAATAGCTACTTACGGTATAATTGCTTAGGGTGGACCTTATGATAATGCAGTAAAAAGAATTCAAACTCTGTAAACACAAGTTCTTAAAATAATTTATAAAAAGGGAAAATATTATCGTACTGCAGAAATTTTTAAATTTGCTGATGTGATGAACATTAGACATTATTGTCATGCGGTATTAAAGACCTGCATATTGGAAAAATACCTACATTTCAAAGATCACATGACAAATACCTGGAACTGTACACGGAAGCTAGCAGCATTCCCGAAATGGACAAAAACTACCAACAGGCGATCTTTTATCTATATTGCAACCAAACTTTTCAATCTTTGGAGTCTATCGGAAATTGAACCAATAGGTGTGAATAGAAAAACAATTAGTAAAATTTTACAAAACTGGATCAAGAAACAACCAGATATTTGGATTACTGTCTCGAAATAAACAGATTTAAATCATAAACATTGGATCTAAAGCAACGGTGAACCTATGTATCATTCTTTACAACCAAAATCACAAGACAATCTGGACTGTAAAGGCAATCTTCGCATAGAAGAACCACGGGATTCAGTCGAATATTTGAGAAATTTCATAAATCTCTATGGTCATAATGGTGTTGCGGATGAGCGTTTCAGCTCTTGCAAACCACATGTTTTTGGCGCTAGTGCGCAGTTATATGTGCATCACGTCAGGTGCATATAAGCATAACATTTTCATAAATAATGTGTATGTTAAACTATTTTACAAATTGTTTAGAAATTACGTATTGTATTGAACCCTACCTACTGTGTGCAATAAATATCATATCACACAATATCTAAACAATAAACTCTCATAACTCCGAATTTATATGGGTGATTTTCCAAAAACAGGGCATTTTCAAGAATGAAAATTTTTTTTTTTAAGTTACTGTAAATTCGTTTTTTTTTAATGGATTCTTGCTTATTAGCACCAAGTTAAGTTATTGTTAAAGTAGTCACGCTACAAAATTATTTTAAAGGAAAGGGGGAAGACTTTTACTATGACGCATTTTAATGCGGCTATATAAACCAACAATTGCTTATTAAAAACTTGAAAAAAATAACTCTAAAGAGTCAAAAACATAATGTACATATCTGATTTAGTACATTTTTGTGAATAAATGAAAATTATTTATTAAGTAATAATTAAAAAATTAAGAAAAACACATGAATTTTTGAAGAAGTTTTAGACAAAATAAATTTATTAAAGTTAATGTGTCGTTGGTTAGTAACTACAATGATAATATTATTATACTGATAATTTTAATAAATAATATTATCTCATAATAAACTTGATTCATAACGTTGTAACAAATATAAAGTTTAATTTTGTAGTTTTTTAAATTATATTTAAATAAATGACTAAGAGAAAGAGAAATATAAATGTTATTTATGATTTGAAAAATATTTTCTGCTACGGGTTACACTTTGTTCTTGTTTCGTACCTGATATGCCAAATGTTTGGTAACGACAATGAAGGTGACGACAATGAAAATTTGTAAAAAAATCCAATTTTACATATTTTAAACAATAATAAATTAAAAAACAAATTGCCAGTAACGTTTATTCCTTTAATCTTTAAGTTTTCATCGTTTTTTAATTGCTGTTTGTATAAAAATACCAAAATTAGGACGACAATTAATTTAATAAAAATACGTGGTATTTTTATCCAGTTTTTACTTGTTCATGAGGTAAATATGTTCTCTTTTCAATTTTCTATGGAGGATTAGTAAAGTGTAGTGTTTTTTCTTTGATTTTCTCATAAGTTTTAGTAAAAGAGTTAATTATTTCCAGTTGATTTATATCAGTTTACGCATTGTCGTTACCTCAGAAAAATTTCTTAAGACATTAATATTTCAATAATTATAAGTATATATATTGATTTAATTAAATATTATACAGAGAGAAATTGTACAGTTTGAGCTGTACTATAGAAATATTATTTGAATAAATTAAAATAATTCGGTTTCTTAATAGCGCTAATATTTTAAAGTTTTGAACTTAGTGGTTTGGACATATCAAAAATGATACTTTTAGTCTTTAAATGTCATTTTACACCAGTTTTTTGTAACAAAAGTATTATTTTTTCAAATTAATTAACATGGGCCAGGGATATTTATTTAACATTTCTATTGAAATTTAAGAATTTATTGTCAAAGTTTTTGTAAGATATAACATAAAGACACGAAAATGCCCTGTTTCCGGAGAATCACCCATATGTAAAATATTTCATCAGGAACACTTATAAAAGTTACAGATCATAATCATGGACCAGATCACGCAAACGTTCAGCCCAAACAGATAGTTAACAAAATAAAAACGAGAGCAACTAAAACAAGTGAAAATACAACTAAAATAATCGTTCACTGTGCTAAAAAAGCAAACGCACATACATCTGCCAAATTGCTAAGTACCTCTGCATTATCGTGTGCAATATAACGTAGCAAAATGTATTAAAATTTAATTGTACAAATTTAAAATACAAATTAGACTTATTCATGTTATTTTGTTTTTATTGTTTTAATGTGATTATTTTGTCACTGTTATTTTGTCGTAATTATTTTGACATATGTTATTCTGACCAATAATTATTTTGTCATGATACCGAATTAGAATGTCAAAAGACAGAAACGACATTCAAAAGGATTAAAAACTTAAAAAATTGATCGATGTTTTAACACATTTCAATTCTAAGAAATTCTTCTCTTCACGACAGTATCCTAGCACCCGAATTCTTTTCAATTTATGTTTACAACTCTATTCATTAGCTACGACTATGAATTTGGGATTCGTCATATTCTGTTTTTTATTAGAAATGTTAAACAATTTCATTTGTTTTTGAAACCATAATTTATGAAAATACATATACTGCCTGATGTTTGTATTAATTTTATGTTTTTTAATAAACAAAATGTTTGTCAAACAAAAAAGTGATCACAATGACAGTTTTAATTTTAATAAGAGTTCATAATTTCTTTACCTTCTCATAATATGAAGATCGAAAATTTCGTTCATCAATCATTTTTAAATATTACAATGTTAAAAATAAAGTTTACAGTAAAATTTCTGCATTTGGAAATAATTAATCCAATAAGTGGAATTGGAGTAATTTGGAGGTTATGTTCAACAATCAGATGTTTCATATACATACATTATACACATATGCATATTGTATGCATGTGTGTGTATACTAGTAACATTTAATTCCCTATATAGTTACTTATATAGGGGAATCGGCTTTACAAAAAATAATGGCGCTCTCCGGAGTTCTGAAATTAAAGAAATAAATTCGAAATAAGTAACATTTAAAAGGTAAGATAACTATTCATAAACAATTTATTCAAACTTTTTCAGTTCATTTTCTTACTGTCCATTCTTTATGTTTCTTAAGTTTTCAAAGTGAAATTTAAGATTTCAAATTTTTAGGTTACCTCATAGTTGCAAATGCTCAAAAAACGTTCTTTATTTTAAATTATGACATAAAGGATCATCTAAGAGGTTGCAAATATGCACATGACAGCACTAACTATTCTTCGGTCAGTACGCAGAAGTGGCATCTTAACAAAATGTATCCACAATTCATGCACAGTGTTAGCCGAAGAAAAAGGTGAAAACGAAATTGTGTTACATGCCTTTCAAAATAGTGAAAAAAAAGAGAAACATACGTTCCTTGAAACTATTCGGACTTACGAAAGGTTTACCGGTCCTCGCAGGCAACACGTCGAATTCATCTATGTTGCGTTAAAGTTTATGGATATGTACGGGGTTCAAAAGGATCTCGAAGTTTACAAGGAGATTATTAATATCTTTCCTAAAGAAAAAATGATACCGAGAAATATGTTTCAGGCAGAAATGATGCATTATCCGAAAGATCAACAGTGCGCTGTAGATATTTTGGAGAAAATGGAAGACAATTCTGTAATTCCTGATAAAGAGACTCAAACTTTATTGCTGACTATTTTCGGAAGACACGGTATTCCATTACAGAAATTTTGGAGAATGATGTATTGGATGCCAAAATTTAAAAATCTATCGCCATGGCCCGTACCAAATCCTGTTCCTACAGATCCGTACGTTCTGGCAAAGCTAGCGATAGAGAAAATTTGTTCCGCTGATGTGAGGACCAAAGTTACTATTTTTAATACGGAGGATGTTCCGGATTCATTGGACAAGACATGGATTGTTTCGGGAATGGCCCCTGATCAAGAACGACTTCTCCAAGAACACAATGAAAAAGAAGCAGTTTTTGTGAGAGGTCCATACAGAGTGTGGGTAGCCGATAAAGGTGTCGATTACTTTTGTCTTATGGCTAAACCTCCAAAAGTTATGAAAGAAATGCTCGATATGGATCCGGATGGTAACATTTTAAACGTTAACATTTTTTGATATCTACATATTTTTTTAATCCTTTTTAATTTGACAGATGTTTCCAATATCAAGATACCATATTTGGAACCTATTAAAGAAGTGTCTCAGCCACTAACGGTTCACGAACAACCGGACGGTACGATATTTGCACTCTGCGCAACAGGGACATCGACGAAGGATTCACTTCTCTCGTGGATCCGTTGTCTGCAGAAGACAAATTCTGTTTTGTCAAAACTCGCAGTGGTGTTCACTTTGAAACAGTCGGTGAAAGATACTTTGTATATTGCCGACGGAGCAAAAAAGTCTGTGACTGGCAAAATCACAATTGAGGAAATCGAATCCTGATAGTGTTCATTGCGACGATTTTCGTTTTATATATTAGGTCTTGTACCCATGTTGTATTATATTTGTACATATAAGAATACAAAAATATTTACGTATTATTAAAACATTTTGTTAAGTTTTCCATGCTTTTTAAGAATTTAGAACTAAGTGAAATACAAGCAGAGAACATTCCAGAAAACCAAATTTAAAAATTTCCGATTTTTGGAATTGCCGGCAAGGGAACAACCTACTAGTCTTCAAAATTAACGAAATAACAAACAAAAATGTTACTTTTCAAGTAGCGTCACCCCGAAAATTGCATTTAATTTTGACTAACTAAAAATAATAAATTTTTGTTCTGATTATTCAGAATTTGCAAATATTCAAATTCGCTCTTTTTCTGCCACCTCTGAGTGTTCTTTAAGCTTTTGAAGCATACATTTTTCTTTACACTGAAAACAGCTGAAATTTGTTATTTTAACCCTTAAAGCGCCCTGGGGGTACTGGGAGACCCCACAAATAAATATTACATTTTTTCCCTTCTAAAACTGCACTTTTACAGCATTTTTTATCTTAAAGAGCTACATTTCAAGAGGCACAAGTTAAATTTTTAGAAGAAAATATTGAAAATTGAGTTATGATTTTTTTGTAAAAAACGTCACTTTTATATTTTATTTTTTATAACGGGCACCAATAATGTTTTTATCAAGATAACTTATCTACGCGGTAAAATGACACTTGGAGAGTATCCAGTAATTTTGTTGAAACGAAATAACGAAAACTGTCTGAGCAGGACGATATTATCTTCGGATTGTGGTCTCTAACGACCCCACATGGCGCTCTGTGTTATTTTTATATAGGATGGCGCTTTAAGGGTTAAAAATTTAAAATGGCGGATCCAAGATGGCCGACCAAAATGTAGAAAGTTACTTGATCGCGCTAACTGGGAGGTTTTCGGGGTCACTGATTAGAAATCTGACCTCAGATTTTCATGATTCAAAATGACGGATCCAGCATGGCTGACTAGAATCTAAAAATTAACCTGATTAGGTTAGAATTGGGTAGCCTAGAGGGTATTCAAGATTTCAGATTACGAATCTAATGAAGAATTCCCTGGTAAAAATGGAAGCGTACAGTGGTCTCTCCGCAATCTGAACACAGCCGGTGAAATGTCCAAATTCGCGCTTCGCTTTGAGCGTACGCAAAGCGTTTTGCAAGCGTGAATTTGTATTCTTCCCGTTTTTCTAGGGTTGGCAAAAAATTAACCACAAACACGATTGTTTGTAGTGCACTTTTTCTTTTCTAACAGGAAATATTTAACATTTGTATGTAACTTAAGCCTTTTCGTCCCAAAAGTTTGGAATTTGGGCAGAACTTTCAAGGCTGTAATTGGAATGCTGACCATTTCAAAAGATCGCGTCTTCTTGTTCTGCCCTTTTTTCTCCCGTGGGATTTTTTTCAAAAAAACAAAATGGCGGCTGCAAATTATCATTTTACATTTTGTAGCACAAATATCGAGTATTTGACCGCGTAACACTTCTCTTTGAAGTCGCCAACTGATTCTGACGACAGCATTCCCCGTCCTAAGTTATAACGCGCAAAGTTATATCCCTGCTTAAAAAAGTGGATAGAAAAGGAAAGAATAGTATTGATTTTCTGCGCGAATCCTATCACTTTGAATCCTAATTTTGTCACAGTAAGAGAATCCTTTCCATTCTTATCCTATCTTTATACACCGTGTACAGTCTAAGTTTATCCATTTTTATCCACATGTATCCCACTTACACTTTTATCAATATGAATCCGAAAAACGGATACAAACTGTATCCCCATCAATAAAAATTTCATTCTTATACGTTGTTAGTCTTAAAACGGATACAAATGCAATCCTTAGTAATCCTATTCCTTTCTGGGTTGCCAGCCTCTGGAATTTAATACTCTTCTATCCCATGAAAGCATACAAATTCTTTACATACTAATCCTGATCAACTTTTATTGCCTGAATATGTACTTTTCTATTCAATTAAAGTATTAATATGGAAAGGATTTTTATACTTTAATTGAATAGAAAAGTATTCAGGCAATAAAAGTTGATCAGGATTTGTATGTAAAGAATTTGTATACTTTCATGGGATAAAAGAGTATTAAATTTTGGGGGCTAGCAATCCAGAAAGGAATAGGGTTACTAACCCAGATAACACATGATATTCACCGTATATTCGAAATTCATACGAAAATCTACCGTGAATATGCGTAATATTCTCAGAATATACTCGGAATATCGTAAACAGCATATAACATTTCGTATATTCTAAACATATTCTCAGAATATTGTATTTATTTCAAATTTCATATATTCTCAGATAACATTTGATATTCGCCGCATATTCGAAATTCATATGAAAATTTTCTTTGAATATCCGTAATATTCTCAGAATATACTCAGAATATCATAAACATATAATATTTTGTATATTCTAAACATATTCTTAAAATATCGAAAAAAATATTATATTTATTTCCAATATCGTCTATTACCCACATATCCCAAACTAAATCTAAATTTTCCATACTTAAGGATTAAAAGTAAACACGCTTAACGTATATCCTGTGCATATTCTCAGAATATTATATTTATTAATTTTTAATTTTTCAAATTTTCAAAATTCATGTAGGTTTTTATCGAACTCTACCTTCTGCTGATAATCTCGAAAATGCCTGAAAAATGTATAAAAGCGAGTACGGCTTTAATATTGTGCACTGCGGGTAACACAAATATCAGTTTATGTTATAAATGATGTTCAACAGTGATAGACCGATGGTCGGTGTCGCGCGTTTTCGCTATTTATTGTTAAGCGCCGTACGCAGTGGACTACGACTGGATGGTGACCGCATGAGAACAGCAGCTGTTTTAAGATAATTAAATCATCTTAACAATTTAAAAAAGTAATAAAATTAAATAAAACGATAATAAAATTAAAAATAAGAAAGAAATTAATTTTTTTATAAAAAGAGAACAAAAAATTTTATAGTGGATGATATTTCTAATTTGATAGGATTAGGATACAAAAATATTCGTTGCATCTTATCCCTTTCGATCCACTCTGATTGGGATAGAAATGTATTGAATAAAATCGTGACAAATAGAGGATACAAAAGTATTCATAAAATACCTATCCTTTTCTATCCACTTTTTTAAGCAGGGATACTTATCCTAAATTATACGTTTGGCTTGTCCAAAGTTATACCACTATCTTCCTCTCCTTTCCCCACCACATTGTTTCGCTCAGCCACATTTGCATCACGACACTCATACCCAGAAGTACTCATCGCACCGATGAAAACTTAGGGGTGGGTTATGAAAACCAGAATGATCGAAATCTCGAATATCTAAACCACCGTAGTTCAATGTCTAGAACGTTTTTTTACCGAGAAGGAAAAATAACGAATATAAAAAAACCCGAATGTACTAGATTTTGAATGTGCGAAATCCCGAAATTCAATATACAGAATAATTTTTCCTCGAACAATTAAATTTCCGAAAATCGAAATTCCGTATGGCTATGCAGAATAAATCACGAAAGCCAAAAAGACGAAACTCAAAATTAAGCTACAATTATAAATCAAACAAATTTCATTATAATAGTACAAAATAATAATAATAGAAACGTATTAAAATGATGAGTATATTGAATGTTTAAAATCCCGAAGTGCATTCCGTACACATAAGAAAAAAGAATCTGTCTTTATCATAGTATCATATTATAAACACGGGGTTTCTTCTGGAAGTGAAGATTTTTATGCAGCAAATTTTTGAAACATTTCCATACTAAACTATTTTACTACTTCCTCAAAATTGCGTCCTTTATCTTTCCCTTTATCTTATTTCATTGTAATAGTAATCGAATTCGTTAGTTTTTAAATTTTTGTCTGCCATTTTTAATTACAATTCTGATCTCCTACTCCAAGTCAGCAACCCGGAAAACCGCTAGGTATCAAATTTGAAAACAATCAGATATACGGCAATATTTGCGCTAAAAATGGTTAAATATATAGTTGACATAAATTGGTAGCATATGGGCAAATCTCCAGAATTTTTAGATTTAGTGTTATTTACATTTTATCATCACTTAGACAAAGTACTATGACTTTTAAAGTATGATATATGGGTGATTCTCCAGAAACAGGGCATTTTCGTGTCTTTACGTTATATCTTACAAAAACTTTGACAATAAATTATTAAATTTCGATAGAAATGTTAAATAAACATCCCTGGCCCATGTTAATTTGAAAAAATAATACTTTTGTTACAAAAAACTGGTGTAAAATGACATTTAAAGACTAAAAGTATCATTTTTGATATGTCCAAACCTCTAAGTTCAAAACTTTAAAATATTAGCGCTATTAAGAAACCGAATTATTTTAATTTATTCAAATAATATTTCTATAGTATAGCTCAAACTGTACAATTTCTCTCTGTATAATATTTAATTAAATCAATATATATACTTATAATTATTGAAATATTAATGTCTTAAGAAATTTCTATGAGGTAACGACAATGCGTAAACTGGTATAAATGAACTGGAAATAATTAACTAAAACTTATGAGAAAATCAAAGAAAAAACACTACACTTTACTAATCCTCCATAGAAATTTGAAAAGAGAACATATTTACCTCATGAACAAGTAAAAACTGTATAAAAATACTACGTATTTTTATTAAATTAATTGTCGTCACCCGTCCTAATTTTGGTATTTTTATACAAACAGCAATTAAAAAACGATGAAAACTTAAAGATTAAAGGAATAAACGTTACTGGCAATTTGTTTTTTAATTTATTATTGTTTAAAATATGTAAAATTGGATTTTTTTACAAATTTTCATTGTCGTCAGCTTCATTGTCGTTGCCAAACATTTGGCGTATCAGGTACGAAACAAGAACAAAGTGTAACCCGTAGCAGAAAATATTTTTCAAATCATAAATAACATTTATATTTCTCTTCCTCTTAGACATTTATTTAAATATAATTTAAAAAACCACAAAATTAAACTTTATATTTGTTACAACGTTATGAATCAAGTTTATTATGAAATAATATTATTTATTAAAATTATGAATATAATATTATCATTGTAGTTACTAACCAACGACACATTAACTTTAATAAATTTATTTTGTCTAAAACTTCTTCAAAAATTCATGTGTTTTTCTTAATTTTTTAATTATTACTTAATAAATAATTTTCATTTATTCACAAAAATGCACTAAATCAGATATGTATATTATGTTTTTGACTCTTTAGAGTTATTTTTTTCAAGTTTTTAATAAGCAATTGTTGGTTTATATAGCCGCATGAAAATGCGTCATAGTAAAAGTCTTCCCCTTTCCTTTAAAATAATTTTCTAGCGTGACTACTTTAACAATAACTTAACTTGGTGCTAATAAGCAAGAATCCAAAAAAAAAAAACGAATTTACAGTAACTTAAAAAAAAAAATTTCATTCTTGAAAATGCCCTGTTTTTGGAGAATCACCCATATATCAAAGTAATCCTTAAAGTATATCGTCCATATATTTTTATTAAGTTCCATCATAGAAACTCATTACAACGCATGAAAATCTTGTCAAAATGGCGCCTCCGTCGCATGTAATTTCGGAATTTTTCTTCCGTTTAGTAAACATTATTTTTACAAACAACGCTACATTACTTTCGTACTGAAATATATTGTTCATGAAGATTTGAAGAATTCAATATTATGTTTGTTAATTACATATCCTTTGCAGTAAAAGAGCTGTAATAACCGAAAATATGTAGTCAAGTTTACTTGTCGCATCCGAAGTACTCCATGGTAAGGTAAATCGCAAAATGAAATTAGAATAAAACAATGTTTTTTTTTAACGCGCAGCAAAGTATTATTTCAGTGCATCTGTGCACGAAAGCCTACAAAGATGAGAATCGCTTTTCATTCATCTTTTCAAATTTATAATACCGAAATTACTTGGAACAAATCCAATGTCGCCTCCACAATCAATAAGTATGCTTCGTTCAAAAAATAAAAAATTCGAAAAGTAACATTTTTAAAAGACGCATATAAATGTGTCATTGAGACATAGGTGCTTGTGCTTCTCAACTACGTTTATATTTACACTTTTATTTATAAAAATTCGCAAATGTAATTGTCGCTACCGCAATCCTGAATTTTGACATTCTATACCAGCAATCGAATTTGGATAGAGTTGTATGGAATTGGATTCAATTATTAAATTCTGAATCCATACTTTGGTCAACGGAGAATCCATTTTAATACGTAAATACAATTCTATTCGTTCATACGAATCAAAAGGTTACTTTCTGAATTCATATTAATCCAAAAAAGTTTTATTATTAAAAATTAAATCTTAAATACATCCGTATTCAACATTGCGGATTCAAAACTATCTAAGTGTAGTTATTTAAATCCAAAAAATAGTCTCCTTTTTAAAAACGAAATATTGAATGCATCCGTATTCAACATTACGGATTCAAAACTATCCAAGTGTATTCATTTCAATCCAAAAAAAGTTGTATTTCAAAAACAAAACTTTGAATACATCCGTATTCAACATTATAGATTCAGAACTATCCAAGTATATTTATTTCAATCCAAAAAAAGTTGTATTTCAAAAACAAAACTTTGAATACATCCGTGTTCAACATTACGGATTCAAAACTATCCAAGTGTATCCATTTCAATCCAAAAAAACTTTCCTATTTAAAAACGAAACTTTGAATGCATCCGTATTCAACATTACGGATTCGAAAGTAGCCAAGTGTATTCCTTTCAATCCAAAAAAAGTTTCCTTCTTAAAAACGAAATATTGAATGCCTCCGTATTCATCATTACGGATTCAAAACTATCTAAGCGTATTCATTTCAATGCAAAAAAAGTTTTCTTTCAAAAAATAAACTTTGAATAAATCTGTAATCAATATTACGGATTCAAAACTATCTAATTGTGTTCGTAAAATTGGATACAGATGGATTACTTTTTCTTAAGGAGGTTCACCAGGTACCTATCGAGTCAAATATGGAACGGACGCCAATATGACTTCGGTGGTATGATTCCTAAGACGTTGCCGTCCGTTAACATAACCAAAAATGACCCTTTTAGCTATTTGTTTATTTTATTTCTCGTCTCTAAAGGTAGGAAGAGACGTTTTTCTTTCTGCAAATAAAATCTCACAAATTTTTTTATCAGTAGTATAAATTTTACGAAAAACTCAATGTTAATTCAATACGAATTTCATGAATATATACATGTTCCCATAAAACTCAATGTTAAAGAATCGTGAACATTTTTATTAATTTCTCTGCTCTGAAGGTACCTAGGGGCTTGAAACTTTGCAGGTATTAATTTCTTTCATTGTTTAACCTACTATAATTTTTTCGTTAAATTCTCAATGTTAATTCTTTGACCTGGTGAACCTCCTTAAATTTAATACGGCAAATTACGCTTCCGATTGTATTCGTAAAATTGAATAGAGATAGAGTGCTTACTTCGGAATTCAATCCATTTGACTACAAAGTATGAATTTAAAATGAATTGAAATTTTCAATCCAATCCTATTTATTCTCGATTGCTGGAATAGCCCAAATCGATAAATGTATAATCTGAACTGTCATCGTCTTATAAGTTCAAAATATTAACCGGCGAAATGGATCATTTGAAGGAACTAAAATAGTTAAATGTACGAAGAAAACGAGAAGAAATCCGAAAAAGAAAGAGCTGAGAAATGAAAAGAAAAGAGATAAAAATGTAATTTGCAAGATTGCTAATCGCATTTTTACAACTGTGATGCAGTTTTCTTAAATTTAGAAAATATCCCATTGTATATGTACTTCGAAATCTGAAAACAATGCTCTGTGGTGACACCCGTTTGATTCTTTTGTTTCAGAACGTACATTTTAGTACTACTTAATATTAATATTACAGCCACTGGCCTGTAATAAATATCAATTTCTGAATGTATCAAGCAACGGTACCAAAAAAGGCAGAACCGTGCTTGTATCTTTATTTTTCAAAAGTGTCGACTTCAAAATTGAAAGGTTCTAGAGATTTGCCCATATAAATTGTAACTGCAAAACGGGGTTCGGATTTTCATTCAGCGAACACATAAACATTATAAAAATATTTATCTATATAAGTATTATTTAATCGTCAGATCATTAAACTCCGAGTTTTGCAAAAAATGTAACCAAAATAAGCTGCTATTTTGGATATTCTATGTAAAAATAAATAAAATCTAAGAGCGTATCTTTAAAATTCAAAAATTTTGTGCACGTTTTATGCATTTTTCTCTTGTTAAAAATCTTTTAGGATACAAAATTGCAAACTAAAAAATCGGTTTTTATTCTATTTATTTATTTTTATTTTATGTAAATTTTATCTGCGCCATTCAAAAAAGCTCTCTTGAAAGTAGTGGACTAAGGTAAATAAAAAGTTATTGTAAAACTAAAATTATGATGGCAATAAATAGAAGAATGAATTATTCATATTTTTTCCTGAATCTTAATAAATATTTTTTCTATGCACAAGTAATAAATTGATTAAAAAACATTTAAAAATTGAATTCTACCTGAATCCCATTGTTATGAATTGTCGCGTATTAATTATTACTAAAAATTTTGATAATAGCGTGAAAGTATAAAACTGGTAGTGGACTTTCGCGCCAAAAACAGGTGTCCTATTAGAAAAACAAATTTGAAACGTGGTCGGTGAAAATACGACGGTACGCGCAGTCTCAGCGATACACAACTTTCAAACGAGGTCCGGATAAAAAATTATTCAATCTAGCAATCAGTGTCGCGTTCGTTGTCCTCCAACACGGATCGCCGATTCGCAACCGATTTTCCGTGTCGATTTTCTCAAAAATGGGGAGAATTATCGCGACCAGTGAGTCGTTCTATTCGATCATTTTTAATTTTGTATTTTTCAAAACCATAATATCAATTCAAACCCATATTTAATTGGCAAGAAATTACCGTAAAAAATAGCACAATTAGTGAAGATTTTGTTGTTTCTGTGTGTACCATTCGAAAAATATCTATTATGAAAAATTAAAAAGAAAAACATGTAAAATACATCAAACAATGTGACAAAATGTCAAAATATTAAAATTTTTATTTTCGAAGCACAAATTACATGACTATGCACTTCAACATTTGCTTAAATGCTCTTGTGTTTTATAGTGTTTAATTTTTGTTTACCCACCTGAAAAGTTAACACAGAAACGTCAAAAAAGTTTCTTTAAATTAATTCAAACAAATTATGAACCAACATATTGCGTAATTCGTTTATTTTTTAAGATTAATTACTTTGTTTGGTTCTTCGCAAATCTAGAAAATATTTTGTTTTGTTTGGATGACTTTTGTCACATTTTTGTAAGTTACCCATTGTCATGAATTTTTTTAATTAAATTTCAGCGGATTATCCAAAATGGTACAGAATAAAATGTATTTTTTTCGGGTAATAATCGTTTAAAACTGAATTAGAAGTAAAATTATAAAACAGCACGTTGTCGACATTTTATTGATATTCAAGACTTAATGATCTGTTAGTTTTGGTGAAAGTAAATCAAGTTAAATAAAAATAAATAGTCAATTTTAAATAATTATTACCAATAACAAATGTTCGAAGTTATAATTTTTTAAGTTTGAAATTTTAAAACTTAAAATTTTTTTACGTATTTTTTTCATTTTATTTTTGTTTTTATCAACATTCAATATCCTCTATTCACATTTTTAGAGGTAGAGAATTAATTGTTTGTGGATTGCAAAATGAGACTTGTTAAATTTTTACTCTTCCCACTATCAAAGTTTAGTTAAAAAAAGATTCTTAACAGAAATATCTCACGTAAAATTAACTTAACTTTCAGAATGTTGCATTTAAAACTGTAATTTTTTTTTTTGACATTAATTTTTTATTTGAAAATAAGAGATTTTTGGAAAAATGTTTGGAACAAACAGTTTTTGTAATGAACAAATCAAACATTGTCAAAATACAAAAATTTGACGATAAAAGTGTTTAATTTAAGTCAAACAACTTTTGATGGTTAATGAATTTAATCCAATACATTAATGTAACAGTCAATTATAAGATAAAAAGTGAATTTCGTTGTAAACAAATTATTCGAGAATTATGAAAAATAAGAACCTAAAATACAGAATTTTTTTAATGCTGTGTTAATTTCAAATTTTTCGTACTAAAATACTAAAAGTGTCCCATTTCGAAATATACAATCCGTGAAACTTTATTTTCAAAATTTAAAGTCTCTAGAACACAATTACTTGGCTTCAGATTGGAATTCTGAAATTATTTCAATATGAAAAAAATGTATTTTTGGAATTCTGGATTTATCCACTTCAACATCGAAATTGGCTTTACGCATAAAGCCAAAATGGTTAATGGGTTTTTTTAAACAATTTTTAGACTATTTCAATTTCAAGCCTTATTTCTACCAACTAAAACAGATACTTTTGTATTGTTCATTTAACCTACGAATGATATGCAACATATTAGTTTAATACAAATAAATATTCTATTTTTAACCGTGTAATTACAAAATTAATTATTTTAACTTAGAATAGAAAATTGTGTGCTTTTTTAGTGTAATGTTTAATTGTTTTAGGTAAATAAAGAAAGATATTTTAAATAAATATTTCGTTATATCTTTTCAATAAAGTTATTTGCTTCAATCCAATAATCTTGAAATCATAAATAGAAAAGAAAAACCTGAAATCATAAATAGAAAAGAAAGTTTTGTAGATTCAAGTAAATATTTAATAGAATTAAGAAAATATTTTCTTGTATTTTTATCCTTGCAATAAATCTTACTTGATTTAGGAAATGATTTTCTTCATTTAATGAAATACTTACCACTATTCAAATAAATATTTATTTAAAAATGGCCTTTTCAGTCTACTATTTTCCACAACGAAACCAAAATATTGCATGTAAATTGCAAATATATCTAAGAGATCCAATCGGTACCAAATGTCAGCAACGTTTTAAAAACGTTCCAGAAACTTTTCCAAAACGTTTGATGTCTGCCTTGTTTACAAAACGTTTTAAAAACGTACAGACATTCGGTACCAGACATTAGGAAGAAATTTTGTTGTAAAATCAATTATTAGTATTTTCTAAAGATTTGGATGTTATAAACAAATTAACGATTTATATAAATTCACGTAATAAAAGAACATTTATTTAAAGTTATTGATTTTTCGTCTTCGGCGAAACTTGATCATCTAAAATTGAAATGAACAAACATGCTATTACTTCACAAAATATACGATACAAAGTGTCGGTTCATTACAAAATATGCTACTCGAGCGTGCATTGGCATCACAAATTTCTCGTTTTCTTTTACTTTTACGCAATTGCCATATCGCTGATAATGAAATTTATACCGATTTGATAATACAGGGTGTCCGAAAAGTATGGAAACACTCAAATATCTCGGAAAATCGACATCGAATCGAAAAAGTAAAAATACACGTATTCAATGGTTTCAAGAGAGCTATCCAGTGACACCTAACACAACCCCCCACCCCCACCCGCTGGGGGTGATAGAGGGGGTAACTTAAAAATTTTAAATGGGAACCCCCAATTTTTATTGCAGATTTTGCTTCCTCAGAAAAAGTTACGTAAATTTTGCCTACCATTATAATTGTTTTTGTTGACAGATGGCGCTGTAATCAACGAAATTAAAAAATTATTCTAAAAAGTTTTAAAAATCTCGCGAAAAACACAACGGATCAAAAAAGTAAAAACACACGTATTCAATGGTTTCAAGAGAGCTAATCCAGTGACACCTAACACAACCCCCCACCCCACCCGCTGGGGGTGATAGAGGGGGTAACTTCAAAATTTTAAATGGGAACCCCAATTTTTATTGCAGATTTTGCTTCCTCAGAAAAGTTACGTAAATTTTGCCTACCATTATAATTGTTTTTGTTGACAGATGGCGCTGTAATCAACGAAATTAAAAAATTATTCTAAAAAGTTTTAAAAATCTCGCGAAAAACACAACGGATCAAAAAAGTAAAAACACACGTATTTAATGGTTTCAAGAGAGCTATCCAGTGACACCTAACACGACCCCCCACCCCCACAGGCTGGGGGTGATGGAGGGGGAAACTTAAAATTTTAAATGGGAACTCCCAAATTTTATTGCAGATTTCTCTTCTTCAGAAAAAGTTACGTAAATTTTACCTATTATAATTATTTTTGTTAACAGATGGAGCTGCAATCTGCGAAATTAAAAAATTACTAAAAAATATTTAACTTGACGTACATGGAATAGCATACCACGTTTTCAGAATTTTAAATAACGTCTTTTGCCTTTAAATATTTCTAGTTTACCGATTCTCACCGCGAGGAGGTAGACGATTTTGAGAATCTTCTGTTTTACTTTTTTTTTTTTTTGATTTCTGTTTTTTACTTTTTTTTTTTTTTTTCTTTTTAATTTTTTTTTTTTTTTTTTTAATGTATTTGCTTACCTTTTCTTCCAGATATTAAAATTCTTTATTCGCTCCCCCCTTGTAATTGTGCATACAAAGTTTTTGACAGAAAAATGAAGAATCGACATCCTTATTCTACGAGGAAGTGAATGTCGTGTATCCGAATAGCGTAAATGGTGACCAAATCCGCATATGGTGTTATGGCTTTCTTGCATGACTGTGATTTTGTATACTTGTGTGAAAGTACTGTAGGTATCGCTTGCGGAAACCCATTGCATACACTCGGTCGATTTTTTCAACTGCCAGTGTTACAGAGAAAGTAGTCAATAATCGAACATCGTCAGCGTCCAAATCAAAACAGCACGTCTTAGTATTAGTTAAGCTCTATTGTTTGAATGAGTCAAGGTCTCGGTTATTTTTCAGCTTTGTGAAAATTACACATGCGAGCGTCACTCTTGTCGAAAACTTGGTCAAATTCGTACCGCAAAAAATCGCAATTCTCTTCGTTCTCGCTATTTGATACTTAATGTAATGTTTCTAACATTTGAATTTCTTCTAATTTTTTATATTTCTTTATTTCTTCATTCTTTGCTTCATATTTCTTCCATTTCGATACATTCTGTATTCTGCCTCCTGTTGTAATTTGGCATACTATGTCTTTGACACAAAAAGAAAGGATCGAAATTCCTTATTCTGCGAGGATGCGGCGATAAAAAAAGAACATACGAACAAGTCGTCCGCCAATTTAATGATACCCATCCTGATCGTTACCTATTTGCAAATCAACTGTTTGTAAGACTGTTTCTCGGTTTCAAGATACTGGCTCTGTCAATGATCGACCAAAATCAGGAAGACCAAAAACGTCCACGAACGAAGACAACAGTTTAGCGGTCTGTGCAAGTGTCGTTGAGGACGTCCATTACTTCGGTAAGAAAGATTGCGCAAAGCCACTGGTATCGGCAAATCGTCTGTCCATGAAATATTAAAAGCAAATAAGTTCCATCCATATAAAATAAAATATGTACAAGAACTTTCGGAAGATGACTTCGATCGGAGATTAGAATTTTGTGAGGAAATGATGAGACGTTGTGACGAAAATGAATTATTTCCTTTCTGGATATGCTTCTCTGATGAAGCTACGTTTCAGTTGAGTGGAGAAGTTAATAGGCACAACCTACGATATTGGTCGGACGAAAATCCTCATTGGATGAGAGATAATCCACACACAACATCATCAGAAAATGAATGTTTGGGCTGGCATTTTGTGCAATCAAATTGTTGGGCATTTCTTCGTTGAAGAGAATTTCACGGCTGAAAGGTACTGTAATTTGTTAAATAACCAGATTATACCGGCAATACGAAATATTGCTGGTATAGCGTTTGATAATGTCTGGTTTCAACAGGATGGAGCTCCTTGTCATTTTGGTTTGATTGTACGCAATCTATTAAATAATATTTCCCCCGACGTTGGATTGGTAGGAGGGGTTCGATCGAGTGGCCACCGAGGTCACCTGATCTAACTCCTCTGGACTATTTTTACTGGGGTTTCTTGAAGAACAAGTCTACGAAACGAAACCAAAAGACATTGATGAGTTGAAAGAAAAAATAATTCAAGGTTCTATTACAGTATCTCAAGAAATGCTGCAAAAAGTTTATGATAACTTCTATGCACGATTGGGATATTGTCAAGTTGCTGAAGGACTTCAATTCGAACATCTTATAAATTAGTGGGCATAGACATGTTAAAAATCCAGTAAAGAAAATAGAAGCGAAGGAAAATTTAAACTTTAAAAATAGAAAAAAAATTAAAAAAATAAAAAAAAAACAAATAAAAGGTAAAAACAAAAAAAAAATATACAAAAATAAAAAAAAAAGATTCTCAAAATCGTCTACCTCCTCGCGGTAAGAATCGGTGAACTTTGAAATATTTAAAGGCAAAAGACGTCATTTAAAAATTTTGGAAACGTGGTCCGCTATTCCAGGTACGTGGTTCGCTGATTGCAGCTCCATCTGTTAACAAAAATAATTATAATAGGTAAAAATTTACGTAAACTTTTTCTGAAGAAGAGAAATCTGCAATAAAAATTTGGGAGTTCCCATTTAAAATTTTTAAGTTTCCCCTCCATCACCCCCAGCCTGTGGGGGTGGGGGGTCGTGTTAGGTGTCACTGGATAGCTCTCTTGAAACCATTAAATACGTGTGTTTTTTACTTTTTGATCCGTTGTGTTTTTCGCGAGATTTTTAAAACTTTTTAGAATAATTTTTTAATTTCGTTGATTACAGCGCCATCTGTCAACAAAAACAATTATAATGGTAGGCAAAATTTACGTAACTTTTTCTGAGGAAGCAAAATCTGCAATAAAAATTGGGGGTTCCCATTTAAAATTTTTAAGTTACCCCCTCTATCACCCCCAGCGGGTGGGGGTGGGGGGTTGTGTTAGGTGTCACTGGATAGCTCTCTTGAAACCATTGAATACGTGTATTTTTACTTTTACGATTCGATGTCGATTTTCCGAGATATTTGAGTGTTTCCATACTTTTCGGACACCCTGTATATACGACGCTTAATTCTATTTTGAAGTTTCGATAACGCGTTTATGATTTGTGTAACAGTGGTAACCGATGGATATCTTTATCAATTGCTATTGTTTCTTGCATACATTATGGGGTGTAGGTCAAAATCACTAAAATCGAAATCCCGAAATGCCAAATTTCCAGAAACAGTAAATTTTAACACGATATTTTGAAACTTTGTCTAAATTTGGGGAAAAGGGTGAATGAAAATTGTTATTAGCTCTTTCGAAATTTTGGCCTTTCCGGATTTTGATTTATGTGATTTCGACGATAAATCCATTTTATGGTTACGTTTAAATGTGGTCCTGGTGACCAAACTATTTTTTAGGTTCACGATACTGTAAACAAGTTCAAGGTGTACGCATGACCAAACGTCAGTACAGCCAATTGCCGAAATGTGGATTTACACCATCTTCGTACGAGGTAATATTTGAACAAGTGTAAAATGTATATTTTGGAAAATTAAATAAACAATAAATATTAGTAGATAAAATTAAATATTTTAATTCTCATTGGAGTAAATGAATGAATTTTGATCGTTTCTAACGATATCTTAAGTTTTCATCGTTCTGTCGATGAACAGTTTTGAAAAACTCTCATTTTTGTTTTGTTTTTCTACATATTTCGGCAGAAAATTATTTTTATTTAATCGGCAATTGAAAGAGAGACCTCGAAATCATACGAAGTCACCAATGTAACTTTCAATTTACATGGCCGTATTCAAAATTAAATGAAATTTTTCAGTGAAGCTGTTAAAATCTAAGACAAATGATGTACATCATATGATTGTTGGCATGTATATTTCATGACAGATTGTCGAAATTCAAGATGGTGGATTCAACATCGCCTCTTTTAAATATCATAACGGACAGCTGAGAACCTAAAACCAAATTCGTTTTCAGCTATTCCGAAAATCCCACGAATGGATTTTTTAAAATTATTTTTTGATTTATTTAAATTTTTAAAACAAAAATTATGAGAATTTTCCTATTTTCATCGACTACATTCGATTCTCCATTTTGAATTTCATATTAAGCAATCCTTGATGAATTTTTAGCCCTATTTATAGTTATTGTTTTCTTTGGAAATCTTATAGTTTTTTAGTTAAAATGTCTTAAACATAATGAGCGATAATTCTCGTTTTGGCCGCCATTTTGGATCACTCAAGTGTCAAAATTAACTTTTCAAACACAGTTTTCTGCAGTTCATACTTTCCCTTCACCACCTAAGTTGGTTTCAAGATGATTCCGTAATGGACAGTTGATACAAAATCCAATTAAAAAAACAATTTCTGTATTTTTTACACTTAAATTCATTTTAGTAATAATTTATGTTTTTCTCTTACTTTTCATATCACTATTGGACAGATAAAAATTCATCAATTTCATGTGTTCAAAAATTGTTCAAAGGCCTGAATTTATCCCAGTTTAGCTCGGAAAGTGGTGAAAAAAATTACTCCGAGGGCGTTAATTGGTTAAACTCTATAAAAATCAATGTATCACCCAAAAATGTAAAATTGTTAATCGTATTATTTGAATATATAATTTAAAAAAATCGGCAGTTTTTAAAGTTTAAAGAAAAGAATATTTTATTAACAAATTTTAAAAATTCAAGAATATTTCAAATTTCTTAAAAGAATTATTTTGGTAAAATGTCGAATTCCCACTAACCAAATTGGTGCTATATTTTAAAGTATACGTTACTTCAATGCACACAAACTACAATTCAAATTTTTTGTAAGAATATTATACACATAGGAAATGTAATAATTAGGATAAATAATTGTTTTCATCTGTAAATGAATATTGTTCTTTATAATCGTTCTAATTAACTAAACCCGTACACGACAATCACTTTTCGAACGAAGTCGGTCTTATTTTAATTAAGGTACGAAAAGTTTGAACGACATAATATTTTTTACGAATCCGACTCGAAGGACCATTTTTATGTACCGAAAATTTTATAGTTTGCCAGCGCTCGACGAGTACAAAGTCGATCTTATTTTAATTAAGGTGCGAAAAATTTATACTATATTATTTTTAATAAAAAATAAATAAAAACAATATTCTTCCTATCAATTAAACTTGCGCAACTTAATTAAAACAAGATCGACTTCTTGAGAAAGTTTGTTGTGTACGGATTCAGTTAACTATATAGTTAAGTATATCGTGCCTCGAGTAAGAACTTCTTATTTTTTGTTATTAAAAAAAAATGTTCAGAGCAAATATCTTATCAATTGTCATAATTATACTTAATAGGAACCGTATATAATAATATTTTATGTATAGTTCATACGCTTATTCCGTGTATTTATATACATTATTTAAGGTAATTACATATAATAAAGAGATTTTTAGAAAATAAATTCGTCATCAGATATTTTGTTGAGCGATAGGTTTTATCTACAGCATTTGTTTATAAGAACACTTTATTCAATATAACTATTCGAAATGAAATTGTACATATAAAAAATGGTCATAACACTAATTTATGTTGTCTAATAATACATAATTTTTTAACAAAAGTTAGGCAACGTGCATATTTTACTTTCGAAATGTTGCAACTTTGAAATAAATTTAAACATCTTGTGTTTTTTAAATTATAAAATCGGAAAACGATAAGTTTGCGTGATAAATTTTCAAATGGGTGAATTTAAAAAATGTAATACTTATGAGACTCTGAGTACATAAATGGTCAATTTTTTACCAATTACGTAAAAATATTAATCTAAAAGTATAACCTTATATATCACTAAATATTTATAAATTATAATAATTGTAATGCTCAAGATATATAGAAAATGTATTCGAACATTAACCAATATCGGCAGGAGATTCTGTCATGTTTTCAAAAACATTAAAATGCAACTTTGAATATGATGTATTTTTCTCACGCTAGGAACGCAAACACCGATTTTGCTCCCTAATTGCATAATGTACTATTTCTTCACGCTAATATAATTTTGAGATCATTGATATTTGTTAAATTCTTGTCCACTAGTTTTGACAGGCGTTTTGATTATTTTGATTTGAATCATGATATTATGCAAGCTGTTTTTATATTTTTCAATGTAATACAAAGTGTCATTCAGTTATTGTGCAAGCTCGAATCAGTTCTTAAACATTAAAAATCGACGTATTTATATTAACACATTTCGAATAAATGATATGTTCCAATACACCGGTAAAAGTAAATGTAAATAGATGTGACAATGTAAAAGTTACAAATGTTTAAAAACCCTGGACAAAATTTGAAAATTAAATTAAATACAATATAACTTCATTTTTGACGATAATTTTATAGATTTTTGATTGTTTTTTAAATTATTTTAAAAATTACACCAAAGCTGACTGTTCAGTTTTCGGATTTGGACTCAGAGGACAAAAATACGTAGAAATACACTGGTCTCGTCATCGAGCCATAATCGTTTTGTTTGTTTTTGCTCTGAACTGGAGTTTTTGGGCTTTTTTTTGTAGTTTTTAAAGATTATCTCAGAAACTACAGCTAATCTGAGTGCTCTGACCTCGAATTCGGATTCAAGGAGCAGCAATACAAGGGAATACACTGGCATGGTCAACCAGCCAAAACCCTTTTGATTGTTTCTGCTTGAACTCGAGTTTTTGGCTGTTTTTTGGCAGTTTTTAAAAACTATGTCAACAACTAGAGCCAATCTGAAAGTTCTGACTTCAGATTCGGATTCAGGGCACAGAAATACATGGGAATGCACTGGTGTAGTCAATCGGCCAAATCGTTTTGATTGTTTTTGTCTTCAACCTGCGGTTTTGGCTGTTTTTTGTCAATTTTTCGAATTTATCACAAAATACTACAGCCAAGCTGACTGTTCTAACCTTGAATTCGGATTCATGCATCAAAAATACCTGGGAAAACACGGGTGTGGTCATCGGGCCAAAATCGTTTTGTTTGCTTTTGCCCTGAACTCGCGTTTTTGCTGTTTTTCATCAGTTTTTCGGCAGTTTTTCGACATTCTGTCAAAAACTACAACGAAGTTTAATGTTCTGATATCGGATTCTGATTCAGGGGGCAAAAAAAAAACGGAAATAAACTGGTGTCGTCACCGAGACAAAATTGTTTTGTTTGTTTTTGCTTTTAACTTGTTTTTTTGACTTTTTTTTTGTCGTTTTCCGACATTATGTCGAAAACTACAAAAAGTTGACTATCCGGTTTTCGGTTTCAGGAAGAAAAAAAACGTGGGAATATACTGGTGGGGTTACCGAGCCAAACCCGTTTTATTTATTATTGCATTTAACATGTTTTTTTTTCCTGGTTTTTGGTAGTTTCCCGAAATTATCTATAAAACTACAGTCAAGCTGATTGTTCTCGCCTCGAATTTGGATTCAGGGAACAAAAATAAATGCGAATACACTGGTGTAGTCAATCGGCCAAAATCGTTTTGATTGTTTTTGCCTTCAACCTGCGTTTTTGTCAGTTTTTTGAGAGTTTTTAAGATTATCTCAAAAACTACAGACAAACTGACTGTCTTGTTTTCGGGTGCGGATTCAGGAGGCAAAGTCACATGGGAATACACTGGTGGAGTTACGGAGCCAAAACCGTTTTATTTGTTCTTGCATTTAACTTGCTTTTTAGGCTGTTTCTGTCAGTTTTTCGAAATTATCTAAAAAACTACAGCCAAGCTGCAAATGATTTAACCTCGTTTTTTCATAATAGGGTTTGTCATATTAGACGCTGGAGTTAAAAAATATAATTCCACATTCACATGCTTAGATACGAATTAAAGAGAAGTTCACAATACAAACTTCAAGTGAATTAAAAGTAAAATGTGAGCATATGGTTATTTTTAACAGGTAAATACTGTATACTCCGTCATGACAAAATTTACTCAAGTCATTATCAAAACTATTTGGAGTAACTTGTAAGTGCAATATTCTAAATTTACATTTATTTAAATATATTTAAAAGGTTTCACGAATAAAATTTGATTACAGTTTTGTAAATCAAAATGTATTACATTTTTTAGTTCACTCGTATATTTGTAATATTTAATGTATTTGTAACACGATGTAAACACCATCATTCCAAAAAGTAAAATTTAATTTTAACTTAATTAAAAACCTGGTAAAATTAACAAAATCACTTAAAATTTTTGAAAAAACTTCGTAAAAAAAAAACATTTATATACCTCTTATTTTAATACTGTATTTATGTTTTTTTATTGTATTTCAGAATAATCGAAGTTTCATATATAATGGTTTAAGCTTTTTTTAATACACTTTCTTTTTACAGGAATTCAAAAAGCTACAAGCTACAAGCTATATTGTATATTAAGAATGGGCTGACGCTCGATAATTCCCAAATGCAGTTTTCGTCCAAGGGCGCCAAAACGAGCTTCGCGTCCGGATGATTAAAAAGCAATTTTTTATTCTTTAATCTCCTTTTTTAAGGTACTGAACAAATTAAACAATTTTCTTTTTATATTTTCTAGTTTCTTCAATAAATACAAATATTTTAAAATAAAATTGAATAATTGAAAACGTTTCGTTTAAGGTTAATATAAGCTTAAGGAGCTCTTAAATTACCATTAACATAGTGTATGTTAAGTGTTAAAGGTTGTCTAAATGCAAGCTTCATAAGCGTAACTTGAGCGACAAGAGATTATTTTCGTTTAATAAAATTATTATGTCTATTTTGCTATTCATGAACATTTAATGTGTAACAATCAGGGAATATTAAATGAAAGAACATTATTGTCTGCTTTACTACTCTCTAAATCTGAATTAATTAAAAACTACCAATAAGAAAATAAAAAGTGAGTCACCAAATGAATTAATAATCATTTTTGCTAATAAAAAGTTAAAACTTAATAATTTGTTCCTAATTCTACAAACTACTAAACTAAAAAAGTCAATATCTACGTGTAGATTAGTAGGATTTTACCAGTGAATTAGTGTTTTCGTAATATTTGTCAGCAACAAAACTTACTAATTGATTGGAACCCACTTTTCGCTGTAGATAAGTCGGTTTTGATTAATTCAAGTTTAGAGAGTACGGAAATGGTTTACTATTATTTGTTATCCCGTGTTTCTTTTTAAAATGGTACGATTAACTATATATTTTTCTCTCTGCGTGGTCTGCATGTTTCGTTAGATCGTTTTTTAATGAACAGCTCAATTAAAGGACGATTTATTTTGATAGTCAATGAAGCTTGGGCTTTACATGGAAATACGGATATTCGATTCACATATTTCACAGAAAGCACTCTCGTAGTCTCGACTTAAGAATTTGTACCCATTTAGACGGTTTTTTAATGTTTTATGAATAAATATATATGAATTATTGTGTCTGCCTCACTTTGCGTACTGCATTTTAGTATATGGTCCTTGTATTATCGACAAACACCCGAACAAGGAACGATTGTTTGTGTTTTGTGTACGGCAAACGGAAATCATCTACGTTTCAAAGATCAGGATGGTATAAAATGCACAAGTGATGGGAAATCTTAACCTCAATATATAAGCTATATAAGGCTCCGGAAAATCTTTTTGAAAAACTAAAAATGCTGTGAAAAAATGTCGCGTATCATCACACAGGTGGAGTTTTCTGCTCGCTCCATTTTCAGAGAAACTCTACCAAGATAACATTTACAGTAGAACCCCTCTACCTTGAACAAGGCGTGCCAGCGTTTCCCCGACAACCCCGTTACATTGAACATCCCTTCCCGTCCGCTTGTCCTCCAGTATTCCGCCATCTTGCCGCATGACGGAATGATTGCGTATGCACGAGTGCAACTGCCAGCTGAAAATAACATTACAGTGGGAGTAAGGGGAGGAAGAAAATGTTCAATCTGACGGGGTGAAATCGTTCAATCTAGCGGGGTGTTCAATGTAGCGGGAGTTCAATGTAGAGGGGTTCTACTGTACCATGCTTTTCCTTATTCTGCACGGAGAAAAATTTCTTTGGAAATTTTACTATTCCACATGGTTATTAGGAAACAGATTTGCATTAGGCGAAATTTCCTATTCTTTCGGCTAAAATTTACTAAAATTTGTGTACTTTTTACCATAACATTCTGAATTTTTGGCAAAACTAACATTAAACATTCCGGAAAGGTATGATAAAAATAACAAAAATTGTAGTAAATTTCAGCAAAAAGAATAAGAAATTTTCGCCTGATGCAAGTCTATCCCTTAATAACCACGTGTAATAGTAAAATTTCCAAAGAAAGTTATTTATTTAATGAAGTTACATATTACGCGAAGCTAGGACAAGGGTAATTCTACTGAAAGCTAATTGCAGCAGAAAAAATTCGTCGGAAATAAACAGATTTATAATACATGTTTACAAAACCTGAAATTGATAATATTGTGTTTCTGAATTCATTCCATAACTGGATAAAAAAGTGTCGCATGACTGAATATTAATTAATTTTATAAATAAATTGAAAACATTTTACGTCAAACCAGACACTTTTTGGGCTCGAGGTACCGGATTTGGCCGCTAGTTTTATACGCATTCTTTGGACAAAATAAATACAGCAAATAATGTTTTCGTGTTGTTTTTTTTTAAAGTTACAAATAAAACTCCCAGTTTTAAATATTCATAACTACAGTTGTTTTTGTCATACAAACTTGAACTGGTGCTCATATTCAAGCTCAGAACGCGTAATTTCACAAAAAAAAAACAGTGAATTATAAAAAATAAAAAATTCAATATTCTACGAACAAAACTATTTTTAAATGTAGTTGTGAATGTCAACACCGGGAGTTAATACCTTGAACAAAATTTTAGCATAATACATGAAAAATTCTCTACCAATCCTACAAAGTTTCAAAATGGAGAACCGACGGCGTATGTTTTTTTAAAGCATTCGAATTGAACGCTGATGTAATTATAATGATAAATATGCCCACGGATATAAATATTACTCTTTTAGTGTTTTTTTTTTGTAAATAAAACAAGACCACATAAAAAATTTGTTTCGAAACCAATTGAATCAGACATAATTAATCTCTGAAGGTACTTCTCAAACAAAAAAAAATAACACAAGACCACAAAATTTTTTTGTTCCACAACTTGAATCAAAAGTGGAGGATCTTATAGATTTTTGGTTGCTGAAAATAAATTAGTTGTCCAAGTTAATTCCTCGTTTCAGGTTTTTTACATATCCTAACCTTAAATTGCCGAAAAGTATATTTTTTAATACTTTTCGGATCAGATATCTTTCAATTCTGACGTCATGGGTCAAATCGAATAATGGATCCGTAAAATCTGGTCAAAAATCTATAAGATCCACTATGTTTGATTCAAGTGATCTGGACACAAATTTTTGTTTGTGGTTCTATGTATTCTAATGAACGAAATATCATTGATCAGTATTTTTTTAAATTTATATAGAAACAAATTTGTTTTAAAAAATAGATTCCATCGGTTCTCCATTATGCAAATTTCCAAATTTGTAGAGAATTTATCAAGTATTGCAGTAAAGCTTAATTCGAGGTTGTAACTCGCGGTATTCACCTTCAAATTTACATTTACAGATTGTTTTGTTCGTAAAAAATGGAATGTTTTATTTTTCACAATTTAAATTTTTTTTTTCGTAAAAGTACATGTTTTGAAGTTCAAAATTATTAGCACCGATTCAAGTCCGAACGACACAAACAACCATAATTAAGAGTATTTGAAACTGAAAGTGTTTTCCGCTTTCGTCTTTTTTTGTAAATTTTCAACTTGTTGTAACTTTTAAAATACAGATAAAAAATATTACAAATTTGTTTGTCGTATTTATTTTATTCAAAGTGTCTCGAGTCCGAAAAGTGTTCAGGATGATGTGGAATCGTTCCTATACGTTTGGTTTCGTCAACTGCTTTCAAATCTTGAATTAAAAATGATGGATAAAAAATATTATTTTAAATTTAAATTCCAAATATTGACACATGACGTAACATTTCGAAAACATAATTTCATTTTTAAAGGAATCAATCTATAATCAACGTATATCCAGGGTTTACAAATTTAAAAAAATGGTCTCTTAAATGTTATTTATGTGTAAAGGGAGCAGATTACTCGACCATTTTGAATTCTCGTGGATCGGAAGTGTCACCATCTCTCCAGCCATTCTATAAGAAGCCATTATTAATACACGAAGGACGTGGACAATGGTTATGGGATCATGAAGGTCGAAGATACCTTGACATGTTTGGAGGAATCGCCACTGTGTCTGTTGGACATTCCCATCCGTAAGTCGTTTTATCTTTTCATGTTTACGAATCTTAATGAACCGTCAGTATTCGATTAGAACATTTGAGTAATTGATGACATAATTGTACGATTAAAATCACTTCAGACATTTAAAACAGGCTTAATATTCATTACGACCGATATATCAAATTTCAACATTGAAATTAATTTTTTAAATTATTGTGTAATTTTTTAATTTATAAAAAAAGACGTCTTTATGAGCTCTTTACGCGTCTTCAATACGGCTGTAAAAGAGCTTATAATGAGTTTTGAAAAGATTTACCGGTTGATTATAACAGTTTTCATTTTCACTATAAATTAAATAATATAATTAATCACTAGAAACTTCAATGGTCATAGTTAATAAATATTTTGAATCCTTCCTCTGTACACTTGTAAAAGCACTTATCATTTTTATAATTATTGTCCATCGTTTGGTTTATACATAAAATGTCGCTCAAGTTCAGTTTTGGATTCGAACGCCACCTAGTATCTATAGAACAAACTCTAATAATTTACCAAAACAACAGATGATCCGAAATTTTGTATATGAATGATCTGAAGTATACAATGCATAAGATCTGTTCAAGAATTTTTTAAGAACTTTTTCAAGAGGTCATAAGGAAGACTTCTTTAAAAGCTCGTTTTCTGAAACCAACACAACGGCGTCCACTTTGCTTTGGAAGACTTCTTTAAGTGACCGATTTCGTTACGTATCTAGAAAGAGCTTTTTAAGACCTCTTCAAGAGGTACGTGCTTTTTTAGACATACACAATATTACTTTGTTTAATTTCTCTTATTCATATAAGATATCAAAATTCGTTTTTCTTATAAAATATAATGTTTATAGAGTTGACTCGTTTGAAGTTGAAATAGTAATTGTTCGCCTGTTATGTTTTTATCAATTCGGTCATTTTAAAAATTGTATAACTCGGGTTAAGAAGTGTTTATCAGTCTTTTTAAACGTACACATGTTGTTCCTGGTTCATTACACGACATCGAACCTTTCTCTCGGTGCTGCTTTTACGGCTTGGCCTCTTGACATTTTATTGCGTAATGCGAATGATTAATACACGCCTGTTTATTTACATTTTTAAAGCGCAAGAACGTAATCTCAAATTCAGACAGAACACTGAATTATACACTTTTTTTACGGTAAACAGACGAAATTATCTTAGAAAATCGGACTAATTGTAAACACTTTCTATAAATATCGTCCGTGATGCAATATGCGTTTGAATCTAATATGTTTGTCACTTTCATACACCTGCAAAGCAAAAAAAAATATTTTCCGATATTACAATTTTAGGATCTACGTGACCGTCGTTTTTAGCATAATTCAGGATTGTCTTTTTATGGAAATGAAATACAATCTTTTTGGTCTTTTTGTTTATATTGAGGTTCATCCAAAAATGCACACAATTTTTTGTAGGTGATTTCAAAATGATTATAATTATCTAAAAGATACGTGGGTGGTCACATTAATATCCCCACTCCTGAGCGTTTCAAAACAAACAATGACATTGATTATTATTCTGCATGTTTGCTGGGGAAGTGGTTAAGTGACTATTGTTCATTATATTATTAGAATTTATTCAATTTTTGGGTGAATTTCTTTTTAAACCTTGAATAGTCCGGTCAAATTGAAACTTTTAATTTTTATAGAGAGACAACGAATGTGTTCGGTTTTATAAATAATAAACATGGTAATACCTCAAAATGAGAAGAAAAAATATTGAAAAGGCAATCTTCCAATATTTGCAAGTATGCTCTTTTGAATGTCGCAGTTGACATTCGCTTTGATACGTGTACTAATATAAGTTGCCCTTATTTACGAATGGATTTGTAATAACGTGTTATTCAAATTAGCACGAAAACGGAGTTTTCATCACTGGAAAAGTTTATGAGCAGAACATGAAATGTTTATTCCTAAAAGATATTAAATAATTTTTTTATATTCATACAGATTATAAAAAAATTGGTGGATTCGTTGGGGACATTTTTTGCAGTACTCGAAGTTTATTATTTTTTAACTAAAAAAACTTTTGCAAATAAAGAAAATTGAATTAACGAAATTGAAATAAAATATCTATAATAAATTTTATAAAATCACAGGTTTAGAAATCTAAATAAAAACAAGTCAGTTGATAATATGAACAACAAAATGTTACGCAATAATCAAAGAGTTAATAAGATTAGGTATACTTTTTTGATATGAATAAAAAATTGAGATATTGACTGAAATGAGCTTAAAGTTGCAAAAAGACGGCATATAGTAAAACATCGCGTTTTTCACTCTTGACCTTGTAGATGACCTTGTCGGAGTTCTCATCATGATATTCTAGCAGATCGTTCCCAAACAGCAAAAAGACACCTTTAGGAGCTTCTAAGAAGTCTTGAAATTTGTAAGATATCTTAAATGTTCTTATCGTGATCTTTAAGAAGACTTATTCATCGATTTTAAGACCTCTCAAATACTTATTAAAAAGAGCTCTTATTTGTGAGCTTTTACATATAAAATAAAGAATTTAAATGAAAAACAAATTTCTGAGAATTATAGATTCTATTTTTGTACCTTAATTATTAATTTATATAAATTATACCTCAGTTACTTTTTATCGTTTATATAGTGACATATCAGACAGTAATTGCATTAACAATAGAATGGAGATCAGACAATAATAATAGAAAATTGTGATATCACTTGCTAAATATCGTGAAAGCATTTATGTTTTTCATTATAACTTATCACTCATTGGTTTGAATATGAGGTAAATATTGCGCAATTTCATTTTTGGATTCAACTGCCACCTAGTTTCTCTGGAAGGAAACACAGATTTCAACTCTGGCGATCTCTTTACCAAAAGAGAAACGAGATAGTTTAATACCTTCAATATAAGACATCTTCGACATTAATATTTTAAGACCGCATAAATAAGACTTCTTTAAGAGGTCGTTTTTTAGATCATAATTATGACCTCTTGAGGAGATCTTTTCCGAAATATCTGATATATAATAAATGAGCTTGGAGGACCTCTTTATTTCTGTACGGGTTATAATGATGAATTTGACAATGATGAATGTTAACATAAAGAACTATGATTAGTATAATATTTCTGATGTTTCCTACCTTCTCGTCAAATGTAAGTATGGCGCGATCTAAATACGATCTGCAGATCTCTCTTATATATAATTGCAAGTAAAATAAAGACGCGAGTAGACGTAAAATGTCAAGTAGCAAAATAAAAAATAATTCGGAATGTTCTCATAATGTGTTTTATAAGAGGTCGGATGCGCCAAATTATAAGGTTTTTCTGAACTTCAAATCATTATGAAATCATTACGACTTCAAGCTCAGAAAAAACTTATAATTTACGCATCGGATCTCTTGTAGAATACATTATGAGATCATTCTGAACTATGTTTTTATACTGCTATCTAGGTTAAAAAATTACAAAATAAAATAAATTTATCATATGGTACAATATTTATTAAAATATATTAATATTTTCTAGCATATAGGTACATATAATCAAAGGTCTAAAACTAGAATGCCACCATGAAAATCGCCAACAAGGTCATCTTCAAGGTCAACGGTAAAAAAATCGATATTTTGCATTTTTTTTTAAATAGACATCGGACAAAAACAGTTTCAATATCAAAGAATGGTGTATTTTTTATTTATTTTCAGAAGTACAAAGTAAAGACGCAGACAAAAAAAGATGGAGTTAGTTCTTATTCACAGTCGTAGACTCTTGATTCGGCTAAGAACAAAAAAACTGCATTTTCTGTATTAAACACGCAATCAAAAAAAAATCACGTTTTGTCAGTGTTGACCTTGAAGGTAGCCTCAGTAGGTCAAGCAGAAGGATCAGATAACCTGGATTGACGGTACCGGATGAAACGGGACACGCCAAGCAGATTGTTCCGATATTCATCCTTGTTTTAAGGCATTATCTTGTGTGACGCTCTATCTCTTTTGAAACTGTGTAACGTTAGAAGTGCATTTTTGAACAAAATGCGAAAATCCATAAAACATCCCGTTTTTCCATAGTTCACCTTGAAAATGACCTTGTCGGTGTGTCAGTGATTTTCATGGCGATATTCATGTTCAGATCACCAAAAACCGATAGGATACCAAGTGCCATATAAATCGGAAGTACATCAGTTTTTCGGAAGTTTATCCTAAAAATCATTACCGCTAGTTGAAAAATATGAAACAAATCAGAATAATTCTTCAAGAACTGCAGTATATTACTGGATGTGTTACGTCTTCAATTTTATTTAAATATAGTATATTTGCTATCTTCTTTATCACATCGTTTTTTTATAATTATGTATAGAATTTACAGAAATGACACCTAAAAAACTCTACAAAAGGCAACAAATTGATAGCAAATTTATTTCATTTTTTTTTTCAGGGACTTGAAATCATTAAGCGTAAAAAATTTTATTTTTTATCGCTAGACTCAGCCATAAAATTATTTGGTAAGTTTTCGCTAGAAACATACAAATAGTAAAAAATATAAATTTTATTTTAATTGTTTCTTTTAGTTAAATTAATGTAGCTAAGCTTTACTATTTCCACTGGAACAATAAAAAATTAAAAATACAACGAGACAAATTCCATAAACTATCCTTCCGAAACTATCCAACAATTACCTTTACAAAAGTTCATGGGTACTGAGGCGGCCACTTAGTGGTACGAAGGAATTTGACCGTAATTCAATTCTCAAGGTCCTTTGAAGGTTTGTTATTTTTATATTGGATTTCCTGTTGTTGATCGTAGAATTTGGCAGAGTAGGAAAATGTATGCCTAAAATGACTTTTTAAGTTTACTTTAGTGACCTTCATAAATTCAAGGTCAAATGATGAAGTGGTTTTCTCTTTAATCCTAAAAACCGAGATAATCCTATTACCACGTCGTTGTGCCTGCGTAGTACTAAAGATAGCAAAAAATAATGTGCCCTTGAAATGACCTTGGATATTGGTAATAAGGTCAAGGTTGTTGTTATAATTAATGGTAAATTTATCCATTATCGATTTCTTCATATAACAAGTTAGCGGCAAAAAACAACGTTCTTTAAATGACCTTGAAAAAATAGCATCGGTGTTTTCACAGTAAATGTTAGATATATATACTTATAAAAGCATCGTCACATATCCTCAACATTTATTCTACCATAATATTTAAAAAACAGGTCATTTTTTTAGCACTTGACCCTGAATTTACCAAAGTCAACAATGCAAATTCCCGCTCTACAGTTCGAAATACGAATTATATTGTTCTAACCGCCGGAAACATAGTACAGAGCGTACAAAAATAATATATCAAAAAACAGTGAATTAATGATATTTTAAGCTAATGAACAATTTTTCGAAAGAAAGGAAGTATTTGTAATTTTCTGCGTTATTTATAGAGGTCCGTATTGAGCAGTACCTCTCACAACGATCAAGAATCTTCTTCGTTTTTCTGTTTTTGATGAATTTGCGAGTAGATATCCTGCATCACTAACTGAATGAGCTGCATTGAAATATATTTTGTTGTAAAACTCATGCCTAAAGATTACCAAAAATAATTGAATAAATTAATGAAAATATGGTCAAATTGGCCCTTTAATAGAATTTTTAATTAAATTTGGCAGAAAAATTCTCTCAGCAATGGTGGAACAAATGAAAAAACTTGCTCACACGACGACGATTTACATGCATCCTCGTTTTCACGAATACGCCGATAAACTAACCTCTAAAATACCAGGTAATCTAAAATCCGTATATCTGGTGAACAGCGGCTCTGAAGCAACCGAACTTGCCTTGTTGATGGCGAGGCTCTACACCGGACGACATGAAGTAATTTCCTTGAAAAATTGTTACCATGGCGGAACTCATGTGTCCGCTGCCACCACGGCAGCTTCGAATTGGAGATATCCTATTGTTCAACCACCTGGACATATCCACGTAAGTTTTTGAAAAAATGTTAAACAATTTTCCACGTCGAAAAAAATGATTTCTTTCCGGTATTAGAACTTCGAAATAAGATTTAAGTCGATCTTTCTATAGTTTTCAAAGTTCTTGTAGCTTATTAGTTTTCGATATTTTGGGTCCGAAAATTGTCGAGGGGTTCATCTAAGTTTCGAAAAATATCCCGTGACATTGTAGTGTACCAAGGATTGATCAGGATGTAACTCTGGCGTTCAGAGTTTTAATAAACACAGGTTGACCTCTTTGTAGTTTATGGGGTCCCTCTTCTCAAGCGGAAATTTATACAACTCTGATCAATTGTAATACTTAGGATCAGTGCTTCGATAAAATCTGTCCATGGTTTTCAGGCTTCAGGTTGACTTGACCCCAATTTTTGATAACATATGGTGGGGTTCATCTAGACCTCAACCTATTTGACATTGTCTTTTGACGTTGTAACGTAGTTTACTGAGGTCCTGATACCCAGAGATACATCCTCTTTTCAGGAACTATCTGGAATATACAGGTCCACTTGGACAACAAAATCTACAGAGGTCAACTTAGATATCGTAAACCAAAGTAAGATTGATCTATAGGAACCGTAAACTACTGATTAACTAATAATTTTGGATACCGCCATTTGAAAGATCGCTAAAAAATCTATATATCATGTGTTCAACCATTTTCGAGGCCCAAATTTATCCCATCTAGAGAGCTTTAAAAAACTGTTGAACAAAGTGTACGTAAGGGTCTTCTGAAGGTTCCAGTATTGTTTTCAGAGACATTTTTGTTATTGTTCCGATATTCCTCGACTACTCCGGAAATATTTTTCATAATTCCTGTATATTTCTTTTCTATTTTACTAACCGGAAACAAATACACGGTAAGCCGTTCCAACTATCTCCCTACAGAAAATTCTGAGCCGAGATCTCACGCGAGAATTCAGCTGATAATTCCTCTGAGATTTCCGAAAATTCCCCTACTGAAAATTCTGAGTTAAGAATTCAATTTGAGATCTCACATGAGATCTCACGTGAGAATGTGAGAACTCAAATGAGATCTCTCGTGAGAACGTGTGAACTCACATGAGAAGTCAGGTGAGAGCTCCACTAAGAACTCGGAAAATTTCGAAATGAAAAATTAATTTTACATGATTTGAGATCAGATACATGAGAAATAGTTACAAAAATTTATTTTTCATTTCGGAATCATGTTCACACGAGAGATCTCATTTGAGTTCTCCCATTCTCATGTGAGATCGCATGTGAATTCTCACAGTGATTTCTTAACTCAGAATTTTCAGTAGGATACTAGTGGCACAATTCTTACTCTATATGAATAAAATGAATTTTATCAGATTTGAGATCACATGGGAACTTGTATAAAAAATCCCATGATTGTTAATATGAGAAATCAGCTGAAATATCGACTAAGACTTTCCTTATATACGAACTCATCTAGATGCCTATTTTGGTACCAGTTCTCATGTGTTTGAACTCAGATCTTGTAAAATTCATTATTCATTTCGGAATTTTCAGAGATATCAGTGGAGTTCTTATCTGACTTCTCTTGTGAGATCCCATATGAGATTTGACAGTGAATTCTTAGCTGAGAATTGTCAGTAGGGTCTGCCAAAACATCCATGCTGCAAACAAATTATCCAAGTAATTGTCGAGGGGAATGTGACGAGACACATTTCTCGCTCTTAATCTTTTTCTTCCGCAGCTAAATTTTCAAGGTCACTTGAAGGTTAGGGCATTTGTTAATGGAATTCTTTATTTTTAAAGATCTCATCAAGATGTAAAGGTACATTTTTTAATCCAAGAAATCCAAGAAAACGACTGTTTTCAATGACGGTATTTTAATGCTGAATATCATAAAAGACGATATTTTGATGGCTAATGTTTCATTTGCGTATAAAGCACGCAGCAAAAATCTAGAGAAAATTGCTTTTGTTGGAAAGTAATTATTGCCCATTTTTTAACAACTATACTAACCTAAGTTATTACTTTTCTGTCCTTTAAGTTATGCATTACGACGACGCACGTCGATATTTAATTCATAATAACCCAATATCCGTCAAAGTTTAGCGTATCGTCGTGATGATCAATTTAAGAATTTATTCCATCATGGTATAAAATTCACAAAAATAAACAGCTATAACAGAAACAAAAGCGTAAAGAATACAGTAGAGTCCCGGTATAATTGCGCCTCGCTTCATTTATATCCCAGCATATTTGCTGGGTTCCGTCTCGTTACATTTACCTTTCGTCGCTCTCTTTTCCCCCTACCTTGCGGGCTGGGGCCTCAGGAAGGGCCTGCTGTGACGTCACGAACATAACGCAACTGACGTTAGTGGGAGAAGCGGCGCTTCCCTTCTTTTGGTAAATGTAACGAGACGAGAGGGGAAGAGAGAAGGAACCAAGTGGGTAAATGTACCGGGACACTACTGTACGTATAATATAACAAGATTTAAACATGTTTAAAAGTTGTTGACACCACATTACAATCATGTTAATATTTCAGTATAAAAAAAGGAATTCAAAAAAATTGCTTTGACGCATAGACCGTAAATATTCATTTTTTAGATGTATGCAAGATTGGGTACACACTTTGCACACGTTGAATTTCTATCAGAAAAATATTGTTTAGTAATAATGAAGGAAATGCTTTATAACAAGCAAGTTCTGATGACATTTTCGCAAATATTAATTCATTTTTTTTGCAATATCTTTTCTTTCTAACGAATTTTTCCATTTTTTTGAACATTGCGAAGAAAATTGCGTAAGAAAGGAATCGTATGAATTCTGATTGGATTGTTTCAAGATATTTAAATTGCTCTTGTAAATTTATAAGACATTCAGTCCGAAAACGACAAGTCCGAGTTCAATTCTCGGCACATCGAATCTGTCGAGTTCGGGACACATTTTTTTTTATTTTCAAATAAATAATAAAAAAAATATCATAAAAATTCCAATAGTTTTAAGGATTTCCTCATTATTATTAATAACTTTATACACCATGCTAGCATTACCAAATTTATATTCAAAAATATTATTGTATAATTTTTAATGAAATTGGTAATTTTATATTCTGATTTAATAATTTGTTTTTTTTTTAATAAAAAGTGACTCCAACGTTGGACATAAATAATAAGTCTGCTATTTTTTTAAACAGCAATAGTCGGCTTACAGCAGCCGCAAAGTTCAATAAATTAATTCATAATTAGTCTCTTTTCAACATATTGTTTGTATAATTTTTTTTTTGAACCAAAAAACGATGTTTGATTTCTCAGAAATTTTGTAACCATATTTCGCTGAAAAATAAAAGTTTCGGAACCACATGAGCCAGTTTTCAACGCATGCACTGCTTATATTACATAATCGCAACGTTATCGCTTGAACCAGATTAAAGTATCGCTGGCTTATATGAATCGCCTAACAAGAAAATCACCAAAAATGAAAAAAAATGAATGCAAAAAGATGGCTTTTGTTTTAATTTGCAATCACATTTTGTTGAAATCATTTTATCTGAATATTCGCATAGTAAATCGATACACTTCATATAAAAGTCATAAATAGTCCATAAAGTAATTCGTAAATCGTAACTTAAATTTTATGCAAAGATTAAAAAAAAATCCTGTCAAAATATATATATACAAATGTATATTGTTTATCTTATCTGTAGCACACATTACAGGAATATATATATTTTTTTTAAAGGTGACCAATCCCAACGTTTATTCTGGAGCTTGGGGTGGATCTAAATGCCGCGACAGTCCAATTTCGCCTGGAAATCGAAAATGCAATTGTGATCCAGGTAGCTGCACTGCTTCGGATAAATATTTTTCAGATTTCGAAGACACGTTCACTTATCAACTTCCTAATGATGGCCGAATCGCCGCCTTTATTTCTGAAAGTATTCAGGTAAGTGTGAAGAATAAATAAAATTTCCTTTTTAATCATAATATTAATATTTCGAACGTTCTTGAAATTGAATGACTAGGGGAGGCGTGGGGTGTACCGCTCACCTAAGGAAAGTATCGCTTTTAATAAATGCATAAATAATTTTAGATTTGTTTAACGATTGAAATCGATTCTATAAAGCCCCGACAGTAATATACAAGAAGATCTGAATGTTTACTAACGCTAAACGTATTGAATTATAGAATTTAATAAATATCAAAGATCCAACAGTATCTCCTGTCAATGTGGGTAATACCGCTCACTAAATTTAAGTTGTTAAACTTATTCATATGAAATTCAATGATATTATAAATCAATTTGTTGTTAACTCACTTGTGTACATTCAATGTATATGATTAATTACAAGAAGTTCCATTTCAAATATCCATTATTTTAGTACTTTATGTACATTTATTTGATCAACAATATGTGAAATATGCCATAAACTCTGTGAGCGGTGTTACCCACTAACGCGCCGCGTTGAAAAGTAATGAATAATTAAAAGTCAATGTTGTTTTTAGTAGTTTACCAAATACCATTTGGTAATTAACAGTACAACAAGTCTATTTGTTCATATTTTTTCCCATTGGGTACTAGTAAAAAGATGGAAAACCGTATATTGTAAAGACCAATTCTTATCGTATTTATGTCAACTACGTTACAAAACTTTCCAATTTTTTTTTAATCAACTTTTAGCAATAAACTATGTAAATTTTTTGTTGAAATTAGATTTTGACATAAAGTTCTTTAGTAAAAAAATATAAAAAATAATTTTAACTTAACGGAAGGTTGAGAAATATGAGTGAGCGGAATTACCCACTGAGCGGTACAACCCCCGCCTCCCCTACCCGTTTGTGGGACCAATATAATACCAGAGCGCCATCTATAGGTAATACGTCAATGTAAGAAAATAATAGGATAAACATAACAAAAGTGTCGGAAATTAAAATATGCAAACATTGTTTCACCTATAATTCTCATAGTTTTTAATTAAAATAATGAAAATTCTCCTTTTAAACGAAAAAAAAACAGGGCGTCGGAGGAACTGTGCAATACCCCAGAGATTATTTAAAAAAAGTATATGAACGAGTACATCGAAGCGGAGGACTTTGTATCGCAGACGAAGTGCAAACTGGATTTGGAAGAACCGGAGAATTTTACTGGGGTTTCGAAGGCCATGGAATAGAACCCGACATAATTACCATGGCAAAAGGAATTGGTAATGGATATCCAATGGGAGCCGTGGTCACAAAACCGGAAATCGCACAAGCTCTCACCAGAGCAGCACATTTCAACACGTTTGGTGGAAATCCTATCGCTTGTGCAGTCGGTTCTGCTGTTATTGACGTAAGTTGAATAGTATATTTCGTCACTAGCGCGTAAAGTACGCTTTTACCCACCGAGTGAAATCCACACGAACAAGTAGTCTGCAGGAATGTTGCCAATCCTATATTTTTTGTCATAAATTCCTGGCAGTGTGCAAAGCGATTTCTTTTACGATTTTTTCTACGACCGCGGGAAATTTTACGCACTAATAAACACGTTTGCTTTACGCACTCCCAGAAATAGGTAAAATAGTACATTATGCTGCTGGTGCATAAAGTAGTACTTTTGAGTATTTAAAAAAAAACTTTCCGTGCTTTTAAAATCGAACTTAAATCGTATAAAAAATAATTTTTCCACATATTAAAATCACATAAAAACATAAGTTTTTAATAACATTTGAAAAATGAATATTCGTTTTCAACGTACGAAAAGCGAATTCTACTCACATGTAAGAAGAAAGTATTGTAAGGTGAAAGAATAAATGTTTATGACCCCAAAAGACCTTGTCATATGTTTCCGCGTGAATATGCGTAGGAAAGATATCGGGATACAAAATATATTAATATATTCAGCATTGAAATACGTTCGTAAATCGTCCATCGAACTACATGAGTAAGCGATATAGCATTCTGAAATCACGCGATGATGAATAAAGATTAAATTTTGAAAAATACATTGTCTTGATTTTCACAATATTTCGAAAGTCAAAAGGAACATGTTTTTTCGAATTTGTGAAAATACAAGACCCGAATGGAAAATTATCGCAGTAGACATGTAAAATTTACACTTGAAACTTGGTTAAACGTGGTAAGATTACAAAGGTGAAAGTACATCCAAATTTAACGTAACCTAATTTAACCTATTCTAATATATCTATTACGAAAAACTATTTCCGATAATTTTCAAGGTTAATGTAAGTGAAATAAGTATACAGAAACAAAAATTATGAACAGGTTATGTGAAGGCCACGTGTAGGTCAAATATAGGTGAAATACAGTAGCACTTCCCTTATTCTAATTTCCCTTACTCTAATGTCTTCTCTTATTCTAATTTTTTTCTCTGCTCCTATTCTAATATTTCCTCTCACGCGTTCTTCCCACTGCCATGCGTGGACGTGTGGATTTTCTATAAATACAAATAATGGCGCATGCGCACCAAAGGAAAAAGAGACAAAAGTCTAAGTAGTGGGGGCGAGGAGAAAATTAGAATAAGGGAAGAAGGCCGCCATCTTGCCTGACTGGACAAATTAGAATAAGGGAAGGACTACTGTACTGACATACCCTAAACTACCCTCACCTAATCAAACCTAACCTATGTAATATAACCTAAATAATTCCTAAATCATTTTCAAGATCACAGTAAAGTTGAAATACAATTCGTTCGCTGAAAAAAAAAACTTTGTATCCAGAAAGAGAGGTCACTTTTTCGATTACGAGATATTTAAAATTGGTTTATCGCCCATATTTAATAAATTAAAATAATAAAAAATGCTCGGACCGGGACTCGAACCCGGTCTTCGGCACTTCAATTTTGAACCGTAACCGTGATCACTGTTACGAAATAATGAAAAAATATCGCGAAAATAAAGTCGTTTAATACGTTTCTTTTCTTAAACGCTTAATACATGCTTAATAAGCTAAGGACTTCTTAAAAGAGCGTTAATGGGGCGTACAGTAAGCGTTGAAGATGGTCAAAATTCATGCTTAAGATGGCGTTATTTCATTTTCAGAAGTTTAATCTTAGAAGTTTTATGGATTTCTGAAGTTCATAAACAGCTTGCATTCATCAACTTATGTCGCTAATGTATACAGGGTCATACTGAGAGAATTTGTACTGTTTTTTCCAGATAATAGACGACGAATGTCTTCAAGAAAATTCCCTGACAGTCGGTACTCACATGCTGCATGGGTTTAGTGAATTGATGGATGAGTATTCGACAATCATCGGTGATGTGCGTGGAAAAGGTTTGATGATTGGCGTTGAACTCGTTGCCAATCCAGACACCAGGGAGCCATTGTCAAAAGAAGAATTTGGGCAAATCTTTGAAGACATCAAAGACATGGGAATTTTAGTGGGCAAGGGTGGAGTTCGAGGGAATGTAAGTAAAAGAGTAACATAATCAAATTTTACACATTTTTATCGATAGAAAGTTGAAACATTAGAGTATTCTATTATGTTATATAATTTCAAAATAGAATTAGATCTTTTTCGGTATTTATTATTATTTATTTGTGAGTCGTCCTAAGCCATTACACTAGAAAAATAAAGGGCCCCTTATCTTTTCAAATTTTTAAGACACTTTAACACCATAGAAAACGATCAGAAAGCAAGAAATGAAGGTTTCCTCAATTTAAAGCGAATAAATTCTCCCATCTTTTGACGACTTTCTTATATGCAAAATAGTTCAATTCCCACTCAGTATCAATATTAGTTTTTCTGTATTTTTTTTGGAAGGAAAACATTTTTCTATCAATACGAAATCTACTGGACAAGTCTTCTCGATGCCTAAGGAATAAGATCATACTTGAAAAAAATTGTTTTTCCAAATAGGCTGTTTCAAAATGGCCGCTTACGAAAGCATTTGCTCTGGGTTTATGAATTTGGTATTTGATTCGGAAATATTGAAGTAGATAACAGAGTGTGCCAGTCTGAAAGGCTATTTATTTTAAGGAGTGGCGTTGAATATTTAATAATTCAAACTCTTATGAAAACCTTTCCTGATGGGCCACACACTTTTACTTACCGTCATTTTGTAAGGATTTTAGTAAACAACAAGATCATTTTAGTGAACAACATTTTAGCTAAAAGAAATCTTCAAAAAGTTATTGTATAAATAATCTTACGAGATTTATTTGTAAAAAAACGTTCTCCATTTTTTTGGATGTTTTAATTCTTTTTAAGTTATAGGCACGCTCTGAAATTCAGTATTCTTTGGTTATTTGTATAGTAGTGAAGTTGTCAAAAAAGAAAGAGAAAAAGAAAGATGTCGATTCAATTCCATCCAGTGATCAAAGCTATTCAAATTGCCATTTAGGGGCAATCGTGAAATATTTAGCAGTTTTTAATTATTTCCGTCAAAAGTAGAGGTCGGATAAACAAAAATATCACTAACAAAAATGTTTGAGTTTAAAATTCTCTACTTGGAGAGATATTTTATTTATAGGATTTTTCAAAATCAGTTTCATTGGCTTTTACTACTCTCCTGGCTTTGACTTCTAAAGAATAACATAATGGTCATGCTGAGTTCTTTGGACACAGACCATAAATGTAGTTGTCAAACGGCCTCTACTTGACAAAATGACTTAAAATTTTAATTCAAGTTAGTAAGGTTTGTTTTAATCAATACAGTTCGTATTCCACTTTAATTAATTTTTTTAAATGCTAAAAACACTTGACAAAAAATGTTCGCAAATTTTACTATTTTTAACAGAAAAATTCCTAAGAAATGTAATTTTTCTTAAAGAAAATCCTGCAGCGTTGTACTCTCAAATAGGCGAGTGGTTTATATTTCAAAAAGAGGTCACTAACCGATCACGGAAAGCGAACAGTTTGAAACCTTTTGGAATTCATTTATTATGTTCTTGCGAACGAAAAATGTCAAAACATTTTTGTTGGCCGAGTGGTTAGTTATCTGTTATCAACAATAAACATAAACAATTATGAAGAAGTGGAGAAATCGTTCCAGAAACCCATGGATTAGCTAAATTGTGGTGAAATAAGAACTTTTTCACTTTTGTCATTTTTTCGAAACACTCTTCCTTTCCGAGTTGCAAGCAACTTAAAGTCGAAAAATGACCAAAAAAGCGCAATCTTCAAAAATTTGTTTTTCGGCTTCTACCAAGAATAATTTAATTTTTCAAAATGGAAATTAATAATTTAACTTGGCAGGTTTTTATTTTCATCGAAAAAAACTTGTATAGAAAAAGCGTTATGCTTGTCGGTTTGCCGAGATATTTGATTCTTTGCGACAAACCGGGTCTCTCAGAGATCCATCTCTAAATAGACGAACAACGCCTTTTCTATACAAGTTTTTTCAATGAAAATAAAAACTTGCCGAAATATAAAAAATATAGGATAAAAGTACAAGTTTCGAAGTTTAATTTCCATTTTGAAAAATTAAATTATCTTTGGTAGAGTACCAGAAACAAATTTTTGAAGATAAATCGCTTGTAGCTCGGAAAAGAAGCGTTTTTCGAAAAAATGACAAAAGTGAAAAAGTTCTTATTTTACCCCGATTTAGCTAATCCATGGATTTCCGGAACGATTTCTCCATTTCTTTATATTTGTTTATGTTTATTGTTGATAGTGATATTGTCCAGGCCTCTTTTTGAGGGTAAACCGCTTACCTAAAGTCACGTATACCCGGACAACAATATTAATAGCAACTCAATGCCCGGTTAGAGCGGTTAATACAAAGATATCTAGACTTATGGCATGGGTCCACAGGACCGAGAGTTAAATGACTTCTTGGAATATGTTATATGTAACAAATCTAATTAGGTATAATTTATTTGAATTCCTACGATTTAAAATCATTCTCGAATTATTTTTTAAGAATTTAGAAATGGTACCCAGATATTCAAAATAATGCAAACTCCCTGCATTTTTTGCGATCGATTGTCCTTTTTCTGGGATATATTACATGTTATGAATATTAAAATACGTATTGTAAATATATTTCTCTTCGTTTACAGGAATTAATCAAAGACATTAATAATATTTGTTTTCAGGTGTTGAGAATAAAACCACCTATGTGCGTAACTGTAGAAGATGCAGACTTTACGATCAACGTGTTTAGGATGGCATTCCAGAGGCACAGGGAAAGAACCATTAATGCAGAAAAAAGAGAAAAGTTCGTTTACGTTGGATCAGTGTAGGTGTTTAAGTATGTAATGTGTAAGATATATTGAATAAACGAATTTTATTTTTCCTTTTTATAAAAATTGCTTTTTGAAGGTTTTGTAGAATTACCTATATTTACCAACAAACGGAAAAGAATTAAAACGAATTGAATACGTTTTATTTCAGTTTTTTAACCATTTTCACATTTTAAAAATTCAGTAATCGTTGAAAAGTATAATAACGAACAAAATTTCTTCTCGACCGCTTTAATTTTAAATTAAATAATAATTAATAATTCTCTGCGTTACAGGTCAATTAACTAAAGATAATAATATAAAAATTTTAATTAACATATTTTTTGGTTTTTGATTGAAAACACGAAGATGGTATAAAGATGAACAAAGCCGGATTTTGTACGATAATCGCGGCAAAACATTCAATTTGGAACATTCATATCTGTATTTAAAGTGATTTAATCATAAATGGGTTTTGTTTCCCTCTAGCGACTATCGTAGAAACTAGTGTCTATTGTAAATAATATACATTTCGTCCCAGGATCCCGTGTAGATTCTTCAGTAGGGCAATCACGGGAATCCCTGCCCTAGATGTATATATGGTTTTTTCATTAAATGTGTATATTTTTAAATAAAACTATCAGAGGAGGAGAAAGTGATAGAATTATTCTATAGATATATATACAACTGTTGTTTGGTAACGGAATATCGTTATCCAGTACGTATATATATTTGATATCCAATGATAAAAATTCGTATCCCTCCAACTACAGGATAATAGGAATAACCAATACCTTAATGAAAATCTTCTCACCTATTTTTTGTAAGTGTCTTTCCGTATGGGCTAATCAGAGATACTTGAAGAACAAGCCGGCTTTCGCCAAGGAAGAGGCACTAAAGATAATAATTTTGCTACAATTCAAATCTCTTTACGTCGCCCAAAGTCAAAACTATACTACCTTTTCGTAGACTTCAAGAGAGCTTTAGATTCAGTTCTTTATGAGCTTCTTTGGAGGAAGCTGATTGGCTTTGGGGTGAGTGCAAAGTTTACCAGAGTTCTGAGTGCTTTGTACCGCTGGCCGTCGGTTATTGTTCAGTCACGAAATGCAATTCCGGATGCTTTTAATGTTACGATAAGCGTATTACAAGGTGAAATACTTTTTTTGTATGCCTCACCTGTTTGGGCTCTCGGTATGTGGACAAGCTGGAGTCTATTCAACTATTGTTTTTTAAAAAGCTATAACCTACCCAGAAAACCAGCATATCTAATAAGGCCAGAGTTATATATCCAATTTCTGTAGAGATTTTGAACAGAGCAGTTAAATGGATAACCAAAACTCTGAAGATGCCAGATTCCAGATTGCCCAGATTATTGATAATAAGAATCAAGGACTTAGCTGTTAGTTCATCGACTAATACAACATTCAGTTGGGTCTCACTGAGAACAATTACGGAGAGTGTAGGGGTAGAAGGTCTTTGGGCGAATTTCAACGCCGACTTTTGGGAGACCGCTGGTCCCACACTTGTTGCAAATTATGCTGAATCGTGTAGAAAAAAGGATTTGAGAAGTTACTATGCCTCCGACTCTGCACAATTTCCAATTTTCCATCAAATATCGGATTCAGCCTATAACCTGTACCCTAAGCGCTTGCCTTTGGACTGCCTGAAAGGGAAAATCCAACTAAGGATGGCAACAGTCCACTCCCGTACGATTATTATTTCAGGCTGTCGGTATAAATATAATCCTTTAGCTACTTGCATGATTTGTAACTTCAATGCACCAGATAACCTTCATCATATTCTCATGTCCTCAGCTCCGTCCCTTACGAATGTTGTATTTTAGAGAACGTGTGACAACAGGCCAACCAGATTTATCTTAGTCACTTTGTACACCCAAGAGCATCGATTGATCGATTGTTTCCTTCCGGTTAGCATTCAAACCATGTAATTTTATGAAGAAGCGTCCGCACTTCTCATCAGGGTAGCCAGATTTTGGCAATAAATCGCCAAATTCCCATTTGAAATGTACATCCCCAGTTAGCCTATCTGACAACACTGCTTCTCATGTTTGCAAACCGGAAGGGAAACAATCGATGCTCTTGGGTGTACAAGCGACAAACTCACCGCGAAAATCTTATTTAGATATATTAAAACCTGTTTCGTCCATAGACAATTTTTAATGAGGATTAGCGTTATACCTTTGCTGCCGAGCATAATGCTGGAAAATCCTGCAACTGTATCAAGCGTTCAAAATCTCTGCGATCTTCTGGTGTCTACTAACTATACTAACTACTTGCGTATTTAGCGGACTCAGTAGTCATTCGCATAATTCCTGTTTTCCGTATACAATGTAATTTTTCATTATTGTACTTTTTTTTAATTGGCAGAAGGAACTCCTTCTCCATGGAACAATGATTCCCGAATTTGAGAAATAAACTTATATATCTATATTAACCCTTATATGGATTTCAGCATCTTTTTACGTATAAAATAAAAATTAAAAAAAAAAAGGAAACATCTATATCCGACTAGTTTTGAGGTCGATCTTTCGATTGGCGCTATTGAAATTTTCGAAAAATGTCGTTTAACACTTTTTTTTTTACAAAAATACTGAAAAACGCGATTTTTTAACTGCAATTTTTTGTTTAAATGCATTTTTAACTATGATACCGGTTTCAGATCACCGTCTAACATGTCAGAAAAGTGTTCCCGATTGTTTTTCTTCGAAATTAAACATTAACATATATAATTTATTTTGTTTTCTTTTCAAAATGGCGTCTGAACGTTGAAAATGTTTGAAATTGCACACAAATTTTTTACATTTTTTATTCCAGCACTGACTTCCGCGTCAAAACTCAAGAACGATTTTCTTTGACCTATTAAAATTCGCTAAATTAATTTAAACATTCAAAAAAATTTGGTGAACAGAAAAATGTATTTCTCACGTAATTACGCATGGATTTTAAAAAGTTCCATTTCTTTTCGAGGAAAAAATTGTTTTGGGTCAAAATTTTTGACAATTTTTATTATACTATCTTTGAATTCCTGGTCAAAAATGACTGAAGAACCAACTATTTGGTATTTTTTGAACGATTATTTCATTTAAATATTTTATTTCCACCCAAAATCATTAACTCCCAATCTTGAAATTGGTAATAACCGATTCGATTTCATTCATATCAGTTGCTGTTTCATCTAATTTTTTTTCGATTCAAAATCATTAAATTTGTTGGCCTGTAATAATTAACTATCCATTCAAATTCATTCACGGCAAATATAACTATTTTTCCATTGAAATTCATTCAACTTGCAATTGTTCAGAAGTGATGCAGTGAAAGAATTTCAATAGATCTTCAATGAATTTTCGTTTGCTAGGAAGCATTTTGTTTCGCCATAAAAACTTACGGAATATGAGGAAAAACATTGTTTTTTGCTCTTTTAGGTTAGGCTATCTCAAAATCCAGACGTGATGGAACAATTCTGCTGCCAGATTTGGATTCACCTCAGTCACAACTTTCGGAAAAGTATTTCTGAGTATGGAGATTGGTTTCATTTTGTTGGCCTTTGTTATCAATTTTCAGATCTGTAGGTTATGTTTTTATCGAATCAAAGTTATATACGAGATATATACGCTCAGACGGACGGATTTTCCGTATCAGTTAGAACATCGATAATTTGTATATAAATGTCTTTAGGAAAATTTGAGCTCCACAGTTTCTAACGTAAAATTGTATGCTCTTCCAGAATTTTTCAATAAAATTTCGATAAAATGACCTGCAAAAAAGTTTTGCACGTTTTTCTGTTAAGAAACATTGTTTTTTTCGTTTTGTTTTTCATTACAACATCACTTTCACCTCTAAATTGCGTTGGGAAACATAACTAAGTTGAAAATATCGCGTCCACGGTCCACCCGGATTAAAATGTACCATATCAGAATTCATAATTCAACATGGCAGTTTTCAAAATGACGCCTAGAAGCTCAAAATTCATTTTAAAACTTGACCATTTTTTCTTTAGACTTTAGAGAAATTTTTCTAAGAACAACAATGCTTTGGAATAAGACAAAAAATTCTCTCAAATTTTATCAGCATGCAATAATACACTGCTTGATTTTTCAAAAATTCGAAATTTACAAAAAAAAAAACAATTTAAAAAATCTGAAAAAATTTGAGTACTTCTTTAAATAATTCTAAGATTAGTGGAGTCAAATTAGATTTTGGCTTCGGAAAAATTCTCCGATCGATGATCTCTTTTGGCACTTATTAAGGAAAGTGTGTAGAATAACATATCAAAATGCATCCGCGAGATAGTGGGTGCTACTTTGTTTATTTACCAATTTAGGTGTGTAAATATGGTTTTTTGCAAATAACTTTTTAAATTCAATTTCTATCAAAAAACTAATAATGACATTCGAAAGAACGGAAAATTTCACGCAAGAAACGCATATGACTTATGTTTTTTCTATTGAAATTGAACGAACAGTAATTTGTTAATTAACGCGCTAAGTCTCGTTGCGCCGAGCACTCGCTGCGCTCGACGGTCGGCCCGTGCGAGCGCGCGCGCCGCACATAAGTGGCTGTAACTTTGTTTAGAACAAAAAAAACGACATGAAACCAATTGGATGTTAAAAAGGGTTAATTTTTAAAAATATTACATGTGTTCAAATATTTTTTTGAACGTTTTGAGTATTATATATATCACCTTGAAATAAAGTGTTGTGCGAATTTGTGATTATTTCGTAAAATTCGATGAAATGTGATAAAAAATTGTCAAAAAAATAAACAAATATATGGATATTATATCCAAAAGGGTTATCTAAAATACGTATTTTGCCAAAAAAATTAGAAAAATTTATTTTACAAAATCTAAGCTTTCAAAGTTGGTCAATTTTCATAAATTGCTTTTTTCTGCTTTGTGTTTCTCACTTAGATCGTTAATAACAAAGTATTAAAAAATTATATTGACACTTCATAGGTGGTCAATTTAAAGCTTATGATGTGTACTTTAAGATACAATGATTTGTTTTGTGATAATATGTGTATTTTGTATTGTTTTTTAAGATAAATCAAAGAAAAATGATGTTTAGCGTAAAAAGTGTGAAAATTTGAGTATGAATAAAGTGTTGTAAATGAAACAAAAAATTTTTTTTAGCCTTTTCACTCGCTGAGGTGGTTGTTGAGGCATAAATCTTGAAGAATAAACCTTATTCAGATTTTTTTTTCATTTTAATAACAATTGGGTAATAAAAAAATGATAAATAGTCAAAATTACGTATTTTTCGGCGTTTTTTCGGTAAGAATATCACATTAACCGGGCATTTCAATGAAAACTGGTTTGATATTTGAATGTAGGTTGTGTAGTATTCTTTTGAGGTACTTTCTGAGAAGTGAGATAGCCATCTATAAAGTTTCACTGGTCTATGATGAAAGGAAGGCAGGATGCTGCCGTCGCCGGTCGAAAATATACGTTAGTCATTCGGCAGTTGAGCACGTGGCTGCGTATATTTCGCTGTGTGTCGGAAATATATTTTATAATTTGACAAATAGTGAACAAAAGGTATGTAAAAATAATATTTCATTAATATTTTTTTTCTGTTCTTTATTATTTTATTGATTTTGCAAGCTTCGCACTCGTTATGAATATTATATGTATTGTGTATCAATGTATAGATCGTAATTACAATATCATAAAGTACATTTGAAATTTAGATTATGTACGTATAATAATAGTAATATGACACTGACAAGCAAACGAAAACGTTAACAAATTTTCGATCCGGAACATTCACGGTGAAACAACTTTTTAATGATAATTATTATCGAATTATTATTATTTACTACTAATAATAATTTTTTTTTTTGTCGGAGGGGGGAAATGCATTAGGCACCATAGGGGGTTGAAGATGTTGTGTAACCCCCCGTGTGTCGGACTCCCTTGCCCATGGTGTTCGTGGCAAGGTTTACCGACTAAAACCCTAACCTCCCTTGGCCCTCCAGAATCCACGTGTGCAGTCTGCAGCAGAAAAGTGGCTCCGATATCCATCTCCTCCGCTGCAGACTACACCGGGCCATTTCGTTTGCAACTGTAACCACTCCCTCTACCATTGGGTAAGTGGTTACAGGATCTCGTGTAACCTCAGTAGACGGAGAGATCCCAGCAGCACTGCTTTCTGCATTCGGCCTGCAATGGAACTTGCATGTTCTCGACAGGCCGGAATGCTTTTGATGTTTTGGAGGAAAGTTGGTCTCATTCCTCCCAGCACTCCAATTATCAGCACGACGAGCTTGATTTTGAACCCTCGATACAGCTTGCGAATCTCGAACAGGAGTTCCTGATATTTCATCCGTTTTTCGTCCTCTTTGCTGACTATATTTGTTTCTGCTGGTGCAGAAAACTCGATGACGAAGATGGATTTGTCATCGAAGTCAACAAGGACGATGTCAGGCTTATTGGCTAATATTTGCCTGCTCGTCGGGAATGAGTAATTCCAGTATATTCGGCACGACTCATTCCCGACAACGGATTCAATATCAGTGGGGACGTACGGCAAAACTGGGGTTGCATCAATACCATAAGTGCTGCGAAGATGGTAATACAGCACTCGAAGAGCCGCATTGTGACGTTCGATGTATGCTGAAACTGCATACATTGGGCATGCTGCCAAAAGATGCATGAGTGTCTCAGCATGACATCTACACAATCTACAAAGCGTACTCTGTACCGCCTGGTGTAAGATGTTCTGGCGATACGCTAAGGTATTGATGACCCCATCCTGGCACGCAAAGATAAAACCCTCGGTCTCGGATTTCAAGCCGGCTGATCTTAAGAAGGAGAAGGTCATCTCTGCCGACAAGCCAAGTTGTTGGACATTTCGAAAGAATTGTCCATGCAACGGCTTGTCGATATGCCTTCCCTCCAACATACGGAGTTGTTCCTTCCGTATGTTAGCCCTGAGACGCACTGGGCACAGATTGATGACTGATTCAGCCTCCTGTGCACCACTACGTCCCACGTTGAAAACCAGACCGAGGTTTCGCGCCGCTCGTTCTGCCGCGTTGTACAAAAACGCCCCCTTCCCCTGAATTTCATGCTGATGTACTAGCATCATCAGGGGATCCTCCGTTCGATTAATCACGTCGCAAGCTGTTTCGAGGACCAATCGGTCATGCATATACTCCAGGCTTAAAAGGCCACGACCTCCCATATTTCGGGGCAAATACAGTCGTTCCACGGAAGATCTTGGATGCAAACTGCGCTGCATACAAATCATCTTCCGTGTGCTTCGGTCAAGATCCCTTAGCTCGTCAACGTTCCACTTCAGTGCTCCAAAAGAATAGAGCACTGGTGATACGGCCAACATATTCGTGGCTGCCACCTTATTTCTCCCGGTCAATTCTGATGACCAGATCTGACGGAGAATGCGCCGGTATTTCTTAATGATGGTGGTTTTAGCAGCCTGCACATCCTGGACATGCCTTTGAGGTACGCCCAGGTATGTGTAGGCTTCTTCGGCGCTAAGGTGGCGGATGACATTTCCGTTGACGAGCTCCATATCGTTGTTATGGGAGCCTGACCTTCCTCTGTGCAAATGAACGACTGCACACTTGTCCAATCCGAATTCCATGCCGATATCTCTCGAGTATGTGAGGGCGATGTTCAGAGATCGATGTAATTGATCTTCGCCTGATGCGTATAATTTAAGATCGTCCATATAGAAAAGATGGGTGATCTTATGTACACGTTCACCAGGCGGTCCACACATGTACCCTTGAGATTTCCGGAGAGCAACGGATAGAGGCAATAGTGAGATGCAGAAGAGCAGAGGACTCAGAGAATCTCCCTGATAGACACCTCTTTGGAATTGAACCAGTCTAGACATGGTTCGACGCTTGCCCGATGTCATGACAAAGCGTGTTTTCCAAAGAGGCATCAGGTCTTCTACAATTCTCACTATGTTTGGGTGGACATGGAGGCGTTTGAGCAACAAGCTTAAAAGCTCGTGCGATGTTGAGTCATACGCCTTCATGTAATCCAGCCAGGCTATCGACAGGTTACGCTTGTACTGGACTGCGTCCTGACAAACACACCTGTCGATAAGCAAGTTGTCCTTGCAGCCGGATACACCCATTTTGCAGCCTCGTTGTTCTACTATCCGTTGCCACACCGGTTTCACGGATTTCTCAATACGTTCGTTCAAGATGTTAGTGAACAATTTGTATAACGTATTGAGACACGTGATCGGTCTATGGTTTTTCGGATCGGACAAGTCTCCCGATTTTGGGATCAGTGTCGTTCGGCCCTCCACCAGCCAGTGCAGAATGGGTTGGTCTCCATTTATGTAAGAGGTGAATATTCGGGCTAGGTGTTGATGGACAGAAGTGAACTTCTTCCACCAATAGTTGTTAATTTCATCCCAGCCCGGCGAGGAGAAATTCCTCGCTCCTGTGATGGCATTTTTCACCTCTAAAGCACTGACGGGTGGGCAATCTTCACTTTGTTGTGTGACTTCGTCGCACAACTCGGTGAAGATTTCAATACCTGGAGTGTCTGCATTAAGCCTAGATGTTCTCTCGTAGATGCTCCCCCAGAATTCCTCAACTGCGGCCATCGGCGGAAACTCGCTTGAGGCTGCGATACGATGTTTGAAGAGGTTGGAAGGATTCGTCCAAAATATTGCATTTTGTCGAATTCCATCCTCCCGTCTTTGCAGCCTCTTTTTGGCATCCGCCAAAACCCGAATTTTATCCGCCAAACGTTGCTTGATGTTGAGCAACTTCAGCTTGTTCAGTGTGTGATAGTACGTCCGCAGTTGTTGTGCGAACTTCTTGACTTTTGCCGTAAATGAACGGCCAGATGTTAAATAGTCGATCACACACTGAACTCGGGAAGCGAGCTTCCGTGTCAGTCGAATCTTGCCGTTCAATTGAGACATGCGTTTTGTAATCTGCCGACTCCCCGATATCTGTGTCAGATTTCGCGGAGTCACCAGATCACTTGCAGCCTCGTAAACGGCACAATTGACTTGCCACAGGTCGCAGTCATCTGGAAGAGCATCCAGAAGTAGGCTATTTGCTCTGGCTATTTCTCGTTGTTTAGGCAAAATTTTTGTTGTCAAATTTTTCCTAAACACGAGTGTCGTGCTGTCATAATGTGGAGCATCTCTCCCAGCACCGCGTACGGGCTCAGTTGTTATTGCCCGCACATCCGGTACCGGTTGACTGCTGGGAACAACGAAACCCGTCCGCCTCAGATAGGCCACATAATCTCTCAGTTGTTGTTGAGAAAAGCGATCTGCCAGTTCGGGATGCATTAATGCAAACCGACTGTGCATTCGCGCCATGTAGCCTCTCTGTTGCGGACAGCTCTCCTCATAGCAGCGCATTAGATCTTGCCTGAGATCCTCCGTCCACTGAAATCGTCCGTGGACATCAGCTGGTCGTCGTCCCGGGACACCCGTTTCGGCCCCTCCACCTCGGGACTGGGCTGCATCCGAAGCAGCCCGATGGTCAGGAGCCCTGCGCGTTATTCTATGAGTAACCGCAAATACAGGGAGTAGGGTGGTTAGCCCTACCCCCCGTTGTTATGCCTCTCTCGTTTGTCTCTTACCTCGCCATCCACTGGGGTTGGTTACCCAATCTCTGGCAAGGTTGCTAAGAGTCCAGGGCCCACCGGCTTTAATAAGCACACGTGGAGGTGAGAGTAGGCCATTTGGGAAGATAGGCTAAGATGCGGCTTTTTGCATAGCCGCATTGTGTTACGCATCATTCCCTTTGGGATGACATTTCCGTTGACGATAATTATTATTATTATTATAATTATTGCAATAATAATTATTATTATTATAATTATTATTATTTAATTAAGTAAATTAATAAATATAGCAATAATTAAATCGCAATATCAATTTCAATACAAGAAAATCGATTAAAAATAAGTAAATTAATTTAAAACTTTTTAAAAATTAATAACATCATTTAAACAATCAATAATCAAGTCAAAAAATAGATAAATCGATTTAGAAATCTACTAAGTAATAAATAGTCAATCAAGCGATGTATAAATAAAAAAGTTTCGTAAAGATCTGTAAATTTATGTAAAAAAACTATGAAATATAAGAAAATTGTACATTAAATTTAAAAATACGCACTGATATAGTAACAGTATTAAATATTAAAAAATATAATACATAATAAGATGCATTAATGTATTTTATGCACATTTATTTCAGAATTTGCATAAATGGACAACTTCGACTTCGAAAATACGTGCTTCATTTGTAGCGAGGGCTTACAACTGCATCCAATAACCGAAGTGAAAAAAAGGGGATTAAATAACTTTTGTTCTATATCTGCTCAGCGAAATGACGGCTTTCAAACATTGTTGGAAAATCTGCAATCTGTAAAAATCCACGAAAGATGCAGGTTAAATTATGTTAACAAGAAAGTTACCGACAAATGTAAAAAAAAAGGAAGTTCGGAATCTTCGACAAGCCCGGTAAAAAAAAAATTAAGACAAAGCGACGGTTTTCGATGGATTGATTTATGTTTCATATGCGGAGAAGAGGCCGACGAAGAAAAAGAATCGAAAAGAAATATTTCTAAACGTAGAACAATAAGGCTTGTTTCTTCTTCAGATTTTAAAACCGGTATTATGACAATGATTGAAAATCGAAGAGACGATTATAGTCGTGACATTCACAGACGAATATCACCTGTTCCTGATTTAATTGCAGTTAATGCTAAATACCACAATGACTGTTATGACAAACTGAGGAAACTTTCAGGTAATAAATAAATATTATATGACACGTTTTGTTATTTGCGTGCAATGAAGTTATGTATTATTTATAATTTGCGTTACGTACATTTAAAAATCTAAAATATTGATTACACATTGCAGGTGTAACTAAAATAGGACGACCTACCACACAAGTAGACGAAGCGATGAAAGTGATTTACAATTTTATGGAGAACAGTGATGACTGCCAATTTACTGTCAGTGAATTGAAAGCTACTTTACAAGAATACATTCCAGACGATAAAACAATAAAGTATAGATTAGAAGAACATTATGGAAATGATGTTATCATATCAACAAAGTCAACATCTCAGACATTAGTTTGTCTTCGTCGTTCCCATTATGACATTTTATCAGAGATGTACAAGCAAAGTGCAGTTGCAGGGAACCAAGAAGAACAAAAATTGAATGCATTGAAAGTTGCAGCCGATATTATAAGGTCTGATATACGCTCCATGAGAAATTATTCCGAGCAATATCCAGCATCTGATAAAATGTTTGATAACTTGGACGCTTACATTCCTGAATCGTTAAAAATATTTTTAGATGAACTAATTTTAAAATACAAAAAAACTAATTCCAGGTCGCATAAAATAAAATGTACATCAATAGGTCATGCAATTGTATGTGCAGTGCGTCCAAGATCATTTTTATCACCGTTACATGTTGGACTTGCTGTAACGTTTCATCGGAAATTTGGATCCAAACGAATAATAGATATTTGCAGTAATTTAGGTTTTTGTTCGTCGTATAAGGAAGCTCAATTGTACGAAGCATCTGCAGCATTAAAAACCGAAATTCAAATAAACCCTGGAACATTTGTTCAATTTGTTTGCGACAATGCAGATTTTAATGTTGACACTCTTGATGGAAAAGGTACTTTTCACTACATGGGTTCCATTGAAATTATTGCACCAGCGAGTGGAGTGAAACTGTTGCTTTAAAATCATATCCAAATTCCAAAAATTTCATGCTTTTTTTACACGCATTCAGCGGATGCGATACGACTTCAGCCTTCTTCAACCACGGAAAAAAATACATTTATTAAAAAATTTGAAACTAACAAAGAATTACAAGTGATGGCGGAAAAATTTTATAATAAAAATACCATCATCGAGGAAATTTTTGAAGCTGGTGTAAAATGCACATTGACATTATACGGCGCTTCGAAATCAGAAACATCTTTAAACGAATATCGATACAATTGTTTCGTCAGAGGTGTTTCGAAGCGAAGAAAAATGACCCTTGCATTTTTACCTCCAACTAACAACGCAGCACTGCAACATTTTAAAAGAGTATTCCTGCAAGTACAACAGTGGTTAGGCCATCATTTAGAACCGCAAGAATGGGGATGGATGAAAAAAGATTTCCTGCTTCCTGTAACCATCGACGAACCTCCAGCTCCCGAAAAATTGTTACAAACGTTATTTTGCAGCTGCAAAAGTGGCTGCGAAAACAATTGTGGCTGCAGAAAACTCGGGTTGTACTGCAGCACTGCCTGTTTAAATTGCAGTGGAGTTGACTGCTCCAATACTCCTCAAATTTCTGACCTGGCTGAAGATGCAGAAGTTTTGGAGACGCTATCGGAAATTACGGACGTATCAGAAAGCCCAGAACACCATGAAGAACGCCAATAACTAATTTATATGATATTGTAATTTATACTATTTTAATAAATACGTCAAAAATGTTATACCGCATTTTATTTTGTCTCAAGCGAACGAAAAAAAACCTTTATTCTGTTAATTTTGCAATATTTTACATTTTCATCGGCCATTTTGGATCCGCCATTACGAAATTTTCAATTACGATATCAAATTTGTAATTACCGTACCTAAAAAATCTAAAAAAAAAACAATTTATTCGGTTAATTTTGCAATATTTGACATTTTCATCGGCCATTTTGGATGTTTAAATTACGATATCAAATTTGTAATTACCGCACCCAAAAAACCTAAAAACATCAATTTATTCGGTTAATTTTGCAATATTTCACATTTTCGTCGGCCATTTTGAATCCGCCATTTTGAATTTGTAAAATCTGACATCGAATTCGTATTCAGCATACTCGAAAACCCCTAGGAAATTATTTTCAAAATTTTTCAACGGTTCATACTCGATATATTTAATTTTACAACTAATTTTACACTTATTTGTTGTTATTAAATAAATAAACAATTAGCACCCAATTCCAAGAGGATGCATTTTTTCTTGACACTATTTAGAAGCGATTCCAAAAGGTTGCATGAAAAAATATGGATCGGAGACTTTTCCGAAGTTTAAGCCTTATTTGATCTAATTTGACTCCACTAGATATTTTTGTTCTAAGGAAATTTTCTGTAAAGTCTATAGTTTTCATGAAAATAAATTATTAAACTTTTATATATTTCAAGACCAATAATTTATTTTCCTGGAAACTATAAGCATTAGAAAAAATGTTCTCAGAATAAATATATTTTACAACTATTTAAAGGATCTACTCAAATTATAATTTTTTAAAATGACTTTTTTCAAGATTTCGATTTTTCGAATTTTTGAAAAATCAAGCAGTGTATTATAGCATGCTGATAAAATTTGAGAGTATTCTTTGACTCATTCCAAAGCATTGTTGTTCTTAGACAAGTTTTTCTAAAGTCTATAGTTTTTAAGAAAAAAATGGTTAAGTTTTAAAAAGAATTTTGAGCTTCTAGGCGACATTTTGAAAACTGCTATCTTGAATTATGAATTCAGATATGGTACATTTTAATCCTGGGGGTCCATGGACGCGATATTTTCAACTTTTCGAAGTGAAAGTGATGTTTTTGTGAAAAACAAAACGTAAAAAACATGTATAACTTTTTTCCTATTTTTCTAAAGGCATTTATATACAAATTATCGATATTCAAACTAATCCTGAAAATTCGTCCGTCTGAGCGTTAATGGGTTAAAAGAATAAATTAAAAAATTTTAATATTATACATAAATGTTTTCTTTTAAATGAAAATGTGGAGAATCTCACTTTAGAAACATGAATTTTTTAGTTATATTTATGCAATGAAAAGAATTTGTATTTTTTATTTGGAATGCCGATCTTTGGTATTTGTATTTATTATTACAATAGCCCCCTCCCCCCCCAATATTTGCCTTAACCCTCGATTGCTGTTCCCTACCCCTTCTCACGGAGCGGTAATTCTGTGACGACATCACGCATGCGCGATGTAGGAAAGGTTTTGGCGCGGACATGGGACAAATTTCTTTCCCTCACTAGGCAAAAATTGGGAGGAGGGCCACTATATTGATATGTAAATGATTTCTTTTTCGACAGTCAATTACTAAATAATATTATTATTATTATTGTTATATGAACAAAACTATGTAGTCAATATATAATGTATTATAATGTATAAAAAAATATATAAACATTAAATGTACCTCTAAAAAAGAAATAAAACGATCACTTATATTTTTTTAAAGAAAATTTATTGCCATGTAATAATTAGATGCAGTTATGATACAGTTATACACAATGTTACATTCTTTTGGTTTGTATCGTTATGCTCTCTAAGTGTTTGCATAAAAATGCATTCGAAGAATTTCAATATGCTCACCTTCCTTTCAAACGTAGAGAGCAGTAATTACGTGACAATAATAACAACAATAATGACAATTTACGATAATGCTTATCTGCTGTAAAAACATTACGAAGAAGCTCTAAAATAATGTACGAGGACGATGTACGAATCGCCTATAGGTTGGGGGAATTTCAAGAGAAAAATTTTCTTTAAAAAATTTAAGAAAGGGAAGACTGACGGAGCAAAAGTAAAATTAAAAACACGATAACACCAAGCATTGATGTGCGAGACCAACTTTCCATACCCCAGTCTTAATTGTAATGTATATGTTACATTTTTTTTAGCATTTTTCCTTCTTTCTTTGTCCTGACAAAAATTCTATGAATTTCCCCTATAATTTTACTAGCGTGTAATGGATTCCATAATTAAGATCCAAAGAGATTTCCAAGTCAGATCAAGTATTTCTGTTCTAAATAGAAAGAAAATTATGCAAAATTGGCATATAGAAATTAAAAAATATCACATTTCTCCACGTCTCCATAGATGCATCAAGCAAATCATAATCATTCGCCAGCGAACTTGATCGGGTAATTGATTAACTTAAACGGGTGTTTATTAACAATCATCAGTTTAATTAAAAAATTCGAAAATGCGGAAAATAATTTCTCAAACTGCAAAAACCAAACGAACGAAATTCATCAAACGCATCGGGCTATTGCAAAGCTCCTAGAAAATTCATCGAGCTTCTGCAAAATTGTCGATATTTTTAGGAATTATATTACAATTGTGTAAAAACGCGTCCGCGTATTTGTACAGGCCACGAAGCGATATGATTATTTATACATTGACATAAATACAAAATGGCATTGCCAAAGTCGAAATTGCTGCACTTCGACGCTGATACTGGAAAGCCCGTAACTTTCTTCCAATGAAACATAAAATATTATGTTGACAAGTAAATGCAGATGTTCTGTAACAAATGCAACTGAGGAAAGAATTTGGTTTCAGTCAAGAGGGAAGGCGTAAATAAATACGGTTATAACTTAACGAACTTTCTCTCCTGTTTGACCGTTTTCAGTAGTTTGGCAGGAGTTCTTTGGGCGACTGCAAAAAAAAGGGAGTAGCATTTAAGCGATAAGGTTGGTGAGAATGAGTTTAGAGTCGGAGGCATCTATCAGGTAATGTGGCGAATCTGACACCGATGTGAGGTCCGCCTCTAAAAGCGCCAATTGTAATTCTCTTCTCGCTTTCTGCACAACGTACACCATCAATGATACTCCGATAAAAATCTAGAAAAATTTGTCTTTTTAATTCTTGTTCTATTAGTCGTATATTTTAATCGAATCAAAATACCTGAAAGCAGAAAACAATATAACCGGTAGCTGCAGTCGATCGGTCTTCGAGAACGTCTTGCATAGAACGTAAGCTGCTACCGAGGTAAACGTTAATCAGCTGTGCGGGAAGAAGACCTATTGCGCTTGCCAAATGGTACCGAATGCCACTAATATTACTAACCTTTAAAAAGTAATTATCATTTTATAATAATATAATAATAATATTTATTTCAGATCATAATGTATATAATATATATATATATAGGCACGTCTCTGGAACTTTTAACTTTCGAGTTTGAAAAAAAAAATGAAATTTTTTTAAAGTCAACGAAAAATATTGTCCACGAATCACAAGCTCACAAGCAAAGTAAGTGGGGGCAAGGGGAAAACTAGAATAAGAGAGGTCGGCGCCATCTTGAAAAACTTTACTAATTAGAATAAGAGAGGTCCTACTGTATGTTTACAAGGATTAATTGTACAACTGTAATATAATGATTTTTGAACTTTTACACTAGAATATCCAAAATTTTGACGGAATATGGCAATTCTGTGATCAGTTTCGGATTTAGCATCAACTTTTACGTCAGAAATGACTATTCATGTTTGCGAATACCTACCCGAATTAGCCTCTGTTATTTAAACAAATTTGATAAACAATTATTTTGAACAACATTTTTCAGTAAAAATCTTGTTCTATACTTCTGTGTAGTGTTACAAACCATTTCTATACTATGTTCGGGTCTATCAGAACGAAAATTGTGCTTAGAACACATTCTTTTCATTTTTGTTGATGATATTTTGTACGTGTTCTCCTACATTTCTTTACGGATTTTTTTAGCGATCTGGATAAGCTTTTAAAACACCTCAAAGATCCGTTTACACGGCCATAAACTGCTTTATCAATTAATTTGAAAATGTGCCGCTTGATAAAGTAGTTTTTTCAAACGAGTTACGCTAAAAACACCAATATTAGAATACGCGCCAAATTTACAATAAATTAGGCACATGCAAAAACCAAAATTTTTTGAAATTGTTATGTTCTGTAGAAACGTTTCCATATTATAGATTTTCAAAAAATTGAACGCTACAAAAACTACGGCAACAAAATTACTAAAATTAATTTTCTCAAAAATCACAGATACCCAAATTCACCAATTTTATTTATACTTTTATAAGTGAGGCACACCTTGCTGTGGTACATTTTTATATTCCATCTATCTCCAAAGGTATGTAAACAAAAATTCAGGTCCCTAGAGGATCCGCTCAAAAAGTTATGGTAACTGGAATGAAAAAAACTCTACTTAGTACCCCTATGCAACTTGCGATTATTCGGTGATTACTATACTTTAAATTTGTTTATAAGCATTGAATAATTATTTTATGCACTTGGCTATCACATGTAGCACATAATTGAAGAAACTGCCGATGAAAACTGTAACGTATACACTGTTTGGTGATTTAAATCTAACGATACCCGAAAAGTTAAAAGTTCCAGAGATATGCCTATATAACAATAATAATAATAATAATATTTATTCAGGTAAAAATGTACATCCTTTAGGGGGTGCACCTTACAGATTTATGCAAAAGTACTTGAGATATACTTGTCTGCGAACCTGAATGCAGTTTAACACGTTAACTGCCAAGACTAGAGAAAAATAGCCTAATAATAGAATTAAAAATATAAAAATATAAAAATTATATATATATAAAAAATAAAAATAAAAAAAGTAAAAAATATACATAAATTAAAATTAACAAAACATAACATTATTGAATGACAACAAAAATATAATATTAAATAAAACTAAAATAGAAATATAACATGATTTCTGGTTCAGAATATCAATCTTGACATCGAGCTTTGTAAAACAAATCTTATCTATAATCTGCTGGAACCAGGATTTTATTCAGGTCCTCCGATTTTTCATCTATTAGCCATTTCTTAATTTTGTTTATAGAGTTAGGTTTTTTATAAAAATTTTCGCTTATAACTTGAGGTAGTACAGTAGGGCCTCTCTTATTCTAATTGTCCAGCCTCTCTTATTCTAATGATTCTAATCGTTGCTCCACAAATCTTCTCCCACTATCACACGAAAAGTCGACGAAAAATATTGTCCACGAATCACAAGCTCGTAAGCAAAGTAAGTGGGGGTAAGGGGAAAATTAGAATAAGAGAGGTCGGCGCCATCTTGAAAAACTTTACTAATTAGAATAAGAGAGATCCGACTGCACGTTTATGCACTTGGCACCAATATAGCTAAAAATCCTTTGTCTTAATACATTACTCAATTTATATAATTCAACAGTAGGAAATAGATGGGATTTAAAAAACATTTTTTTTAATACTGAATTTTGTAAAGTTTGTAATGGAGTTATAGCATTTTTGTACGTGCCACCCCAACCTATTATACCATAACTCATAATGGACACAAAGAGTGCAAAGTAAATACTTCTCAATTGTTTAGGGTTCAAAATACTTCTTAGTTTGCAAAAAACATATGGAAGGTGATGTACTTTGTTTGTAATTGAGGTTAAGTGACTATCGATATTCACACCTAAGTATTTTATGCTGTTGACTCTGAGTATTTCAAACTTCTTATTATTGCTAAAGATAGTTGTTTTTTGTAGATATGAGGGGATACTATCCCTGTAGCATCCAAAAGGAACAAACTGAGTATGTATTGATACAATTTCAGTATTCAGCATTTGCAATCATCGCAGTTTACAATCAATTAATTAAGATACATTGAGATATGTCACATTTTAGAACAGAGCGTATAAATCTCACGAAAGATACTTACGGCAAATATAGTATTTTGGAGTCCGAAAGGAATCGGAGTCAGTCTCGTAAATAACACAACCTTGAAGGCCTGAGGCCCGGATATTACTCTCAATATCGCCCTGGCAGTATCGCTTTGTAGTAACGCGCCGATTGGTAGGCTGGAAGAGAGCGCTCCAAGAACCGCGTGGGCAATGGCGATACCGAGATTTGCGGAAAGCACAACCATTGTAACGCCTCGTACAATGCCAAATAAATACCCGCTGGCAATGATCAGAAACAGATATCCAATGACGATTGGAAAGGAGACGACGGTGAATAAGGCAATAAGAATTATCGTCACTACCCAGGCGTTTTGATGTTCTATCCAATACAATAATATTTTTATATAATCTCGGCACAAGAAGACGATGGCCCCGAGAAAGCCAAGAGTGGCAACGATGATCACTACATAACAAACGGAATTGGAGCTAATACAATTCTGACGCATCGACGAGCCCTTCGTTCTGATGCCTGACTCTACGCTTTCTATACCAATCATGTCCATTCCAACTGTAAATAAAATCAAATTTAACATGAAAATATTTGTAATACTTAAAACTGTCCTACCTTCGGTTTAGAAATCGTTTCTAAACAAACTTCCATCGAAGAGAATCACCCTCGTACTCTTGGAGAATGCTGACATGTTACGAAGACGGTGGACATCGTCTAAAAATATAATATTGCTACTAATTTTTTATAAATCAGACTATTTATTTTTCTAAAACGCAAGGGCAACAACTAAACGTCATTGCAAATCGTTTCGCGTGGAGAATGACGACAAACGACAAGAGACGTCACGTTACCAACCTGACCGCAGAAATAAACATAACCTCTAAAATTGGTACCACTGCGAAAGTCACTAGAGTTACTAGAAATTGCTAGAAATCAGAACATCGCGTGCAAGTCGACGACGAGACCAGACTCCCACAATATTAAAAAGAAAAATCTGTGATTTTTAAAAAAATTAGCTAAAAATGGTGAGCAACATTTCATTCTTCTGATTTTACGGATATTATACTTTCTTTTACGTTGCTATTTCTTCGGGCGGAATCAAAAACATACCAAAATTTTGTAAATTTAGATACGCCGGCGATGATGATTTTTTCATTTTTTATTGTCATTATTAACAATAATGAATAATAGAATGTCAATTTATTTGATTTATAAGCCAACAAGAAAGTTTAAAAAATGTTTTTGGTAAATTTACGATAAATTCGTGCACGAGTTGAGAACGCATCATTCCTAACCTTATATGGAAATGCACTGACAAATTCTCTTTTGCGCCATAGTAACTTGAGGTCCATACAAAGGAGAGGATATAAACATTTATTTTATTGTTTTTATGAAAGTTTTTGGTACCTTTCGATAGTATACATATAGCAAAGTTTTTAGTTCGTTCCTGTAATTAACGTGTAAAAACAAAAAAATGGAGTTTCGATGGAAATAGCTTCATAATTACCCTATTGGAAAATATGTAATGACAATTGTTTGAAATACTTTGTAATTTGTAATCGATTATTAATATCAATAACGATGGAACGTTATGACATGTGATAGTTATCTGTTGATTTTTCCTTTTTACTTGGTAATGCTATCTGTAATAGTGATTTTAAAAAAGACTTTTTTATATAAAAGCTACTGATTCCTGATTAAAAATTGGTATTGAATAATATATTTATGAAATACAGGGTCATCCTTTTGTCTATGCTAACCGGCTAATAGTGGATTCCTGAGTTGATTCTAAGTAACTTTTTCCTGTACCAAAATTGGATCTGAGGCTCTGAATTTAAGTGGCTATTTTAAATAGTTTTTTGCAATAACTCGGCTTCTTTGTAAGTTATTGCTATGAATGAGCTTTCATTTTCAAGCTTTTTTTAAACCCTACAGATCATTCCTGAGATCATTTGTCCTGTAATGAATATTTCTGAAGTTATGGTCTTAAAAATGGTAAACAAGGCCAATTTTTGAAGTTTTTCGCATCTAACTTATTTCGCAAAATAGCTAACGAAATGTCACATGAGAAAAAGTTGTAGAGCTTAAAAGACGAAGAATTTGCTCCCTCATATGTTCATTTATAATGAAAATTGAGTCCACGGGAACACTTTTAATGTCGTAGAATTGACGAAAAACGCATTTGGTACTGCCGATGTGGGTTTGTCACCAATTCTATGACATTAAGAGTGTTCCTGCGGACTCAATTTTCATTAAAAACGAACATATGAGGGGGCAAATTCTTCGTCTTTTCATTTCTTCTCTAGTGTGACATTTCGTTAGCTATTTTGCAAAATGAGTTAGATGTGAAAAACCACAAAAATTGGCCTTTTTTACCATTTTTGAGGCCATAACTTCAGAAATATTCACTGCAGGACAAATGTTATTAGGAATGAATTGTAGGGCTTAAAAAAAAGCTTGAAAATGAGCCCCCATTCATTGCAATAACTTGAAAAGAAGCTGAGTTATTGCAAATAACTACTTAAAATAGCCACTTAAATTCTGAGCCTCAGATCCAATTTTGGTACCGGAAAAAGTTACTTAGAATCGATTCAGGGATCCACTATTAGCCGGTTGGCATAGACAAAAGGATCACCCTGTATATCAATTCTCACCTGATTTATTTATTTATTCTAGTAGACAGCCTTGAAAGGTGTTTATACAAAAAGAAATAACAATCTACGCGTAATAGTAACAAAAAAAGAATAAAACTTAACCCCTTAACTGCGGCTCATGACGAAGATTTTGTATACTGTAAGAAATGGAAATGAACTTTACAAATTTCTTGCAATTTTCATTCCTAAAAAGATGGCGATATTTTCATGTACTATGTTGTAAATTTCCTACGAGGTTTTACAAGGTTATGTAAATTTCCAACGCTAAAGATTATAAAATTACAACACGCAGTATTTTCCCCTCGCTATAGGTGGGTCAAAATCGAGCCCACATTGTACATGATACATTTACCGGTAAAGATAAAAACATAGTTACGTTTGTAACAATTATTTGACAATGTAAAACTTTATATACTAAAACAAATATTTATTTTATGAGCTCTCCCTACCACTTGAAAAAAGATTAAAAATGTCTTCTTTCTTCCTTCTTCATAAATTAAAAGGCTATCACTTTTTAAAAATAAGACTTTATTTAAAATTGAAAACATACAAAAAAAAATTTTAAAAACTAATAAATAAAACTTAAAACTCTTCAAAAAGTATATACAAAAAAATAAAAATTAACTTTAAAAGACTCAACGTAATTAAAAACTTTTAATTATTGACTCCTGAAGAGGGACCCAAGAGGTCCGAAACGTTGAGTCTTTTAAAGTTAATTTTTATTTTTTTGTATATATTTTTTAAAGAGTTTTAAGTTTTATTTATTAGTTTTTAAAATTTTTGTTGTATGTTTTCAATTTAAAATAAAGTCTTATTTTTAAAAAGTGATAATGTCTTTTAATTTATGAAGAAGGAAGAAAGAAGAAATTTTTAATTTTTTTTCAAGTGGTAGGCAGAGTCCATATAATTTAAATTTATGGAAGAAATCAAGCCTATCTTAAAACCCTATTTATATTAAATATTTATTTATTTATTTATTTATAGACGGGGTATACCCTTTATACAACAAATTTAAAAATATATATCTGCATAAGCAACAGTAATTAGTAACAGAAAAAAATACAATATATAGTTAAATGTAACAAAAATAATAATAATCTTATAAACATAATGTCAATTAAACTCATAGAACTCGTGTTTAATATTGTTAATAATAATATTTCCGGAAATGGATGTGTTAAACACTTGAATGTTTGAATTATAATCATATAAGGAGTTTACTAAGGAACACATTCGGTATAATGGTGCATTTCTGACGTAGTTTTTAGAACTAAATGGTAAATAAAAGGGATATGTGGTTCTCAATGCATGGTAGTTTCGCTCTGCAAAAGGTAGTTTGTCGTAGAGTGGTTGACAGTCCATCATTTTCCTGATGAGTTTGAAGATGGTAATAAGATCATCTGCACGTCTCACAGATTGTAGAGAAGGAATATTAAATTTGACTGCAATCGTAGAATAGTTGTGTTCATCGAACCTCATTAGGTTTCCTGATTTATATGCGAGGTAACAAAGAAAACTGTGCTGTGATTTTTCTATTCTAGCCATGCTATTTTTGTAGAACGATGCCCAGATCGGTGAAGCATAAGTTACAAAATATTGTAATAAAATTCTTTATCAAAGTTTAAAATTTTAATTATACAAAGAAAAATGACAAATTATTGATGTACAATTTCATTCAAAATGTGTTTTCTTCGGAATGTTCATTAAATTCTACACTGAGAGAAGTTTAGGGTAGCAGGTACCCTAAGCTAGGAGACGGGCGGTCCGAAAAATAAAAACCGCAATTAAACCGCGATTAAAAATTGTGGGCGTTAAATTAAAATTTCTTTTCTTTAGCACCATCTTTGTTTTAGCTTTAAGAAAGTGTATATACAACTTCTGCACGGTTAAAGTATTTAATGATATTAAAAAACTCGACTGAATTACAAAAGTTGGTGTTATTTTCATATTAACGCTTCCGTCGTGAAAATGGTGCAAGATAGTATAAAATTGTACTAAACCTTTTTTATAGAGCACAAAATTTCCTACAAAAATGTCACGGAGACCCCCAATCTAAAATCAACAGTTTAGCCATAAATAATGTTTAAAGTTGCATCCAAAATTTTTGAGTTTATAGATCGGTCACCGTTGACTTCTAAGATGAAATTATGTCGTTATTTGTGGCTAAACTAGTGTCTTTGGACTAGGGCCCTCACTGACTTTTTTGTAGGAAATTTTGTGCTATACAATAAAGGTTTAGTACAATTTTGTGCTATCTAGCACCATTTTCGATACGGAAGCGTTACTATGAAAATAACACAAATTTTTATACTTCAATCGAGTATTTTAATATAATTAAATACTTTAACTATATAGATGTTGTATACACACTTTCTTAATGCTAAAACAAAGATGGTGCAGAAGAAAAAAATTTTTATTTTAACGCCCACAATTTTTAATCGCGGTTTAATCGCGGTTTTTATTTTTCGGACCGCCCGTGCCCTAGCTTAGGGTACCTGCTACCCTAAACTTCTCTCAGTGTATGTGTAATAAATTTCTAACTGAATAAATATAATACTTTACGTAAGTACAGATTTTGTACCATATATTTCTACATAAACTTAAAACAAAAGAGAAAAACTTAATTTTTACCATCGAAGTTATAACTAGTACGATGAAATTTTAATTTGTTGATACTTTGTATTTACAATATATTAAGATACATATACTAAATAAGACGCTATTGTCCATTTTCAAAATCATTGTTATAAATAGAAGATTTGAAATATGTAAATACTACAGATTTTTAAGATTTCTTCGTCATCTTCATCATCTGCAGTTACAGGGTTATTAAACAATGAATAAACCTAATATTTGATAAACAGTAAATAAAGAGAAAAAAAGAACCTGAAAATTTGTAAACATAATTTCACATCGCAGTTTTAAATGCTCTCATTTGTTGTAATGACTTTATGTAATGTCAAACAATTCCATTCAAGCCGCTAATTGCTCTGCTATAATTAGTTTACACAGAATGCTTGTTTTACCTATATTAAATTAATGGTCTGTCATTTGGAGACCTGTTATTCAAAATACGTTGATCAGCTCGAAAAGGTTAAACATCGGCTTTTGAGATACCTTTCATTTAAATCTGGGTCACCTGTAGTTATTTCTCGCACGACTATACTGCGGTTGCTATTTCCTTTAAACTCCCTACTATTTCATTCTTCCATCACGAATATGATCTAATTATCATTTGAAAAATTACCTTGAACTTTATTAAATGTAATCAATTTTCCGAAGTTTTTTTACCTTGTACTCGGTACTACGAATTGAGACAGTATTGTGAAATATATGAAGGAAATGCTAAATCTAGATTCGGTTTCCAGGCTAGTATTGCTAGATTTAGGAGCGAATGGAATTGTTTGCCATTAGATATAAGGTCATTTCAACAAATGAAAGAGTTTAAAACTACGATGCGTAATTATATTTACAAATTTTAAGTTTCTTGTTTTTTTTCTTTATTTATTGTTTAACTCAGATATCAAATATCAAGGTTTATTCATTGTTTATTAAGGTTTTTTCTTGTTTTTGTTATTATTAAGCGCATATTGTCATTTCTTTTTGTATATAGGCCTTTCATGCCCGTTTACTACAATAAATAAATAAATAAATGTTAGATTAACATTTTTTTGTACACGCACTTCAATGCACATATCTATTTCGCAATATTTTCTGGAACTACCAGAGATATTTCGACTTAAGCCGATTGCCCATTTCTACAACTAAGAAAACTTACCTTTTCTAGGCGTTATAAACTGCAATATAATAACTTCGGTGTAATAATCCGAATTTAACATTTTACCATGAGATTATGTTATTCTTCCTGTTTAATTTAAAGTTTGCAAGGAAATATAAATACAATTTTTATAATATATTCTTTATAATTCACATTAAGGTTTTGAGGAGTTTAAGATATAGTTTTCTAATTAAATTAGTCTTGTTATTTAAAATTCTCCAATCATAATCATTATTAATCATTAGATAATTTACTTTAGAGACTATAATCGACTCCTCCTAAAGTTCCTACGTTATGAACATGGATGAAGAAAAACTATGTTCGAACATTTTAACATTAAATAATAATTAGGGTTTATTTAATCCAACAGAAAGTGGACATACCACTTTTATAGTTAGTATTTGGAGATACCACTTTCTTACTGAGAATAATACAGTGATAACTCCCGTGTGTGGCGGTTACAGTTTTTTTTTAAAGTATACCTACCTAAAATTAACTTTTGTAAGAAACAAATCATTTTTTTAAAATAATTTCTGATAAATTATCATCATTTTTATTTAATAAAATTGCCTCTGAATAACATGGATTCTTAAAAGGGAAATCAACCTTAACAAATCTTCTAATTTACAGTGATTATTTGTTTGAAGCTATGGGCAGTCAGGGTCAGATTGACTCAATCTACCTTGACTTCTCACAAGCTTTTGATAGCGTAAATCTTGTTAGACTACTTGAAAAACTTTGGAATAATGGAATTCGGGGAAAATTATTTAATTGGCTATCATCATATTTACATAATCGTCCTATGTCTGTTTGTCTACAGGATCACAAATCTAAAGATATTAAAATGTATGCAGGGGATCCCCAAGGCTCACGTATTGGTCCTTTTCTATTTTTAATATATATTAATGACTTGCTAAACATCTTGAAATATTCTAAGGTTTTAATATTCGCGGATGATGTAAAACTTTACTACAAAATAACTAATCCCATGGTTGCTTCTAAACTCCAATTGGACCTTAATAACATAGTAAAATGGTCTCAGGAAAACTGTTTAGCCTTAAACTTTAATAAGTGTAAAACTATATCCTTTTTTAAATCTAACCACTATTTTACTTATGAGTATCATTTAGAAGATAAGGTTCTTAACTGGGTCATGAGCATTAGTGACCTAGGAGCCACTTTTGACTCTAACTTATCATTTGGTACACATATCGAATTGACTGTCAGGACATTGAAGATGCTTGGCTTTATCAATCGATTTACAAAAAGTTTTAAAGATCCTTCAACTTATATTTACTTATATAAAACTTTAGCTCTACCACACCTTATGTATTCCTCACAAATATGGACACCCCATACTGCTGTTGCTCACAAAGCCCTGCACTGTAAAAAAAAATCGTGTAAAATTACAATTGAGAATGGACTCAAAAATTACCCACTTTCAACGCAGTGAGTTTACTATGTGGAACACAATAACTTTCCCTAAATCTTGTAATATATTACTCGTTTGTAAAATTACCACGTCCAACGTAGGCTCGAAAAATTACCTACGTTTGAGGTAGTAAAAGTACAACAATCTAGTATTTTCCCTATGCTCGACGTCGTAAATTTACAATGCGGAGGTAGACTTCTAACCTCACTTCGGTAAAATTTCAACGCTCAGCGTAGTGTTATTACCAAATTTCCATGATTGAAAATTACCATTGCATTGTAAATTTCATTTTCATTTTTTACAGTGTGGAGTCAGTTAATCATAGATTCCTTAGGAACTTGTCTTTTAAAGCTCAAATGCCAATGCATAGGTTTAACCATAATTTTCTACCAATTATAGCAAGATTTAACCTGTGGTCGATTCGTATACTCCATAATTATTCTGATCTACTTTTCCTGTTCAATAGCTTGCATAATTTCATTCACTGTTCTCCTTCAAAAAACTTATTTCCTTATAAAACTGTCTTACAACATTAGAAATCATATAAAACTAGCCAAAGATACTTACTCAACTAATTTTTTGTACTATTCTCCAAAAGCCTGTTTAAAAAGATTCTGGAATATGCTATCTGATTCTCTGACTTCTTTAAATGAAATGTCTGTATTTAAAATACAGCTGCGTAATGTTATTACTAATTTGAATCTAAATTAATTTATTATCTTTTTTGTTATTTTGCTATCTATTACTATCTTTTCCTTTTATATTGTTTGGTTATATTACCTTTATTTCTGTAACACAAAGTGCATTTAACAATTTTGTTACCTCTTTAATTTTCGTTATTGTTAAGGTATGATCTTTTTGGATCATATGTAGCCCGTCAAATTTACTTAAATAAATAAATAAATAAGCAATCATATATATATATATATGTTCAGAATATGGTGTATTTCATTTTGCGGATTACAAACATATTTTTATCTCAACGAGTTAAAAGCATTTAAAACTGTTTTTTCCCCATCATTAGGGATGCAAGTTAAAGTGCCATCCACATACCTGAAAAAGAAAAGTTACTAAGGTGCCACATCAGAGCACCGAGACGTATCACAGAATATTTTCTTCTTCTTTTTTTTTTTCAATTGGCCGCACAGCAATGAACTAACCAATTGTTGATAATTTTGAATTTCATATTGGCCGAAAAAGGAATATTTTTTGTAATATTTTTATCCCAATTTTGACAAAAATGGAGATACGACTTTTCTTCCCAGGTACAGAAGATTTTCTGTATAGTTTCAAACTAGTATTAATAGAATATGGGCAACAATTATGTTCAATTTTTGGCCAGTGAACATCACAGATGGTCACAATTTCTATCAGGATTGTAGTATAAAAAATCAAATTACTAAATTCAATATAGCGAACGTACAGTTTGCTCGGAACTTCTGTGGTAATTCCGGCATAAAGAACAATCTGCCACTTCATCATAGTAAATATTTTCTTTGGTAGTATTACATGCAAATGTAATGTCATTGAGTATACAAGACGGAAGTAAATAAAGTTTATAAGCAATAGAAGTGATTTCTTAATTGTGATCTCGTAAAATGCTTTAGTTTATGTTCCTTATAAGCCAGACCCGAACGGCACACATCTAAAAAATGGCCAAAATGATATTTCGGATGTGTAATTGTTAAGTTTGCCATTTTTTTCTTTTGACTTTTAACACTAACAAAAAGTGTAATAAATTTTTCTTTATATTTCCAATATTTGGCTAAATACTACAGCTTTGACATAGCTCTTGTAAAAAGTACATCGGATTTTTTTTTGTCAGAGTTACTATTTTTTTGAGTTATCAACTTTTTGCCTTTTTCCAAAGAATTCTGACAACATGAGGTAAACTAGCAATTTTCAAAAAATCACAACTCAGGAACAAAAAATCGTATCGACTTTTCACAAGAGCCATTTTAAAGTCCTTGAATTGTAGTATTTAGACAAAAATTAACTATATGCAGAAACATTTTTAGACTTTTTGTCAGTGTTTAAAGTCGAAAGAAAAAAATGGCAAATTTTAACATTTTTAAAATTTGACAACTGCGAAACTATAACGTCTGAAGTAAAACTAAATGCACTAATTGAAAGCTTTATTTGTGTACTTTAAAAGACATCCTATGGGTTTTATCATTATCGTTAACGATTCAGAGATAGAACACATTATTTGATGATTTAAAAAATTCAGAGTGTTCACGAACTTTTGGCCGGTAGTGTAACCATTCATTATTACATAGATGTTACCTATCAGACATGTAACTTCTTTTTCTTTTATTAATTAACATTGATAATTGTTGGTTATTATTTATTTAATAATAGCAGTTGAAATGTTTTGAATATTTCTTTCTTTAATATTTCACAAACTTCGACCTGTATAATAAAAATGTTTAGTTTGAAATCGCAGATTAATAATTAATATTTCATTCCAATAAATTCATATATTGAAATAATATACGAAAACTAAAACGGTAACTCATACATTCAAATCCAGTTCCATTGGAAATATGTTAAGCAGAATTAAATAAAATTATTAAAAACTTATTGTTATTGTTTCTGCTAAACGTTACTTTTATTTTCAGCAACAACATATTATCCTATTGAAAGAAGGGACGGATTCGTCACAAGGCAAGCCACAATTGATATCAAATATAAATGCTTGTCAAATTGTCGGAGATGCAATCCGCACAACTTTGGGCCCACGTGGAATGGACAAACTTATTGTAGACGGAAACGGTAAAGGGACCATTTCCAATGACGGTGCTACCATTTTAAAACTTCTCGACATTGTTCATCCAGCCGCAAAGACTTTGGTTGATATCGCAAAGTCTCAAGATGCGGAGGTTAGCAAGTTATAATTTTAAACAAAAATTAACAACGTTAATCTCAATCTTGGAAGGCTATCGCACAAAGATCTGCGATAGTCTCCCAGCAAGTTGAGAATAGCAAATAGTAACTACCAGACTGGTGATTTTGCTTAAGAATCAAAACCACTTCATTCATGTTACCACAATCGATTATTCTTATCTACAAATATTCAATTTAAGTATATAATTATAGTTACTATTCAATTTTAAACATCTTGTAGGTTGGTGATGGAACAACCAGCGTTGTAGTCCTTGCTTGTGAATTCTTGAAACAAATTAAGCCTTTCATCGAAGAAGGTGTCCATTCAAGAATTATAATTAAGGCTTTCCGACGAGCGATTCAAATTGCTACCGATAAAATTCAGAGCCTCAGCATAAAACTTGAAAAATCAGATCCCCAAAAACATCGTGAATTATTAGAACAATGTGCGGCAACAGCGCTAAATTCCAAATTGATTCATCAGCAACGCGCCTTCTTCAGCAAATTGGTTGTCGATGCTGTTCTCATGCTTGACGATCTTTTACCTTTGAATATGATAGGAATGAAAAAAGTCTCTGGTGGGGCTTTGGAAGATTCGCAATTAGTTGCCGGCGTTGCGTTTAAGAAATGTTTCTCGTACGCAGGCTTCGAAATGCAACCTAAAACCTATTCGCCGTGTAAAATTGCATTGTTAAATATTGAACTCGAATTGAAAGCCGAACGTGACAATGCAGAAATTCGTCTGGACAATGTTACGGAGTATCAAAAAGTTGTCGATGCCGAGTGGAGAATTCTTTACGAAAAACTTGACCTCATTCACAAAAGTGGCGCAAATGTAGTATTGTCTAAATTACCAATAGGAGATGTAGCCACTCAGTATTTCGCTGACAGGGATATGTTTTGTGCTGGACGAGTCGTCGATGAAGATTTGAAGCGAACAATGAAAGCCTGCGGAGGAGCTATTTTAACAACGGTCAACGGTATCAACGATTCGGTGTTGGGAAAGTGCGAGAGCTTCGAAGAGAAACAGATCGGAAGCGAGAGATTCAACTTCTTCAGTGGCTGTCCAAACGCTAAGACATGTACGTTTTTGCTCAGAGGCGGCAGCGAACAGTTCTTGGAAGAAAGCGAAAGGAGTTTACACGATGCTATAATGATCGTTAGGCGAATGATCAAGAACGATTCAGTCGTTGCCGGAGGTGGAGCAATCGAAATGGAGTTGTCGAAAGCCTTGAGGGATCATTCCAGAACTATCGCTGGAAAAGAACAGCTGATTATTGGATCAATGGCTCGGGCCCTCGAAATCATTCCCAGGTTAGGTCGTATACAAAATAAAATTCTTCTACTTCTATCTCTAAATCTTACTATTAACCACTTCAATGGTAATGGATCATATACAGTAGTCCTTCCCTTATTCTAATGTCTTCCTTTATTCTAATTTTTTCTCTTCTCCTATTCTAATATTTCCCCTCACGCGTTCTCCCTACTTACGTGTGTTGACGTGTGGATTTTCTAAATACAAATAACGGTGCATGCGCAACAAAAGAAAAAGAGGCAAAAGTGAGACTACAAATCTAAGTAGTGGGGGAGAGGGGAAAATTAGAATAAGGGAAGAAGGCCGCCATCTTGCCTGACTGGACAAATTAGAATAAGGGAAGGACTACTGTATGTACAAAAAAAATTATTGACAAACGTGGTAATGGATCATATGTGTACATTTTGCAATAACTTTTATAATTCTTAATGAATTTGCATGAAACTTCGTATACCAAGATATTTTGGGTCGCTGAATCCGAATCTGTCATCAAAATGGCGGATCCAATATGGCGGCTGTAAATTTGCTAAATTTATTAAAATGTGCGGCGCACATTTTACTTTATACCGAAAACAGCCGAAAATTGTTACTCGGGGGTTTTCGGGGTCGCCGATTACGAATCTGAAATCAGATTTTGAAAATTCAAAATGTCGGTTCCAAGATGGCCGACATAAATGTAAAAAATTTACTTGATTTTTTAAAGGATTAATTAAATGTTAAATGATATATTTTAGGAAAAAATGGAACCCGTGTTTCACCGTTTTTCGATATCTTAAGTACAGGGCGGTACCACTTCTGGCACTTTTTTTTAACAGCTACCACTGAAGTGGTTAAATAAGAATATATTTCGTTTCGTTAGTTTTATTATAAATTGAAAAATACATGGTAATAACACTAAATATATACATCTAGATTAGCACGTCTATTCGTTTTGCGGTTGAAATCCAGGCACAGGTTTCTTGTCGTAGAGAAATTTAAGCACTGCAGGAAATATCGATAGTATTTTGAATCTGGCACCCATTTGATCGTCTTTTATAATCATGTCATACCCACTTTGAACGCTCTTTCTTTGGTCGTGCGTTGCAGATGTTAATAATCTTTGCAAGCGATAATTAATACCTAATTGAATTAGAAAGTCCCTCTGTGTCACTGGTCCGAATGTAATAGTTCGATTACGACTCGTTGCAGTTTCAATAATTTTAGAAAAGTCAACATCGGCAGTAAGATCGGCACTTCCGGGGTCTAGTAATGGGTCGCATTGCTGATGTTGCCTGTACGCCCGAAAAGTATCGGTTTTATCACCTTCGTGTCCGTAATCAATAATTAAAGAAAAGCCACCGTTTTCTCTTAAAAAAGTCGACATGTAATCGACAATGGCTATCGTTTGCGGGCTGATTTCCACATGATCTCGCTTTTCATCCAATCCAATGTAAGCTGTACTAGCAGGAGTTTTTGCTAAAACGTACCGAAAATTGTTATTATTCGAGGCTGGATCAACGTCGATCATCATTTCAAACCACCCTTTGTCGGTCTTTTGAAACTTGTGTATGGGTAACGCATCAAAGAATTCATGGGCGAGAAAAATACTGAATGTCTTTGGAATGTCGTAAACATTTCTGTACCACTGAACCGTAACGCCGTCAGCTGTCACTCCTCTCCGATAAACTCCAGCTTCATTTTCAATATCAGTGTAGGATTGACAGAGAAGTTTGGCTTGAATCTCCGAAAGTGTCGGACTTACTTCGACGAGATGCAACGACATCTTATCTAAAATTTTAAATTGACGGAACACTCGAAGGATGGTTTTGGACAATGTTCCACGTCCTGGACCCAGTTCGACAAGATTGAATGGATTTTGTGAAATCGATCGCCAACTCTCAATAATCCAAGCTGCAACAATTTCGCCAAAAAGTTGACTGATTTCTGGAGATGTAGTAAAGTCACCTTTTTGACCAAAGACATCGCGATTCATGTAATAACCACTAACCGGGTGTGTGAGTACAGTTTCCATATAATCTGCAACAGATATCGGTCCATTGAATTTGATTCTGGAACTTAAAACTTTGTAGAGGTTGTCGGTGCTTAATTTTTGTTCGGTTTCGCTTCCCAGTTGAGGTTTGCAAAATAGCAAACTTTTCGTTTTGTGAAAGGAACGTTTTAAACACTTGTTTAAGTGACTACGCGATATAAATTTAATAGTCTGCATTGTTTCTCGTCCTTACAAAAAAAGAAACGGGAATAAGAAATTGACAATTATTTCGGGAGCCGCATGGGAAACATAACCTCACTTTCGGGAAATTGCGCGGTAAATTCAAATTTGAATTTTGTCTTTCGAACATTTTAATACATTGTTTATGTGGAAATTGTAAAAATGATTTTTCTTAATAATTTTATTTTATTTTGTTTTATTTATTTTGGACCAACGGCACTTTGAAACGTCTTTGTACAAAAATAAAAACAAATATAATACAAAACCAATGTCAACACAATATAATAAAATTATCAAATATAACGAATAAATCTTAATTTTGGTGAAGATTTAACTGTTGTTAATGTTTTAACCCATTAACGCCTGAAATGACAATTTTTATACTTCATTTTCAATCAAGTATTTCGTATCAAAATCAAAGTTGAAAACAATTGAGAGGTACAGTGGCCCTCCCTTTATTTTAACTTTTCGAGTCAAGGAAGATGGCGGCTTCTTCCCTTATTTTACCGCTTCACTTCATCCCCACCACTGGCAGTATGAGAGAATAAAAACAGAGAAAGGAAATATAATAGTCCTTCCCTTATTCTAATGTCTTCTCATATTCTAATTTTTTCTCTTTTCCTATTCTAATATTTCCCCTCACGTGTTCTCCCCACTGACGTGTGTTGACGTGTGGATTTTCTAAATAAAAATAACGGCGCATGAGTAAGAAAGGAAAATGAGACAATAGTGAGGATAGTGAGACAGCAAATCTTGATAGTGGGGGAGAGGGAAAAATTAGAATAAGGGAAGAAGGCCGCCATCTTGCCTGACTGGACAAATTAGAATAAGGGAAGGACTACTGTATAGTGGTCCTTCTTCACCTGTATGCGCAAGCGCAAACAGCAGTCCGCACTCTTTTGAACACTTTCAAATGGCGAATGGTGGGGGAACTCATGAGGGGAAGAAGTTAACATAGGGGACGAAAAAAAGTTAAAATAAAGGACGCAGTTAAAATAAGGGAAGGACCACTGTACATATCCTACTGTTTTCGAGGTCGCTCTTCAAGATTCCGAGGTCAAAATTGAGTTTCAGCCATCAGAAATTCCAATATGGCGCCGAATATGAAAAAAATTTCCAAAAAATTGGGAATTTTTTATTCTTATCAATTTTTTTCGAGTTATTAGAATATTGGAATTTTATTGAAACCTTGCATAATGGTGCATAAAATAGTTGAATTTTAAAAAAAAATTTACTCTTATACCCTACATCGTTCTAACGACCTAAAATGGCGTCAACAATGAAAATTTCTTTGAGAAATTTCTGGACGCTCTAACTCGAAAACTACGTGCTCTTATAAAAAAATGCTAAGAATGAAAAGTTCTTAAAATTCATCAAGCGATATAGTGGAATTTTTTCAAAATTTTTTGATGACATTTTGAGAAAATTTTTTTCAACATTTTTTTCTAAATTGTAATTTATTTACAAAAAATTCTGACAAAAATTTAGTGTATTCTCTGATGAATTCTAAGAGTTATTTGTTTGTTTGCAATTTTTCGAAAAGTTGATAGTTTTCGAGGAAATGAATTACAAATATTATAGTTTAGGATTTCCCCCCCCCCAAAACTATCAATTTTTGGAAAAAATTACAAAGAACAAAAAAACTCGTAGAATTCATAAGTGAATACACCAAATTTTGTTCAGAATTTTTGATAAATAAATTATAATTTTGAATAAAATGTTGAAAAAAAATTTCTCAAAATATAATCACAAAAATCTGAAAAAATTCCACTATATTTCTCGATTAATTCTAAGAACTTTTCATTCTTAGCATTTTTTTTATAAGAGCACGTAGTTTTTGAGTTAGAACGTTCAGAAATTTTTCAAAGAAATTTTCATTGTTGACGCTATTTTGAGGTCGTTACAATGATGTGGGGTATAAAAGTAAAATTTTTTCTTAAAATTCACCTCTTTTATTCACCATTATGCACAGTTCCAATAGAATTCCAATATTCTAATAGCACGAAAAAAATTGATAGGAATAAATAATTCCCAAATTTTTGGAATTTTTTAAAAAAATTAGGCGCCATATTGGAATTCCTGATGGCTGAAACTTAATTTTGACCTCGGAATCTTGAAGAGCGACCTGGAAAACAAGGATTTGTACCTTTCAATTGTTTTCAACTTCGATTTTGATACGAAATACTTGATTGAAAATGAAGTATAAAAAATGCCATTTCCGGCGTTAATGGGTTAATGAAGTACTGAATCCGGATCAGAGATATTCTGTGCTGTGTAAGGGGTCCAAATAGTAGCACAGTAAGTTAAGTGCGACAAAACTAGGGTCTGATAAAGAAGTATAATAGTTGAAATGTTATTGAAGTTTTTCGTTGTTCTAATAATAAAGCCGAGCATTTTATGAGCTTTCGAAATTGAGACTTGTTGATGCCTATCGAATTTGAGGGAACTATCAAAAATCACACCTAGACCTCTGATACTGGAGACAGATTCGAGGGTGTTATTATTAATAGAGTACGAGAATACCGTGGATGTGCCTGCTCTGCGAAATGAGATACATTTACATTTAACTGGATTTAAATATAATCGATTGTTCGTAGACCAGGTGACAAGTCCATCTGTAGATTAATTGCATCATTGAGACTCCAAATCGCAGTAAATATTTTCACCGCATATATAAGGAGATTACTGTGAGAGATCGTATGAGCAATGCCATTTATGAAAAGAATAAATAGGATAGAGCCAAGGGTGACCCTTGAGGTACACCAGACGTGGTCAAATATTTGTTCGAGTTGTAACCCTTAATCCTCACGATCTGCTCCTTATCGGTAAGGAAAGACACTACCCATTTAAAAATGTTGCCTTGTAATCCCAATGAATGCAAATTATTAATTAGTAGTGCACGGTCGATCGAATCGAATGCCTTGGAGAAATCCAGACAGAGACAATCAACCTGACTAGAGTTCTCCAGGGCCCGAATGTCGTAATTTGAATTTGAATTTGAATTTATTTACTAGGTTACTAAATATTTACAGTAACATACAGTAGTAGTACAATATATACTTATACTTATACCATACGCTGCAGAGATACATAAAAGTATCTGTATGCAGCCCAGAGCTTAACCTAAGAACTTAAAAGCTAAGTCTAAGCCTAAAAAGAAAAGCTTAGCGAAATTAATTAACAATGCAGCAGGTGCAAAATACATTTGGAAAGAGATATATATACTGTTGAGGTGGTTGGTGGTTTGGTCGCAGTTGACATAGAGAAAAGATACTTAAGTAATATGTTTATTGAAATGTAAGAAAAAGACTAAATATATGTATACTACAGAGAAGTTTGGAGCTGTTGAATAAGCCGCCTTCAACAGAGGAATGGAGAGCTCTCGTAGTGTGTCGCATGGATTCTTAAATCTATAGAGAGGGCACTACTTTATATTAAGCGTATGACACACATACAATATATGTATATATGTGTATAGGATATAAATGTACACATATATTTAACATATACCATAAAATACTTTAGTCGCTTAATTTTGTATGTAATATAATATGACTTAATTTCTTACTATTATTTGAAGTGGATAAAGTTTTAAATTTATGAGGTAATTTGTTAAAATGTAACGTAGCTATATATTTGTGATTTCGCCTACCTATTTCTTGTTTCACTTTCGGTAATATCAACGACTTTTTCCGAGTTATAGAACTACTATTGACATATTGATGTTTTATATAGTTATAGTGGCACAAAATACACTCTAAAATATAGTTGTAATCGTTATAAACAAGCAAATTAGTAATGGTAGATCTCCCCTTTACAAACCCATGTTGTGCATCTATAATAACAGACAAGAACGCAGTAGATATTTTACCTGCAACAATTGCATCTAGTAGTTTAGGAATTATACTGATAAGAGAAATAGGTCTATAGTTCCAAACGTTACACTTATTTCCTGACTTAAAGATCGGTATTACAAACGATTGTTTCCAAATCTTAGGTAATTCTCCGAAAGACAGCGATTTATTGAACAGTAGAACCAGGGGTTTTAATAAGGGATTAATACACCGCTTCAAAAAGTACGAAGATAAAAAATCAGGACTGAAACTAAATTTATTTTCGACCCTCGCCAGGACACGAATAATGTCCCCCTCAGTGACTGTGAATAATAATAATTTTAATAATGTCCCCCTCTATGAATATTAATAATTTTAAATTTTAAACTGTTTTCAGACAACTTTGTGACAATGCCGGTTTCGACGCCACGAATGTCCTTAATAAATTGCGACAGAAGCATCACCAAGGAAACTGCTGGTTCGGAGTTGATATCAACAACGAAGATATTGCTGATAATGTGGAGGCATGTGTCTGGGAACCATCGATCATTAAACTGAACGCTTTGACAGCAGCGTGTGAAGCTGCGTGCTTAATTCTGTCTGTTGACGAGACGATCAAGAATCCTAAGAGCGGTGGTGATGATGAGCAAATGCCAGCACGCGGCATGGGCAGGCCCTACTAGTGCAACCAAAGAGTTGAAGATATCATCCAGCTTAGGTACATGACAAGAAATGAAGCTGATAGTACAAGACATCGTACATAAATTTATAACGCAATATGTTTTTACAGGGTGGTGTGGTGAAGTTGGAACAATTTAACGCTTTTTCAATCAACACTCAGCGGACGTTTAGCATCTAGGAGAGAAATATTTTCATCACATGTATTTGCATCCCTAATTTTACGTTTTATTTCTTATTTGTACTATCATAAAGTTAATAAAAGAATTAAATAAAGAAACTAGGACTAGAGATTTTTTCTGTACCTTTAATATGTATGTGAAGTATTTTTAATTACAAATAAGATGGCAGGCATTGGGAATAACAGAATTATGAAAAAGTGGAACTACATAAGGCCCAAATGGATTCACCCAGCAAAAAAATAATCGTTGTCTTTGATTCTTTTGTAACTCTGGGATAGTGCTCTACTTCAAATTTCATGGGACACGTGTTTTTTATTTTGACCTAAAAATTGGACCTAGTGGCAAATATTGGGGGGGACGGCTGTACTTCGAAAATGCGGTATTTCAAGATTTAAAATTCACATTTTTTTCAAATGGCCGCCATTTCGTCCCACATTCTCCAATCGGGACGATTTTTTTTTTAAATGTGCGGAATTTCATCAACTTCAACATGGCTCTCTCACATTTTGAATTACTTAAAAAATCGTCGAGATAAATGGAAATAACTAAAAACAGTTTTTTTTTTTGTCAAAAAGGCCATCTTCGATTTTTGCCAAATTAGGACATGTTTTTCAAGACTGCATGAATTATCTTTCTACCAAATTTCAATATACCAACTTGTTTCTTTTCGGAGATATGGCCAGACAAAGATAACCGCGATGTTTTACAAGTTTTGGCTCCATACATGCCGCAAATATGATCCACTATTCTCATATACGACGACGCCTCTCACCTTTGAATTTGCGGAATATTGAGTTAACGCCTTGACTGCCAATGACGAGAATCTTTGTCATTTTGGACTTTTCCCAGACTGCCAGAAAAAAAGCAAATATTTGTCATCATATAAAGTAGAAAAATTCTCAAATTTATGTAAAATAAAATCAAATCCATTTCTAGACAGTCTAAGGTGTACTGAATATGATGGCGTTGTCCATTTTCATAATCGCTGTGTCAAAAAAAAAATATATAAATCCACAAAGATGGTAGTTTCCACAATTTTTGCAAAATCTTAGTCATGAAGTGTGTTCAATCTATTTATGCATAAAAAGTTTATAAAACCGCTTGAAATTTGTTACTTGGGAGTTTTTGGGGTCGCTAATTACGGATGTGAAGTCAGATTTTGGAAATTCAAAATGGCGGAACCAATATGGCGGACACTTTCGAAAAGTCTAATCATTCTGCTTGAAACTTGTTAATCGGGGTTTTGATTACAAATCTGAGTCGCGGATTATAAATCTGATGACAAATTTTGAAAATTTAAAATGATGGCTACAATATGGCGGAGAAATTTTCCAAAAATGGAACCATTTTGGTTGTAAAATTTTCAAAATCCAACTTCAAATTCGTAATCAGCGGTTCCGAAAATCCCCGAGTAACAAATTTCACGCGAAATGGTTGGAATTCGGAAAATTTGTCCACCATTTTGAATTTTCAAAATCTGACTTCAGATTCGTAGCCAGCGTCCCAAAATACCCCTATACACCAAGTTAAAGTAAAATGTTACACATTTTTTTTTGGCATTTTGAGCATTTTTTGAGAAAATCCCGTGGCAGTCAAGTTTAAGAGCTAATTACAGATGATAAAAATTAAAAGTTTCTGAAATCTCGTAAGCTTAACTAATTTCTCCCAAATCGAAATTGTTTGGAAATGTATCGAGATACACGGGACAAAATAAAATATCACTTTTTTTTTGTTTCTTGCTGATGAGTAGCTGATAGATAGCTGTTCATAGTATGCACTGGGTTGTGCTATTTTTTCAAAGGTGTTGTAGTTTATCTAATATGTGACAAAATATAGTTTTTTCAAAGACTTGAAGGTACAAGAGTTACGATATGTTACTTTTTTTTTGTAATGTAATTTTTTATTTTCCAACGCTGAAATTTTCGTTCCATTCGTCACATATTTTGCACTCGTGAAACATTATTTTACCGGACATCAAAAATCCGTTTACTAAATCACCAAATTTTTTCAATGGCAGTGTATTAACAGCTTTAAAATCTGGACATTTTATTGTATATAATACATTCTAGACCTTTAGAACTACACATACTGATTGTCGAAATGAATCTGACAACAAAAATATTTATTTACCATATTATACAATTATTTCAAAATTTGAAAATTTTGATCACACAAAAGATTTATTGAAAATGTTTGTCCTTGTTAATACTCACATTGTTAATAACTAATATATAATATGGATCACATATGCCGCTGTAACTGTTATATGTATATTAGGGTGATCCAAAAAATGAAAAGTCTGGAGAAAAAATCGCAACCACGCTTATTCGATAGAGAAAAAAAAAACACTTGTTTCTCTCTTGGGAAAAATCGATTAGAGGACATTTAGAGATCGCGCAAAGCGCTTGAAGTTTTGGGAAAGACTAAACAGGTTTATAAAATAAAAAAAGTTTCTGCATGCATAACCAAACCCTCATATCCTTATGTTTTCGAGGCCGCTGAATCCTAATCCGAGGTCGGTTGACTTTCGTCACGTCGAGTTCAAGGACATTTCAAGGTCAAATGTAGCAAAAACAACGAAAAAATTTGTATATAGGTTTCTGGGGATGCTGAATCCGAATCCGAGGTCGGTTGACCTTCGTCACATCGTTCCAATGTCATTTCGAGGTCAAATTTAGCAGACACGGCGAAAAAATCTGAAAAATATGTGTAGGTCCAAATTTATTTCTTACATGTATTTCAGTAATTTTTAACGGACATGGTTGTCTTGACCATATTATATTGATAATTATGTCTCTTCCATACTATGGCCACACCAACCATTTTATATGGTTGCTGTGACCATATCTGTTGAAAGGGTTTATGCAAAGTTCTCTAAAATAGTAATGGTCGATCTATCAATATTTTAATTCACCATACTTCTTTGGTTGGTATGTCCAAACCTGTTTTGTCCATGTAAAAATAACATTTCATTTATTAAAATATAAATATAATATATTTTAATAATATCACGTCCTTTTATTAAAAAAGATACCTACCAGTACACGTCCAGCACGAACGTTAGCGATCGAGGAGTTAACAGTAGTAAAATATAATAACATTTTACATATATATTGATAAACAATTCAATAAAAATTCAATCATTAGACAAAATAAGTTTTATTATGTTAAACGCAGTTACACAATCATATAATGGCGTATTGCTGACTAGTGACAAATCACAAAAGCAAGCTCTTCTGCGCACTATTAAAAATGTTATAATTAATGCACAACATGAAATCAGCTTCCAGCACGTACATTACATTTAATGCAATGTCCATTGATTGCATTACATTTAATAAAATTGCATTCATTCACTAAATTTAGTTAACGTTGCATGAAATTTAATGTACTTTCATTAAATTTAATGTCTGTGCTGGATGCAATTCCTAACAGTGAAGTTGTGTGCGAGCATCGTCGAAGTATACCGAATTGCACTAACACTCAGATTTTTACGCCGTGTTCGCTAAATTTGACCTCGAAGTGACATTGGAACGATGTAACGAAGGACAAACGACTTTGGATTTGGATTCAGAATCCCCAAAAACCTATATACAAATTTTTTGGTTGTTTTTGCTACATTTGACCTTGAAATGTCCTTGAACTCGACATGACGAAAGTCAACCGACCTCGGATTCGGATTCAGCGGCCTCGAAAACATAAGGATATGTGGGTTTGGTTAAGCATGCAGAAACTTTTTTTATTTTATAAACCTGTTTTGTCTTTCCCAAAACTTCCAGCGCTTTGCGCGTTCTCTAAATGTCCTCTAATCGATTTTTCCCCAAGAGAGAAAAAAGTTGTCTTTTTTTTTCTCTATCGAATAAGCGTGGTTGCAATTTTTCCCCAGACTTTTCATTTTTTTGGATGACCCTAATATACATATAACAGTTACAGCGGCATATATGATCCATATTATATATTAGTTATTAACAATGTGAGTATTAACATGGACAAACATTTTCAATAAATCTTTTGTGCGATTAAAATTTTCAAACTTTAAAATAATTTATAATATGGTAAATAAATATTTTTGTTGTTAGATTCATTTCGACAATCAGTATGTGTAGTTTTAAATGTCCAGAATATATTATGTACAATAACATGTCCAGATTATAACGCTGTTAATAAAAAAGCTGTCTATGAAGATAATACACTGCCATTCAAAAAGCTTCGTGATTTAGTAAACGGATTTTTAATATCTAAACGGTATCACAATAATAAAATAACAAAAGTTATTCGATACTTTTATAGAAGAGTGCAATATAAAATTATGAAATTCTATGATGTTTCTATGGATAAAATAATGTTTCATGAGTGCAAATTATGTGACGAATAGAAGGAAAATTTCAGTTCAGCGTTGAAAAACGAAAAATTACATTATAAAGAAAAGTCACGTTTCAAACTCTTGTACGTTCAAGTCTTTAAAAAAACTATATTTTGTCACATATTAGAGAAACTACAACACCTTTGAAAAAATAGCACAACCCAGTGCATACTATGAAGGAAAAAATAATTAGCTCAAGTATCAACCACGCAATAAAAATCATAAATCGATTAAGTACAGCTATACTTACCCATCAGCAACAAACAAACAAAAAGTGACATTTTATTTTGTCCCGTGTATCTCCATACATTTCCAAACTGCCACGAGAATTTCACAATAAATGTTCAAAATGCAAAAAAAAAATTTGTAGCACTTTACTTTAACTTGGTGTATGGGGGTATTTTGGGACGCTGGTTACGAATCTGAAGTCAGATTTTGAAAATTCAAAATGGTGGACAAATTTTCCGAATTCCAACCATTTCGCTTGAAATTTGTTGCGCGAGGGTTTTCGGGACCGCTGACTACGAATTTGAAGTTGGACTTCGAAAATTTTACAACCAAAATGGTTCCATTTTTGGAAAACTTCTCCGCCATATTGTAGCCATCATTTTAAATTTTCAAAATTTGTCATCAGATTTATAATTCGCGACTCAGATTTGTAATCAAAACCCCGATTAACAAGTTTCAAGCAGAATGATTAGACTTTTCGAAAGTGTCCGCCATTTTGAATTTCCAAAATCTGACTTCACATTCGTAATTAGCGACCCCGAAAACTCCCGAGCAACAAATTGCAAGCGGTTTTATAAACTTTTTATGCATAAATTGATTGAACACACTTCATGACTAAGATTTTGTAAAAATTGTGAAAACTACCATCTTTGTGGATTTATATATTTTTTTGTTGACACAGCGATTATGAAAATGGACAACGCCATCATGTTCAGTATACCTTAGACTGTCTAGAAATGGATTTGTTTTTAGTTATTTCTATTTATCTCGAATTTATTTTATTTTTACATTTTATTTTTACAATTTATTACATAAATTCGAGAATTTGTCTACTTTATATCATGACAAAGATTTGCCTTTTTCTGGCAGTCTGGGAAAAGTCCAATATGACAAAGATCCTCGTCATTGGCAGTCAAGGGGTTAACTCAATATTTTGCAAATTCAAAGTTGAGAGGCGTTGTATATGAGAAAAGTGGATCATATTTGCGGCATGTATGTGCCAAAACTTGTAAAACATTGCGGATATCTTTGTCTGGCAATATCTCCGATAAGAAGCAAGTTGGCATATTTAAATTTGGTAGAAAGATAATTCATGCAGTCTTGAAAAACATGTCCCAATTTGGCGAAAATCAAAGATGGCCTTTTTGACAAAAAAAAAACTGTTTTTAGTTATTTCTATTTATCTCGACGATTTTTGAAGTAATTCAAAATGTGGGAGAGCCAAGTTAAAGATGATCAATTTTCGAACATTTAAATGAAAAATTCGTCCCGATTCAATAATGAGGGACGAAATGGCGGCCATTTGAAAAAAATGTGCATTTTAAATTTTGAAATACCGCACTTTCGAAGTAACGTTTGGGGTACTGCCATAGAGTCTCAAAAGCATTTTTATGTCAACACAAAAAACACGTATCCAAGAAATTTGAAGTAGAACACTATCCCAGAGTTACAAAAGAATCAAAGACATCGATTTTTTTTTTAGCTGGGTGAATCCATTTGGAATGGGTCATATAATAATAATTTTTAACTAATTTACTTTGCTTTTTAAAGTAAAAATACACACGATTTTCTCAAAAAGTACTATTATTTATTGTATCAAAGTAAATTGAATTATTAATGCAATGTAATGAAAATGTTATTTATGGCCCGAGTTTTCAAACTTTTGGCCAATCATACAAAGTACATACATCATATATACTTATATAGATATATAAATTGAACAAGGTAAGATCGCATAACAAAATAATGAACTAATTAACGTACAAAGTAGGAAAGAGCTAATATAAGTAGAAATTATACCAGTTTTGGAATAACATTCCGGTTTTTCCTATCAGCTTGAAGCAGCCACGCATACACCTTATTTTTGAAAGCTGACAACACAATATATAAATAATATAATACAGTATAACTTAAAAACAAATATTTATTTTTAAAAGTTAAAATTATAAAGGCATACATTTTCACAATGCATATACATAATGTAATGAATACATTAAAAAATACATTAAATCTTAATTTTATCAAGAATAGTGGATAAAATTTCTCAACAAACATTTTAGGAATATTTTTAACAATTCTTACGTTAAAATGATTTTCAAGTAGAATGTGGATTTTGATCAAGTATTATTGAGGGACGTGGTCCAATTCGGACAGCCTATTGTATCTCAGCAGACTATACTGCGAAAGGTTGATATTGTTAATATTAAATTACAGCCATCACGTGTACGTCGCCAGAGAGACTTTTAGCTTTGAAGTGTTCCGACGTAAAATTTACATTTAGAATTTCAAGATTTTTGTTAGTGACAATAACAAATCACTCGAAGTGAAGCATCCCAGATAGCAGAATTAAAAAATAGTTAAGAATGATCTCAAAATGTGTTCTACAAGAGGTCAGATGCGTTAAATTATGAGGTTTTTCTGAACTTTATCATGAGATCATTACGAGTTTGAGCTCAGAAAAACCTAATTTGACGCATCCGATCTCTTATAGGACACATTATGAGATCATTATGAATTTTTTCTATTCTGCTATCTGGGATAGTGGTTAGTACTCTACTAATATTTTCTGCCTAATCCGAGTGAAAAGTGTAAAATCGGCAGTGGTCCAATTCGGATCGTTTGGCTTGGTCCAATTTAATAAATAATTATTTTATATATTGCCTGGTAAGTCTATAAAACAGCTATTGCTATGGCTCGTCCTTTGGCATTTTTGTATTATTTATATCCTGTATTCGTTTTTGTAATTGCCAATAAAGACGTGATTATTATTATTATGTAATTAAAAATAATTTATGTATTATTTAAATTACTTTCAGTATGGGTAAAAATGCTGAAAACTAAATACGTTTGTACGTAAACATCAAAAAGAAGAAAATATATTTTTTCATTTGTACTCCAATGTTTACAGCGACACCTACCTACATCACCATAACCGATCTGTAGCACGAGTAGTTTTCCAACACGATCCGGAATCTGCTCACGAAAACAAAATGTTCAATACTTTGAATCTGGTTCTGATTTCGAATGATTGACACTTTATTAATTTTGTTTATTTCACTTTAACACAATAAGATTACAAAAAAGCATATGAGTATGAGTCTGCTTTCACATTTATTGCGAAAAACGATTAAAAAAAGAGGTCTGAATTGGAACATGGTAGCCCGAGTACAAAAAAAGTCTCGCTAAACGGCAATTGCGATACTTTAAGCGATACTTGATGCCTCATGTATCGAAATGTATCGCTGGTATTGCACAAGTATTTCAGATACAAAATAATCGTACAAAATAAATTAATTAAAAACATTTCATAATTTAAATTTGAAACAATTATTTTACTGTGTTTATTTAGTCGCAAATAAATTTAAAAAACATATGTGTCCCGGCTTAGAAACCTTTAACTCTCAAAGTCGGTACCTAACCACTTGGCCAACTTTGGATATTGCATACTCGATACAAAATGACAATTACTTGAAACAGAATGCAATCAACTATTAAATTTCATTTCAATCTATCTGTCATTTTGTACACTCTAAATTTCTTAAAGTGAAAATTGAGTCACTCTCTGCTAAAGGTGACTTTTTCACTATTTCTAAAGTGGAAATTCACTTTATTAAAATGGCATATTTCCATCCACTATTAATAAAGTGAAATTTCCACTTTAAAATAGTGAAAAAGTCACTTTTATCAGAGAGTGGCTCAATTTTCACTTTAAGAAATTTAGAGTGTAACCAGTAAACAATATCAAAGTTGCCCGAGTGGTTACGTGTTTGCTTCGAGAGTCGAAGTTCCTGAGTTCGAATCTGAGTGAGAACAAACACGTTTTCTATAAATTTATTTGCGATTAAATAAACATTATGAAATAATTCTCTCAATGTTACATTATTAAATGTTTTTAATTTATTTATTGTTTATTTTTATTTTATATCTGAAATTCTTTTCCGATACTTTTGCGATACCAACGATACTTTTCGATCCATGAGACATCAAGTATCGCTTAAAGTATCGCACTTGCCGTTTAGCGATACTTTCGGGAGATATATTCGCGAGACATACTGCGAGACATTTTTTTTACTCGGGAGGTCCTTTGTACATTTTTGTGTAAGAGTGTTTATATATAATTTTATAGGACATCGCCAAAAACATCTAGGAGAGAAATGTGGGCAATTGATCAAACTTTCAGGGAGGAAAAATCGATTTACATTTTGCAATGTTATAGTTAAAAACTCTTACTATAAGTCCAAATTAGACCACGTTCCCCTAACACTTTCTGGAAAGGGTCTTTGGCTCTTTTTTGAAACAGAAATCCCATTTTTCCGTTTATGAACATCTTTCGCATTTTTTCAACAGCTTTTCTGGGATATTTTTTTCTTTTCACAAGATTTTTTGTTCGTTCCTTCTTAGTCGATACCATAGACATTTATATCCTTTAGTAATGACCTTAATAAAAATAAGGGCCTTAAACGTTAAACTCTATCGGCTGTGTTAAACTCTTTAACGTTTAAGGTCCTAGAAGTATTTCTCTCTATTTATGACGTATCTCGGAATGAATTTGAATACCATTTCTCATTGGGTTCCAGATTTATAACAAGTTTGTTGTGGTCGGCTGTGTTGAAGGCTTTGCCCAGCTCAATGAAGAGACTGAACATTGTATCATGTCTTCTTTTGTATTTTATAGACTTTGCTTTGTTCGTCGATGAATGCTACCAAATAGCAAAACGTTTGAAATAGTTTGGGAATATTTTAAATTAGCGAAATTAGTCTACCATTATATAAGTTATCTATATCTCTAGATACCAGATGAAAATAACATTTTTTTACGTGTTAGAGTTCTTTTCAGGTCAGATTTGGATTCAGCATACCAAACACCTTCAGAGAAGTGTCGATTTCTTGGTTCTATTTTTTGTCGGCCTGTGTAATAAGCATGCATAATTTACACATGGATTTCAGCATCGTTTTTTGTATGCAATAAGCATTTTTCAAAAATAGAGACCTCCGTATCCCACTAGGTTTGAGGTTGCTCTTTTCAATGACGTCGAGAAAATGGTCAAAAAATGATATTTAACACATTTTTTTCGGAAGCAAAACAACTGCTAGGACAGTAGACCGTTACGGTTGTTTCTTTTAAAATTAACCACAAAACAACCTAAGACAACTATTAGGACAATAGGCAATCATAGTAGCCTATATACATTTGTTTTATACCTAAATACTCTGGTGCCCTGTTACTGTCTATACATTCACACACACGCTATCATTAACGGACGATATTAACCCATTAATGCCCAAAGGACACTTTTTTTTGCTTGAATTTCAATCGAGTATTTCGTATCAAAATCGAAGCTCCAAAAAATTGAAAGGTCCATGTCCTACTATTTTCAAGGTCGCTCTTGCAGATTCCGAGGTCAAAATGGAGTTTCAGCCATCAGGAATTCCAATATGGCGCCGAATTTGGAAATAATTTCCAAAAAATTGTGAAATATTTATTTTTATCAATTTTTTTCGAGCCATTAGAATACTGGGATTCTATTGAAACTATGGACAAAGGTGGATAAAATACTTGAGTTTTAAGAAAAAATTTTACTATTATACCCCACATCATTCTATCGACCTCAAAATGGCGTCCACAATGAAAATTTCTTTGAAAAATTTCTGGATGATCAAACTCAAAAACTACGAGCTTTTTTAAAAAAAAATGTTAAGAATGAAAAGTTCTTAGAGTTCATCGAGAAATATAATGGAATTTTCTCAAACTTTTTTGATAAATTTTTTTTCAATATTGTAATTTATTTACGAAAAATTCTGAAAAAAAATATAGTGTTTTCTCTGATGAATTCTATGAGTTTTTTGTTCTTTGTAATCTTTTCAAGAAGTTGATAGTTTTTGAGGAAATGAATTTTAAATATTACAGTTCAGGATTTTTTTTTCTCACAGACTAGTAACTTTTGAAAAAATTACAAAGAATAAAAAACTCTTAGAATTCATCAGAGAATACACTTTATTTTTTTCAGAATTTTTCGTCAAAAAATTACAATATTGAAAAAAAATTTTGAAAAAAAATTCCTCAAAATGTCATAAAAAAAAACTGAAAAATTTCACGATATTTTTCGGTGAATTCTAAGAACTTTTCATTCTTAGCATTTTTTTTAAAAAGCTCGTAGTTTTTGAGTTAGATTGTCCAGAAATTTTTCAAAGAAATTTTCGTTGTTGACGCCATTTTGAGGTCGTTAGAATGATGGGGGGTATAATAGTAATTTTTTTTCTTAAAACTCAAGTATTTTATCCACCTTTGTCCATAGTTTCAATAGAATCCCAATATTCTAATGGCTCGAAAAAAATTGATAAGAATAAATATTTCCCAATTTTTTGGAAATTTTTTTCAAATTCGGCGCCATATCGGAATTCCTGATGGCTGAAACTCAATTTTGACCTCGGAATCGTGAAGAGTGACCTCGAAAACAGTACGATATGGACGTTTCAATTTTTTTGAACTTCGATTTTGACACGAAATACTCGCTTGAAATTGAAGCAAAAAAATGTCTCCTTTGGGCGTTAATGGGTTAACATCGAAACGTTTACATGAAATATACGTCGAGCATGATTCATTTATACTAAGTACTTGGAGGAGTTTCTCCGCTTGCGAGAAACACGCCATCCAGCGAGAACTTAGTTTGATAAAGTCTTGGAATATTCAAAATCTTTTTGCGTTACACTCGGCGCCGCGTGACGGTCTATCTGTCCTAGTGGTGGCTTTGCGGTTAATTGAAATAAAAACAACCGTTTTTTTGCATTCGCTGGTGTTTTCATGTCCGATTTCAACCGTTCTTTTGAGGTTGTTTAGTGGTTGTCGTTTCCGATAGGGTAATAACACAGGTCTACAAAAAAAATGGTTGTTTTCTGAGCTGAGGCCCAGACCAGACTAATCCGACGTATTTTGAGCTGTTAAAAAGAAGGTGCTGTAAAAAATGGTGATATAGGCTTTAATAAATGCAATTGTTTCGGACAAATACTCCATTGTTTATTTTTTGTATTTTGACCCGCTATGAATCTGCAATCAAGAATCGTAGCTGCTAGGCGAATTTTACCAATAACTTCAGAAAACGTTAAAAAACACATGTTTTACAAAGATATAGGTTTAAAAGAGAAAGAACGTATTCTTAATAGTCCTAACTTAATTTTGTTCTCAATTTGAGAACACATTAATCTCATCTTTTTTGATACATTGAATATTAATCTGGATGAAAAAATCCAGTGATCCATGAATTTTAAGTTCCAAAGACGCGAATGCAGGTCTGTTCACACGTGTTAGTTTGAAACTTTCATTTATCCTCCTACAATATTCAATAATTTTCCTATTTTTTATGTTATTGGCGGAATGATCGAATCTGCAAACTTAAATAGTAATTTTGGAAAAGGAACAAATTAATAAAAGTTATTCAATTATTGATAAATTTTTTACGTCGTCTCTGGAAAATACGCGCAGGAGGTTGCGCACAAAAGGTCGTCTTTCTGACGGCACTGCGCAAATTACGTCAGAAAGAGTTTCGCGGGAGATAAGGAAATTTCTTAGCAGAGAATAGCCGCGGTCGTTTCGATCTTTGCAGGTGAGTTTTCCGGATTGCCTCGGTGAGGAGTTACGCATCAATAGCGCGTCGTTTCTTTTTCAAAATGGGGCCCAATGAGGTAGGTGATCTTTTAAAAAAAAATTGCATATATTTTAACTTAAGTTGAAACCATTTTAATCTTTAATAATAATAGTAGTGGAACGATACGAACCTTGAAATTTTCCTTCGTTTATTCCGTTTAATATTTCCAATTGTTCTAAAATTATTTACATTACAAAACAAAACCATTCGAAAACTAAACGAAATTTTGTTTTCTTGACGTTTTTCGGAAATAATTTGTTATTTCATGTATCGAATAATAGATTAATTCGTATTTTTCAAGTGTTCGGGAATTAGTCCGTTTAGTTTAGTTGGATCTTGCAAAATTGTATGTTAAAGAAAATATTAAAATGTCACTAATTTTTTGCACAGTTTTATGAACGTTTGAATTAAATATCTACATTTTTAAATACAGAATAATACCGCAAGAGTTTGTACCGTCAGCAAAATTGTCTCTTTTTTATTTTCCATTGAATCATTGTTTATTATTTGTTTATTATTTGTTAAACATTCCAAAAGGCTGATAAAATCAATGGAGGGTAGGTGCACTTTAGTAGATATTAAATTGAAAGTAACAAAAAGCGTAGACCATCACTGGATCTTGCAATGTTAGTAATTTGGATTAATTTAAACAATAATTTTATTATCTCGGGTTCAAAGATCAATGAACAAAGAAATATTTACGTACGGTTGTAAACTACAAAGAAATTTGGTAACAATATATGCATTAATCTAAGTGATAACAAAGCCTATAAAAACAAAATTTTATTTGCATCAATGACATTAAAAATCAGGTTAATGACTGTATTTTTTATATCAGTGTTTTGATCTTGTATAAGATTTTCTTATAAGTTGTTTGCTGACATATTATTATTTACAATGTGTCAAAAAATAAATAAAGGTAAGAAATTCTTTTAGGTGACATGAAATTGTGAAAGTAATAAAAATTGTAATGTACCAATTATTAATTCAATAAGTATTATTTACGGACTTGAGTCAATAAATATTTTAAAAATAATACTAAAATACTTTTTTTATTATTTGTTATATATGGAATAGAATAAACATTTTATTGAAACGCAGGATACTCAATACATGAATCAAATTATCATAAAAACGGTCGACAAAGCAAAGTTATTAATTTATGTTTGTCATAAAATCACTTTTTAACAATTTATAAACAATACGATTGAGCTATAAGGAAAAAACTATTAAATATTGGTATTTAAATATAACTACAAACAAAAGCATTTAATTAGAACGTAAAATTTTCATACATAACGAAATTAAAAAATTCCACTATAAAGTGTCAATGAATGTTCAAAACAAAAACATAAAATGTATTGTTCAAAATAAGGAAATTCTGCGTGCCTTATCATAAATGCAACGAGAAGTTTGATGGTAGTTCCAGGCGTAAGCGCATTTCGCATAATTTTCAAATTGAGGAATATAGCAGAATTAGATGACGTAGAGTACTTACGTCAAAATTGATGAGGATGATAAGAAAATTAATTTCCGATCGGCAATGAAATTCTCGATAGGTATGAACCGTTTTAAGCTTTTCCGATTTTTTTTACTTCTAAACTTCGTTCAGTGTCACGAGATTCAAAACATGATTCAATACGTTCAAATTGTATGTGTATTGTTTTTAATTCGAATTGAATTATTTTTATATTATTCAGGTGTTCAATTTGTTAATTAAAATGTCACTCATGATTCTAAATTCAGATTCGTGAGTTAAATGATACTTTGTTTAATTTTTTAGAAACGGAAGACAAAAGTCGTATCTGTCCTCATATTCAGAGTTCATCATTTTTTCTTTACGTTTTTTAGTTTAGAATCACCAATAAAAACTAAAAAAAGCGTCGATAAATAAAAGAAACCCTTTTTAGATATCAAGGCGAAGAATGAGTTTCTAGATTCATGTGTGGAAAACTTACGCGTGTCCTTTCACTTTACGAATTAAATGTCGTCAAGAATGTGTGATAGTTAGTAAATATGTAGTAGGATTCAGTGCTAGTCCATTATGGACTGACTTGAATGTCAGGACCTCAAGCATATTCGTTAAAAAAAGAACATTTTCCCACTAGCGTCTTATGTGCAGAAAATACATTACTTAACTTGTGACTTTTAAGAAAATTATGTTTAATATGCAATGGTACTTTAGAATTATGACAAATGTATATCAATTATAAAGTGTACCTACATTAAGATTTATTCGAATGAAGATAGTTATTTTTTTAATTTTATTTTTATATAATTTCTCCTATTTTTACATCGTTCAATAATAAGAAAAAATCACGCCTCGCAAGGGAATCGAACTCGGGCCTATCGCTTACTTCGTTGGCGCCTTACCATTTCACTTAATTTTTGGTAAATGGATGCTCGAACTCTCAATTTCACGTGTGTTCGTTATATTCTCATGCAGTACACATCTTTTAAAAAGGTCCCCCAGAGATCAGTCCAAATACATCTCCAAAAGACCTCTTGAAGAGGTCTGAATTATGATAATCCATAAAACGAACTCTTAAAGAAGTCTTACTTAGGACGTCGGACAATTGTAACCTCAAGGTGTGATGTTTGTGGTCTTAAATTTATCTCGTTTTGGAACATCTCTTTTTTGGTAAAGGGTTTCCCAGTTGAGATCTGTGGTCCTTCCAGAGGCATTGGCTGGCTATGAAACCAGACAAGAAATAATTGTTCTCCTCACTGAAATAGTGTCAAACAGCTAACTGGAGTAGCGAACATTTTATTTAAGTGCTTACCAAATAGCTGACCATTAGTGGCCGGGGAAAGTTTTGAAAATCAATACACCGATAGGCCCAAATTTCGACATGGTTCCAGCACGATTTTCTTCGCTTTGTCATTGAAAATTTAGCAAAAAGAAAGCAAATTAAAATACCATGGACTCACGCAATATCGAAATTTTAGCCTTTCGGGGGGTTTTGATTTTCGTAACTTTATTCCCGGGCAATTTAGTCGATAGAAGTAAAACAAATTTCTAACCTCAAATATTGGCAAGACCATGTATATTCGCAAATCAATAGACTATGGTGTCAAATTTTCAAGCACCACAAATTTGCATTCAATATAGAAAACCCGTTGTTGATGCAATTTACTGTCATATTCGCAATACATCCTATCATCCTAATTGCCCTGATCAATGTGGGTCTTTTCCAAATAATGGATAGAAGAAGTACTGTGTATCTCGTACCACTTTCCCGGAGAACCCCGAAACAACTACAACATCAATAAGTAAGGCATATCTGAATTCGGAAATAAGTAATTTACTTAAGTAAGTAAAACATTTCACAAACGGAATCTGAAATTAAACTCAATGAAAAGATTGCTGACCTTATCTCCAAATCTAAAGCCAATATCAATGAGAAGATAGATCTTGTGGCAAATACCCTAGGCTCTGAAATTAAAAATGATATATTGGCCATGAGAACTGAAATTGAAGAAGAAATCAACGATCTCAGTGCAGAATTTCACCAAGAAATTAAAGATCTCATAACACGAAGTCAAACTCTTGAAAACTCCGAAAAATAACCTCAAGCAAACCCTCTGATTTGAGCTTCGGGGAAGGAACCTAAGGTTAACATCATAGCCTACAGCACGAAGAAAATAAACTATCCGGAAGAAGACAAGCGTATTCTAGTTTCTATGATTGTTATCACACCATGCAAATCTCAGGGTTTCAATATACAATAACTCGGTAATTTGGTAAATACAGATGAACCAAGATCTTTTAATGTATTATTTAACGGTCCTGTTCATGCTACATGGATGTTTGAAAACAAACAAATATTTGAAAAGTTTAGTGTATCAATCAGTACTGATAAAACGGTAGTTCAACAGAAAGAACTGTCAAAATGATCGAATACAAAAGGAGGAGTCGAACTATTAAGTACTTAAATGGTCTTCCTCAAATCGTAGCCAATTTGAGACCAAACAATTAGTGCAAGACCTTAATTTAACCATATTGTATCAAAATGTAGATAGTAAAAATAAGTTATCTTATTTAATAAATAATTTATATACAGTAGTTTACAAATTTGACACATATATTTTAACGTTTAATACAGATATTTTAACTACTCAAGATCTATTGCCAACATTCGATACACTGGATAATATATCTTATATTACTGTTGATGAGATTATAAATGTACTAAGTAGATTAAAGGACGCCCAGGGATTGGGACCGGAACTTCGTTTGTTAAAGCTTGCTCCACTTCGCTATTATGCTTCTTCTCATTTTATTCAACATGTCCCTTAAATCTGGGACGCTTCCTCCGCATTGGAAGCGAGGTTTCATAATTCCAATCTCCAGAACAGGTATCAAGTATGATGTTCATAATTATAGGCAACACTGGCAGCAAGAATTAGTAGGTTACTCCTTCCATTAATATCACCTTATCAACACGGACTCCTCCAAAAAATCAACTGTGACAAATTTGCTGCAACTGGTAGAGAGCGCCACCGAATCATTTTCGATGGGTTTTAAAGTGGATGTTTTTTATGAAGATTTCTCTAAAGCTTTCGACAACGTCAGTCAATCAAGACTCTTAAAAAAGCTTGAAATATTAGGCATACGGGGTCAGTTATTAAAACGGCTAGACTCGTATTTATCTAACAGATCCCTCAATATCAGATACAAACAGTCAATAGAAAAGATTATTTATGTTCTATCTGGAGTCCCAGAGGGCTCTAACTTAGGTTCACTGCTATTCAAACATCTACATAAATGATTTGCCGGATACACTTAAAAACCTTTACTATTTGCGGATGATGTTAAATTGCACAAGGAAATACCCCAACCCGGTGATTCATCTCTCTTGTAGCAGGACATTGCCAATTTAACGAACTGAACTCAAAGAAATGGACTACTACTGAACTTCGCAAAATGTACCATATATACCTTAATTAGAACAAAACCCTTCAGTTTTGTCTACCAGCTAGCACACAGTCATGTCAATAGAGTTAATATGGTAAAGGATCTGGGCATCATCTTCGACGAAGGGCTAGCTTTTATCTCACACTTAATACATTAAGAAGAAAACATTAAAAGCGGTTGTCTTCGTCATTAGGAACTCTCAAATCAACGATTGACTATCATCCAGTTATACAACACTCTAAGTCTAACCTATACTATTGTATGACTCAGTTTTATGGTCTCCTGAGTATGAGATACATTCTTATACTTTCGAAAAAAATGCAGCATAAACTGAACTTATGTGATCACAACTACCAGCCAGTTAGTAAAAAATTCAATATACCAACCTTAGCTTCAACAAGGAAAGCATATGACCTAACTTTTTTATTTAAACCTTTAACTGGAGAAATAGATTGCTTGTAAATCTATAACCTTTTAAACTTTCATACTATACATTATACTCTACTTGCGGATTTTTCAACTACCGGTCTCTGCAAGGAATTATATTTCAATTTTCAGAAATTTGCTTTACATTTATATTATTTATTTTATATTGAATGCGAAAGCTCTCATATAAGAGCTCTTTTCTGATATCTTATATTTGAGAGGTCTCGTAGAGTTCTTAAAATCGATGCATAAGTCTTCTTAGAGATTACTTTACTTAAAGATGTCATTTTGCTGATTGGGTTAATTGTAAACCCAAAGTTTTGGTGTTTTCATTTGATTAGCGGCCAAGAAATAAAATCATTATAATTTTTACTAAATTATATTGTTTATAATATATTTACATAGAATAAGAAGATAGTGAATGATCACCTAGAAATGGCCCCATGAAGAATCAAAGTATACAAAATCGCCACGTGTACCTTAAAAGAGGTATAGAAAATATTGTTTCTTTGAAAGAACCATTAGATAAAGTGGCAAACGTTCAATAATTTTGAAAGATCTAAACATAATTCTAAATAAAGCACAATTTTTTCGGTGATGATATGGTTCGAGAAAACGAAAATTAATTCAGACGTCAAGTATCCAAATTCATGCAACATCATGAATACAAATTAATTGAAATTCCTTAATACCCAAACAGCATAAGCCTGTCCCAGGACGTCCTCAGGAGCTCCCTAGGATATTCCAGGACGGATTGTGCTGTTTGGGTAATGGCATTTATAGAAAACGAATTCATAATTACGTTTCTGAATTCGGAATCTTGACAACTTAATTAATTTTTCTTCACTGACTTAAAGGCAGTTCATGAATCAAAGAAGATTCAATTCGTAGATATAATGATGACCACATACGTAATTCTGTTTCATTTCAAAACACTATCTACCAATCATGAATGCACTCAAAGAAAAAGATGACTAAGATTCTGAGAAATATGCACACGATAAGAGACGTACACGAAACTAAAGAAGAACTAGAATACTAGAACTAGAACAGACATATGGAATATTGTATTCAGGTATTATTGAGTTTGATATCTGAAAGAAAACATCACTCTAGCACTTATAATTAGAACTATTGTAAAAATTGTATCGCACCACTATGTCATTTTGTGCACTTCGGCAGATTTTATAAAGAGCATTTGGCATTCTTTCATGTGAACAAAGAATTTTGTAATTCGATTGTGAATACTGAGGAATCGCATCTGAAAATTAAAATTGTACATTGGGGCGAAGAGACGCATTACTATTTATTATTCAGTATTTCGCATAACGGAGGATCCATTGTTGATGATTGAAAATTCATTATCTATGTAACTTTACGTTCATAATAAACAACCATGAAAATGGTTAGCGAATATGAGCGAATAAAATTCAAGTGCGTGATCCCGATGTTGCTGATTTGTATTTCATTTTATAATGACCACGGGAAATTAGAATGCGTCGCATCGCTCCGCGATTTTTGGGTTTTTAGATTGTCCGGATATTTTGAAAACCAGATGTTTAATATTTACAGAAATATATAATGGTATATTTAATGGTTTGCCAGCCATCAAAACCATTTATATTGTATTTAAAATACTCGTAGTTGCTTAGACAATAATATACAACATTATTAGTTGCTTAAATAATTTGCCGCTAGTACTTTTCGAACGAATGACCGACAGTGTTGCACAAATTTATAGATTTTTGAAGAGGGTTATAAAAATAATATGAATATATATTAACAATAAAAATTAATTCAAACGGTTTTTAAGAATCCATATACATTTTCACTAATTCTTTAAATGCTTCTTACCCTCACCACTGCTGACACTGTTAAACTTATTACAGGACTGTAGTTTTGAAATCCACCATACAATTTATAACAACATAATGATCCTACGGTTTTCTCCGAATGACCTTATGAAATAATTCAAAATATGGCAGAGTTGAATCGATGAATATAAATCGTACCTGATTCAGGGTATAAACAAAACGAAAAATATCATATTACTGATGAAATATGATATTTTTATTGATGAAATACGTCAAGAATACATTATAAAGGAAAAGTCTAAGGCGAAAAATTGATTGCCATTATTATAAATTTTAAATCCCTTTTTGAATGTTAGTTCATTTATTCGCATTTAATATTGTTTTACGAATATGTTCCTTTTAACCAATTAATTTCTAACTTGTCATCGGGGAGTTTTCGGATAACTAATGACGAATCCGTTGTCAGATTTTCGATATTCGAAATGGTTAACGGGGCGAAATTTAAAATATTTGCTTGATTAACATGAAATTTTTTACCTGGTTTTCGAGTTTGCTGACATCGAATCCGTTACAAATTTTCGAAATTCAAAATGGCGGATCAAATATGACGGATGAATTTTTTCAAGGTAATTGAAAATACATTACACAGGTCTACAAAAAAGGGGTTCTCAGATGTTGTTGGGAAGCTGTGCGTCATTTCCGACGTAATTGTGTGCATAGAATCTGAACCCGAAGTCAGAATTGGTCCATCACGTCAGGATTTTGAGATATTTGAGGTTATGTATTCGAAAAACGCGTTATTTTGCTATGTTTGAGGTTACGTACAGGATGCAACGATTTTTGTTGGCCTTCTGTACTGTTTCCGTCTTTTAGTACTACCTGTACCTTTCAAAATCAGGTGTTATTCGATCACCTACGATTTTTTCTTAGAAAGTTACGGTCATTTTGAAATTACGAGATATATCCTATTAATGTCATAAGCATATGCTTTAAATACTTTGAGACATATATTTTTTACTGGTATCTTCATTTGAAAATTTGTACTGGTGATATTTGGCGTTGCCAATTACGAATTTGAAGTCAAGATTTTAACATTTTTTAATTCAAGAAGGCGAATTCAAAATGGCTAAATAAACAATAAAGTTATCAAAAAAATAGTCCCAATATTGAAACGTCTTTTTAGTTATAAATATCCACATTTTATATAGTTGTTTATATTTATATAGATTTCATGACATTGAATTTCACCTTTAGCTTGTTCTCCAAGGCCATTTCAAGGTAAGTTTGTTTACATGCATGTCGTAATTTCAAATTGGAGTATCTTGGTGAAGAAAAATCGTAATTGAATTCTCCGTATCTCATATTAAAGACAAAGAGTAGTACCATATGATCCAACTAAAGGAAAAAGTCCTAAAAATGTTGTGACTTATATACATAACCTCAAAAGTAGCAAAAAAACGCGTTTTTCGAGTACATAACCTCAAATGTCTCAAAATCCTGCCGTGACTTCTAATACTTCTGATTTCGGATTCGGATTTTACGCACAAAATTACGTCAGAAATGACCCACATCTTCCCAACAACAAAACCATGTTGACCTGTTATTGATATAATGCAATGTTTATTTGTTCGTTAATAAAATAACTAAATTAGCGCTGCCCTCTGTAAGAGTACCAAGGCTGATGCAAATCAAACAAAGTTTCTATATTTTATGCGCGAATCTGAGTTTCGTAAATTTAACAAGGGATTCGTTATCAGCGACACCAAAAACCCCCGGTAACATATTTAGAGATAAACAGATAACATTTCGGAATTTATTATGCCATATTCCATCCGCCATTTTGAATTTCAAAAAACTGAAAACGAATTCGTTGTCAGTTACCCGAAAACCTTAGAATAACCAATTATCTGGCAAACAAAATCTGGTAAAATTTCGGATGTTATTCTGCTATATTGTATATGCCGTGCCTGTTACGCACAGATGTTATGAAATGTTAAATGTAAGGTTACAGCTGAACTCCTTAATTTTGACGTATTGGATGCACCAAACTGTATTTCTTAAGTGCTTAAGCTCTACAACTTCTTTTATAATGGATTTCGTAAACATCATCATTTTTTAACTTAATTTGGCTAAAGAAATCTTCATCGCAGGTCAAAATGGCACTAATGAATTATGAGGAGTACAAACCCTTTATAATTATCACTCACTCTGCGTTAAAACCAGAGGAGTTCTTGTAAAAAAGGATTTTTAAGTGGGACATCTGAAAATCATTTTGACTCGTTTCTATTTTGCTGTGAGAGAGAGAGAGAGAGAGAGAGAGGGGGAAGGAAAAAATGAAAAACTGGAAAGGATGAACTCAAACGGATTCTAAAGAGCTGATAAGGTAGGAATTTGCGCTGAAAATATAAAATTAAAAATGTCAGAAATAATTTGTTAAAATTAGGGCTCTGCAAAGGTAATTCAATTACTATATACATCAAATTAATGAATACCAAAGAAATTAAGCAGAAATTGTACGAGAGCTGTTGGAAACAGGGGATTTTTATTTATTTCCAATAATTCTCGGTCAATTCTTAATTAACTCCTTTGGCATTCTGTAAAAGTTCGTATATAGAAAGTAGAATTACTTTTACAAGGCCCGAATTTTAAAAAATTTATTCAGACATTTTAAATTTACATTTTTTAGCATAAATTCCCACCTTATCAATGGACTAAGTTAGAACCTCTTTGATAAGGAGAGACTGAATGAAGGAGGATTAAATAACACAGGACCACACAAAATTTGTTTGGGGAGTTTCCTTTAATCAGAGGTAGTGGATCTTATAGATTTTGGGTCGCTGAAAACGAATCCGTAGCCCGATTTAGGCCATCACGTCAAGTTTTCGAGATATCCTATCCGCTAATTTCATTTTCCGGATACGATATTTCGAAAACCTGACGTGATGGGCCAAATCGGGCAACGTATTCGTTTTCAGCGACCCAAATTTTTTAAGATCCACTACCTCTGATTAAAAGAAACTCCGAAAAAAATTTTGTTGTGGTCCTGTGTAATCAAATATTTTTGTTGTAAGAAGAGAATGACGATTAATAGAAAATACATAAATATTGTATCATGTTTATCTTGTAACAATCATCACTATATGTTATTGATGAAATATTTTCAAGTAATCGCCGTTACGCACCGAGAATCCATTTGTCACGAATCACGAACCGGTTTTAGTTGCAATTAAAAGACTAAAATATCGTTGCATGTTTATTTTCTATGCGTTGGTAAATTGTAATTTTACCAACGCTGTTCATTGATTTATGGAAATTGAAATGTTAGTTGTAGAATCAAGGAAAACTTGTCAATAATACTGTTAAATTGCCAATTATTGTAATTCTTTATCAAAGACAATACCGCACACCCAGTATTAAACAATACACACATAAGTAGCCGTAACACATGTATATGTTTTTCCTAATCTTGGGATGTATCGCAAACAGAATAATTGAAGCATGTGTCTCTCATAAGATATTAAATTAACATATTTTCATCACAATCATAATACTGAAAAAAATGAGTCGTTTTAACTAAATATTTATTTAATTAAAGCCCACGCGATTTCTTAAAAGTTATTCATTCCATGCAGATATATAGTTTCTTAAATTAAGAACGACAATTTTAAATTAAATACGTTTTTTGAATACACAAAATTAGTCATTGGTTGAAGTAATTGATTTCAAGTACATTTTGGAGAGCCTTTAAATTTTGTTTTTCGTATATTTTTGTTTTCACCGATCGATATAATCAGGCCATTCGGCACTAAATTTTACATTTCTTAACATGGTAAATAAAATATAGCTGGCACACAATCTTTTTCTTTGCAACCAATTCTTTTTGCGCTACCATATAAATTAATTTCTTAAGATGACAAGATTAATCTGACAATGACAAAATAAACGAATGATAATTTTTTGTTTCATATTTACACTTTACGAAATAGTTTGTCCGATACATAAATGCTGCAATAAATAAATATTACTTTTCATACTCAATTTTTTGCCCGAAAAATTGACCGAGATCATCTATCAAATTGGGTCATTAATTTCCATAAGTCCCTCCCCTCCCACTTCACCATAAAAAATCCTAACCCCTATATGTGGATGACATTATTCTGGGCTTTAATTATGTCCATATTTAACGGTGTCGAGTTTGGATCTCTAAATACGACTACAAATCGTACCAAAAAAATTCTCTTAAAAAAATGTATCATGAATAATCTGAAAGATAATTTCGTAAATCAGTTTGATAATACGCGAACCTAGAAGGTGTTTAGGTATTTTGGGCGCCAACACGGCCAGCGCCAAATGTCCTGCTCCGAAAAAAATAGTTTTACTCCACCGGGAATAATGCGAAATCGTTATCATAGTGGTATTATTTGTAGCTTGAATTTTTCTGAAGTAACGATCAAACGACAACCGAATAACCGAAAAAAAATGTCATACACCAAACCTAGAAAATAAGGATAGTTGGAATAAAATTCAGATTTTTAATGCTTTAGAATATTTTAGTTTCATCTTTACATCTCTCAAAAATAATTTAAATAAATAAATAATACAAATAAATGTATGACTGGTTATATTTATAAAGTATTCAGATACCTTCAAGGAAGTAATTTACAATAATCTACTTCGGAAATTCAAAATAATTCGAATTATTCGAAAAGTTAGAAAGATTGCAGAAGGTTCAGAAATTCGGACATCTAACACGCAATTACAACAGAGTTCCGGTATATTTATCTGCTTGGTTCCTCGCCTTCCCCTCCCGTATCCTTATATTTTGTAAAAGAAGGGGAGTGCCGCTTCTCCCACTCTCCTCAGTCGCGTTACGTTCGTGACGTAATAGCAGGCCCTTCCTGAGGCGCCATTGTGTAAAGTGGGGGAAAAAGAGAGCGGAGACAGACAATTATAACGAGGCGGAGCTGGGCAAATGTGCGTGGATGTAAATGTAGCGAGGCGCGAATATATCGGGAGTCTACTGTATTATCCATAGTTTATTGGGTTATTACCCGAGTAGAAATTTATTACGGCCCTGATCAGGGCCTGCCCAAAAGCGATACACCCTGATCAGGGCCGAACAAATTTCTGCTCGGGTACTTACAATGAAGAAATACAGTGGTATTTTTTAAATATTATATAACCTCGGTATTCTATTTTATTTTTGAATTTTTCATTATTTTATTCCCGAATTTCTTACTCATCGTACACTTACGATGCGTCCAAAATATAAGTCGATCCTATAAATTTCAGCAATAAGTTTCCACGAATAACATCATTTGACCATTGGAACATCGAAAATAAACATAAAAAATAAGAGAATTCAACAATACAAATTTCCACCTGAAAAGTGAAGGTTTATCGATGACACCTTTTCAGGGCGACTTGAAAACCCTAAAAACGTGTATTGAAGTCTACTACTAACTTTTTAGCATCATAAAAAACATAAACATTTTTATAATTGACCAGACCGATTCACACTCCGTAAAAAGTAAATTGGTCAAAATGAGAAAACAAAATTTGTCCTTTTAGAGCTTGTCGGGCTTTTTTTATGTAAAATATTTTTCTAAGATTTTTAATTTTAAATATAAAGAATAAAAAGCATAACATTGTACAGTATCAAAATAAGTGAAGTTTTTGAAAAATGCACCGAATGGCTTGAAATTTGTATGGTATAATTATTACGCATTATTGAAGCCAACGAAATAATTTCCGAGATTAAAAATATCAGTTGTTCATTAATATTCAGTAGTAAATGGCCTCGTGGAAGAAATTGTATTTTGAACTTAACAGGAAAAAGTGTGTTACAATGTTTGAAAAATCTTCTAGCGACAAAGTTGTTCATCTAGAATTGTAGAATTTTTCAGGAAAATTTCAACTCAATCAAATCACAAATTTTGCAGAATTGTTGAAGATAATTTTGAAAATTTTAATTCTGGAATTTTTTCATGAATTTAAAACAATTCGAAAAAAATCTGAAAAAATTGAATGCTTTCGTTGATGAACTCTAAGCACTTTTTATTGACTGCAATTTTTGCTGAGAGTATAGTATTGAGTAAACTAATATTAACCCGTTAACGGCCAAAAAGACTATTTTTAAAAACTTATTTGAGCAAAAATGTTTTAATCAAGCAATTTTGAGAAACCAAATTATAGCGTTTCTGAAGAAAGGGTTATTTAGATTATTATAAATGATAAATGCTAATATTTTTGAGTAATAAAAACTAGGGCATTTCGTTGATAATGGGTAAAAATAAAAAAAAATGCGCATTTTTCAAATTGTTTTCAAAGTAAAGTAGTTAGCTAAGTTCAGATATTGTAGATATGTGATACTAATTATGAAATATTTATGAGCTTATTAAATGTAAACTACCTTAGAATAGGTCACATATTACTCTCAAATTTTTTCAGATATATTTTAAATGAATTTTTGTTCGCAAAATACAAAATTATATTAATATATTCTGAAAAAATTAGAGAATATTCTTTGTCACATTCTAAGAAATTTTTGTTTTTAGAACATATTTGAATGAGTGTGTAGTTTTCATGAACAAAATTTGTTAAGTTTTAAAAAGAAATTTCATACTGCGGTCATTATTTTGTGATCACCAATGTTAGTTTTTGTATATTTAAAAAATGTAACTTAATACTAAAACTATTGTCTTCACCTTAAGCGAAATAACTTTTTGTCTGCAAATACTCCTTCGATAAAAAGAATTTTATAAAAACGTATATTCGAATTTTTGCGTTTTTGTCGACATTTAAATCGCTACATTTCGTTTTGTAATTAAAATAGCTCGATTTCGCCGTTGAAAAGAGCGACCTCCAAAGTAGTAAGACACATCCTTTCAATTGTTTGGAATTTTAATTTTTATACGAAATACTTCCTCAACTAAATAGTGAAAATTCGTCTTTCTATAAGCGTTAATAGGTTAATCCAATGTCCCTTATTATGGGTAACGCCATTTTTTAAAGCATCGTTTAATTACTCTTTAACGGCTTTACTTAAAATTTAATTTTAACTATTAGCAGAAAGAACATTAAAAAAAAATATATGAATGTTAATAGGGTGGACCAGGATACACAAATGCTGCGTATGATGGTGAAAACGACGATTTCAAAAGCCGAGTATCGACGACAGTTTCAAGCGATGACTCTGCATACAAACCAAAATGGAAAAACAGCATCGAGTTCCTGATGTCATGCGTTGCTTTGTCAATAGGATTTGGAAATATCTGGAGATTTCCATTTACCGCGTACGAAAATGGCGGTGGTGCCTTTCTGATACCTTATGTGATTCTCCTTTTTCTGGTCGGAAAACCTTTTTATTTTTTGGAATCGCTCATAGGCCAATTTTCTGGAAAATCAATGATTAAGATGTGGAAAGTAGCGCCAGCATTTAGAGGTAAAACATATTTTACGTGAATATCAAAATATTTAATCATATCATAACAATATTATTTTACAGTAATTTTGTAACATTGTTTACACCATTTTAAAACAATTAGTTAGTTTTTGTGGAAGTGAAAGTAAGTAGATATTTAGAATTAAATTAGGCCAGGGCTTCACTGTAATAATAATAATCACGTCTTTATTGGCAATTACAAAAACGAATACAGGATATAAATAATAAAAAAATGCCAAAGGGCGAGTCACGGCAATAGCTGTTTTACAGACTGACCGCATCGTCATAATCTCGAAAAGAGATCTAAACGGCTCAAAATTAATAAGTATTATGTATTGTACAAATCGAATAAATCTCAAAATTAAAGAATCACTAGTTTGACCCGTTCAGTCACGCAATTACAGTAGACAAAACATTGAAAACGCTATTAAATAGGGTTTTTGGGGTCGCTGAATAGGAATCGGAGATCAGATTTGAAAAATTGTCAAAATTCAAAATGGCGACTACAGCATGGCGGTCGAAAAAATTAAAAATCCAATATGACGGACGAATTTTTAAAAATTAATTCGGATTCACTTGAAACTTGTTACTCGGGAGTTACTGATAACGAATCTAAAGTCAGATTTTCAAAATTGAAAATTTCTGATCCAATATAGCGGACGAATTTGTAAAAACTAATACCGGATTCGTAATCACCGACCCACAAACCCTCCGAGTAACAAGTTTCAAGCCAATCTGTGTGAATTTCGATTTTTTTCATCCGCCATATTGGACCCGCCATTTTGTATTTCGCGAAATTTGAAAATTTATAATTTATTATTTTATTAAATTTAAAAAAAATACTAAAAATAACGACCAATTTAAGGGGTCGCACTGTGGTTGGAAAGACTACACAGAGAGAAAAAAAAGGGATAATGGAACCATGACAAAATAGTAGAAACGATTTTAACATACGTGGATTGTAGAATTAACAACATGGAAAGTTATAGTTGATATTTTAGGTTATGTAGGAATGATTTAAGTACCGGGAAATAGTATATGGAAGAATTTTGTTGTTCTATTTACTATGGAAATAGTTAATTTAACTATTTTTGTAATAAAGCGGTTTACTATTATAAAATAGTTCCATTAACTATTTTATTTCTCTCTGTGTAGCGTTTAATTCAAAGTTTCTCCGTGACATGTTCTAAAAGGTATACAGAGAGAAAAATATTGTATCTGATAACATCTTACCGGATCACATATTGATGGTACTGGATACCATCCAATGTTACCCGGTACCATCGGTATGTTACCAGATAATATATATTTCTTTCCGTGTAAACATTGATAGTTTTCTTCACAAGTTATTCTATAAAACAGGCAACTTTTACCATGTTTAGTTATTTCAAGCAATTTTTTTACACTTGTAATATGATTATTTTATTAAAAAATACTAAAAAAATTAATTGATAAGTTATAAATACCTTCATAAAAGAGGTGTGTTTTTCAATATTAATTAATTCAAACTGGTAAAGTCCTGCAGAAGGCTCTTTAATGATTTATGAAAACAATAGCTGCCATACATGCACAAAAAAGTTTGGTGGACATTTTTTTTTCAATAGTCCGACTATCGTAGATGTTCTAAATGACGAAAAATATAGTGTAATATTAGGGATTAACCGAATTTATGGTTGTACTTTATATCATGTAATTTTAAAATTGTGCCTTGAGAAATCAGAAATCAATTTCTAAAAATTCAATATGGCTTATTTAACATGTTGCGTCGAGAGACCATGTCTTACGCGATAAATTAAAAAACTGTAAATTAAATTTTAAGATTGTTGTATTTATGACATGCTAAATCACAATATAACATAAAATTTAAACTTAGCAGGCAGCTGTCAAACCAACTCATTTTCCTAAAAGAATGGGAAATTCTACGAAAAAATGACATTTATTGGGTTTTGCGACTTACTGATCACGAATTTGATGTTAATTTAAGAGCTATCAAAATAACTGTCACTTTCTCCAAAAATATGAAATTCTTCCCAAATTACTTAATTATTAAATTAATATAATTAAATTACAATAAGTTAATATACTATTACAATACTATTCTTGTTTACAAATTAAATTTTAAATTTTTTTTAAATAAATGTTTTGTTTTGTTATCACTTCTTTAATGTTCCATGTGAAAAGTTACCCCATTTTCGTGATCGCGACAAGTCTGCAGCACTAGTATTTTTTTGAACCTGTAAATATTATTTAAGAACCCTCGCAGTTATTTTAACTGTCAACGTTAAAATTTGACATCAAATTTGTATTCAGCAGGTCTTAAAACCTAACAAGAGTCACTTTTGGGAAGAATTTATGATTTTTTAGAAATGTAACATGTCGTTTCGCAGCTGTCAACTGTCCAAATTTAAATTTGATGCCATATTTGGATTCAACATGAAAAAAGTATGAAATCCTTAAATTTACATTCAAATTGGAGCGGTTCTTCTAATTTAGCGCATAAAATATAGTCTCCCAAATCATTTTCAGTTCATTTTTTGCAGATTTTTAAATTTTGTTTACAATTCCTGTTCGTTATATAATTTAAGGATTGGGTTTGGTGACTGTGGAATTGGTATAGTTCGTATATAGTTTTCAGAGTTTTGTTAATAAATCGAAACATTTGTTTGACTTGTTTGATGAGATTATTTCTTTATGACATGTAAGTATCTGATTTAAGCATTTCATTTTATTATTTTTGTTTGTAGTTGTGTGATATAGATTATATTATTCATACTTTTCGTTTGAAAAAATAAGGGCGCATCTCGAAAAACAATTAAACGAGATATTCCTGATTAAAGTGTTATTTTGTCTATAAAACGACCGGAACAGTGCTGACTTGTTTGGACCAAGATATTTTGGATACTTTTAGTATCATCCAATAAGACTACATTAGTTAAAGCCTGGTAAAAATAGGTCCGGAATAAATAATCAATTTTACACGTCCCGTTTTGCATAAAACGGGATTACTTGACAGACAGTTCAGAAAATAATAATTACAAACTTGTGAAATTGTACCCTCGAACTTTTATTATATATCTTTAAAAATATTTTATCAATCTATATGGTTTTTGCATGAAAAATAATCAACACAAATAATTTCACATAGTTTAGCTTTTTCGTGAATTTCGGGTTTTGTATACGGAATTTCTCAGTTTTTTACAGTTGCGACACAATGAATTCCTCCTTTTTCTTTTTTTTTGCTCCGAGGACTCGACATCTTGTCATTACCATAAATATTCCATGCTAAAACGAAAAATGTTGATCAGTAATTAATCTCCTAGTACATATATAGTTCCAGTTTGATTGTATTTTATGTTTTGTTTTTCATTTTTGTATTAATTGCCATTTCCTTTTTATGTGTGTTTTTGGTATTTTTTATATTCTTTTGTTATTTTTGTTCGTCACCTTGTTCACCTGCTTTTAGGTGCTAATCACACTTTTTTTATGTGTACGTCAATGATTTTTACGTGTCATGGCTAAAGTTGAAACTTTCAATGGACAAATAAGAGCCCCCATTAAACATAATGTTTAATTTTTAAATCCTCGAATATCACAATTTTATTCAAAATAAAGCTAAAGGGCTGTTTCAAATAATCATAATTATTAAGATATATATGTAACCAAACACGTTTGTTAATATGTATCTTGATTTATTAAGTATCAAATGCAGGCCAAAAAGATTAAAAACTCAGTGAAGTGTATAGTAAAGTCAATGAATTGCAAAAAAATATACAATTTTGTACTATCATTTCCAAAATCAAGCAAATATTTAATTTTGTAAATACTAAAAGACACCTAAAACTATCTACAAAAATTACAAATTCTGAAGACAGGAACCCTAATCTTACGATCCAGGGAAAAATTTGAATTGTAGCATTTTGAAAAAAATTAATCCAATAAGTTGCGATGTTGTACAACGTAACATCGCTTTTTTCTACATTTAATAAAAAAAAATGTCCATTTGTAAAAATCATTGCAGTACAATTTTCAATATGCCCAATAATGAAAAGTTCAGTTTCTTACTTATTCCTGTACGATAAATGAAAACCGAGTTATGGGCGTCAGAAAATGTTGAGTTCTCTAAAAATACATTTCGAAAAATTCTCACTCAATTACAGTGTTTTAACTTTCGCTCTGGTGCCGGTACGTGGTCAATTAGGGAGGTGGGACTGTATGTAATTCAGAAGTTAAACTACCTAAGCTCCGTTAGGAGATTTTGACCTTAAAAATAACCTTACTTATAAAACTTGAATAAATGAAATTACAGATAAATTCACTCCCCTAATGACACTTGGTTTTACTTGTCAGATAAAAAATCTTTACAACACATCCCCCTCAGGACCTCCAAATGTTCGTTTTTATAATCCTAATAACATCATCAAACCGCCCTACATCCTCAGGATGTCGTAAGATTATTTATTAATCATAAAAGCGGACATTTCAGGACAATATGATGTATGGATTCATTATATCGTGATTTTAGTTATTTGGAATTGATTTCTACTGAACATGATAGCCATACGTAATGAGTATTACAAATAGGTTACTCTCGTATACGGGATTACATATAAAAAATATTAACTTTTCGCCCGCTTTCGTGGGGGCGAAAAGTTCTACTCTATACATAAAATAGTTATAATACTTAATAAGAATAATAGTGATACTTATTATCTCATAATAAAAAAATGTAATTAAAAGTAATTTTTTCTGTTTGAGGTGTTGGCTGGGCACAATTCTGTTCGTTGATATGCCTAGCATCATATTACTGTTCAATAATGGCACTTACACTGCGTTATCTTTGGTCGTCGTTTTCCTTGCACCTTCCTTGGGCCTACTGCCGTGAAGAATGGGGTGAAAATTGTGTGGATTCTGAGTCAACTAAAGATGATCTCGACAATTATGATAACTCGTCTCGGATATTGGGTAGACTCGTGAGTTCAGCAGAGCTTTACTTTACGTAAGATTTACTCATATAATTAAAAAAACAACTATTATCGTCCGAGCGGGTGTAAAATTCGTTTTTACGCTCCTTTTTTTTTGTGGACAACGGCTTATCACACATTAATAAAAGGTTATAAACAATTTTTGTTTTCGAATCGAATATTTTTGTTGCGAAAGTGAATGTTTGTTTTATAATCATTTTTCACGCTTAAAAACATGTGTTAATTACTTGAAAAATTCAAGCAAAGATTTTGTTTAAATACGTCATTTTTTATTTGGGAAAATGTACGTTTTATATAAAAATATGATAAATTTCACAAGAGAAAATCTTATCAAAATCCTCCAAAAATATCTTGGTTTTCTTGCTGGAACCTTATCAGGGGTTGATCATGCAAGGATCAGGCATCCATGATAGGGTCCGATCAGGTCTCGATAAGGCTACCGGCTTTTAAAGTTCTAATTAGGCTATTTAAACAAATTCCGAACGAAATGGTTTTCTTCAATTAGAAAACACTTGAACACTTTTTCTTACTAACGTAAACTCCAAAAATTAATTAAATTATGTAGAGTACCAGTTTTTTCAAACTAGCAGACGAGATAGCGCAAATCGTTTTCGAAGTAAGTCAATTTTTACCTATGTTCCATACGCTACAAAAATATAGTTCAAATTCATGGTTTCTTTTAACAAGTTGCTTAATCAGTGCAAACCTATGAGTAAACGAAAATGTAAAGAAAAAGATATTTCGTGAGATCATTTTTCTAAGATCTTTAAGATCCCTAAGATTGTTTATCGTGTAGCATGATTAACCAAAGTTCATCAATTTTCTCATTCACACTAATCTTATCTTATAATAATCGTCTTATCAATGGGATAGGTATTTGTGTTATGACTCTCGTTAGGATTAAATAAGTCTGCTTTTTGCAGTTGCAAAAGTCCTATATTTGACGAAGCAATTCTTATCAACAGCAATAAAGCGTGTAACAGATTTGATGTTTTGACTCGCACATGAGCACTCAAAACTTTCTGTCAATATGAAATAGGTTTGTCGAGATATTTTAGAATAAATCGTTAACATTAATGTAGACATTTTCGACATCTCCCAACAGCATAATGCTATCTCAGGAAATCATTTAATGTTATTTCAAAATTTATTATGCTATCTCCGTTAAAATTCCTATTTTTCAGTGTTTGGATAAAGCTCAGTTATCTCTTTACATCTAGCATAATTCTTCTGAAGGGGGTTCAAAAGTGGTTAGCGGTAAAGTATGAAATTTCACTAAAAAACATAAATAGAAGATGACTGAATAACATTTTTAAAATTCAGGCGCTGTTAGGGCAATTCTAAGCACTATAAACAGTTTTCTAGAAAACACCCAGTAAATTAATTGTGAACTGACTGAGAATTTTCGGAAATAAGTGATTATTATTTATTTCAAACAATTCTCGGTCAGTTCCCAATTAATGTCTGATATTTTTTAGGAAACCATCAAAAGTAATTAGAATTGCATTCACAGAACCCGAATTTTGACAAATGCATTCAGCCATTTTTTATTTACGATTTTTTTGTGAAAATTCCTATCTTATCTGCAGACCACTTTAGAACCCCCTTAAGGGAGTTTGCAAGTCTTTGATCGATAAGCCAGTAATCTATGTAGAATAACCGAAATTAAAAATAATTGCAGATATTTATCAAAATTCCGACTCTATAACTGCAATTCTAACCATTATATGTAATATCTTGTAAAACATCAGACCAAATCTATTTCTGAAAACTCTCGATCAATTCTCGATAAAATTCTTTGGGATTTTCTAGGAGATAGTTTATAGTAGTTGGAATTGCAGTTACAGAGCCAAAATTTTGAAAAAACATACAGATCTTAGATACAGATTACTACCTTAACAACTGAGGACTTTAGAACCCCATTAACAGTCTGCGGAAACGACAATCTTAAAATTCCAAATAGTACAGTAAATCTGTACTTTTTTTTGGAAAAAAACATCTTGGGCAAGATCATTTGATAAATCTTTCATGGCATACGTGTATTTTCTTCGCTTGCAGAAAAGTGTGAAACTCAAATTTCTTTGGATCCGGTTTTACGCGAACACTGTAAGTCGTACGGAATTTCTTAAACAAAACTTGTATAGAAAACATTTCACGACACTTTATGTCCATGGGCCAGTCTACAACTTAATGTTTCGAAACTAGAGGGCGCAAAAGTTACAAAAATTGTAGTTTTCGATATAAATGGGGAAAAGTTTTTTAAACGAATGTGAGGGTTGCGGGCTGAGCCCGTAAAGTAAACTTTACGCACTAGATTATACTTTACGCACGGAAAAGCCGTTTCGGAAAAAACATTTTCGCACATGTGCTGAATGATATTTTCCGACGTGAGAGTACGTAAAATGGGTTCGAAAAATATGAAAAGTGTGGAAAATACCACTTTCTAAGCCATATTTAAATTGAAATCTGTACGTTTAAAATATGGGTTAAGGGGTTTAGCAATCGATAAAACATACGGGTTTTCCGAGATTCCTTCGTAATCGACTGAATGGACAAGTAAAATACGGAGGCCAATAGGCGTCATCTCAATCACGGCTCAGAAAATTTCAGCAGAGCTTAGGAAATTTGACCAATCACAGCTCAAGAAATTTTAGCTAATCAGACCTCAGGAAATTTAGTCCAATAACAGCTCAGAAAAGTTGGACCAATCACGGCTCAGAAAATTTGGACCAATTACAGCGCAGGAAATTTGGACCAATCACGGCTCAGGAAATTTGGACCAATCAGAGCTCAGGGAATTTCAGCTAATCAGAGCTCAGGAAATTAGGACCAATCAGAGCTTAGGAAATTTCAGCCAATCACGGTTCGCCTAACTCCGCCGAGGGTCTCATACCGTGGACGGGCACCGGGTGGTGGCTTTTCGGCCGACCGCGGTTGCCCTGCAGCCATACCCACTTTGAGCAACACAACGTCCCCGAGCGTCTGCTCGAGGAGAGAACGCAGCTCTCCGAGACGCTCCAGGACCGTGTTCTCGTCGCTGCGCGTGAAGCGGCTCGAAAGCTCGAGGAGGAAAACCCCAAGGTCGCTCTCCATCCCCGTCGCCTCCTATCGCCGCGATCAGGTCTATACTCGGAGGGTTGCCGGGGGGTTCGGCTCCGCCTTGCGGTCTTGACCCCACCGGCTCCCCGCTCTTTTTTTTCTTTGGGGGGTCTTTCTCCCCTAATGGAGGGTCCCATTTCCTCTCCGGTGTCTTGGCCCCCTTGCAATTTGGCGCCGCGGCGCCCATGCACGTTGGTGTCTTAGTACTCTTTTCCAGCAGTCACGACGGCATGGCGCTTTTGTGCTGATGCCATCGCACCGACTAGATCCAGCGTCTCCTAGGCCAGCTGCTCAGTTGGCGCGGCGCCTCTCGAAACCTCGTCACTCGCGAGCTGGGCGGCGTGGTATGTTCGGATATAGTCCCGGGGTGCGGGCAGCTGCCGAAGCGTAAACCATCTCGCAGTCTCCCGGCCCGCAAAAACCAGGTCCCTGCTCTGGAGACCTACGCCGGCCCCGCGCCTTTCCCCTGGTCTCTCACAGCCTCCGCCTCCCCCCCTCAACCCCCCCCCCCCCGCCGGTCTGTAGCCGACAGAGTCAGCACAGCGGCGACAAAAATCAGGCGGCACGGGAGTGGAGGTTTCTGACCATGCCCGATTGATCACGGGAGGGGTCCGCTCCCAGGACCACCCGTCACATCGGCAGAATTGGGGGCCACATTCATGTGTTGGCCTACGCACCCCGTAGGGACATTTCCCCCAATGCCCAGGACACCCCGCTCCCGCCTTCCCGGGTTGCCACGCCCACTTCGGGCGACAATACGCGGGTCGGCACCCGTACCGATTTTAGGGGAAGCCCGCCAGCTACGGGCGCGTTGCTCTTGGCCGGTTTCTCCCACAAAGGAACCAGGACCCTCCCACCACGGCAAGGCAACACTTCGAGGAGGGGGGGGGGGTCAATCACGCTCAGGAAATTTGGACCAATCACAGCTCAGGAAATTTGAACCAATCTGAGCTCAGGAAATTCGGACCAATCACAGCTCAGGAAATTTGAAACAATCTGAGCTCCGGAAATTTGGAACAATCAGAGCCAAGAAATTTGGACCAATCAGAGCTCAGGAAATTTGTACCAATCAGAGCTCAGGACATTTGGACCAATCACAGCTCAGGAAATTTGGAACATTCACAGCTCAGGAAATATAGACCAATCAGAGCTCAGGAAACATGGACAAATCAGAGCTCAGGAAATTTGTACCAATCAGAGCTCAGGACAATTGGACTAATCACAGCTCAGGAAATTTGGACAAATCACAGCTCAGGAAATATGGACCAATCAGAGCTCAGGAAATTTGTACCAATCAGAGCTCAGGACATTTGGACCAATCACAGCTCAGGAAATTTGGACAAATCACAGCTCAGGAAATATGGACCAATCAGAGCTCAGGAAACATGGACAAATCAGAGTTCAGGAAATTTGTACCAATCAGAGCTCAGGACATTTGGACCAATCACAGCTCAGGAAATTTGAACCAATCAGAGCTCAGGAAATATGGGCCAATCAGAGCTCAGGAAATTTGTACCAATCAGAGCTCAGGACATTTGGACCAATCACAGCTCAGGAAATTTGGACCAATCACAGCTCAGGAAATATAGACCAATCAGAGCTCAGGAAATTTGGACCACTCACAGCTCAGGCAATTTGGACCAATCACAGCTCAGGAAATATAGACCAATGAGAGCTCAAGAAATTTGGACCAATCTGAGTTCAGGAAATTTGTACCAATCAGAGCTCAGGACATTCGGACCAATTGCAGCTCAGGAAACTTTGACCAATCAGAGCTCAGGAAATTTTAGTAAATCACAGCTCAGGAAATGTGGGGCAATGAGAGCTCAGGAAATGTGGACCTATCAGTATCAATCAAATACACCATTTTAACCGTGACATGACAACCATGCAATCAAAATGTTTAAATCACTATATGCAGAACCGTTGAACAAGTGCAATAAAAACTCGTACATAAAGAAAATACATCGCGACTAACATAGAACCTTCTTTTTAAAAACGGTTAAAAGTATTGGTAATATAGAGCTTCGGATCTCTTGGGTAATTATTATATTGATAGCGTGCCAAAACGCATGTCCATTCCTCCAGAATCGTAAGCCTGCATATTCAGAAGCTGTAAAAGGAAGAAAAATAGAATTTCATCGATTACATCGTCATCTATCTCCATATTTGTATATTAACGGGGATTTTGTCCATCCTTTAAATAATTGATATACACAATAAATCCGATCAAATCAATTTTAAAAAATTATACGTATTATATGAAATAAAGTTTGGTGTTAGACATTACGATACTAATAAACAAAAAGTATAACTTCTTTGTATTTATGCTTTAGGAAAGAAGTGTTGAAAGAAACTCCATCCATAAACGATGGAATCGGAATTCCTGACTGGCAATTGACCATTTGCTTATTTCTAAGCTGGACCTGCGTATGTCTCGTCCTTTCCGGTGGAGTAAAGAGCACAGGAAAAGCCTCGTACTTCTTGGCCATTTTTCCATACGTTATCCTATTTGGATTACTAATAAGGTCAGTTACTTTGGATGGAGCAATGAATGGAATTCTGTATTTCGTTACTCCAAAATGGTCCAAACTTTTGGATCCGAATGTTTGGTACGCGGCTGTAACTCAGTGTTTCTTTTCGCTGTCAGTTTGTTTTGGAGCAATCATCACCTATTCCTCTCACAACGAATTCCGACACAAAGTTTATAGGTAATTTTTTAGTTTGCTTTAAATGTCTACTAAAAAATATAAATTGAGTTTCTAATTGCAAGAAAGTTGGCATTAGTATGAAATAGTACTTTTTTCATTGATGTTCGTTGGCCAAAAGTATACTTCTAAAGCAGCGGTGCTTTATCTTAGGTTACATTCAGTACGAAACTATTTTTAAAGTAACTTATTGATTTTTTATGAATATAATTTTGTAATTTGCGTAGTAAATAAAAAAATGAAAACTCTTTGCTGGTATAACTGTAATTAATTAATCCAAAGTCATTAATTCAGAGACACAATGATAATAACGAGTTTGGACACAATCACCAGTATGGTTGCCGGTTGTACCATTTTCGGAATTCTCGGAAATCTTGCCCATGAAATGGGAATCGAAGATGTTGGCGCCGTTGCACGCACGGGTACGGGTTTGGCGTTTGTATCTTATCCTGATGCGATAGCAAAATTTTCCTTCGTACCACAGGTATTTTATACGAAATTAAACTAACATATTATGTTTTCATTTGTCTACATCTATTGAGAAATGGGCAAATGCACAGAACCATGTGATTTAATGTTAATCCTCATTTAAACTACATTAACCCATTAACCGCCGAATGCAATGGAATTTTACTTCCAGTTCAGCATTTATTTCTCGCATGAAACATATAAAGAAAAAACCGAAAGTACATGAATTTTATTGTTTCAAGATTGCTCTTTCGAATGGTGATGAGAAAATTTTCAAAAATATGTAGTTTCCAATATTTTGTTTTCAAAAATCATGATTTTCAGGCTCAATGTTTTTTCGTTTCTCCTTTAAATTTTTTGTCAAAACGCATTTGTATCGACTTAAAATAAGTCATAAACGTTCACCCGATGTGTCCAATAAAGGAATCCATCATATTTAATTTTTTTTTATTGTCTTATTAACAAAATGGCAGCCGATATGACGAAATATTTTATCGTTTTTTAACATTTCCCATCATCGTACACGAAAGTAATTCTATTTAAATATTAAATTAAACAAAACTCATTACTCGGAGACTTTTAGGGTTGCTGATTACGAATTTGTTGTTGGTTTTGTTAAATTCAAAATGGGGAATCCAATATGGCGGACCCAAACAATTAAATATTCATCGATTTTTGTGGCTTCCAGTATCTTTATATTTTTTGAGTAGTTGATTCCGAATTCATGATTAGATTTTTTAAATTCATGATGGCGGAACCAATATGGCGGGAGGAAAATATTAAATAGTAATCGATTTTTTTCATTTTCAATATCCGCCGTTTTTTTTGGTTCGCTAATAACGAATTTGTAGTAGTAAACATTTCTTCTTAGTGTATGCAATATTGTCGAGAAAAAGTGTCTCTTGCGATTTTTATTTAAATGACATTCATTTCAGAGAAAAAAATCTACAAAATTTTCATAATAGCAATGATAAGACTTAAATTATGGACGCTTAATCAAATTGTTTTTCATTTGATTTCTTCGCTTTTTATTCGCTTATTTTGTATATAATATAGTTATAAAAATGCTGGGTTCCAATTATTAATTGTTATAAACTTTTGTAATACGAACAAAAATAACATACGGCCTTATTATAAAAGAATAAACACCATTCTTTTACAAATGTTATTTTTTATTTAGAAAGGAAAGTACCTTGCGAAGTTATAAATAAATTATGCAAGCAAATATATTATCTTTTGCCGTCTCTAATTTCGTTGCCCGGTTCTCATAGCGTGGAGGTAGATGACCCTGAAAACCAATTTTTTTTTTAAATCTTATTATTTTTGGTTGTTTTTTTTTTTTAATTGTATTATTATTAATTTTTTTGTGAAATTTTTATTATTTTTTCTGTTTGTTTTTTCGTTTTATGATTGTTTGGTATATTAGTGTATTTTAATTGTTGAACTTTTTAAAACATTTGTCATAATAATACGCATTGCAATTTTTGCCAAATTTCCATGTCCTAATTTTGCATATTTTTCCAAAGCAGTAATTTACGTTTTACGTTTTATTTACGGTAATTTAAGTTTCAGCAAATTTTGTAAATTGTTTTCTCGGAAACAGTGTCATTTAGATAAAAACGCCAGAGACATTTTTTCTTTCGGTTTGAACGTTTTTGGGATCGCTGGTTATGAGTCTAAAATCTGCTTTCGGAAATTCAAAATGTTCCATCTGATGTGACGGACGAATGTGTCCAAAATAGTCGATTTTACTTGAAATTCGTTACTCTGTGATTTACCGGGGCTCTGATTATGAATCTGAAATACGTTTTCAAATAAATTGCAGACAATTAAAAGTTTGTCTATGTAATGGTTAATCAGAGAGCTCTCTTAATTTTATAAACCATACTTTTAATTGAAAACACCGTGATATTTACAAATTCTTTTTATTGTACAGTTGTTCGCTGTTCTCTTCTTCGTGATGTTGTTCGTATTGGGTGTAGGAAGTGCAGTCGCCATGGTCAACAGTGTAATCGGAGCAATTCGAGAAGAATTTCCAAAATTGAAAGCATGGCAAGTGACATACCCAGCATGTTGCATTGGTTTTCTAGTCGGCCTCGTCTACGTGACACCGGTAAGGTTCATTCCAGCATATTATTTCACGAGAAATTTAAATAAATGTTCTTTTGTGAGGTCTGATGCAATCTGACCTGACATTGCATCAACTCGGAAGAACTTGGTTCATTAACCCTCTCCGATGCGAAATAAGTCAACACTCTTGGAATCTAAAGCTCCCAAGAGCTACTTTAATAACCCAACAAAATCGTCATTGGATTATCATGCATTTTTTTCGTGATAAGTTTATATGGTTTTTATTTCGGCAAATACAATGCAAAATAAAGAATTTGTGGTTTAGATTGAAATTAACTGATAAAATCGGAGGTTAATAATTAAATTTTAAATAATGATACATTTATTGCAAGCGGTAAATGCATGGATTACTTAAAATTCATTAAACGGTTTGTCCTTTATGGACTACAATTTATTTAGTTGATACATATATGGCAACTTGGTAAAATGTTAATGCATGTAATTAAAACTAGTATACAAATTCGGGCCCTCGCATAGATAACCAATCTGGGTAATTTATATTAGTTGCTTCTTACTAAAACAATATCGACTAATTATATTCAGACGTATTCCATTATATTCCGTCAAAACAAGTATAACACGCAGACAGAATCACATACAAAAAAATTACGCATTAAAGTATATTATGCCCCTGCATGTTGCATACGCACTAAATAAAATCTATGTAATAAATTCAAATATCGAATAGTAAGAGTAACAAATTGTTAAGTTAGGTAAATCTCATTTACGTCAGAACATCCTAAATTTGAGTAGTTTTATTTACTACGTTAATTATTAGAGGTGAAATTTACGCAAGCCTAAGAGTCGTATTTCACTACCGAGCATGCCTGAAAGTCATATTTAACTATATCATATGCATAAGTTTCGTAATTCACTAATGTGCATACCTGAGAGTCACATTTCAGAACTGCACATGTCTGAGAGTAGTATTGTACTACTACGCATGAGCAAGTACTGCATTCTTAGTAAAAACTTGTAAGGACTTGTGTGTAATTGTTAAAATATTGAAATTATTCTAAAAGTGAGTGCAGAGATTTCTATAACCTTTCTTATAGAAAACCCTGAAATTTTTCCATATTTTCCGTGTCTCTTACCGTTTTGGAGATAATAATCAAACTCACAACTGGAGATTATAAATTTAATACACAAATCATAAAAATCCAAAAAATGAAAGAAAAAAAAACAATAGATGCATAAAACAAAAAAAAATTATAATGGATATAAGAATAATAAATAATTTTAAAACGCCAAAACACACGAAAATTCAAAAAATACAAAACGTAACGAAAAACGAAATTAACAACCGCCAGGTCCTCGATTCGTGGTAACTCTTGGGTTCGGAAAAGCTAAACAAAGATTTCTTTTACTTTTTTTATGATGTATACTTTTGCTAATTTTTATTCACCAGAATGTACCTGATTGTCGGATTGGACGCTTGTTTTGGAAATTATTGGGATGAAATATTACGCTGTTCTTTGACATTTGGGAAGGATCAAGAGAAAAAATGTTAAACTTTCCTCGGATTCAAACAGATTAAGTTTCAACTTATATGTCGGAGTGAAAAGGATTGTGTTATTAGAACAGGATTGGGTCAGAAATAGATTGTGAATTGGGTCGGATGTACCCATATTGAGTACCCATTGAGACCCCAAACTTAGTTGAGGTCCTATTCGACTACGAAGATCAGTTGAAAAGTAGTCAAATTTGCTTAGAATTTATAGCATTACAAAATTCAAGAATATTAGAGACGATATTAGACAATGAACAATTCCAATTATGAGATGCGTACAACATAATAAATATAATAATTGATGAAATTTCATACCTAAATTTTACTAACTCCTTATTTTTCTCTCGATTTAAAAAATACTGAGAGAAATTATTTACCAATAATTATTAACATAAGCTAATTTCATGGCTCTTATATTGAGTGTAAAGTTGTAACAGTAACTGTAAAGTTCAAAACGACAGGTTACTTTGAGGTGAAAATACCAGCACTTTCCTGCAATGTTATTGTATAATAACTAAAAATCACTTATTTCCGAAAATTCTTGGTCAGTTCTCAATCAATATCTTTAGTATTTTCTAGGAAACGGTTTATATGCTTAGAATTGCTCTTACAGAGCTCGACTTTTGAAAATTATATTCAGTCACCTCGAATTTACGTTTTTTTGTGAAATTTCCTACCTTATCGGCGGACCACTTTCGAACCCCCTTAATATAAAAATTTAAATTCTGTTAGCTTTACTAAGAAGCTATTTCATTATCTGTAAACAAACATTTCTCTCAGTGTTCTATATTCAAAGTAGAAAACGATAAAAAACAGTCAACTTATGGAGTTGAAAAGTTGACAGACTTGAATAGAATAATGTAGAGCAGGAGTCTAATTATGTTATATTTCTTTCTCTTTGTTGTAGGGTGGCCAATACATTGTCACTATAGTTGATCATTACGGTACGTCATTCGTCGTGTTTATACTTGCAGCTTTTGAAATGGCAGGTGTCATGTGGGTTTACGGTACGTATCTAACTAATTTCTATTTGTTAATTGCTCATTTTTAGCTAGATTAATACATACTCTTACGCGGCGTATAAGATACAATGTGCATCATAGTACAATAGTAGATTGTGCAACTTGGGAGCAAAATAGGTATTAGCAGATGAGTGCGAGTTTGACGCCCAAGCGAAGCGAGGACGTCATTTCGCACGAGTCTACAAATACCTATTCTCCCTTGTTGCACACACTATTTTCTCATATGCGAGAAACTTATTTTGCTCGCGGATATATTTATTTCTCTCCCTAGGGAGAGAATGTGCTATTTTGCTGCCGTGATATAGGGAGCAAAATAGCATTTTGCGCACAGAGTGTGAGGAAATATATTAGAGAATATTAACCCTTGTTAACCGGCAAATGATGAATGGGTCGTGATTTTATGCCTGCCTTATTTTATAATCTCGCAATAATGCAAATCCGGCCCGTTGTATTAAACAAAACATTTATTTAATCTGTATAATTTGGTCTTTAAACGAGGGATATATATTTGCATGAATATATTCATAATTTTAAGATTACATATATGCAGCAGTGTGTACACTCATGTATACGGTAATTGATTTCTGCACTTGCCTATAATTTTTCCCAAAATTTCTGAAGCAAAACCACGAATATAATCTCGTGATTAACTCGCGCGCAGAAGGAAGCTTCAGACATTCCAACCAGCAGTCGGTAATGTAGTGTCCCAAATTTCCTGAGAGAAAAAACCCCAAGTCTCCTGAGTCCTTCGATCGGTGGTTTCGCGTTATCGGGTATCACAGGACCCAAAATCAAGTAACCTCCAGCTTATCCATATATATATATATATATATGTATGGGCCATTCCATGTCAACCGGATCACTTGTACGACCAGAATTCTATAGCACCAAAAAAATGGGGATTGGGCTTAAAATGTAGCTTAACATGTCTGCTTTTATTTGCTGCATGGTGATTTTGAAAATTCAAAATGTCGGACAGTGGGCAACACTAAAAATGAAGAAAGTCAGGAAATAAAATTCTGGATCACGGCACCACCAGAATGCAGTAGCACCAAAAAATCGAGATTGGGCTTAAAATGTAGCGTAACATGTCTGCTTTTATTTGCTGCATGGACAGTTTGACAATTCAAAATGGCGGACAATGGGCAACAGTAAAAATGAAGAAAGTCAGTAGCACCAAAGTTTGCATAATTCACGCATTTCAGATCCAAAAATTTTGAAACTTGGTAGAAATGTTTATCATACATTGATGTATAACTTTCACTCTTATTTCCTGACCTGAATTTTCAAAATCACCATGCAGCAAATAAAAGCAGACATGTTAAGCTACACTTTAAGCCCAATCCCGATTTTTTTGATGCTACTGAATTCTGGTGGTGCCGTGATCCAGAATTTTATTTCCTGATTTTCTTCATTTTTAGTGATGCCAACTGTCCGCCATTTTGAATTTTCAAAATCACCATGCAGCAAATAAAAGCAGACATGTTAAGCTACATTTTAAGCCCAATCCCCATTTTTTTGGTGCTATAGAATTCTGGTCGTACAAGTGATCCGGTTGACATGGAATGGCCCATATATATCGGGCATTGCACGTCAACCGAATCCTTTCTCTGGCCAAAATTCATTACCACCAAAAAAATAGTTTCAGGGCTTAACATTTAGCTCAGTATATCTACTTTTAATTTCCGTGTGGTTTGTTTGACACTTTCGAAAACGAGAGGAAAAAACATTCATACAGTTTTATGTGCCCAAGAAAAATATCATTTTAGAGCTTGGTTCTTTGTTCTTGGATACTCCAATGGTTGATCCAATATGGCGGATGAATTTTTTAAAAGTGATGGAATGTTGTTCGTCTTTGGAGGATTAAGATTTCTATTTGGAATATGCCAAATCTTCAGTCATTTCGTTCAAATGTGCGACATCAAGTAATCTTTTAAAATTTTGTGGTATGACGCAGACGCAGATTTTGTGCGTAGCTTTTTTTGGTAGTAATGAATTTTGGCCAGAGAAGTGATCCGGATGACGTGAAATGCCCGAAACACACAGAGTAGCAGAAATTGATTGTGTAGGAATATAAAAACGAAAGACGATCTTAAACATCATATTATACATTGATATTATAATATTCGAATTGCAAATAATTTTATTGAGATCTCCATTATTTTGAAGGGCCTTTACATAATTTACTTAACGAGACACCTTCATTTTGAGAGGTACCCCCATTTGGATGTGCAATGGCGTAGGGAAAACCACCTTTATGGAGAAAAACCCACGCCAGGTACCACAGTTGGTCGAACCTCGATTTTATCCACGACAATGTTCTTATTATTACATCATTAATTTCGTTGCAAGCAACATTCTTTAATTTTCTTAACCGCTTAATTATGATGATTATTATTATTATTACTATTACTATTATATTAGACACTAGCTATTTTAGTAGAATCCGACAAGCACATTTTAGTCGACGAATAGTATCTACTGCATACATAACGACTATTTCATTTTTATATATAAATAACAAATAGATGCAGACAAACACGAGTTACATGTGATACAGCCAGGATTTTATTACTGATATGCTAAATATCTTGGAAATGCCTCATACGGAGGATTTCACGCTCGTAATCCTCATTTGTCTTAACCACTTCTTTGGCTTATACATCTGAAGAAACACTGACGTAACAGTTATGTATATATTAACTAAAACAGTTACAGTAACTTTTAGATAACAATTAAAACTGTTAATATCATGGAATGCAGGGATTGTAACGTATGCATGAAATATTATTCCAAAGAAACGTGCGTTACAATAACTCCTTTTTAACGATGTTTATTGCTACGATACTAGTGACACTCTTCTCGCTCATTTTCATATCATTGCTAAAAAATAATTTAACTTCATGATTTGAGCGAAATACGAGATAATTATAATATAACAATTACACCAGTCATGCAGATACAGTCTAATCTGGCTTATGAGAATATCGAACTGTGACAATGTGAATTGCGGTTTCGGATGTTCCACAGTGCCCAAACTCCGCTTCACAAGATTTTGGATACGTCACTATCCTAGTATTATTCGATACTTTTAAAGTCTTCGACTCGCTAAACCATCCCTTGAGCTCATATTGGTTGCGTCTTATAGATAAGTTTTTACGATGCACCCATAACATTAACGCACTCCTATCGGACTGGTCATTCTCAAACTATCAGAGATCTCGATAGGGTATTTGCTCAAAAGTGCTCTAACATCACCGGTGTCAAGGGATCAAGTTTTGGGCCAATATTATTAATTATTGCATTGAATAGTATATTTCTCTCGGTCGTGGAACAGCGATCGTGTTTGCAGACTATTACTACTTTCACCGTTGATTGTTGACTTATCCTCATTTATAAAACTTATTTTGGATCTCGGTAATGACTTTCTGGAAACGATTGACATCCCACATACAAACTGCGTCCTCACTCCCTCTTTTTAAGACAGCGATAATACGTTTTCTTAGGTCGTCATAAAGTTCCTCCTTATTAATGTATGCCTACTTTTCTATGTACCGGATCTTATACGTCTATATTCTGTACACCCATCGCTTTTTGTCCTTGTTTTGTTTTACTTTTATAATTGCCGATGTAGCATTATACTGTTTGCGATCGGCATGTCTTATGTAGTCCTATTTATATTATTGATGGGTTAGTTAACATCGCCGGAGATTTCTGCGAATTCGTTACGAGTATACACTGGCGATATTATTAATATCGTTTTTATTACTTTATAGTTATTCTGTACGTTACGTTCAGCGGAATGAACCATATATTTTAAGTTATTATAATCTAATGTATATATTTGCCCACGGATCATCAGTTCCAGGACTTTAATAAATTCTATTAATCACAATTCGTCTAAGTAAGCCGCGCCATATGAACAGTTTGCAAAGGAGGAAGTGGTAGAGAAGGAGGAGGACATATTGGCAGGAAGTAGGGGGCACACAACGCTTGGAGTGACATCTTGTGGGTTAGTTCATCCCTTTCGAACTGGCCCACCCGAACAGGTGACACAATCTTCCGTAGTGTAGCATACGTGGTACAAGACTCGTGACTGCGATCTAATGCCACTAGACCTCCTTTTTCATAAAATTCCAATAATTTGTTCTTTAATAATTAATTCTTAAATAAATAAATTAATTATCAAATCTTAGATTTGTTTAAGAAGATAATGAAGTCTTAATTACGTAAACGTTGATTAAGTATACATATGATATATTACACAGGTCTGCAAAATTCTCTTTTTTTTTTGAGATCGGAGTGATTTCCGACGTATTTTTGTATGCCGAACACGAATCTGAGACGAAAAATGTCTATCACGTCATGATTTTGAGAAAAGTGGGGGCAAAAACAACAAAAAACGTGTTTTTGGGTGTTTTTACCCATAATTTTCCCAGAAGCCTGACGTGCAACAGATTTGAATTTGTGCTCAAATTAAAGCTTGATTCTTCCCCTACAAAAATCATATACGATAGTTTTAAAAAAATGTCATAGTTTTGAAAAAAATGGTTTTAACCTTGCTATTTCTAGTGATTATGATGAAAATGCAAATTATTTAACTACATTGTGCAGAGCTCATACAAACCACTACTTGACTGTTTTCGGGGTTGGTGTTAAGAATCCAGTGTCGCTTTCATAAAGTTCAAAATGGTGGACGTAAAAATAAAAAATTTAAATTAACCTCATGAAAATCAGTACTCGGGGTTTTTTTGAGTCGCTGATGGCGAATCCAATGTTAGTTTCACAAAATTTAAAATAGCGAATCCAAAAGGGCGGCCGCAAAAAAAAAAATATACTTAGGATCTTAAAATCACCACTTCATGTTTTTTTTTGTTCGCCATTAATAATGCCAGCGGTTGTTCGACCAGCGAAGGCAAGACTAAAAATTGTCCGACCAGGAGGCAAGACTTTGTTTTATAAAACAATCTACATGCAGTGTAAGATTCAAGATTTTATTTCAGTATAGACTAACTAAAGTTTTTAATAGATCATATGGAATATGATCTAGTCTTTGTTTCCCTACTGGTAGATAAATTGTTTCTTTGATTTTTACAATTTTCACAACCTCTCGGACCTGGACATGATAAACACTAATGGCAACAAAAAAAACTGGAAGTGGTGATTTTTAGACCCTAAGTTTATTTTTTTATTTTGCGGCCGGAGTACTGATTTTCTTGAGGTTAATTCAAATTTTTGATTTTACGTCCGCCATCTTGGATCCGCCATTTTGAATTGTATAAAGGCGACACTGGATTCTTAAACACTAACCCCAAAAACAGTCAAGTAGTGCTTTGTATGAGCTCTGCTCAATGTAATTAAATAATTTGCATTTTCATCATAATCACTAGAAATAGCAAGGTTAAAACCATTTTTTTTTAAAAACTATGAAATTTGTTTTAAAACTATCCTATGATTTTTGTAGGGGAAAAACCAAGTTTTAATTTAAGCACAAATTCAAGTCTGTAGCACGTCAGGTTTCTGAGAAAATTTCTCAAAATCATGACGTGATAGGCATTTTTCGACTTCAGATTCGTGTTCAGCGCATAAAAATACGTCGAAAATCATTCTGATATTTGAAAAAAACAATCCGTGCAGACCTGTGTTATTATTAATGGAAACATGTTGATAATTGTCATGACAAATTCCTATTGATAATTGTCATGATCAACTGAGATCAGTACAGATCTGATTTTTTGGAGTAGTATTATTAAGTTTTAGATTAAAAACATCTCCATATATATTCTTAGTATTTTTCTGATGCTATTGTTGACTTTATATGACATTATTTCTAAAATGGTTAGTATTTAACGTTCTAGTCAGATTAGATGTAGATTTTGAACTTCGCTCTTCTTAGTCAACTCATTTAAGGATTTCTGCAATAATCCACTTTGCTCTTTGACCGTATTTTGAGATATTTTTGTCGCAAACGGTTCGCAGAATTGATCAGCAGCGTTGATCATTATACTTTTCCATGATACCCATTTCACATAATCTGCTGCTAACATCCACACGGTTGAACCAGATTCCAAAAGGCGATTGTCGAAGGCTGTAAATTCTGCTCGACGTAAAAGTTGCGCCAATTGTAGCTGCTCCTGAAGAGACTTCCAACATTCTTTTACCGATGGCGGCGGCATCTTTAGTTTTATTACGTTTTTTGGAATCTCCATATGACTTACATAGCCATACCAGTTCTCGATCAAGCAACAGACTGTCATAATCTGTAAAACAAATAGAAACAAAGAACACTTTAAGTTTTATTTTATATAATCAGATTTATAAAGAGCCCTGTTACATTATTTAAACAACCGATTCTCACGTTTTTTAATGTGGTCCATAATATGACCTATTTTTGTGTAAAATAAACTTGTGAGTTGAAAGTTTAATTTCGTGTTATTATAGTGAGTAAAATAATGTAGTTTGGGGATAATATGCATCAGTTTTTGCACCCACAAGAACTTTTTTATAGTCCAATTTTACTCAATATAGATATCAGCAAAAATCGGTATTCTTAATCCATTAATTTAACAATTGAAACGATAATTTCTTTTGTATCTCTTTCGAAACAGTCAAATTTGATTTACACAGATTTAAAATGCCGGCTTGAAATTAAAAATCTGATGTATACTTTTATGTGAAAATACTCCTTTGCGGACAGCTTATGCTTCTCTATGCTATTAAATTAACATTAAATTAATCGGAAATAGAGTAGATCAATTTACTTCTTACATTTAGCAGCATTCTTCTCATGAGCAATAATCCAATTTTTATAATAACTACGGACTCGTTCTGATCAATGTAGAGTAACAAATTCAATAGTTTTGAAGACTTTTCAATTCACAAATATCAACTATCATGTATCAATGATGGCAAACTAAGATGTTGGCACAACGCTCATGGTCAAGCTACTGAATTTACCGGAGGTATTCCAAGAGGGATTTATGCACGTGTTCTCTCTCTCTCTCTCTCTTCCATCAGGGGCGTGGAGTGCATTGACAATAGATAACCTATAAATGGCCAGATAGAGATGAACCTGGATCGAGATAGTGCCTTAGTTGGTCCCCTTTGCTAGAAATTACTCTGAGCTACTTACCAGCAGCAGAGTGCGCATCGAACTTCCCCCCAGTAGATACAGGAGCACTACGACGTACATTACCTATTAGACGTCAATTGCAATAAGGATCTATTTCTGGTCTGAATTACACGAAAAACAATTTTTACTATAAATATTCATGGGTCCCACGACCCTGTACAATATTATGATTTTTCGTACGATGTAAATGATGTTATCATCCGGTGTTCTTTTTTTTTCATAATATGAATTTAGTTGAATTTATCGATCTCCTTTGCCATTTTCCTAATAATTGAACTATTCGATCGAACAAATCTTGAAATCTATATTATTTATAATCGCTATATTAATCTATTTTGTTTATATGCATGAATTTCGTTTTTCTTCAAGTGTGTTACTACTTTTGTGTGTGTACTACTTTTAAGATTTTTTCAACATTTATATTAGGAGTGTGTCGAGAGTTTTGTGAAGACTTCTCATAGGTCGTCAGCAGTAATACTGACTCTTTAATATAAAAAAAACCTATCACTATCATCTACAAAGAAACAAATGATTATCCACTAAAAAAAATATATGGGGTAAGATGGGACAGGCATACATTTTTGTAATTATTTTTTGCCAAGTCCACAAAATAACACGGAACCAACAATTGCAAAAAGGACCTCGTAGACGGCATGTACTATTGCACTCAGTTCAAACTCAGGTTACGCACAAGTTGATATCCCATCTCACCCGCCAAATTCTTGTTAGATTTTGTTTATTTATAACTATAGATATATACATATAGTAATAAACACTTCTTATATCTTTATTATAGTATAGAATACGATGTACTCTATATGACACAACAATTTTGGTGTTAAAACACCTGAACTACTATTCGAAAATTGTGAATAAGTGGAGAGAAAAAGGTGACACTCTAGAGTGCCACTACGCAGCACATGGTTAAGCATGATTTTGAGAGGAATAAAGCAATTCGATTAACAAAAAATAAGACACCAAAAATTTTCATGGCACCTTCACGAAACTGCTAAATATAATTAAATTATATTGCAAAAGTGAACTTTACGAATGTTAATTTACGTTCCACATATTGTTTATTGTATTTTCAAACAAAAAAAATGTAATGTTGGGATTTCCTTTGAAACTCAATTCTTGTTCGTGTCAAAATAGTCTATTACACGCAACTCTTCGATATGACTATACACATCGTATTAAGATATTTATGTTTTATATTAAGGAGAAATTGTGTTTCTTTATTGTTGTGCTAGTAGTCATTATATTTCTTACAAAAAATTTTTTGTTGAAAGAACCTTTTGTTATTTTTAATATGTTTTAATTCCGATTAGGACGAACATTGCCGTTGAAACTTTAAGGAAAGTCGATAAATTCAACTAGATTCATATTATTATCATTAATCATTACATGGCTAAATATTTCGCATAAGAATAATTTGAACCAGTAACGATGATGTCGCGACGGTATATTGGTTTTTAGTGTAAAAAAATTATGAATAAATTATACAAGAATTTAACACTCATAATCAATACATAATCTATCCATATAAGATATGCAAATTGAAGAAAAGAGCAACGACACGACGAAGCGTCAACGAAAATGAGGTATATTTTATTAAAAGTAAATGAAACCATCGACATTTAAATTCACCACTCATGCCAAATATTCTTTGGCAACAACTCTTGGATCATCGCGAATTTTCACGTGACACTAAAAAGATCATGAGCAGGTACAAATCTAAAAAGAACTTGTAAAATTGGAAAAATGAAAAATTACATTTTACTATTATTTATTTCATGATTTTATTTGACAATTTAGTTAGTCGTTTCATTATGACGTATTTTTATGGAGGTTCAACCTATTATACCATGGTTCGATCGATATTGTCAGAAAAATTTGCGCATTTTAAAAATCAACATACCTTAGCAACTGCATTACTATACTGAAAAAAATTTCTTAATTTCAAGTAAATATTTACTTGAATAGTTGCAACAAAATATTTACTGAAAATAAGGAAATATTTTCTAAATTTAAATAAATATTTACTTGCTGGATAAAATCAAGTTAATATTTAGTTGAATTAACAAACTATTTTTCTATTATAAGTAAATATTTTGTTGCGACTATTCACGAAAATATTTATGTCCTTGAAATTAGGAAATTTTGTTTTCGGTGTAAAGATCCAATGAAAAGAGAAGAACGTGATTTATTTTTGACAGTTTCTGCCGAACCCCCACTAAAGTTGGTATATTAAAAAGGAGAACTATATTATCAAATAATTTAATTATATAAATAATAGTAAAATGTGATTTCTTTCATTATGTCATTGGTTTCTTTCGGATTTGGATTTTCTTTGGATTAGATTTTCAGATTTGAAGCTGCTAAAGGTTTTCTTGGCGATATTTGAAAGTTCGTGATAATCCAGGAAAATTTAGTCAGTGATTAGCGGACATCAAAGTCGGATGCCGGTGGCTATTTTATTTTTAATGAAACGTTCTATTATTTTTTCATGTGCCTTTATTTTGTTATGTCTTCGTTCCATCACTTCAAATTTCAACCCGTTGCAGAATCGTCATTGAAATGTATTTATTTTTCAGAAATAGAAATTGCTTAAATAAAACTTGTTATTATTAGTACATTAAATGTTTATAATTATTATTTTCAATATACATTTTGTGTACATTATGTATAGATTATGCGTACACATTTCCATATATAATCTATACATAGATGATTATGTATAAGTTATGTATAATTTATTCATAATTTTTTTACTTGGGGTGATGCCAACGTTATTGGCATGTCGATCCCACAGAGATATAAGAACGCAGTTCTGACATAATAACGGACATTGTACATTTATTCATCAACGACCTGTCTGGAAACACACTTAATTAGTATGGCGCTTATCACTAACTTATGTCTTTGTGTAGCATATTCATCCTTTAACCATATTGTTATGTAGTATTACTGCTTTTGGATACAGTATGTCTGAGAACTTTAAAATTGCGCATGTTTTATATATCTATTACTTAGATAGAGAGTTAGACATTAATTCTCACTCCTTACAAGGACTTACTTAGAAGAGTAAGGGTAGTACTAAAAGATGCAAATAGTACAGAAGACCAAAAAAATGTTTGCGCCCTGATCGTAACCTCAATGTTTTTCGAGTACATAACCTCAAATATCGCAAAATCCTGACACGGTGGACTATTTCGGATTCGGATTCCCTCTGTATTCTAGCTTAAGACCAAATAAATGCATCATAGAAAAATTTATACGAAATACGATGTATTAAACTTAAATTCAGTTAATGTGATTTTCGTGATTGGTTTCGTTGAAATATTTTGAATAATAATGTTACTTTCCGTACCAAATATGCAATTTGTCATCATAAGACTTGCTAAAATTTCCAATTTCTCTGTAAGGTTTAAATAGCTTCCTAGACGATGTGGAATTTATGATTGGTATGAAGCCCAGCATCTATTGGAGAGTATGCTGGTTCATCATCACACCAGGAATTTTGATCGTAATTTTTCTATACACCGTGGCAAGTATGTCCACATTAAATTACAGTGGAATTGAACTTCCAACAAAAGCTCACGTAGCTGGCGTTCTTCTTCTGGCCGTCGGAGTTTTACAAATTCCAATTTGGATGGTCGTTGCCATGGTCAAGAATCGACATTTGCCGTTCATTCAAGTGAGTTATTTTCTTAAGATATTTGAAACTTTCTGATACTTAATACCTTGTGTTACTGGTAACATTTCACATTTGATCTTATTTCATTAAAATATTAATTCATTTCTGCAAGATCTTACTTAAATTAAAAATCTAAAAAGTTATACAGTCAAAAGTTAAATACGACCATACTATTTTTTGTTATTATAATAATCAGAATTCTGGGTAGCCTAATTAGACAAATAATTATTTTAACAATATCTCTAGTTAAATCAACAATATTTCTGGTTAAACCAACCAGAATGCTGGTTATTTTATCCTATTCAATCATCTTTTCTGATTATTTTAACTTTTTTTTTCTGAGTACAGAAATTAAAAACATTGTTTTAAAATACAAGTTCGTGTGTAAATTGACAGAATTCCAGTTCGGTCGTATTCACCAACCAATTAGCTTTTACGGAACAACAAATTAGATCAAATTTAGACGTATAGTGACGCGCATTACAAAATAAGTTTGGTTACCCTAGTTGCAAATACTAAACTAGGTTCAACAAAAATTATTTGTCATCCTGACGTTGTTAATAGTGGCAATAGAAATATTAAATTATAAGAAAAGTGTTTCCAAGAAGGTTTACTTTGTTAACAAGATGAAATAGAAGGTTGAAATAGAATAAGTCATAGAAGTACAAACCTTATTAATTACTTGACGAATATCGAATATACTTATTGTTAAAACGGAGCAAGGATTTGCTTTCCTAATCTAATTGTAAGGGAGTGTATAGTGTACAAATCTTGTTAGCGGCAAGTAACCCGATGCGTTACCATCATCATTCAAAATCAATACGCAGGATAATCAGATGTTACTGGCATTACCTTAAGCGTTGTAGATATAAAATGCAGATCGATTTTCACAACTAATTTTTGAATTCAGATGTTTTGAAATCATTTTTGAACATAATTTATCTTCGGCAGATGATCAAGGTTTCTATGCATTCCGCACCAGATTGGGGCCCACAGGACATAAAACTTCGAAGCGAATGGAGAACATTTAAACAGGAGCGGGCGTTGAAAAGAAGAGGATAAACAAATGATTGATCGTGCATACAAATTGTTGTCACGAGAGTTATCAGTATTTATAATATTGTGAGCGTTTTAGCTCGTACTTTGGATTATATGACCTAAGGGGGAAAAGTCTTTCACGGTGACACTATTGTGTTACTGAAATGTTAGATTAATAATTTACTAGATAATGTCTTCGCTATAGGGTCGTTAATTCGTAGAAAAGATTTTATGAATGTTAGATTTTTATATTTTTATTTTCGACGTGATAATAAATTTTTGATGTACTTAGAATATCCAGAATGTTGCTCTGGAGTTCAATTTAAAAATTTAATATAATAAAACATTTGCATCTGTGACATTTTGTACTCTAAGATATCGCGACTAGATTAAAAGTAGTGGTACCTAAATAAGTATCATTGTAAAATAAAAGATAAACAATTATTTTTCTGATTTAATTTTAATTCACGTGCAAGCCTATACAAGTTTTGACTACGAAACGATTATCGTCCTTTACAAGAGAATACCTTTTTCTCACAAATCGTGTATGAAATTTATATATGTAAACAAATGTTTACAAATACAGTCATTTTTAGATAAAATTCATTTTCATATAAAATTAGACATGCAAGCTTTTCTCGAATCTAACCTCATATTTTAAAATGTTATATTTAAATTGTTATAAAAAATATTATAAAAAATGGCGAATTCAACATGGCCGATCCATATATAAAAAGTCATTGGATTGGCATGAAATTTGGGAATTTTCAGTATCCCATATTTAGAATGCAAACTTCCAAATTAAAAAATCCAGTTTACTGATTCAATATTGGGCGTACTAGTCAGTTGTGTATTATACAGTTTGTGTGTAATAAAATGTGGCCAGTTTTCCATACGAAATATAACAAAACCATGGATTATTTTTGCATACCTTTTACATATAAACTGTGAACAGTTTCTGCTCTGTTTCTCCAAAAAAGAACTCAGAATACTTAATTCTTAAAAATACGAATCTAAATACTTGTTTGTTTGGTTTCTACACGATAATTTAAGTAATATTATATAAATGATTTTTATGTGATAGCTTTAAAAATTTTAACTTTTTATGCATTTTTCGTTCAGTTTTTATCTATTTTTTGTATTTTGGAATGCATATGGGTAATTCTCCTGAAAGGGACCCCGAAATGCGTCACCATCGCTATTTCCAAAATTCGCAATGAAATTCCAATATAACCTATATTTTTTTACAATTTTGAATAAATTAATTCTTAAACTAGAATATATTAGCTAACTTTTGACGTATATAGAGAAAATTTAATACGTAATTTTCAAAGCTAAATACGCGTTTGCAAAGTCGTTGCATATTTTTCATAAAAATTGCATTTCATTGTAATTATTCATTATAACGTATAAAAACAATACAAATAATTTTTTAAAATGAATGAAAAATAACTTTAAGCTATACTACTTATATTGTATAAGGCCAATTTAGTGTAAAAAATTATTTGGATTTTATATAATTACTCAAACATTATCATTTTTTGTGAGTAAAAATTCGGGTGATCTCCGAAGCCACCTATTTTTAACAATAAATATGTATTAACATACTAAAATCGAATCTTACGACCTTAAAATTTAAATACTAATTAGTCCTAAAGTGGGGTTAGAAGAATTTTTCGTTACAGCATTCGATTTTTATCTAAAATCTAATAATATGTCGATTTGTGATCTCCGCAGCTTGGTGATATCCGAAGCCATTTTCGGCAACCGCATACAATATTCATTTACCTGTATTTTTATAATTAATCATTCAAAACATTTAAAAAAATGTTACTGTAAAAATATACGGGAGTTATAAATCGTATATTATTTATACTACAGATATAATTATAAACAACAATATTTCCAGAAAATACCTATTTAGTTGTAGGCATATTCGATAAACTTATAATATTTCCTTCCCTCAGATGAACTCGAAATTTGTTACTCATACGTTTTTGGGGTCGCTGATTACGAATCCGTTGTCAGATTTTTTATATTCAAAATGGCGGATCCAATATGGCGGACCAATTTTGTAAAAGAGTTCCGATTTACCTGAAAATCTTTATTCGGGGGTTTTCGGGGTCGCTGATTCCAAATGTAATGTTAGTTTTTCGAAATTTAAAATGGAGGATCCAATTTGGCGGACCAATTTTGTAAAAGTGTTCCGATTTACCTGAAAATCAGTACCCGAAGGTTTTTGTCGTCGCTGATTATAAAAAATTTATAAAAAATAAAAATACCAATAATTTCAATTTATCCTTATGAGAAGTAAGGTAAGTTTTCATTTAATTTTGTCTTCGCTGTGTGAATTGATGTAAATAAAATTCAGTGACTTTACTTACGTGCACTGTAAAAAGAAATACTTAAATTAAGCAAGAAAGTTGACTGAAAGTCAAGTGTAATGTAAACAAGACCGCATAAACAAGGACAAACTTATGCACTATACATTGGCTGGATTTAAGATGTAATCATTTTAAGTATTTGTTTTTACAGTGTGGTTGGCAAACTAGTAATAACAAATTTTGCGAAAACATATGAAAGGCGATAGTTACATTGAATTGTTCCTCGTTTAACCGTGCCTCAAAACATTTTATAGTTGATCAGAATCACGTTCGGCATTCACATATAGTTATGAAATCACGTTTATCAAGAAATCAAGTTTAGTATTTTATATCATGTAAATATGTAAGCTAATAAATAAGGATTAATTATTAAAATATCATAAACTTGATTTTTTCTTATATTTTATATATAGTTCACGAAAGATAGTAACATATTTTCGAATGTCCATATTGTTATAATGAATCTTAAAATTCTGCGACTATCAAGTTTCATATTAAATAAAAAAGTTTCGAATTTTGGTTCGCCATATTGGATTCGCCATTTTGAATTTCAAAAATCTGACACCGGATTCGAAATCAGCGACCCCAAAAACCCCCGAGTAACACATTTCTAATTAATTGGATAAAAGGAATAATTTGTAATACGAAGTTAAAATCATGTTAATATATTAACATTTAAGAAGGGCTATAAAATTTATAATAATAACAATGAATTTTGCGCAACATCATATTTTCACTTTAGATTATATCCTAAACATGTTTTAAAAGTAACAATATTTAATTTCATAAAAAAATTTTGCCTTGAAAATTTTTCGGAAACGGGTCCTTTTCAGTAGAATTACCCATATACGTTTTTGTAGCGTGATTATTATTAGGAAAAAATAATTGAACTTCGTCAGCAATTATAATACGAGTATAACCCTCATCATCATCATCATCATCATCATCATCGCCATTGTCATCACCATCATTGCTATTGTTATTATTTTCGTTAAAATTTTCATCAGTGTCTTCGTAGGAGTTTATATGCTCAGCGCAGACATATATATAGGTTCTCTTCATAATTTTCCTGAAATGTATAATATAATTTAATCCGATTCTATGCTCACTAGTGGTAGAAAACAATATAATAATTATAAACAGTCGGAAAAGAATGGTCATAATATCACCAAACGTACATAATACAAACGGGCGACCTACATTAAGCGAATAGTCTTAAGTCACGTGTACATAGTTCAGTCACGAGATACTGGTCATTGACTTGTAATTTAATAACAAGGTACAATTTTTCCAAAAACCGCAAGATTTGAAAAGAATAAATAAATGCAAGCAAAATTGTACCAAGTATTCGCTATGGTTGGTGAAACGCATGAAAGAAGGATAACCAAACCAAAAGAAAACGAAGTACTGGGTAAAAGTACCCGAAGCCTGTAAATATCAACGAGATTGATGCACTGATCACCGGTCTAGACAGTAAAAAACCAACAGGCTCTCGAAAAATATATGTAACTGCATTATAGATTATTCTACCGTATATACGGTAAATTCCACGTTTGCCGAATTAACTATGATTTGAAAAGGGTACATTTCCAGATATAGTTAAAATATCAACCATTATACCTATCTTTAAGTCCGGAAACAGACAATGTCAGACATTATAGGCCAATCTCGCTCATATCTAATGTAAAGTGTCTGAAAGATAGATTAATATCGTTCATTAACAAACATGAAATACTGCACAGTTTACAGTATGGTTGTTGCAAACACGGATTGGGGATAGATATTCGTCGAAGAACTCGAAAATAATTTTCGCAATCGGTCTCGAAGTGGGTGCATCTCAAAAGCCCGAATTTCAAAAGTCGACATTTAAAAAGCTGACATTGTTGTTTTCATGATTTTTACAGCTTTATGACTCACTGGTTTTTTGACAATCATCGTTTTTTGAGTGTCGGCTTTTTAAAAGTCGATTTTTTAATGTTTCGGATTTTTTAGATGCACCCCTCGGAGTCTAAGCCTCCCGGATCGATATAATTCTTTAACAGATCGATATTGTATTCAAAACGTTTAGAATTAAAACCAAATCAAATAGATTGCGAACGGTGATGTTCTTCCAGACATCCTAGCAAAGAAAATTATGTTCTTTCGGACATCTAACCAAAAGGAATCAGGCTCTTCCAGATACCTAAATAAGAGGGATGATGTTCTTCCTGACATCTCATAAAAAGAATGACGTTATTCAGACATCTTAACAAAAGGCGATGTTTTAATTTAAAATTACGATTTTCATAGTAAACTGTGCAAAACGATCATAGTTGTCTGCTTTAGTATTTACATGTTTGAACTATATAGTATCCTTCAAATTCCAAACCCGACATTGTCGCCTTTCACGTCCCCATTTTATGCGGCTGCGGCTGACTTTTGGAAAAGTACTCCTCATTTGGGTATACAAAGGCGCAATTCGCAACAATAATTTTAGAGAGAGTATATATGAACTACAGACGCAATAGCTGTAATAATTGACATAGTATATAAAATCATTAGATCTGAGAACTTCAATATTAGAAGTTTTTCTAGATTTAGCAAAAGCTTTTGATAGCTGTAACCATGACGTCCTTTTAGACAAATATTCTAAAATATGAATTAGCCTGCACCACATGACTTATTTAAAAGTAATCTGCTTAATAGGCGGTAAAAAGTGAAAATAAATAATGTAATGACTGATTCAAAAACCTTCAAATTGTGTCCCACAAGGTACGATATTTATTGCAGTGCAAGTAGACCGATAACGGCATGTATTAAGGAATAATTCCTCACAGCACGGATTTCAATGAAACCTTTTGGATTATGTTCTGAGGAGTATTTGGAAAAAAGGCTATCCCATACAAATACAAAAAAGTGAAGTTTTGGACATTTGTATGTTCTTAATTTAATATCTCGAGAAGTTAATGAAATCTGTCATTGAAAGTATGTGTGATTATGTTTTTGAGGTCGCTGGAAACGAATTTGATATTTTTTTATTAAATTCAAATGGTGGATTCATAATGGCGACTGCAGATATGAAAATAACGTTTTTTTGGCAATAAACTCGTAAAATTTGTATGAGACGTTTTGGTATATTTTGTAATTGATGTTAGGCATAAATTTATATATATGAGTAATTCTACAAAACTTTTAACTTTTCAATGTTCAACATCATCAAAAATTATTTTAGTGGCGCACAAATGGGAAATATTTTTTTGTTTTTTTACAGCAGTTCAAGAGTAAGAAACAGTTGGCGTAATTCGTTTTTGAATAAAGTTGTATAAAGTTGAATAAAGTCAAAGTTGAAACTAAACAATAGCCCAATGGTAAATGCAGGTGTACTTATACTGTATATCTTATAGTTTTTATATTTAAAGATAAAGTACTTGTTACGAGAAATACAGTTTTTTACTCATTATATATTATCGCTAATAGAAAAATTTTAGAATTAAATTTTTTCAATTTTTATTACGGGAGTCTAAAGACATCAGCCATAAAGGTAGTAATCTATATTTATTTTCAACCTAGAAAAATGCTCATTTATTTCTTAGAGTGTTCGTCTCCTATTATAAACTTAACAATGTCAAATAATAAAAATAAAAAAAATGTCAACACTTTACAGAAGAAATTACAAGGTAGTTTTAAGCGTGTCTAAACGCCCTCTTTAAGTGTGCCACTCGAAAATGTGTATTCGAACGAGTTACGCATTGATTTGATAATTTTTAGTGACCTCCTGCAAAGTTAGTGTATGAGGCACACGTAGGTCGTACATCTTATTTTTTTGGGGCTTTTAGTGTAGAATTATTCTATGAAACTAAGAATTCAAGAAATGAAAAGTTATTTTCTTCATATTGAAAAAAGTAATAAATTCCCTAATTTGGAATAATCGGTGGACACTTACATTTTAAGCTGCACAATTTTTTATTAGATAAGCACACTCTTGGCATGTTGTTTATTGAAACTCCAAGATTATACGAAGATTATACGATTGGATAATAGTTACCTTTTTTTTGTGATATCAAAATGAAATTGTTGGATTGTATGTTATGAAATTCCGTAAAAATCGTACTTTACATTCGTTTTTCTTCTTTCCAGTTGTTTATAATCTTAAAAAACAAATAAGGGTTAACATTTTAATACATTGTAGAAAAAGGATCTTGATCGTGTAGTTCGATATTCATTTGTTTGCAAGATGCATAGTCGCGTACTACAAAAGTTAAAGGTTCTGTAGAATCACTCACATGAGCGCTTTTGGAAAACTGTGAAACAATTTTGAAAATGGTGAATTTTTTTACATTTTACGTTAATAAATCAATATTTCAAGAAATTAATATAATTTTTCTTGAACGTATGTAACCCTATATTACTGGGGTTGCAGAAAACGAATTTCATAGTATTTTATCAAAATCCAAAATGAAGAATACGCAATGGCGATTGAAAGTACGCACATAATGTTGTAGATTATGCAATGTCAGGTAACTGTCAATGCGAAACTTAGTAATAAAAAATATGTTATTTATACCTCGCCTATTCCCTATGTAAGTGTACCGTATCTATATTAGTACACTGCCTCATTATATTGCTGGAACCATCTCCAAATCTTTCGGTCATTCTTATAACACAAGAAATATGGCCACCAGTCGATTAGAAATACTTCCGAAAAAAAAAATTAATCGGTCAACGTACATTTAGTTATATGGGATGTAAATGTTTTCTGCTACTGACCAATTAAATAATTAAAATATTGTATTTACGGAAAAATGACCAATTTTTTAAATTGTAAAAATATGAAGCTTTACGTTCTAAATTGCATATACGTAGCGTTATTTTAGTATTATTATATAAATAGAAAACGGAAATAAGCAAAAAAAGTCCAAAGTTCGAATAGTCAGCGATAATCTCCCAGTAAACGAAAATTTATTGGGATTTTATTTTTCAATTGAAATTCATTTTAGAAGCTAAGAAAGTCCATTCAGAAATGAAAAGACAAATGAATTTCTATGAATTTCAATCGGAAAATAAGAGCCCAATGAATTTTCGTTGACTAGCCCAAAATACGCTTTTCTCAATAATTCCATCTCGATCAACGAAAGGTTCTTGCATCTTGTTCGTCTATCTTTGAAAATAAAAGAAAAACTCGTATTGTGCTGGGGCAACAATACGCATTTTTTCTAATGCTGTGATGTTCATTCTTTTTGTTAGCAATTTCTATAAAAACTTTATGTGTGAACTTTCCACACGGAGTTCGTGAAAAATTGCTCAGATATCTACTAATTATCAACTTTTTTGGATGATAAGGTTATTGAAAGAATTAATAATAAATGAACGGGTATCACATCATTTATCAAAGAAATATCTGAAAAGTATGAAAAAATATCTATAATGCTATACTATGATTTTTGTGTAAATTCACAAACTTTCAGTGGGTATTTTTTTATAAGAACTCATTCAAAATGACGAATAACGTGATTTCAAATAATTCATTACATCAACTGAAGGTGAAAAATTATTTTTTAAATACAATACTATATTTCCTGACAAATATGTTTGCAACATTTCTTAATATTAAAAAAATACATTATATTTGTACTATGTTGCAAAGGCTATTTTTAAATAAAAATGTAATTATTTAAACAATGTATATACAGATCCATTTTCTTGGATAAAACATTTCTTGATGTTATCGCAACAATTAAAACGTAATAAGCATTTAATAATATATGAAATCGTTTGTCTGATCACAGATCCGAAAGATTCTAGATGCAATTTTGTTATAGAAGCAGTAACTGCATTTTAATGAACGCGAATCTCTTTAATTCTTTGTACTACGAAGTAATTATTTATGCGAATTTTTCGGTCTGATGCATCCATTATATGTATCTCGCGCTATCGACGTCATGAAACTTAGATCACATTCCAGTCCGCAGGCAGTTCAATCGGTTGATCTTATGTAATGTCAGTTTATCTTTTTTTCAAATCTTTTTATGCGCAGTTGCATGTCAGCATAAATGGAGCAGGACGTGACAAATTTGTATGTTAATAAGATCTATAATAATTATCATCAAAAAATTCAATCGTGTTTGTAAATATAGACATCTTCATATAGTAATAACTAATGATGTAATGACTTTAAATGATGGCGGATAGACCATTAATGTCTTTTAAAATCAGATTTAAAGAAAGGGCTTGAACTGATTCAAAAGGTTGATACCCATGCAGAAATTAATCAAAAATCTATTATGGTCATAATTACTGTTTGCTGTTCTATATTATGCTCCTGATCTAACATGGGCACCTCCTCAAGAGTAATAAGCGAAAAAGATGAAATGTCAAAAACGTTATTATAGAAAGTTAATTTCGCTTCCTGCTAAAAATAATCATATGAGAAAACATATGATCATGCGATATGATTTTTCAATGATTTCTCATCAGATGATTGATAAATTTTTATACGATTGGACATCCCATTATTTCATATTTTTTGGCAGTATTTTTCAGACTTTTTTTGCCCGATTTCTAATCTCATATTGAAGATAAAATTGTTTAATCCTTAGAGGAAGGGGGGGGGGATCCTTTAAAAATGTAATAGTCGGGTCTCAATTGACAAAATCATTAAAGTTTATGGAATATCTATTCACGAATTTGCACATCGTTTTGATTTCTCATCTGATTTCTTATCTAATATATTATCCTATTTCCTTGATGTAATTTTTCAATTCAAATCATTCAAAGTATAATTGCATCATTTACAGTATATAATTCATTATAAAAGTTCATAAGACAACATTATCGGACGTTCTTTTGTATTCTCAACTATAATTATTGTGAAACCAATAAATAATAATTCCAGTGAAAATTAAACAACAAAACAGACGGAAGAAGCTTCAATTTTGATAGTAGATATGACAACCCAAGATGCAGTTCAATGCGCCTAGTTCATTTCTAGTGGAAGTTCAGGGTGCGCCGTATTAGGGCCACCATTAAAATAGAAAATCTAAATATATTTTCGAAAATTCAATACCTCCAATTTTTATTGTAACTATAGCTTCTGACGTATTTTGGTGCGCTGGTTACCAATAACACGTATGAAAATTGTCGGCAAGGTCATTTTCAAGGTCAAAACTAAAAAAACTAAGTGCGGTTATTTTAACAAAAATGTTATCAATGAAAATTAGAAAATAAATACACTGGCTCAAAAAATATATATATATTTCTGAAAAATAACTGACAAGTAACACTAGGGAAGTGATAATCACCGATTTTTTTGAAACTGCGTATACAGGTACTTCTTTAAAAAGCATTTAACACGTGTTTTTTTGTTTTTCCCCAAAAAACATTTTTGGGGTAGAAATCACCCTTGAATGTTTGTAGTAATGGCCCTTGAATGTCTTTAGGGTTGAATAATAGTATGTTAAACATTATTTGTAGCATGTCTGTCAATATTGGGATATTGACGTTTTCAGGTCGCTGATGCAAAATTTGAAGTCAGATTTTGAAAATTCAAAATGGCGGATCCAATATGACGGTCGAATTTTTATTAATTTTTATGAATGTAATAAAAATTGGGATCTTTAAGTTTTGGCGGTCGCTGATGACGATTCTAAAGTCAGCATAGGTGATTTTAACTCTCCATCGGCAGAAACAGTCGGTTGGATGGAGTAATACCATCATCACAAATAATACCATCCAACTGATTGTTTCTGACGATGGAGAGTTAAAGTCAACTATGCTAATAGTCTTACAAGAAACAGGTGGCAAATTCGGACCAATTATCGAAAAGACATTGTATAAAGCTGACAACATCATCGCCTTAGCATCAAAATCAGGGAAATTGACATCAGACATTGCCATCAAATGGTTTGCTGATGTTTTTTTTACCAAATTCCGGAGAAAACTCCGTTCTTTTATTAGATTCTTGGACTGGCCAAACCAAAACCAAATTTGACAATCTACATATAGTAAATAAAACTATCAAAATTCTCACGATTCCACCTGGAACTACGACCTTAATTCAACCGCTGGACGTTTACGGTTTTAGATTTTGGTAAAATAGATAAAGATATCAATTTTCATTACATTCATAAAAATTAATAAAAATTCGTTCGCCATATTGGTTCCGCCATTTTGAATTTTCAAAACCTGACTTTAGAATCGTCATCAGCGACCGCAAAAACATAAAGATCCCAATTTTCATTACATTCGTAAAAATTAATAAAAATTCCACCGCAATATTGGATCGGCCATTTTGAATTTTCAAGATCTGACTTCAAATTCTTCATCAGTGACCTGAAAACGTCAATATCCCAATATTGACGGACATGCTACAAATAATGTTTAACATACTATTATTCAACCCTAAAGACATTCAAGGGCCATTTCTACAAACATTCAAGGGTGATTTCTACCCCAAAAATGTTTTTTGGAGAAAAACAAAAAAACACGTGTTAAATGCTTTTTAAAGAAGTACTTATATACGCAGTTTAAAAAAAATCGGTGATTATCACTTCCCTAGTGTTACTTGTGAGTATTAAAAAAACATCAAACATTTCTTGGATAAAAAATATTTCAGTTAAAATAATCATAATCAAGCCGTGCAACATTTTTAATTTCCCTGCATTAGTAATTTAATCAGTTTTGCTTGGATTCGTTTTTTTTTTGTTCTAGTCGATTTCTCACTTCTAATTCTTTACATGATTAATATATTAAAAATGTTTCGGAAATTTCTTATTAATTATATATCGTACTCGAAAACCTCGTAATCTTACAACGATCAAACGATTTTTACACCAACAAAAAAAATGTTGCATGACCCGAAATAGAAATTCAAAATAGGAAAGAGTTCAGCATGATTTCGAAATGTGCTCTAAAAGAAGTCAGTTGTCCCACATTCTTAGTGTTTTTTGAACATGATATCATTATGAGATCTTTAGGAACTCGTGTTCAGAAAATCCTCAGAAAGTGGGACATATAACTTCTTTTAGAGCATATTTCGAAATGATTCGGAACTCTTTTCTATATTTGGCTGTTTGGTAGTTAACGATTTTGTTCAATATCGAAATGTAGTATCCGTGTGATTTAACCCAACCTAACTCTACGAGATTTAGGTTTGCGACGCGGTGAAATTTTTAGGTGTAAAAAAATGGAGTCATTTTTCTATATTCGTAATCACCAGATCCAAAAAAAGATCAGTAACGAGTTTCAAAGCAAGTACGATAAATTGTTAATTGCATCGTCCGCCAGATTGGATAGTTTCAGTTTAATCAAGTAACTCTTATTCCGATGCACCATCTTAGATTCGACATTTTAAATTTTCCCAATCTGCCTCGAAAACCTTTGTATAAAAAATGCCAGCTGTTTCCCTAGAAAACATATGTATGCATGAACGGGTTAAAAAGGTACGATTCAAGCTCTGCTTTATATTTATCATAATATTTTGCAGACGTATAGAATGAACAGACCTTGAAATTCTGAACACAAGAAACTCATCGTATACATAACCTCAAATGCAAAGTTCTGTAATGTTATAATTAAATTAAAAATATTTCTGAATACAACAAAGATGAAAGGATTTTGATAACTACATACTCTTTCCACATTAAACAATAACTGCAATATAGAACAGTTTACAATATTGTCATTTTTTTTATCATGGTCTACATGGTTGATTACTAAATATTAAGTTATTAAGCATGGATTCCAAACCTGAACAATGATATCTTCCGAAGACATGATCCTCAAAATAAGCGAGGAATTGTGAGAAGTTCATATCAGTGCAGCTGACATTCCATTGGCAAAACCATATTTTGTAGGTTAGGTCATTGACAAAATACCAATTGTAAGTAATTTATACAAAGAGTGACAAGAATCATTTATTACAAATATTATAATACAATATTGCAGTTTATTACTTCACCTTGTAAACATTTTCAACAATATAATATTTTTGAACGTTTTTAAAATAACATTTTGAAAACCTCATAAAAAATTGATTCAAGCATTTCCATCCCTTCCCATATAATACATATCTCTTAAAGAGGTCGTCTCGTTCTCAGTCCAAAGTTATCTCGAAAAAGACCTCCTGAAGAGATCAGAATTATTATAATCTATAAAATGAGCTCTTAAAGATGTCTTACTTAAGACTTTTTAAAATCGTAATCTCGAAGAGGGCTTATGTTTGAGGCCATTTGGTTTCGGACCATCTCTCTTATAGTATAGGATTCCCAGAGTTGAGATTTGTGTGTCTTCCAAAAATACAAGGCGGCTATTGAATCCAAAAATGAGATCGCGCGATATTTACTTCATATGCACAGCGATAGTTTATAAGCTACAATGACAAAATTAGTGCTTAAAAACGAACTATGGTAAAAAGTATGTAAATTAATAAATTAAGGTACAAAAATAGAATCTATAATTTTCATTTCTATTATTTATTTTATATGTCAAAGCTCTCAAATAAAATCTCTTTTCTGAGACCTCATATTTGAGAGGTCTTGTAAAGTTCTTAAAATCGACGCATAAGCCTTCTTAAAGATTATTTTAAGAGATCTTTCTGATACGTATTTATGATATCTCTCCATTTTTAAGACTTCTTAAAGAGCTCTTCAAGATATCTTTTTATTGTTTGGGTTATGTGACTCCCCTGGCGAAAAAATCAGATTGAATAGGAATGACTTTCATTCCGTCTTAGTCCGTTTCATGCCGTAATCTGTTCCAATCCTGGCCATTCCTGTCGAAACTGAAAATGATATTTCGGAATGATTCAGGATTCGTTAAGATTGAACTCACGGAATGAAACGGATTGCAAATCGAGTGAGAATAACCGAAGACTCGTTCGGATTGAAATCGAGGAATAGAACGGTTTACATTTGTGTCTCGGAATGATCGAGGATGAAAACGGATAGAATTTTCCGGTATGACATGGATTGGAACGGAATGACAAAGTGACCCGGATTAAATTCGGATTAAACAGGGGACAGATTCCGGATAGTCTCGGATAGCACCGGTTTCGGTCGGATTAAATTCCTATCCGGAACTTTCGCCAGGGTCTTGAATATTTATCTGCCGAATACATATGTAACAAATGGGTATTATCAAAGCAGCTCTGATTTGTAGCTAAAACTTTAGGCTAAAAAACTGCCTTCATCGGTCAAAATATTTGTTACCTTTTTGGAAGACAAAGGATATAGATGTTATGTTGCTATTATACTATTGATATTGTGACGAAGTATTGAATACTATTAGTGATGTTTTACCTTATTCTTTCGTCCGTATTGCGGCAAAATAATATAATTAAACTTGAATGAGTCAATTAAATTTTCGGTTATATCGAGTCGCCGCATAAACGAGAAAAAAGTTTCTTATTCGCTTTCTTCCTTAGGAATTGCGACGAAAGATATACGTCCAGAAATGTATCGCTATTTTGGAAACACTTAGCTCATTTCGTCCATTTTGATCATCAACTTTCAACAACGTCCCAGACAGAAAAATAGAAAAGGGTTCAGAACGATTTCGAAATGTGCTCCAAAAGAAGTCAGAAGTCCCACTTTTTGAGGTTTTTTTTAACATGCGTTCATAAAGATCTCATAAGATTTCATAACGCCATCAAGTTCGCAGAAAACCCTCAGAAAGTGGTACATCTTACTTCTTTTGGAGCACATTTCGTAATTATTCTGAACTCTTTTCTATTTTGCAACATTTTTTTTTGGTGCAAAAATCTTTTGATCGTTGCAAGATTACGCGGTTTTATAGTACGATTTCTAATTAATAAAAAATGTCCGAAACATTTTTAATATGAAACCGCGCAAACCTAATCCAACAGACGCTATATGCGATTCGCCATCTTTAATTTTCTTAGTTGCATCAAAATAGTAATCAGCGTCCACGAAAAAATATACACGTATAGATATGCATTTCCTCCAGTGCAAAATAAATTTTTTCTGAAAGTAGCAGCGCCAGGTCTAGTTGTACAACTCTCAGATGAAAGAAATAAAATAGCCACATGGTATAAGTTTTTATATTGGACCTAGACCGTCCTGTTTTTATTAATTTTAATGCATTTTATGGTGTATTTCACATTGGAAATTGCACTTAAAAAAAATCTAAAAACTGCTCTTTTTTCTTCAACTGAAGACAATCAGTGGTTGGACATTTTCTTCGCTTTTTAAACAGCACAGGATGATAGAACGTTGCTGAAAGTTGATGATCAAAATGAACAGTTCGGGACGAAATAGGTTAATGTTGGGACGTATTATTTCGAATAGCTACAAACGCCATCTGCCGAAAAAAATAACTGGTAACTCATTATATCAGTTTGTTTAATTCATCTTAATTCGTTCTCGTTTACTTGGTCAACAAAAAACCATAAACGATGCTTCCAAATCACATTTACGGTACGCTATAGAGCTAGTCAAATTTAAATAAATAATCAGCTTCCTTCGTTACACGTCATATCAACTTCCTTCAGAAGGCTTGCATAAATATGAACTAGTATAAATTAACCGGAATATCCTATATAAAAAAGTGATGTTTCAAGGTAACTAAAGAAACTGATGTACCTTTCTATATTGTCTGTTTGAATAGTTTTATGTCCTTTCGATTGAACGGATTGAATGTTGTGTGAATCAGTGTTATCAAACGATAAAAAGATATCAAAAATCAGTTACGCAACCCATTGCATAAGAATACTTTGAGGGAACATGCATGTTAATCCCTTACCGGAATTAAGCCTACTGTAACATGTTTATTGTTGTTTTGGTTATCAAAGAGGCAATAAAACAGTTCTCAGCAATACGATACTTCGGATATTATTATTGCTACGAATTAATTATGACCGTTACTATGAAAATTTGAAAAATATGTCCATAGGACACAAATACATTGATACAGTTCTGCGAACAAACAATTCATTTACGATGAATGAGAAGGAAAGAAAAATGTAAAAAATGACTCTTTATAAATATCACACAAATGACATGAACATGTACGAACGATTTTATATTCATGTTCGTGAAATATGTACCTATGTAAAAATAATAGCGTAAGTAAATACTATTCCAGACGTACTCTAAGCTCAAAAATAGCTAAGAAAGAAAGTGTCTTTTTAAAAGAACGAAAGTTTCTATTTTTAATAAAATTTCATAATTGTGAAAAATATCTTCAACGTAATTTTGAGCTGATTCTGTTTCTTAGGAACTCAATTTCGTACAGCTTTTATTTTTGTTTAGAGTGTACGTCTTTTCACACTTAGCTCTTAATTCATCCTCATAAATAGTTAATCTAGACTTAAAGTTATGACTATCAAAGTATATACAATAAATTAGAAATAGACTGTCTTCATGTTATTATCTAAAAAATAAACTGTGAAGACTTCGTTCCGAATTCGCCTCTTTTTCGGATTTCAGAGCTTTCCACTCTTCGTGTTTTTTGCGGTTTCGGGGACCCCACATTTCCGATGGTTTAAAGGACAGCTTTATCATCTGAAACATCAAATTACATTTCTGAAGGAACAGTGGCCATTTTGAGGTTACGAATGAATGAAATATTACTGGATTTTGGTTTTGAAATTCACATCTTACTAAATATATTTTCTTAAAATCTTCACGATCCAATATTCTATTTTCTTTATCAATGGCTTTTTTATATTGATAATTACGATATATTTATAGTTCATTTAAAGTGTTTCTTCTTACCTCTGTAAAGGAAGAACATCTATTCTTCATGAATTCGTGAACCATCCATACTAGAATTTGTCCAACCCCAATAATGAACAATATCCACCCTATGGCTGTAATTTCGGATAAACTTCATTATAAAATCCAAAATAAAAATCTTATTTCGTATTATAAGTTAGCTTTTTCAACTGGAAGAGGACCTTCTAAAAAACGATTCCTTACCATAGGCGTACGTTGGATAATATTTCTTTCCGGCATATTTAGTCGGTTCGTACGTGACAAACGTATAAACAAGAACGATGATCATTAACAATGGAGTGATCAAAAACCAACACAGTCGCCAATAAAGTCCTGGACGGATACCAAGCATAAATTCCATATCGTTCAGGAAATTCCGAAGACCGTAAATCCAGAAGATTGTTATTACTTCCAAAACTCCCACGATTATGGCAACAAAAGTGCCGCCATATTCGTCTACCAAGTCAGTGAACCACAGACCACCCTTAAAACAGTAATTAAATGATGTTGTTAATACTGATATGAAATTCCAATCGAATAAATTCTGATTTGTTCTATACACATTTTTTTACTTACCGGAGTTACATAAACGAGACCAACGAAAAATCCAAAAATTGACATGTACAGTGCAGCTTTCCATTGCGGCAATTGTGGAAAATGTTTATTCATCACCGCGCAGGCGCCAGCGAAGAGGGCGATGGCACTTCCGGTCCCCAAGACGAACATCATAAAGAAGAATAGGACAGAAAAGAATTGCGGAGCAAACGTAAATCGAGCCAGAGCATCAGGATAAGAAACGAAAGCAAGTCCTGTGCCTCCTTGGACGACTTTAGATACGTCCGTAGTTCCCATTTCATGGGCTAAATTTCCCAAAATTGAGAAAATAGTGCATCCGGCCATCACGCTCGTAAATGTATCAATGGTGGTTACTATCATGACATCCCTAAAAAGTTACCCCAACAATTCAACTTCTATTCGTGAATTTCAGAAAGTAACAAAATTATCAGTTGCAAATACTTAACCTAAAACAATTGTTACCTGTCAACTCGATGCTCAAAGTTGTTGTGTGATGAGTAGGTTATAATCGGTCCAAAACATACTGAGAGTGAAAAGAAGCATTGTGTAATTGCTGCATACCAGACTTTAGCCGATAGCAAAGCATCCCATTGTGGTGTGATAAAGAATTTGACGCCGACCAGCGCACCATCTAGCGATGCGGCTCTACCCAGTAGAATAATCATTACGACGTATGGGAAAAGTGCAAGAAAGTATGCGGCTTTTCCAGAACTTTTAACACCTCGGCACATTATGCCAAAAATACATAACCAGCTAAAGGCAAGGCACAAAGTTAACTGCCAAGATGGTAGTCCTATTCCATCATCTATTGAATCGGCCTCTTTTACGACGAGCTTCCTGAAACAAAAATGTTGCGAATTGGATGGCTACATACTGAAAAGTATGTTCCATGCAGTTTATAATAATTTCGTATGGGAAACCATGTCAATACCGTTCAAATGGTTAATAATAATCAATTTCGTTTCATTCATTTAAGGAGGTTTGGGTATGAAATACTGTTTTCTGAGAGGGTGTCACATTATTCCACGCATCCAAAACTGTCCAGATCATTTATCTTGGATATATATCCAATCAACATCCAACGTCGTTTTAGGACATCATTTCATACAAAAAATGTATTCTACACACAAGAACCAGGTGCCAATAACTGTTAAGCTCTAGTTGGTTCATGATATGCAGGGTATCGTTATAAAGTTCAAAGGGTGTCACAAGATGGTGACCTTCAATTAGACCTTGGCGTCAATTTTGAGTATAATTTTAGTTCAATGTATATTTTTGATGATGCAACCTCTCATAAATGAAAAGAACGGATGATTTTGCGTTTGATTTTGTCGCTACGTTATCTGTTGAAGGTGATTTAAAGGTCATTTGGGGTTAAAGATCGCATTTTACTTCATTTTCCCTATGGTAATTCTTTTAGATGAAATATATTCCCTGAAGTTGTAGTTCAGCTAGTCCGAGTCCGAAAAGGACCACTGGATAGTGACCTTCCATTTGACCTCGACGTCACTTTTCAATATAATTAAAGTTCAAAGTGTGCTTTCCTTATAAATAGAACCCTTCATTTGCTCCTCAAGATTGTGTTCTTGATAAAAGTTATTGTGAGGTTAAGTTTAAAATATTACATTGAAAATCATTAAATTTTCTAGTTAGTCACATTGAAAGAAATATGTTTGTAATTACCGATAAGTGCCAATATTTTTCAGCAAAATTCAAATCATTTTAGCGCATTCAATAAATCCCCATTTCTTAAGTTTTATTTTTAAGTTTATTGGTGCAGTTTTTATCCACATCAAATCAAATTTCATCAAAAGTTTCGAAAAAATTTATGGAAGTATTTGTTATTATATTATTTTTTTATAGTCTTCTGTTTTAGTTTATCCTTTAAACTGAACATACATTTTTGAAATTGTTTGTAACGTGATAACGTTTTATTATTAATATTACTAAAAATTTCTTAGAATAGTTTTATTATTAACATTATTAAAACGTTCTTTATGATATAGTCTATAATGTTACGTAAAATTCTCCGTTCTTTAAATTTCTGAAGCAAAGAATGGACAGTTGCATTAAAGGAACATACCTTGTCCTTCAATTAGACCAAAAATTAAAGTCAAGGAGAAATTGAAGGTCGCCTTGTAACTCTTTTCCATCCTTACCACTTTAGTGTGGAACAAATTTCATATAAAAGAGTTCCCGTAGGCAAAATGAAGTAATATATTACATTTACCCCAAAATTACCTTTCCCAGTACTGCCTTTATACCGATTGTGAAGTTTTCCCGACGATCGGCACAATACCGGCAATGTACTGGGACCGTACTGATTCAGTATATATAGTTTACTTATAATTGTGTGCGCGCGCATGTGTGTAAATGTTTAGTCAGTACTGGCGCGGTACTGCGCCGGTAGTCAATTTCCACCTGGGAATATGGCGACATAATCTAACCTTGTTGACCGGTCTAAAGTTGACCGTAATTTGGGGAGCAAATATGGAGCGTTCCATTAAAAAACATACTTTGACCTAGAATTATATTAAAAATTGACATCAAGGTCAAATTGAAGTTCGTCTTGTGGCCTTTTTCACACCCTATAATTTTAGCTTAGAATACATTTCATCTAAAACAGCTACCGTAGGGAAAATTAAGTAAAATACTGCATTTACCCTAAAATGACCTTGAAGTTACCTTCAACAGAAAATATGTTGACATAAAAATTATCCGTTCTTTTCTTTTCTGTATCGAAAAATGGGAGTGCCATTTAAAAAATACAAGCTTTTGATTATACTCAAAATTTACATGAAGCTTAAATTGAAGGTCATCACCTTGTAGCCCAAAAATTTCTCATCAACAATTCCCAACCGTACAATTTCTGTCTGAATGATTTGTCTGTTCTCGTTTTTTGTCTTTTCCAGAAGAGTTATTCAGGTGCACCATTAGACACTCTGCAGGCATGAAATACAATTTACACCCACATGATTTCACATACGCATTCTTAAACATCCTCTTCATTATTTTGTACCGTGGCTCAGAAAAATGTTCATTAAATAAAAATATGAATTTATTTGTAATATTAGTGTTTACATATAATTATATTGTAACTAACCTAAAATAAAGTTCGGCTGCGCTTTTGACAGTCCCATTTCCAATTAAGCTCAGATTGGAATTAGCATCGAAGCAATTGTTCCCCCATTCGCTCCGACAGTAGGACCAAGGCAGCTGCGACTGTAGGCTGACGACGAAGTAATAAACAGTCAGAGCCATCAAACTGCAATAGTAAGAAACGACGCAAAAGGCCGCCAGCACTTGGCCGTAACCTAGACCTTTAAGCGACGTATAGAATTCCCGAAAGTCAAACATGAAATCTCTAGGATTGGATGAGTAAATCTTTTTATCTATTATTGTTTTAAGAACAACCATAATTAACATTCACACATACTGACAAGCATAGTAGGGTACACTAGTAAGGAAGTTTTCTTAATTCTATCTTAAAAAGTGTTCGTAAAATACAAACAAATGTAATTTGAACTAGATAATCTTGTATACTGTACTTTTAAGAAAAATATTGTGCGGCGATGCCAGATTTCGAAAAATTTGTATTTGGCAAAATAAAGTTCGTGATTTTTGAAAAAAAAAATGATTTACCGCTTAGTAGTGATCCAAAACAAAGTATAGCTTTGTTCTCGTACGCTTAAGCGCTGTAGTGATTTAAAGAAAAAATGGGATCCCTTGGGGCCTCGTATGCGCCTTAAGAATTAAATGACTTTTTTGCCCGGGCGTGCGTAAAGTCATTTTTTCAGTGCGTAAAGTGATTTTTTTTCCACTAGTGCGTAAAGTGTCTCACGAGGAGCTGCAGACGCCGAGTGTACTTTTTTTCACGAGAGCGACACGTGCAAACAAGGCTCCGGCGAAGCGGGTGACGAGTCAGTCGCTCGAGTGAAATAAAGTTACGCACGAGATGCATACGATATTTTATGCCCGGCAGGCGCCTGCAGCTCCTCGTGAGACACTTTACGCACTAGTGAAAAAAAAATCACTTTACGCATTGGACAAAAAATGACTTTACGCACGCACTTATAACGCACGCACCGGGCACAAAATATCGTATGCATCTCGTGCGTAACTTTTTATCACTCGAGCGACAGTCCCCCACTCGTCGCCGGCTTCGCCGGAGCCTGGATTGCACGTGTCGCTCAAGTGAAAAAAGTACACTTTACGCACTAGTTCCATAATATACTATTTTACTGTCATAACATGTTTAATTAATAGGTAACAATAATGTCTATAAATGCTTATAATGAACGGAAGTGTAATGTGTGATTTTCAGTTAGTCGAGTATATGACTGGCAACCGAAAAGTCCCAAGTTCAAGTCCCAACAGGTGAAATCTCTCGAGTTCAATACTCGTGTTTTTTAAAGTAAAAAAATTATCATAAAATCGTAAAATGTGTGTATTGTTATCATCATTGTGACAATACTGAAAAAATTGCAACACATGAGTTTTAAAATTTTAAAATTTAATTTTTTGCACCAGTTTGATCTTCAAGCCGAAACATTTTGAACACGATATTTACAAAAATCTGAGGTATTCTGAGGCGGGAAATAATGAAAAATATAAAGATAAGTGACAAAAAACACACGGAATCCAGGTTTCTTTTAAATAAATGCTCCGAACTTTTTTAGTTTCAAATTTGCCGCATTTTTGGATAGACCATTAGAAAGAGGAGGATTTGGACCATAAAAAACGTTAACTCCAAAATTGTTTCACTGCGTTTTACTACAAAAAAGTACGGTTAAACTTCACGTTAAATTTATGGACATTTCACATTTGGTCCTTAAAGGGGTAAGACGTCTTACTCATTTTAAGAGACCCCAAGAACTGGTTAGAAAGAGCTCTTACAAAATAAGAGCCATCACTGTTACGATTAAATAAAAAATAAAATTGTAATTCCGTAGATAGACAGTTCATAGCTTTTGAAATAATTACTAATATTAGTAAAGAAATATTATTTGCATTATTAAAACCAACGTCAACTTTTGAATCGAATAATTTTCATCACTGCATCCCTGGTAGAAATCGCAACCAGATATTAGACATTTATTGTCCATTATTCTTGTGTAATGCCTAAGATTAGACATGTCTAAAGTATTTTCTTAGGTAATTTTTTGCTTGAATGTGAGATTTGTTCAATTAATTAGTTAGCCAGTTTTTCAAGACAATTTTGATCTATTATTAGATATCAAAAGCATTAAAATTTTACACACAGAAAAATAATTAAAAAATCTAACACCGACCGGGAATCGAACCTGGGCCAACTAGTTCCACATCCGTGAACTTAACACGCGCGGCCAAATCACCGTTACTATTACGGCGATAAACAAGGTTCACATTTTTACGCCCATATTTAGAAAAAATGTACATAATTTTTTACTATAAAAAAAGTACACCAATAATTTAAAAAGGTTTTTGGCCAATGCTGTCTGAAAACATGATATATTTTTGTAAAATACTACGAAAATGTATAATATATATATAAATTATAATTTTGTTTAGGAACATTTTCCACGAAGTGCATATTTCTGCAACGTAACAAAGAAGATGTTTTATAAAATTAGTAGTAAAAAATATTCTTGTTAGAAATGTTAAAAATAATGTTTATATTCTTTTAACGAACTATATCAAAAATGCTATCAGAAAATAACCTTAAAACAACAGGACAGTTTATAAAATAGCTTTCCAATCTCCAATGGGTTTCTATCTTACCCCGTATGTTGGAAGTCACTATATTGTCATTTGAAATAATTTTCTTGCAGAATTATTAGAAAAAATAAATTTGTGCAATTTAAGTCAAAGCTTCACGTCCAACATTTAGTTGGTACGGAATGGAAATAACTTTGAATAGTTTCAACGTACATAAAAATGTTCTGCATACTATTGTACATCTTTCATGCCTAAGAATTGGACAGAAATGTGAGAATTTTTCAGTTAACGTATGTTTTGTTTAATATTAGACAACTGTTGGACATTTAGTAGACACTTTTATTTTATACATTTTTGCACAAAAATATTTGCCTAAAAGTTAGTTTTAATCCATCAAAGATACTTACTTTTTCTACCATGGATGCGAGAACAACAAAAATATAAACAAAACTATATGGAACTTTTACAATCTGGATTCGATTCCTTCAATATTGGTGACATATTCCTCTAATTTTCGATATTTGGCTACGAAAACAAAAGCATATAATTGAAGAATTCTGAAAATAACCGTGCTGTAACTACTGCATTAATTCGTAATAAAGAAAATAAATAAACTTCAGAATAATTGGTGACCTCCGTTACGGATTTTCCGTTCCGCTGTTTTCTTTAAGTCTAATTATGCAAAATTTTGTCGCAATGTCACTGTACGTATTGCCTTTGTTAACCCAGATATAGATTAATTACTTTTTTATCCCAAGACCTCGTCTACGAGAATAATTACTTTGGTAATTTCGTATTTGTTAATATCGCAATTATTTTTACATTAATAATGACTGCGACATTCCTTAAATGTCATTGATACATTTCAAATATAATTATTAATATACATCCAGAAAGATACACAATGTGTTGTTTATTACACAACAATAGTTATTAATGAAAATCATTTTAATTACTGTTACGACGTTGATAATGACTATATACATATGTTAGTCTTCCGTCTTTTTAGTTCCATGTTAACACTTATGATATAGGCTATTAGTCGTTGGATACATATCTAGTTTGCAGGCCGGCGAGTGTAAAAATTGAGGAAAACAAAGTTGCAAATTGTACACTATTTACAGGAAGCATATATTTAAGTCAATTGACATAATTTACATTATCCTTATTACTGATGCTGTCAGATATTTCAAGATGAAAGTAAAGATTTTTTTCTGTATATCAGTTGGACGCAGGGAATCAATTAAGTCTCATGTTTTCTTTAATAATAAAAGTATTTTAAGTTATCACACGATTCCACTTGTTTCTTTAAAGATTTTGTCCGTCATTTTTAATCCATCCCTTTTGAATATTTGAAATAATTCGTGAACTCTAATTAAATTAATCTCTCTCAGAACTGGCAGATATGGTTATTTGGTCAGACATGCGTTTGATCTCATGACGCAATTTTATTTGCCAATTTTAGATTAGAGAAATAATCCTCCGAAATAAGATTTTTGAAAACTCTTAACCTTCTCATATGTAACACAGTAATCGAGAAATATCCGAAAATTTCGAAGGTCTTAAAAATTTTATCGATTTTTTGCTACTGAAAACAAATCCATTTTCCAATTTGACCCATCACCTCAGTTTCTTCCAGATATCCTAACTTCAAATTGTCAAACCGGATACTTTTAAATATTTTGAATCAAATATCTTAAAAACCTGACTTGAAGAGTCAAATTGGATGATGGCTTTCAGCCAAAAATCGATAAAATCCACTATCTCTGATTCAAGTTATCTCCCATTTTTTTGGTCCTGTGTGATTATTTTGATACTAGCAGTTTTGGGTGCGGGTCGAAAAAGCGATAAATTAATAAGCCGACAGGTAAAAAAATCGACAATCAAAAATCCGACTGTCCGCTGGTCAATGTGTCTATTTTTATGTGTCTTTTTTTACCCGAACCCGAATTTTTTCCATGGAAATATCTCACAGAATCTAAATATGAAATAGTGTTACTAAATTTTTTGGACACCCTGTATAATTAGCCAGAAAATATAGGGGATAAAACATGGAATTCAATGAAACCTGCGATGAATATGAATGAGGTTACAGAATCATTCATTTCTCCTATTTTAATTGAGGTATTGTAATAAGTGTTCAACTTGAAATTTGATGAGACTATACGCTCCCGATAATAAGGACGAATTTTGTACTTCCTATATTCTTTTAAGGATCGTTGTCAGTCGCTCATTAATAACAGGATAATAAGTTGAGAATGATACACGCGATTTAAAAAGCGACTTTCGTAATGACAGGAGAAAATGACATAATAACCGTTTAGCTACAATAGTAATTTATGACGCAGAGCATCTAATGACTTCAAATACTTAGGAGTGACAGTAGAAGTTTTTGGTCCTCAGAAATTGACGACACACTTTTATGAAATTAAACAAATTTTGTTATTTGCAAATTGTTTTCGAAAAGACTGGTGATTTTTGTCACAATGGTGAATGATGAACATTTTAACTTGTGGATATCATTTTTTTATGTTTGAATAAAAATGAGGACTGTTTTGCAGTGTTTTGTTACGCCAGGAAATGATCCAATCATAATCGTAACTCTGTGTAACTTACATTCTACTCGACAGGAGCAGATCATGTGCTTTTATTTCGAAAACTATTTGTATGATACTAGTCAATAAGCACACATTTTCAAAAAAGAAAGCAAATAATTCTTTAAAATAATAATACTAAAAAAATTAGGATGTATAAAAAAAAAACAGTTTAATATTTAACATTTTGAACTGACGGTCGATCACCTGCATGATAAAGTTCGACCACTCACCACGTGGTGGTGCAAAGAGCCGCCCGAACGCGTGACGTAATATCTAATCTTTCTCGCAAGTGGTTGGAGCACGCTTATTTCAGTACATAAGAATGGCGGCTGTTGAGGATACACTGTATATAAATGAAACCGGTAGTACTGTACATCGTTTCCAGTAATTATATATTTTTTTGCAGGTCAACATATAATGCGAATACATTTCATTACAACAAAATTGTGTTATGACAAGCTGAATTAAGTTTTAAATTACCATAGAGCGGGCATTCGTTTAACCTGTTTATAATTCTATAGAAATATTTTTAAATTATTTTATTGATAAACAACGTTATTCTTTTCATTACTATAAAATTCATTTCGCTTTCTGGGTACATAATTGAACAATTTACTGGTATGAAATTATGAGTAATTTACCTTTCATAGCTGGAGCCATTTTCCACGACTTCACGCAAGGTTTGCTTGTAAATTGTCCTAGTAAAGCTTCCAAGTAATAGAAAGGTTTACCGACGAGAAACAATACGATGATGTATGGAATTAAAAAAGCACCACCGCCATTCTCGTATGCCTTGAATGGGAATCGCCAGATATTACCAAGGCCCACGGAGGTCGCTATGCAGGACATAAGAAATTCCAATCCTCCGCCCCATTCCTGATGGTCTGCATCCGTTGTAGGCTAAATTGCAATTAGGAACCAATCAAATATTTTAGTAATTATTGCTCAACGCATGATAAAAAATTGTTATCGCACTAGGATGCAAAATGCGATTTTGCGCTTTGTTTTCATAGTGGGAAATGAAATTTTGAAAGCATGGGGAACAATTATTCAAATTAACTAATATTGTGAAAATAAGTTCTTCATATGATGCAGAGAAAATGTCCTCATGGCCATAACCTAAAAAAACAGTTTTTGAGATATCCAAGTTAAAAAAAAACAAAATTCAGAAAATCCCTGTACGACATGCGTTTCAATGTTCGCCAGGGGCCATTTATTTTAAACTTTTTAATACTTTCGTTTGGGAGGTTATGAATCAATTCTTTCGTTTTATTTGAATTTATTTGAATATACACGTGGATATTAACCCATTAAATTGTCAAAAACTGCGATCCAAAGAAGAAGTTTGATTATTTCCCTTAAAGTTTATTTGAGTTTGATATATACAATGGGTTTCCGGGTTGCTGGCCATGAATCTGTCTTTAAATTTTCGACATTCAAAATGGCGACTCCTGTAATGGGAATATAACATGTCACAATTTAGTAACAATTTTCAGTTTGCCATATTGCATCCGCCATTTTTAATTTCAGAAGTTCGTTATGAGATTCGTGAACAGGAACCCTGAAAACCCCTGTACGCAAATTTTTACAAAAACTGAAATAATTTAACGATGTTTGTCCGACATATTTGATACGCCATCTTGAATTCAAGATCAGCATATTAGGCATTTTCAAACGTCGTTTTTCAATTATGTTTCATCATCTTTTTTCAATTTGTAAACAAATACATTTTTATTTCTTGCACTACTTTTTTTGTATTTTTATATTTTGCATATTAAAAATATTTCAATTTTTAGTCATTTTTTACGGAAATAAATGTTTCTAAAGGTATGGTCGAAATTTCCGCTAAATAAGTTTTATTATTTTTTCTACTATTGGAGGAAAACATGTTCAACTTGGTTATTTTTCATCCTAGAAAACCCATAATTCGAATGCTATTTTGATTCTGTAAGCAAAATGAAAAGAAATCCAGATGGGAAGTTTTAACCTTAATCGGCTGGTGATTTCGCAGAAAACAATTATAATTTATTCGAAACATTTTTTTTCGGTGTTTCTTCGAAAAAATTACGTATTTCGACATTCAATAGGGCACTAATGACTATTAAAAAAGGTACTAATAGTATATTTATCAGGTATAGAGTTTTTCCAAAAATAGTATATTATTCGCCTTGGAAGGTGGAGCAGAAGCGCCATTTCGCTGCGAGAAAGATGTCTACTCATTTGGGGATAAATGTCAATAAATAAGTATAAAACATGGAGCAGTTGAAACTAATATTTGGTGCAGCGTTCTTGAGTGTGATTTCAAAGGAGGACGATTATTGCTTGGTTTTCCTAAAAAAAACGTTCAATATTGAGAAACAAATGAAAGATTATGTGCAGAATTGACAAAAAATTAAGCTCCAACACGAGTGTTTGTGTGCACATTTTCGAGAATGTAGATTTAACAAAACAATTACTCGATAACATTTAATATTGGAATAAAATTTCTGGAATGCATTATTTCAAAATGGTTCATACCTAAAGTTAAATATTATACCGAAAAACTGAAAATGAGTGTGAAATGGTCAATATTTGTTCTGACAGTTGAAAAAGGAGGTTAAAAAAATTGGAAACTTTATTTTAGTCATCGTAAAACATAAGAAGAATTGCTCTTAATTATTTGTATTATAAAAACATATCTGCAAATCTTATTTCACAAGTTAAAATAGCATCGTTGTTATTGTACAGTTAGTTTTGTTAATACCCGACAAAATCAATTATATCGAAACAAAACACTGCATACGATTAAGTAACATGAGAAGTGTGTCTTTTCGAACATAAAAATTATGCTTTAGTAAGTCCGTACAAATAAATGTCAACTATATTAGAAACTCCAAGAAAAACCTGAACAAAAAGAGACATTTGCATGACACTTGCCATTACAAAAACATGTCCAATCACGCACCGATGAGATATGACGATTTACGCGAAATAAAGTGCGTGTTATACGATTCAACCATTTAATATTCAATCAAGTCTCATTATTTCTATTATTTTGAAAAAATATTCATGGGTATTTGCAGAAAACAAATTTTATATACATTTTTAGAAATTGTAATAATAATTAATTTACAGTATCAATTATAGTGTTGGTTGTTTTCTGGTCTTAATTAAACTTGAATATAAATAAAAATTAGCGTAGGAAAAGAGATATAATGTAAATAAAATAGGGAACTATTGGAGGGTAATCAATAGAAATTAACGTTTCGACCCCCTAATTCGGGTCCTCTTCAGAAAGGGTATGAAAAACCGGAAAAATTTGTTCGTATTTATATTAAAACATGGCCACGGAATATATATGTGTTGGTATAGTACTGAGAATCAACGCGTTGAAACGTTACTTTTGATTTACTTGTTAATTTAAAAACGAATGGTATATTTCTGGAAGATTCGAGTCCTCAAATCTAATGTTTACTTTGTTTTTCTCTTTGTTGATAATGAAATTTTCCACATTGTATCTTTTTTCCATGTTTTTTCTTTTGCAAGAATTTTTGCATTTTTGTAATCGAAGTCATGACCAGTTTCCATTCGATGTAAAGTTAAACCAGAATGTTGTTCACTGTTTTTGGTTAAAATATTCTTTTCGCATGTTCTTTTATTCGAGAATCAAGAGGTCTATAGGTCTATCCTATATGTAGAATTTGTTACATTAAAAGCATGGTATTTTTGTGAGATAAATATGATTTTATTTTAGCATAAACCTGTCTCGACTCTATGTACTTTAAATTTAAAGACATTGTTTACAAACAAATTTTCCGAATGCCGATGGGTTTTCCTCTTTCCCCCGTCCTCGTGTATATTATAAATAAATTAAATTTAAATCCACCATTCTGTTTAGATATGTGGCTAACATTCTAACATGTATTCCAGATGATAAAGAAAGCCAGTTTTTAAATTAATTTAATAATTTTTATCCCGAAAAACAGGCTTAAATTCTCTATAGAACGAGAAAACAATAAAGAAATAAACTTCATTGATACCAGAATTTTTATACAAAAAGATGAAACTTTAAAGCATGATTGGTACCACAAAACAACGAGGTCCGGTAGAAACAACAAAAAAAACATGTTATTTTAACTGTAAAACTGCGGTTTTCTGCTAGTATTAACTATCTTATAATATTTTTCATGACTTCTAGCACTTTTTTCAGAAATTCAAATTAAATCATTCCTTCGATTCAATTATATAGGAACTTTAGGTGGTTTCTTTTAAAGAAACGTGTCAATATTACATATCTTATTTATTATACATATAATAAATAAAAATACCTATTTGTTATTTTTTTAACTACCTATATCATTGAATCGAAAAAGTTGAAATTTTGAATTCCGTACATTAGGGGTCTGAAATAACTAATAAATAACTACGAAAAAGTCTAGTAACAACTTCTAACTAAGGACAACATTTACTGGGAAAAGTGCCAGAAGCCGCAAAAAAATACGATAGTTAATAGTACCTGAAAACCCGGTCTTACTGTTAAAATATTTATTAATTTATTGTTTTTTTACATGCATTAACCAAAAATGCGTATACTTCTTGTTACGTTTTTGCCGATTTCCATGATGATAGCTTGTTAATTGAGGTGTTATTATAGCGTTGAAATAAAAAAGAAATAGTATATGATGCTGCACCCACCCTAAAGTAATAATTAACGATTTAGTTTATGTTTGTTGACGAAACAAATCTCATAACGCTTGCACATAATTAGCTAGAGGGTTGTCTATAAATAAACCGCATAAAGCTTTTTCAGATCATTTTTGGCCCCTACCTCCCTTCCGTAATACCATGCAGGCATCAGCCTGATTACCACCTCTCTTTCAAATCTTACGAAATATTTGAAATGTGTGCAAAATTTAAAATATTTGAATAAGGCAAGGATTTTTCTCAAGAAATAATTATCCGGAAGTAATTTCCTTTTCAGAATGTCCCGGAACAATATTTCACTGTGCAGCCATATTCTTTTAAGCATTATTAGGGTTAGGCGGAGTTCTAATTGGTTAGGGTACGTTAGTTTTAGGGCACTCATATACTCTTAGCCATTATTAAAGGTAGGCGGAGTTCTGACTGGTTAGATTATGTTAGATTTAGTGCACGCGTATGCTTTTAGACATTATCTCGAAAATAAGGCTTCAATTCGTTGTTTTGACAACGGATCAAACATGGCGGACAAAACTTTAATATTTAAAACTTTACTATTCAAGAGTTTTTTAGGTCGCTAACCAGGATTTTGAATTCAGTTTTCATAAATTCAAAATGGTGGATCAAATGCGGCGAATAATCCCCAGGCAGTGCCTTTCGTATTCAGCAGAGTCCCGGTATATTGGCCCGCTCGGTTCCTCGCTTTCCCCTCCCGTCTCCTTATATTTGTCAAAAGAAGGGGAGTGCCGCTTCTCCCACTCTTCTCAGTCGCGTTACGTTCGTGACGTCACAGCAGGCTCTTCCGGAGGCCCCAACGCACAAGGTGGGGAAAAAGAGAGCGGTGACAGACAAATATAACGAGACGGAACTGGGCAAATATAGCGGGACTCTACTGTAGTTTACGAGCGTTTCGTATCTGTCATGCTAGTTAGTTTGCTAGCTGATTTTTTTAACAAGTTGAATTCTGAAAATAGTCACGGTATGAATATTCGTCGATCCCTAAATCCTTACAATACAGTTCAAATGTATGTACTTATTCTTTGTTTTTTCACGAATATGCTTTATCTAATGTATTATACCTTGTAATCTATAGCGATTATAATTTTGTTGTATATTACCACAAGACTAATTAGTCATGTCATAATAAAGACATACATACATACATATATAAATTTGTATTCTTCTACAATTATAATAAAGTAGAATTCAAATTACAAAAAGAAATAGACATAATGGTTTTATATTTACTAATACATTAGGAAGGTAAAATGAAGATACCACGTTCTTATTGATTGTTTTTGTGGAAAAAATAACAAAAAATCACATAGGTTGTTTTTAACAAATAATTTAACATATTTTTAAAGGAATTAAACATTCGGACTACTAATGCAGCGTAGTGCACCTTTGAAGTAAACAATATCTATTATTCTGCACGAAATAGTAAATTTTCCAAAAAGCTGAGTAATATAATAATTATGTAACTAATTTGTATTACTGATGTATTGTATAAATGTATGAAATTTACGTCATTTTTACGAAAAATAATTCTTTTTATAATGAAATCTGCCTTTACATTACTATCTCATAAGTGATACAATTTCTAAAACGATATTTATCCGTATGTCTGTTAAAGTAATTGGTTCTAGTTGTGTTTAAATATCTGATAATATGAAAGAAAACATCGTATATGCTTCTATATATGAATTTAGTTGGTAACGTCTATCGCTAAACTGTATTAAAACAAAAACTGGTCATCATCTAACGCAATTTAGCTATTTTTATTTGAAACTAAAATTTAGCAATGGCAACGAATAATTAGGGAAGAATAACTATTTCTAGTATTTGCATTTCTTTGCTTTTATAATTTAAACATTTTTTAAGTATTCGAACAAGAACTGAAAACGTTAAAAACTTTATTAATTTATTATTATTATTATGATTTTTACAGAGATCCGAATTTAGTCTCAGACGTCCAACATTTTTGCGCTACCGAATTCGCTTAAAATTCGTTAGTCCGAGATTTACTTATAAAATGGTTGCAATTTTCTTAATATTATTTTAGAACGGGAATATATAAGACAAATTTAAAAAGTTAACACCGTTTCGCGGATTTTATATCATTGAATGTTTTCCCCCTAATAATCGGGAAGACAATAAACTTCTTATCTTCGAAATAATCTTCAACCTCATGTCGTCAATGGTCACCTCCAGTAATATTAATCTTTACGATATTTATTTCCTTATATCTTTATTTTTAATTTTAGGAAGGCTTTTCACAAAATATAATTACTGATTAATTGGTTGATAAGTTTTTATAATTAATAACATTCATTACCTGCCACTTGATAGCAAACGTTGAGTATAAGGTAAATATTGGGAGTTTCCCGACAGTCTTACATGTATAGGGTACACCGTAAAAAAATACTTATAATTTTGTTAAGTAGAAATGTTCTTCAACCTAGCAAAATGCAACGATGATAAAATAAATTGTTTCTATATTGAAAACGACAATGAATTATGATAATGGTAGCTTTTTCTAACTGAAGACAAAAAATCAATGGAAAACTTTTTGAAAATAACACAAATCTCGGTTTTGCAAAAACTTACCGGAGGATCGCCTTTTGTATTGACTTCATCAGTGGATTTAGTGATGGCAGATTCGTTTTGTCTTTGGGATGAATCGAAGTCCTTGATTTTGTTCTCGTACCGCTCAGGTCGTAATTCATCTTCTTGAAAAGCAGCGTTAGATATTCCCAGTCGTTTCTGAAATATTTTAAATGCAAATATTTTCTGCACTTGCAAAAAATGTGTTGTCACTATTTTAATGGAATAGAATTTACAAATGCCATATTTTATAATAAATTTGTAAAATTATAACTTACTTTATTTTGGTAGATATATTAATTTGTATACATCGGTGATTTATTATATTTTACATTTAATAATGACAATATCAATAATCTACTAAAATAGTTTCCGGGGAAAATTACCGAAATGTTCGAAAATTGAGGATATAATGTTGACTAATGCCGAAGATCCCACATTAATTAGCAAAATAATATTTAAAATCCATGACTGCTTAAAAAGTTTCTGAAATCTTCAACTTCAGAACATTTCAATAATTTTCATACAGCATATTATTTCGGTGTACGTTGAATAAAAAATAATAGTATATATTTATTTGCATAGTATAAAATTAAAGATTTACTTTAAACCAAAAAATAACTTTTTAGTTTTAATTAATACTTCTTGCGTTTAACAAATCTGACTCCAATAAATGTTTATTATTATTTAAACTTATACAAATTTGTTTAAATTTATGCCCTAAGTATATTTAGAATAATGTAACTATAGAATTAAAGTAGCCCTTTTTAGTTAGGGCGGTATTTCTACTAATATTATAATTTTAGGGAAAAAAAATCATATTTAACAAAATAAAGAAAAAAAAAGAGAGAAATACAAGAAAAAATGGTGTAATGTCATTTCTTTTATTGTAAATCTTAAAAAGTCGTAATAACATTTATATTAGTTTAACGAATTTAATGGTCCTAGTCCGATAAATGCTCGAAACGCGAGGATTACTTATTTTATACTACTTTAAATATAATTATCTCCAGTGTATTTCGTTTATAAAAACCGCATAACTAACTGGCACACTAACAGGATCGATTGATGTTTACTGTTTTTGCCTTTGTTCATTATATTTCAGTTATTGAATAAAATAAAAAAATATGACAACATCATATTCAAAACCTATCATAAAAAAAGTGATATCTACTCTCACAGACATTAATGTTCGAGTATTATAATCACCTTACTTTTTAAGGTTGTAACATTACATAGAGATTAAGAAACCTTCACGTAACCTTATGTCAACCTTACATTATGATGTGAATCATCGGCTAAACTTATTAAGTAGAGGATACAGGAAAATGTTAGAATAATGTTAAACAATATCCCTGTAACATGAATGCAATGTCCCATCTAGATTAACGTTTAACACATCAATAAAAAAATTATTGTATTTAACATACGTTTATATCATTATATTTTACAAATTTTAAAATTAGTAATTATATATTTTTATTAAATATTTGAAAGTTACAATTTTAACTGTATTTCATTTATAACATAAAATTGTAACAGGAAATTAGAGCAAGATTGTTGTAAGGTTACATGTAGGTCTCGCAATAGCTCAGTGTACTCTGTTCGATCTACATTGGAAAATGTACCTAATATTCACTCCGAGCGGTGTAATATGTAAGAATTCCAAAATCATTTTTATACCGAGAGTCAAAACATTGCTGCAAAACTCAAAATTTCATCTAGCGCCGATAAAAGAAATTAAGTCGATTGATTGTACAAACAGCAACCTTATAAAAAGGTTAATAAGACTCTAATCCGGAAAGTTCTGCAACTTTAAATTTTCTGTGTTCTGTAAGGTTATCAGCATTAAGTTACAGTGTAAGGTTCATTATAGGTAACATTTTCACAACATCATGACGAGTGGTTTAAAGGTTTATGGTTATAATCTCTCCGTAACCTTGTCATAATCTTCTGTTCTGTGAGGGTATTATGTTCTAATTTTTTAAAATTTTAATTTACACATATATTCACTTAAAAAGTAACATTTTAGCGGTACTTGATACTTTTACAACTTAAATTGAGTCCCTTTAAGAAAAGAAACGTTAATTTATTATTCAATAAGTGTTACTATACAGTTTGTTTTGTGAACATTTAGATTTGTTTGTTAAAGTTAACTTGTTCTGTTCAATATATAAATAATTGTTGTATTTGTAAAATTTTATACAATTTACAAAATAAAAAAGATTGACGTAAAAGATTTTGCAAAATGGGAATATTAAGTGACAGTGTACTCCAGTTATCAAAAGGCGCCGTACCTCGTGGAAAACGAATAATACTCGGAGGTTTTGGCCACAGGTAACGAGTACATTGCCTAATTTTCGAAATTCAAAGTGGCCGATGCAATATGGCATCATGTTGGACCAATGAACCTGCCATTTTGGATTTTATAAATCTGACATTCCTAATCAGCGATCCGGAAAACCCTCAGTACTAAGATTCGTCAAAATCGAACAAAGTTTCGAATTTCGATTCCATATTAGATTCCCCATTTCGAATATTGGAATTATGGGCCTTTTTTCAGTACTTGAAGACAGCTGTTGATAGGGCGAATAAGAAGATCCTGTGGATAATGATGAACCGACAAGATAAGATGTGTATTACAGGTTGGAGAGAAGACCTCGAAAGAATTTTGAGTATTTCCATATAGGGACATATACAATATGGACTATTCAATATACTGACGATATAGTGTTGGTAGCAGAAAAGGCTTGAGAGATATATATATAAAGGTAGTTAGGATTACGAGATTTTGTGGTGGGGAGAAAAAAGAATAGTGGAAATGAAAGAATACATTTACGTTGGGCATATATTAACAAGGTATGGAGTGGGCGAAAAACAAATAAGTGAGAGAGTGAGAAAGCGCCGGGATTAGCAATGGAATGAGTACAGTGGTCCCCGTTCTAACGCATATGATTCGTTCCATAAAAAATGGCCGCCCCCATCCAAACGCATATCCTCTCTCAACCCCCACGTTAAGGCAGGGACCACTGTATAGGGAAAGAAAATTTTAGGGGAATATGGAATGGAGAAAGTTATTTGACACTATAGTAGTCCCCTTCCTAAGGGGTACGATCCGTTCTTATAAAATGGCGGCTGACTGTCCAAAATTATATCCCCTCCCTACCCCCACTGCCACATTTTCATTTATGTTCGTTGCGAGTTGTATGTGTTTGGATGTTTGCCGATCCTTGCCGAATATATTAATTCAAATTGTGGTTTACATGTGTTCATCTGTATGACTGTCGTTGCGTTGAGCAAAACGAAATGTTATGGAAGGAGAAAAGGGGAACATGTTTGTATAATTTTTGAAGGGAGAAATGCATAACTTGGACGGACTGACAACTTTAGAAGGGATAATTTAGGATGGGGACTACTGCATAGTGAAACGAATATTGCTATACAGTATATTAATATAGAGGTATAAAGGGTAGAAAGAAATGGAAGCATTGCAACATAGATATATGAAATGGGCGTTAGGGGTAGAAAGATGGACACCAGGATACACGGTGAGGGAAGATCTAACGGGAAATTAAATTAGAATGTATACAGGTTGGAGAGTGGAGAAATATGAGGACAACATAGAGAGAGGGAAATGGGTAGTATAAAGAAAGAATTTAAGAGAAGGGATTATATAAGAAAAGGGAGTATCGGAAAAAGTAATAATTACGGGTGTATTTGGAAATGTGAAAGAGAAAAGGGGAAAGAAGTATAAAGGGAAAGTTGTAGGATAATGGGAAAGTTGTCCAAAAAATTTTGCAAACTAGGAAAAACGACCATGTTAGGTTATACAAAATGGAAGAAACGTGATGCCATATGTTCAGGATATGTGCAAAGGGATGATGGAATAGGTAGGAATAGGCAAAAACGTTTTAAGTGAGGTTGAGTAGGTTATGAATGGCTGCTATGATGTGGACTTTTTCGAAACTTTTCGATACTCTCTCGTCAAAAAATGCCATGTTTCACTAAAATTATAACATCCGGAAGAATTTCGCGGGCTGGCGTCACATGGTTTTTGAATGGATGAACATTTACGAAGAATAAGACTGGGAGGTGCGGGAAAGAGAGGGAGAAAGAGGGGTGAGAGGTTGTATTAAATGAAATGTCTAATATTTAATGAAACATATTTCATCATAATACTAAAAATCAATTATTTTTAATTATAGTAACATACACATTAGAAGTTATTCATTTCGCACGATTCATAGGTGAAAGTTGTAAATTAAGAATAAGCAATACAATTAATAATATAAATTTAATTTATTTTAAGTTAATAAATATTAAAGACATATTTATAATTGATAATATTTTTATTGTATTTTACTGATTTTGCAAATTTCCAGACAGAGCATTTTTAAAAACCGATAAGTGAAATGTTGATAAAAATCCGCATTAAAATCAATTTATGAAATGATTTATAAAAATTTGTTTCAGATAATCACTTCTAAAGAAAAATAATGTATTTATAATCAGTTTCTTAAATATTTGTTGTACTGAATATTCCGGAGAAAAATAAATAATAAATAAATATTTAAGCACATGAGTTTGGAACTTTTTTCAACTTTTTCAAAACTAGGAGATTGACAAGCGTGTTCAAATTTTAACCTTTTTAAACATTTTTTTTTTTAAACGTAGGAAAATTATTCTAGTACAGAACTAATATTGAGGTAAAAAATATGGAATAGTGAAAATATTTTATGTAAAATGATTGTCCAAAAACTGTCTTCAGAGAATAAAACATACAAAAAATGTTTACAATTCACCAGACTACAATTTTAATTTTTGTATTAGAATAAGCTATTTTACTATATTAAAAGGACTTAAACCAGATTTTCACACGTGAGTTAGGTGAAACCGCTTTTTTTACAAAATGCCCCTTGAAAAATCTGTCAAATCAGTGTATATTTTTCAAATTTGAAAATTGTCATGAATATAATGTATGCGTTAATTCGAAGAAATCTTATTAATTTTATCCATGAATTTACAGTCATCTTAAATATTATTGTAATGTCTACATTTTTAAAAATAAAAATTATCCTGTGAGTTAAACAGGAACAGTTTTTTGTGATACTTGGCCGACAGTTTTTTCATGTACACACACGTAAACAAAAATTGATATTTATTTCTTTAATTGTAACTGGAAAAAATAAAAATAAATATGCGCATCAATAAATTGTAAACAAAGAAATTGGTGTAAAACGAATATAGACAAAAATAAAACATATAAATGTATTACAATTTTTTTTTTAAGTTTTTAAAATATTGATAACGAACAATTATTAACCTGAAAACTGAATGAAAATTTTATCAAAGCGAGATTCCCGCTTGATTTATTCCTTACTGAACAACTTTTACCTTTCTTAAAATAATATGCAACATGCGATTGATAAGTATTACAGTATAAAAAATTGTTATTAAAAACATTTGTCTTTTACTCAAAATTTATTGAAATAATCAATAAACATCTGTATTGCCTGTTTGTGTTTATCCTCAAATAATTGTTCACAATCTGCAAATAAGCTTTCGTATACGTTTACGAGCGCTTGGTTAACGTATCTTCTGGATTAAATGAAATGTTTTCAGGATCAAAACTGACGTGCCATAATTGCATGAATAATGTAACTTTGCGGTAGTTCAAAGATAACAATTTATTCTTCGTACAGAGTTATGACTATTTGCAATTTTTTGAAAATGATTAATTCTACTCACTGAGTATATTCTATAACAAATTTTTCAAGACATTCGCCGTCGCTCATTTCAATAGATTTTTAACGTTTTCCGCAGAAAGTATCGTTTTTACGTCGTTTTATCGTGAATTAATTTAAATAAAAAAAGTCATTGTATTCACCGAATTGTAGATTTTATCGATGAAGCTGATAACAACATGGTTTAGTTATGTGAAGGGTAATTTTCGAAGTCATTTTATGCGTAGAATTCGAATCCGTGGTCAGAATTGCCACGTCAGCATTTTTAGATATTTGAGGTTATGTACCCAAAAAATGCTGTTTGTGGTTGCTTTTAAGGTTACGTACAGCAGATATTAAAGTTTCAGGATTTTTTTTAGTTGGATAACATAGTACTACCCTTTCTCTTTATCATGAGAGTCGCAGAGTTCACGACATTTCTTCGCGTCAATTTAAAATTGCGATATAGATGTAATCAAATTACCTTGAAATACCCTTGGAAGACAAATTCAATGTTAAATTGAATAACACGAAACCTGTATAAATATAAAGAGCAATATAACATTTGGAGATTTACAAATAAACATGTTTCAATACTGTGTTTGTTGAAAACTTTTTAATAAGCCATTCTGAATCCGCCTTCTTCAATTCGAAAATTTTAATATCTCGACCTGGCAATGCCAGGCACCCCCGAATACAAGTTTTCAAAAGAAAATACTAAAAAATTTCTACCTCGAAGTATTTCATGCTCATGACACGGTTAGGACATATGTCATAAATTCAAAATGGCGTTACTTGGTGAAGGAAAAATGGCAATTGAACTCTGTGACTCAGATTAAAACGAAAGAGCAATACAATATGATCCAACCAATGGAAACTTCCATCAGTTGCCAAAAACTTAATGTGTTGATGCATAACCTGAAATATCTCAAAATCTTGCCGTGATGGATCAATTCTGACTCCGGATTCAGATGTATACTTGTGTTTTTGTTTGGCATTTTTTGACGGAATTCCGCATATTTCTAACAATATTAACTATTTTTGTATCGTATAACGTTTGAAATATGTACCAGCCAGCCTATCCTTTTATTAATAAATTGGCGGATCCAAAATGATAGTTAAAACAACAAAATTGTTCAAAGTTAGCGATTTGTAGCATTTTATGAAAATAATTAGACCAGTACTAATCGAGTAATAAGCAAGCTTATTCAAAAATAATTATTCAATTATTACATTAATGATAATAACGGCAAAACGAAAATGGCGAAGGTACCGTGTCCAAAATGTTGAAGTCCTGAAGGGTTTTCTTCTTTGAAATCATAAAAATAAGCAAGGGTATCCCGATGAATGGTAGTCACCGTGATAGCTTTCCCATTTAGGACATCAAACAATTATGCAACTTTTAAATGTAGACTTTTAAACGTCATTTTGAATCAGACACTTTCTTGATTATTGTATCGTTTAAAAGAATTTAAAAACATCAAAATATTATTTGGGATCCAATTGGAGTGCTTTGTACTGAGCACTATGAAAAATAGAAGAGTTAATTTTTTTAGTAGGCATTAGGATATTTTATCCGTCATATAGAATTTGTACAATAGAAAAATAATGCCATTATCATGATCGTACGTTACTTGTAAAGTATTGTAACAGCTAAGAGGATCCATCTACCTTCATAAAATTACGAAAAACTACGAATTTTGGAAAATTTGGGTCACTATGACGAATCAAAAGTTTAAAATTTAATTACCGAAAGTTTTGAACCATATATTTTTTTATTGGAATTTCATTCTTTAATTTGAAAGTTCAATAGATTTTGAGTTTATAATGGAATAATTAATTAATATAATAATCAAAATTAAATGTAAATAAATGTAAATATTATAACGCGACAGCTACTTGTTAATTCAGTTATTTGCATCATTTTAATTTGGAACCTCATGGAGTTTTTAATTTTGGTTAACAATGAAACATTTTTTTGCTAATTTTAGTATTTTACATTATCTTGAAAAGAACCGCATCGTTGCGATTCATGAAACATGAATAATCTCCACGAACTCTTGGTCTTTTTTTAAGGAGTTCTAACTTAATTAACATTGAAAATTTTCAAAAATTTATAAATTTGAAACCATTAATTAAAAAGTCGTCAATTTGTTAAATTTGTTTCCAGTGTTAAAAGCAAGAAGAAAGACATTGTAAATTTCATTGACTTTTTAATATTGTCAAAGATTTCGAAGAACTAAAAAACTGATCATTCCCAAATTTGACATGTGAAAAATTCTTAATAGAAAAAATTTTTTTTTTAAATTTGTGAAATGATAAAAATTGAAAAAAAGGCACTAAAACAATTCACTGAAAACTTACATTCACCGATTCCAATTCGTACGAAACACCCATTTTGGAAGATCTTGGGCCAAAAAAATGTTGGCCGATGGAGACCTCGAACACGTCTCCAGTACGCGGCGTGAGAAAAAATAATTTGTAACGTTTCGCACGAAAGGAAGCACTGCGACTAAATAAGCTGGAGGATCAGCGGGTGCGATTAGATACAGAGAATATACGAAGGCTTTTCCTTCTTTTCCGATTGGTACGCACGCGAGGGAATTGCGATCTTGTACTTTTTTTTAATCCGCGCAATCTATAGGTATATTCGTGTGCCGCACCTCATGTACCTATCAATCGGTAACTATTTCTCTACTGAATTAATTACTAATAAGTCCATTGAAAGACTCTGAGCTAAACTAGTACTTTTTTAACAATCAACTTGCCTATAGGTGAGTCAGATGTGTACCTAAATGACTAAAAAGGAAAGGAGGAGTGTCAATAAGACCGATTTTTTCATTCAGTTTTTTCATTGTGTTTTTGAGCTGTTGATAAAAACACTTTCCATCTGCATAAGTGATAGTTATGACTGATCAAAGAGTAAGGTAAGTAGTAAACATTATTTTTCGATACAAGGCCGCAAAACCGAATTGACGGCTCTAATGAGATATCGGTCAGAGTATCGCTTGATTGAATGAGGCCGTAAAATCTTACGGCCGTGTGTCGAACATTATTTTTTCGGTTCTGAAAGCTGTAAAAATTCGATTTCGCGGAAAATTTAGTCCGTACGGGTTATGTTTTTGACAGCGCAGATTCATGTTACACGTTATCCGTAAAATTTCATTTTACGTACTAAAAGTAGGCCGTAAAATTGGATTTTAAATTTTGAAAATTCGTTTTTTTTAATGTAAATTTATTTTTCGGTACTATAGCCGTAAAATTGGATTTTTTAATGTGAATTTTAATTTTTTAATGTAAAATTTAATGTTATTTTTAATGTAAAAAATAACGAATTTTCAAAATTTTTTTTTGTTTTTCACTTAAAACTTTTGGTTGGTACCATTAATGTTAAGAGTAATTTTGACAATGAATTCATATTCTTAATAGAACAACGACGAATCAAGCATAAACTTACTTGTAAATACTAGTCAAACCATTAATGCCCAAACCGCCCAAACCCCCAGAATTACGGAATGAGTGTTTAGAAATTAAATATGCCGGCTTTTATACACAAAAAGTAAAAACAGGGCTTTTTTTCTTTTTGTTCGGTTTTCATACCAAAATCAATTTTTTAAGTTTTACTAATACAGAAAAACGGGGGCCATATTTTTTGTTGCATTTTAATATTGAAAAAATTCAGTTCTAAGATGACTACTTCAAAATAACGCCAAAATAGCTGTATTCATGGGATAAACTAATAACCGGTTCTTTAAACTCATTTTTTCAGGCATTTATTATTATCATGTTACTTTATTATATGGTACTTGATACAATTTATGATTATTAAACGATAAAAAGTGTTCTTTTTGAAAATAGAAGTCCACGTTCTCAAAAATAATCACTTTTTTACACTAGTTACGTTCCGAAAAATAATTATCCTATTTTGGAATGAAATATTACAGTAACTTCCCGAATATGAAATTAGATTTTCGAATCTCAAAATGGCGCATCCAGTATGGTGGATAACACATAAAAAAATGACAGAACTTTAGATTTAAATATTGTCATATTCTGTATGTGATTTCTGATAGAAAGTGCTCTAATTAAACTTTGTCGTATAGTACGTCAATTTGCATAAAAAAAGTCATTCTCGAAATTACTAAATTTCAGGCTGTAATTGTCTCTGAATTACATTAATTACTTTTTTCGAGCATAACTTTCATTGTTTGATATAATTCGTGATTATTATACGATAAAAAGGTAGTTTTTCCAAATAGAGGTCCACGAAAAAGTCCACGATACTCCTGAGTCGTTTTTTGTACATTTCAAAATTAAACAAATTTTTTACCTTTTTACTATTTTTCTTATTTTTGTTATAATTTTGAAATGATTTACATTGACATTTTTTAATTCTTTTCATCATCCTGTATAAAAGAGTTTAAAATATTGTTTACATAGATGCTTAAAACAAACTTTAGAATACAGATTTAGGTATTCGTACTTGACAATTTAAAAAAAAATCGCATCTCCATTCGATGTTTTCTCTGACCAAAATTTTGACTAACGCAAAACTCTACACGTACAGGGTAATAACATGGTAATTGCATCTTCACACCCATATCTCTGGGGGATATCTAAATGAATATCGAATAATAAAACCAATATTGAATTTTATACATTCCTAGAAGATCTCCTGATATTTCTTGGACATCTCTAGAAATTCTGGCTGATAACCCCCATGTCATGTAATTGGATTCGACTGAAATTTATTATTTGTTGGCTTTTGAAGCTTCCGATCTGGAATCTGGGGTCATTTTTGGCAATTTTTTGCACTGAAAATAGAGGATCCAATATGGCTACGAAATTTTGTTAAATTAATTCGTTTGAGATTTTTAGGTAAAGGAATTTTGAGTCGCTGATTATAAATTTAAACTTATAGATATGATATTATGATTTTAGTATTTTTAAGAGCTACATTTTCGTAGTCAACAAAAGAAAAAATTTCAGTGACTAGTTTCGAAAAAAATGATTAGGGAGAACCTTTTTCCGTTAGTGACCGGAAGTTCTAAGTTTTCATTGCTACTCTATTAGAAATATTGTATTAATTCAGCGGTATTTTGGTTTTATTCTTACTAAAAAATTGCTAAAACATTGTATAAATACAAGAATTTTGAAATAAATAAACCTTGATCTTTCTATTGTAACCCACTATTATTGTTATGCCTTTTGTTTATCGTTTGAATATTCTGTTCTATAAATATTTAGACTAATAAACAAAAAATAATTGACTGAACGTTTTCATATTTTTTGCAACTACAAGTGTGTAAGCATTTGCATAATATCGTTTTGACGTTTTTGTAAATTCGTCATACATTTTATGATATATGTAATATTCCTGTGAATTTTAAACTAACTCAAATATTTGTACAAATTTTGAAATATTAGATATCAAAATTAATTCCAAATCCTGACTATGACAACAAAACCATGCCATGATTTATGTAGATCAACTGTCTTTACAAATGAACTACCTACTAACTACGTAGGAGGACACGCTCATCGTTTTTTGGTTAATTTTACTGTCTAAATAGTGACCTCGTCAAATAGGTAATTTCACAGGCAAAGTCATTTCTTTCCTTTAATTGTCATAAATGTGACACATGCAAATTAACGATTGAATAGTCAATCTTGTGGACACTCCTAGTACGAGTAATAAGGTACTAACCACTGCCGACAGTATTCGTTTTCATACTAAATCCAATACTGACTGCGATATAACACTATTGATGGTTTTATACTGTGTCATTTATACTGTTGGACGATATCAGTACCGTAGGTACACTATAAACAAATACAATACAATACAATACAATACCTAAAGTATCCCATTTCTAGAGAAACAAAGACCAAAATGTCTCATTTAACTAACATAATTCACGCCACTCGTATATTGTGTTAAAAGAATATGGAATAAACTTTTGCATTCTTTTTCATTAATAATAAAACTCAAAAAATATATGCAGATATTCTCATCCGTAATATTTGTAAGTACGAAAAAAGACCCCATTGAGTAAACCTAAGTTTCGTTATTTAAACGCATATCAGAGAAATGTTTTGAGTCATTGGGATCCAAAAATACCGCAAAAATAATAGTATCAGTTTCCGTATTCATTTTATAATCGTATTAAATTTATCTTGAACGATATCGACAGAATTAAAATAATTGCTGTTTACTCTCTGCAATCCGATATTTGAGGGAAATGGGTAAATAATTTTCGGTCCTTGTACATAGAATCAAAATGCGTCACTGATAACAACCTTGTAAATATACCTTCGAACAATGTTTTAGCGATTTTTACAACTTGTTAGCATTGACGAAATAAAATAAAGTTTGCCCAATATTGTTACATCCGCACTTTTAAAATCAAATAACAAAGAAATTAATAACCTTTTGAACAGTTATTTTACGCACCTACTAAAATTAAAGCGAAGAAATTACGATATAACCCTGTCAAAAGTACTAAATAGCCTTCGAAAAACACGTTTAATCAGAAAACAATAAATTTCAGGGTCTAATTTGTTATTAATACTTTATTCGGACTCATGCTAAAAATATTGTAAAACATACAAAACAAGATAACTAGGTAAATACAATAACCAAAATTTACCCTCATACTAAGCGTAAAAATTATAAATGTTTCGAAACTGGACTAAGTTATTATGGAGCAATAATACATTTATTGCTTTGCATAATTTTATTTAATTATATTTCAGTGCACACATAACGACATACTGATCATCATTTTCATTTTTATTATTTTCATATAATCATTCTTCTGTAAAAAATTTTCTTAGTTTACAAATATATTTTCAAATAATATACAATTTTCCTGAATAAATGATGGATATTGTTTCCGGTTTTTTATTATTTTGTAATGATTCGGAAAAAAAATAAAAAAAAAAGTAGGGCCGAAGTCTGCATATTTGATGAGACGGGACTTGAACCTCAGACCTTTCCATTGCCGGTCTCATTTTCTATAATGATGTATAGTATGTAATCGAAAGGACTAATCCTGCATTACTTTAAGTATACTAATATGTCAATTTCACGAATGCTTCGAAGTATAGCAATACAAAGAATTTAGGAAATAACCCCTTATGCATTTATAAAGCATCTTACTAACTTTCATTATTTTTCTCTAAACATTAAACAACATTAGTTGACTGTTCATATACCTTAATAACTCTTGGCCTATTTTGGGTTATAAACTGTTTTTCTTTTGTAACTTTCCTGTTGTTAGTTTATGTGATATATTATATTTCTAAGTACACACCAAATCCTTGTTTACTAACTTATTTTGCAATATTAGTATGTAGAATTATGATCGGATTGATGCAACGGAAATAGCTGGATCAAAAATAATTCATATGAGGTAGAAGTAGATGAAGATTTAATCTAGTATTATTTCAAAGTAGTGAATCTCACTATAAAAGATTGGGAATTGAGTAAATCTCTTAAAGTATAACTTAACTATAGATTTAAACGGAATTGGCAATAATACTTAGAGTAATTAAGAGAGGTCTCAAACATACACCTTAAATCTGAATTAAATCTGTTGATGTATTATTTTATCAAGCTTTCGAGAGTCACTAACTAAATATTTAAAAAAATGACTATTTCTGGAAAAATGTTGCGAAATAAATAAAAAATCCATGTTTTTAGTTTTTTTTACGATTTTCTCCATCGAAACTGATTATAATCAATAAAATGCATATATAAAAAGTGATCCCGATTGTTGAAGATAAATAATATACTTATCATATATTTTTTAGACGCAATGGCCGATTCAAAATGGCCGCTGAACGAAAAAATTGCAACTTGACATTTTGAATGTTCAGCGATCTTGAACTTGTTGATTATTAATAAATTTTGAAAGATTATGTCTCATAGTTCCCTACGTAATAAGTTTTTTTTTAAAAGACCGATTTTAGCATTTTTTTTATTAATAATCCACGAATATAAAATGATTTTCAGAACGATGCACCTAAATTGTCATTTTGTAACATCTCTTGACCATAAAGTTACAAAAAAGTGGTTAAACAGAACAATAATTATTCGCCATGTTAGTTTACTCTGGTGGCCAGATTTAAACTACTGAGATGGGTTTCACATACAGTACACAATGATGAAAAATTCATTTCTGAAAAAATGCAGACCACATTTGATATTAAATTAAATACAATTTATGAACGATGCCTCAAAATACTTTATTTTCCATTATATTGTTTGTGCATATATTCAAATTTCTTAAAATGTCTAAAAATTAAATTTATTTAGTGGTTGCAGTGCGACTTGTCCAAAACAAGCGATTTTTTTTTAAATAAAATGATTTCTTATAATCATGTTGCTAAATCATGTTCCGTTTCTAAACTATTTTTCTAAAACCTACCTGCTTAAAACGCTTACATTATTTTTATAGTTTCGACAATTTGTTTAAAAAGAAATACTTCGACAAGCATCGAAGCAAAGAATTGAACAATTGCTAGTAGACAGATGCGTAATGTCAAATTTTTTGTCACTTCGTAAAAGTTATAAAGTATTTTATAGAGATAAAAATAATGAAAATTAGATACAAATTTAAGTTTTCGTAAGGTTTACGAATATAAAAGTTATATATTTGATTTTATCCCAACATGAGGTTGTTACCTTTTGCGGACATGTTGTACCTGATAGAGTTTATTTTTCGACAGATTTTCATCTTTATCCAGGTTTGTTTCATCATTTAATTTAAAGAAATGAATGTATTTCGTGTAACATTTCTATTCACTGAAAATTCTTATCTAAAATCTCCGAGTTGACAACCTAACCTAACCTAATTTAACCTTAGGGTCGAGTCCCAATACAATTTTGATTAGGATCAGAACTTGATGTCTTTTTTCAGCTATTAAGTAGTTAGTTGTTAGTTATTGACTAGAAATTGAATGCAACAAGTCCAGCGTCCACTACTTAATATGTAGTAGTACACTTATCATTTTTCTTATTTCGCAGTAATTTAACCAAAGCAAAAATTTGATGCACAAAAGTAATTCGAAAAAAAATTAACCAACAACTTTGGACAACCTGAAAATTGTCATAATTTTCTATGCTTTGCACGTACTTGATCTCATAATCGGAATTAATCATATCAATGCAGTAATATGGCAATCTGATTGACCCACAATCTTATCAAAGTCTAAACTAAATATCCGATACAATAATTGTATTAAACTCGGTCACTTGAACACGTTATTTACAATAAGTATCGTTCTTAGTTCTCACAACCTCTTCTGTGAAGTGTTATCTGACACATATACCTATCGTTTTATCCTCGTAAAGAAAAAAAAAATTTATTGAATATCGAATCGGCATAACATTTAGCGACTTCAATTGTCCAGATCCAATGCTGAATAAAACTAAGGTATTTAAAAAGGTTTTGGCTTCCACATGGATGACATTCGACATTTCAAAAACTTCTCATCATCATATTTATCAGGTCATCTAAAAGGATTAAAAGTCATTAAGTGCAGTCAAGAAAACAACAGTTGGTTAATCAAATGTCATTATTGATCAAGTATCTAGAAACCAAGGGAGGATTTTCAAAAAACTGATCACATATAATTTATCTTTATTTAGAATATTTATTTATAGATATCAGGGGCTTTCCTGCCATTTCCTAGAAAATAAATAGTGAGAATTTAAACTTTTTTGCGTCGTACTGAACGGTACAAGTCTCTACCTACTGATTGATCTTTAACATTGTATTTAGGGCGTACTGAATTTTTTTGTTCACTTGCTGATCATTCTTGCAAACTATCTCGTAAATAGAACGACTAGAAAATAGTTCAGATACTTATGATTTCTTGTTGTCAATTGGTCCTTCAGACTTCAAAAAATGATGTTTGAGAAACGCCAACGTAATATTAAATAAAACAGCATCGATATTGACCATGGAAATTTATACTATATACCATATACATGGACTTATAATGTACTTGTATTTAAATGTTCAACGAATTTCCATTTAAAAATTGCAATTTTTTTATTTTTGTTTATAACATGTAATCCTCTGATGTCAGACACTTGTCTGCACAGTTCCGAGTTTTATGCAATTTTGTTGGAAAACATTTGTTTGGCAAAGAAGGCGGGTTAAAGCCGCGACCCGTCGAAAAGTTTTACATAAATCAGAAATTACCTAAAAACTGCAGTAATAATTTCCATCTTTCACAAAAAAAGTTGTCCAATAAAAATATTGAAGAAACTCTGTGAAGACGAGTCTCTAACTTTAGGACTATAAATGTTGGGAAAAAATAAAAACATACAATTTCCATTTTCATTCAGCAGAAGGTATAAATATTAATTACACATACCCCAAAAAAAAGTATCCAATAAAAAATAGGGCTAGGGGTGCTAATTTCAGAGATAACCTTAAAATGATTCTGGGTAACGCCAAGTGCAGAACCTCAAAGATATTTATATTTAGCCAGACAAGAAACAAGTATACCATGTTCCATGAGATCCCAGTGGCCTCTTTGTCAACACTACCATGAAAACCGTAGCATAAATCACCTTCTCCATCTTTTTTTAATATTTTAAGCAGTTTGGTCATTATAGAAGCGTAATTAACCCACGAACCACCATTTTCATCATAAAAATCATGTTCAACACATCAAAATACATGAGAGTAATACAGTCCCAACTTGATATTAATTATATGCATTTTTTATAAGTCTTTAACACTAAAACACTTAATTTTTAATGTTTTTTTGTGGTTATCGTTGAAATCAGCTCACCTAGCCCTATTTTTTGTAGTGTTCAGAGGATTAAAATACGTTGGAATAATTGGGTCCCATACTCAGCACAATACACTTATTTTTTGTGGGCCTGTGTTATTATTACTGCTTAAGTACCATAAACATAAATAACATTAATTAGGTTTACCTTGTATGTTTGCAATCCAAAGAAACATCTAATACACCTTAATTGTCTAACAGTTTTGTTCTTGAGAAAATCTAACATTATTCCATATTAAAAAATGCAGGAAATATTTCTGAACAAGGTTCTGCGATACTTCAATGATCCTAATATTTACGATCCTCCAAAATTGATCACGAATCTGATTATCAACAAGAAATATGCTGTAAAAGACCTCCTGACTGTCATCGCAGTATGTATCGTATCAGGGATTCTTTTTGTCGTAACAAAGAAAAGGAATTACACAAGAAATGAGAGAGATCATCTAGAAACCGAAGAATCCCAGAACAAGTAAGTTATTTTTCAAAAATAGTTTTTAACCCAATGGCAAATTTAATTACTTTGGATTACTTACAATTTTGTTATAGAAACCCCTACTCTTTACTACATATTGTCTTATTTCTACATGACTTACTTTCAGTAGTGTAGAACCTCCAATTCATTCAGCACGACAAGATTGCGGCGATGCTTCGACCGTTGAAAGGCAACAGTTCACGTTGAAAAACTGCCGGAAAAGGGTTAAATTTCCAAAATCGAAGACTTGTTTGATACGTTCGCAAAGCACGCAAACTTATCGATCGCTTCCAAAAAGACGATTGAATTGGCTTACCCGGAGGACACGTAGCGGTCAAGTTTACGGAATGTATCCGCCATAAAGATTCGAAACATCCAGATTAGCAACACCTTGATTCCATTGTGTTTGACGATAACGTTATCAGCAGTGATATGACGGCTGTTAACGCTGATTTACAATAACTTTCGGTTAGTTTTCAAGGTTCTTTACAATATCATTTTGAATAGTCAAATTTTAATGAAGTATATATTTTGTATTGAAAAAAATGTTAAACGTTACAATGGTGAATGACGAAAACATAAATTACTATTACTTCGGTCATTTTTTTATTAAAACAACATGAGCACCGTATTTTTAGAGATTCCACTACGCGCAGGAAATTGGCTTTTTTCGTCATAGTAGGCGTAAAGTACGTCTTTGCGCCTCTTTTTGCGGGCGTAAAGTTGACTTTTACGCCTACTAGGCGTAAAGTGAACCATGGGGCGTAAAGTTACCCCCGCCGGCGATTGGAACCAATCTCGGTCCGGCGAGGCCGGCCCTCGAGCCGTTGATCGCCGACGGTTGTAACTTTTCTTACCCGACGTTTCACTTAACGTCCAATAGACGTGAAAGTCAGTTTTACTCCTGCAAATCGATGCGCAAAGAGGTATGTCTTTCCGCCTACGTATGAGAAAAATAATGTTCGCACGTGGGGCGTAAAGTCGCACTTTACGCCCACCGCACGAAAATAACTATTTCGATTATCGAGTGAGTACCAACACTAACTGAGCTACGCCCTCTCTCGGAAATTCGTATCATTTATTATAAGATATTGAATTGATGAGTCGTAATTGTTTTAAGCTTTAAACATTATTTTTATCTGATTTTGAGACTTCGTTTCTATGTTTAAAGTTTCTCAAAGATGCGTAGCACACAACAAAATACTTGTACTACTTTTGTGATTGACCCTGTTCCTCTTGACTGTGGAGGGTAGTGCTCCCATTTCAAACGGTTAAATGTTCAAACCTAGTCGGATGTTAAACAATTTTGTTGTTTAGTCAAAGATTTTCTCTCTATCACTTCCCTATTCTCCGTACCGAGTGTCATTTTGAGGAATTCTGAACGCAAAGACAGAAATTTAGATTTTTTATACACCTTCAAAAAACAAAACTCGAAAAGCGAAACGTTAAATCTATGTTCCTGAAATATTGTCTATCCCCCATCGTCTAATTAATTCCGTTCTATAAAAATAGACGACTTTTGCTGTTCGGCAGCCCCATCTTTTTAGGATAGAAAAATACTTTAGAAATAACGCTTTGCTTTGTCAAAGGCAAAATCATTGTTGGACAGTGTTATAGAGGATATTGTAGTTTCGGAAATAAATAGATAAATTAATAAATAAGCCAACAGATTAAGAAACAATAACGCATAAAATAAACAAAATCCAAAGAAAAAAGTAAATTAAAAATACAAATGAAAATAACAATTTGATGTAAGAATTCTAGAATACACAACAAATGATAACTTTTTCGGAATATGAATATAAAAAGTAAATACTGACATAATAAAATAGTATATTATGCTTCAAGGGAGGAAAGCGCGCGATTCCTGAGCGGGAGGTTTGCTGCCCGAGCGCCCCGAGGGCAGCACTCCTGCGAGGTGCGCGCGCTTGCCTCCCGAGCATACGCTATTTTTCTCCCGACCCCATCCATTACTCCCGCTGGCGGCACTTTCCGTCCCTAGGGAGTAATGAGAACGAAGCGCGCATGCGCGCTGGCGTCCGGGCGGAATCGGCAACTTTCGTCCCGCGTTCCAGGCATGGAATACGGATATTCCGACGCGGTCGGGAGAAAATAAATAAATAACAAAATAAAACTATGCGAAAGGAGAGCAAAACTTCAATTCAGAGTAATCTTGATAACAATAAATTAACCTCGCAATACTTTTTCTCCGTTTTTATTGGCAAGGTTATTTAACAAACCAATTGAAATAACTATTACAATTACAATAAAATATATCACTCAACCACATTCAAAAACATTCTGAAGATATTTTTCAGGTTATATTGTATTTACTGATGATGACCCTCAATGTTGTTAAACACGTAAACAAAGTCCAACGATTCCGTTTTTGACGTCTTCTTATTTCTCGATACTGCTAATGTTAATTTACTTCGAATCAATACCTGCTAAAAATACTAGATTATTCTGTGAAACTAATTTATTTCCTAAATGAAAAATAAATTTCTTAGCTCTCGTTCCAATTAAATAATACGAGAACTATCCATTCCGATGATGAAAAGAGGGAGAGAAATATTCATATATTTGCAGAATAGTTTCTTGGTTATGAAAATAAGGTATTTTGCGAACTTGCAATTAATGACAATTGCATTGTGAGTCACAGAAGTAAACTGCAAAAAATTTTTGAAATATTTTGTAGTGAGTTCACCTTGTAAGGGAACGCAACTTTGTATGAATCTCGCGCACACATTCAAATTGAATCTCGCGTATTGCACCGCTCAGCGTGATTGTTCTGGTGTACCGTGATAAAGCACTTCTCTCTCTCTAGCAGTATTAAAGGATTTTAATGATGTCGACGTTATTTTAAGTATTAATTTGGTACATTTTCGAAAGTTACACAGAGAGAACTATCGTATGTTTATACAATGGATCACCTTCATCGGAAAACGTCCCAGGCTTTACCGTAAGAGATTGCCGAGGCTTCGTATTATTGTTCTAACCAATTTCGAGTGATTATAATAGATTCTGTTCATACCATTGTTCTACAAAGCTTCTTTGTTTGTTTCCTTGATATCCTTGCTGCATTACCAAGGTACCAACTTATTTTCCTGTAGGCCTTTTGAAAAAGGCCACGTGTAATATAAACGAATACTGCGAAATCTATCCATATCCCAACAAACCAGAAAGTATGCAGAAAATCTGTACAAGATTTAGTACAAAGTCAGTTTCTTTCTTGTTCCTTCGTATATGAATCCAACCGTGTACAATATTATATGGGATATATAAATACACCTAACCTAAAAGAAACAATTACATTCAATTATCGAATGATTGGAACTCAAAGTGCTGAAAGACTCCAGGTTTTCCAGAAATATGAGATAGAAAAAATCATATAACTAATTCTTTGAATAAATTAGTAAAATGTTTAGCCATTCTTTGTGAAGTATAACCACGTATATCAATGTGTTCATCGTAAGGATAGGGTCTCTGTCGAGAGAGGATTGAAATTTAATAAGTTTCCGGAAGGTTTCGGAAACCATTGGAATATTGTTAATGAAATCTTCTCGAAGATGCAGGTGTTCTCCTGTTAATCTCCAGTTTGGAAATATACTATAAATTGTCCAGTTCCAAAGATGATCATCATCTCTATGCATCTCTGGGCTGACTCTGGGCACAGGATAGTTACCCGAAGTACAGTTTTATGGAAAAGTAAAATCAACACAACCTAGAATATATGTGACATTGAAGATTTCTAAGTTGTTCATAAATCTTTTTTTTTAAATAAATGACTGTTATCAAGGAAATCTTGCGAAAGATTAAGAATTCTCAGCCAATTAAAGAAAATAGGTCACAGTTACATGTCTGAAATCTTCAATTACAAAGGTGTTATCTTAGACCAGCGAAAGATTTTTCACTTGACAAATGCACACAACAAATTGAAGATTATAACGAAATAAAGGTTAGCAACTGGAAGATTCGAAAAGAGTTAAGACTAATGCATTGCAAAGACTGAAAAAAAATCAACTTAAGAAATATAAGTAAAGACCTATATACCAACATGAAAATCAAACTATGAATTGTGCACTATTCCTAGCTGCAAATCTAAATTTTAGAATAAACTGACAAATATTGCTTACAAATGACAATATACGTGAGAAGGTCAAGACTTCCTCCGAAGAAGTGCAGAAATCTGTCCTAAATACAAAGATTTGAGATATGACACATATATCGAGTTGGGAGTTTGAGCTACTGGGAAATTCTTTTGAATTTTGTAACAAAAATTACAAACGGAAATATCTCCAATATTACACGAAACTTCATTAATTAAGAAAGTGTTTGAATGGAGTTACTATTAAAGTAATCAACAACCGCTAGTAGCAATGAAGCCACGGGTTTTTATTTCAGTCTGAGATCTTTAAAATCTGAAACGTCGACATTTGATGAAAAACAATAGAGTAATTTTGTTTGTCAAGGTGACCAAATACAATAATTCATCCAGACCTTTGGTCTGGGTTGAAGTAATGATTTAAAACTAATAATTCCTAACGTGTACTGAAGATTCTTTTAATCGCACTATCGCCGATCACTCATTTTAAATGCATGACATGTTCTATATTTTGCCTGAAAGTCCTCTCGGGTTCTACTAATATAATGAATCTTCACTCTCCCTTTTCATCTCGTTATGCGCAATATACAGAATTTACATCTTTGAATTGTTTCGTTTCATATACTCAAAGCTTTGCGGTCTAAATGTCAATTATCCGCCGTACTTAACAAAACTTTTAATCAGTAACATGTTTATCAAGGCTAATTTTATATGTTTGATCTTGTCAACATGTTTTCTCATGGTAATATGAAATTGATAACCTACCCATTTTCTTCATTTAAGATTTTAGCCTCTTTTTTCAGTATAAACGTCTTTGGAATGTCTCGTTTTTGAAATTCTGATAATTTGATAGCAATGTTGTATTCCTATTAAGGGATGTTTTTAAAATTTGTTTAGACTATAATTGAGAATATAACTGCTTTCTCATCAGGCTGCGCATTTATGTCATCAATTTAACGAAGGACATAATCAATTATTCTGGAAAAAAATAAAGCATTCGCTAAACTAGTAGGCACTCCAATGTAATGAATTTTCTCTCTAAGCGACTGTGAAAACCGAGCAACTCCGATTAGAATTAACATTCTTTCTTACCGGGCTCTATTAAAATCTTAAAGGATTGATTATGCAATTGCTGATGTCAAGTTGTGATACATCTAGTTGCACCGGCCAATCTCTGAGTATTCCTGAAAAAGTTATTATTATAGTTAGTTATTTATACCTAATAGATTTCTATAATAATCGTATTTTAAATAAATAATAAAGGAATCTTTATATTACGCTTCTTTATTTCGGCTCAACAAAGAACTTCACCACCGAGATTTCGACGTACTTGCGAGGTCCTTCTCAGGAACATCTATTTCGCAATACACCACTGGACATGGAAAACTGATTTTGACAAAAGACAATACAAGGCCTACGTCTATCTACCTCATAAAACAATCGAAACTTTGCACTTGAAAGTTTGTTGTACACCGAAATAAATAACCGTAATGACATCGATAAACTCAAATTTCATGTTCATTCGTTATCAAAGCAAGAATTAAGAAGGAAAATTGTTATCTCACAACTTTGCTTCCACCATTTTATTTTTCAATATCCGAGGATTTTATGAGAAAGTCATGGACATTTCCTTCAGTGCTTCGCCCAGCAGACAATTTACATACCGACAAAACTTAGACGATATTCGATTAGATCTATTTTTCGACTTCTTTAAGAACAGAAATGCTGGTCAAGTATCATTCACTGGATTCGTCATAGTCAGAGAGAAATATGAATAAAATATGAGAGACTATACGCTACTTCCACAAGAACTTTCTGCTGTGGGATGTTCTTTTTTAAGGGTTCAGCTGAAAGGCAATATAATTGTTTTGGCGAAATAAAGATCAAGATCTTTTACTCGTGATTATTCGGTGACAAAAACATGAAAAAATATCCGGGACGTCTTCATGCTCTTCTGTGCGTAGGTGTGCCATTATGGTCACACATTTTCTATCATGAGCCACCAATACTGTAAATCTCTTCAATCTTCATATTGTAAACAACCTCTTACAACAAAAGTCGCTGAATAACTGAGAGATTCCTGTGACTTTAAGATTCCTCAATTAGGGAGACTTCCTCTGATTGCTGCACTCTTGAACCAGTTCCTTTTTCACATAAATATTGGTCTTCGACATCGGAATCATTTTTAATGATGCTTTCAAAGTACCATTTTACGTTCAATATAAAAATCTCACCATGCTTGTTTGAAAACGTTCGATAAATCACACTTGCAAATTTCAAAAGTTAAAAATCCGAAAATGAGCAAAATTATATTCGTAGGTTGAAAGTGTCGTACGAGAATACTTTTCCGCAAACTCAAATCGTCTAACGCTCATTTTATAAATTCTATTTAAACTTTTCAGCGTGACTTATTTGATCTTATTTGATGTTTGCTTGCTGTTTAAGTACTTGAAGGGGCTTACCTCATATTTGTCCAAGAAAAAGAATGGACAGATTTGGTCAGAATTAGGTAGAAAGGAGGGGGAAATACCAAAATATTACAAATTTTCCGACAAAATGATTTCCTGAAATACTTATTGTGATTTTTTACGAAGTAACTTCAACACTCGAGGAATGAATAGCAAAGTTTATGAACACACTCGTCACACCGCAATTTGTCGACTACGTAGCTTTTTAAGAATCGATAGTAAATGCAATATCAGGTAATGCCCCATTGGTCGACATTTCGATTTCAATATTCACAACTTTGAAGTCAACATTACCTACATAAAGAAATTTTACTTACAGGTCGAATATTTCGAATGACGCGTGTGGCATCAATAGACAGCATAAACTTAAAAATTCACTATTTAATACTTAATTGAATACTAATCTTTTGTTCAATGTATAAATTTAAAGAACCCTAACTTTATAACCTAATTTTTCATTACTTTTAGTACATAACAGACAAAAAATTACTCCAAGGTAATTCTTATTACATATAAATCTTAATTCATAAGCACTTGAACAGGCTTACTTCATATTTGTCCAAGAAAAAGGTTGCAAACAAAAGGCGGACAGATTTGATCAGAATTAGGTAGAAAGGTAGGGAAAATACCAAAATATTACCAATTTTCGACCGTCAAATTACTTGTGCTTTCCCCATTTACGCTAATTTGACTACTATTGTAGGTAAATAAGCAGAGGTCGATAAAACATCTTGTAATTTCCCCCTATTTTGCTGCTTGAGTGGTACAATGGTTTACAATTGTAGTTATACTAATTATGAAAATATAAACAAGTAATCACACATACAGTTTTTTTTTTTTTTTTTTATATTATTTTACGTCGACTTTTATGAACCCAAATGGGACTAAATCGCGACGGGACCTACCGTTTATGAAGGTGGAATCCGAACCACCCGAGCTTTGGCGTTATTAGACACTTATAAACAAATATAGAGGTGTCCCGATGACAGATTGCAGAGGCCGGGATCGAACCAGGGTTTTCTGATTACGAATCCGATACTCTACCAACTGAGCCACCGCCGCTCACCACACATACAGTTAGTTTGATAAGTGAACAAAATATGTTATATCAAAATTTTGACGAATTATAACTGCTGTCTATATTTTCAACAGCACGAATAAAATTGTGGAAAATGCAATAGGATTAAATTGAAATTGAAATGAAACACAAAAAAAAATATTAATTTTGTAGATGTGCCTATAATTGCAGCTATCAAATCATCTCACATTAAGTTTTGACAGAAAAATAGTGACATAGTTTTTTTAAGAACTATTTTTAAGAACTAATAATTTCCCAGAAGACATAATTATTGCTTAATAAACAGACATCATAAAATTTACAATTCATTAATTAACGACAAAGACAATATTATTTATTTAAAAACTACAAGCATAAGCATTCCATATATCAGGTTTCTCGGAAAAATTAAAAATCTATGAAAAATCACCACATAAGAATTGTTTTTAAACCATTTAACTCAAATGTAGGCGATATAAAATCTGGTCAAGATAAATTCTAAAAAGTTGTGTTGTTTATCTAATTGAATGCAATCTAGTTTATATACATATGACGGGAAGATCACTAAGAGGCAGAATTAACGAACATAAACGTAATATTTTTTATAGGACGTAGTAAATATAAAATAGATATAATAGGACACAATTTTGATTACAAAATAATGAAATATTAGCTACGAAACCTGTTTTGTAGAGAATTTTCCGCTCCTCATATTTTTGCATATAATTTATGCTTTTGGAAATGAACTAAAAAAATGTTTGGCGTTTTTTGGAAGATGCCTACCAAGATACAGCCTGTTGCCAAATTATGTCATGTTCGTTTTCAGGAGACAAAAACTTGTACTTTCTTTCATTTCGGACATGTGTCCATTCTGAATGTTTAGAAATTAGTTTTGAATTATTCAATTATGGCCAAGAATATTACTAGTGCAACAATTTTAAAATTAATGCTGAAACAAAGCTAATGAACCATTTCAGCTATGATTAACACACACAGACACATTATTGAAGTAGCTAACGGGCAATACAACTCCAATAGTAAGTGCCAATGTGAAACATTTTCCATATGCACTAAAAAAATGTACGTTAAAAATTTAACTACCATTACACGAACTATGTTTTTAGTTAGGTAAATCCTGTTCAGATCGTCCATTTCACTGTTTTTGCTTAAAATTATAGTTAGCAGTTAACTTTTTGCTAATATGTCGTAAAATTAAAACTTTTTTTAAAATTTCGTAATAACAACACCTAAATTTCACTCCACTGACTACTTTTGGACAGTTACAACTTCCGAAATGCAGTTGAGAGCTTATTGAACTATACAGAAAATGGTCAAATTTACTAAGAACTTTTTGTGTATACTAAAAAATCTAACGGAATACACTTCTATCAACCAGCACTCTACTGTACAGATTAAGTTACCAATCTTGACAAGATCAAAGCACAATGACTAAGGGATTGAACCAACTAAATGCAATGTCCTGAACATCCATCCCCGTATGAATTGGTCTTCGACCACACGCGCAGGTGCACATATCATCTTCAGCGTGACCCGCACTGATGTTTGCCATCATTCATTTGATTAGCAGTACTAGTATTAATAGTCGTTTTTATTATTCGTGCAGCTGCAGCATACTTTGAAAAATAATATAGAAACAAGTATTCTATCAGCAAAATTGAGTTTTAAGGTAAACAAGAAAATAAACCAATTGGTGTGGCATCAATTTTTAAAATGAGTTCAATTTAGCTTTAATACCAATACCTTACTAGACATTTTTATTGAAAGTAACATGGTAGTTGGAAACCGCACAGTTTTCCAGATTTTCAAAAACTATAAGTACCCCTTTCCGCTGTTATTTTCAACTAAAGTCCAATGTCTGTCATATTGATACGCCTTTTTGAATGTTGAAAACTGACTCCAAATTAATAATCACTATTTCACTTGAGCCACTCTATTAAGTGTCTTAAGAATTGACTGAAATATGTACTTGAATTTTTTTAAATTTTGTATTCATAATCGATAATGAGATGTAAAAAATCCTAAACTAGCAGTGTTTTCATTTTTTGAGCTTCAAAATGACTTCAATTATTCTGAAAAATGCCAGTATCTTAAGATTTGTCTAAGATACGTTCTTGAATATTAATAAAATTTTGTATTCATGATCACTCTTTATTAACAAGTAAAAAATCCTAAAAAAAACAGTTTTTTTCTTCATTTTTTGAACTTCAAAATGTTTTGAATTTTGAAAAAAAAATGTAGTGTCTTAAGACTTGTCTAAAATATGCTCTTGAATATTTGTAAATTTTTGTAGTTCTTTAGCGTCGCTACAGACCAATAAAAAGGTCCAAAAACATGGTTTTTTGAAGTTTTAGGGCCTTTCACCATAAAAAAATAATTGAATGAAAATGTATTCTTAAAGATGTAGAAAAAATACACATTTTAAGGAATATAATTTTGTTGTAACTTTAACGGATTGAAAGCTAAAGCGATTTTAAATCTGTCTTTTTTCCTTGTTAGCCAATTCCACAAATTTAAAAAAAAAATCCTGTGATATCAAAATCGGGGGAAAAAAGCACTTACTCCCGGTACCATACCAACCTCGCTAAATAATTTAAATTAGCAAAACACAATGATATAAAACAAAAATTAATTACTTTATATTTTTCAGAAAATTTTCATAAGAAACCTGGAAGGAGCAACTCGAGATTTAGAACGCAGATTCGGATTCTTCTGATGCCCGTCATATATTTCAGGACAACTTTTTTATGACCTTTATTTTCATTGAACCTTATTAAACTGAATTTATATTGATATTTACAACTGTATTTTTGAACGTTATGATGTATTTTGTGATTTTTCAATGTTATTTGATCTTATGACGAATATAAAATTTATAAAAAAATGACTATGAGAAAATCAATATTACATTTCTGTGCAGTGGGAGGACTTTTCCAATTTTTCGTATTTGAAATTTATAATTAAAAATTAAATGGGAATTGCCTTATCCATTTTCAATCTCGGGTTTCATTGCAGTATGTAGAAAATTCGAAAAGGAAATATGAGACACATCGTCCTTGAACGTACTCAAATGCCGAAGACATAGTCTCGTTATTAACTTTACATCAAGATATTGGAATATGTAATATTTCTTATACGTTTAATGAAAATATGTATTTATCGATTTCAATTATGAAGTGTAGTCCGGTTTCATCTGGATCTTACCCATGACACAACTGCATTACGCACGTCACACTAATGTTAGGTTCTTATCATATTTCATCTGAATCATTGTCGGTAACAGTTCCATAAATGCAAACTTTTATCTATGCAGACTTTTTACCTGTGATTGTGTATCGACAGTATCGTATAAAACATCTGAATTAGAGACTGATCCACTTTTATCATATTTGCTCAAGTTAAAAAATATACTTCCAAAATTGTTCAAAATTAAGATATTGAACAATTTGATTGGTTGTTTATTTGTCTATGTTTAGTTATCTAAAGTTGTAGAGTATTGTTTTCTTAAAAAAATAAGAGCCTACATTTGTTAAAATGCATTTATTTTTAAACAACTTTTAACTGACTTAGTATATAGAATATAAACACCTTTATTTTTACATAAGCAAACAATTAAAGAAGAATAATACATGTTGTAAATTTGTTATCTACATCTACGCGTGTTCTGCGTAATAACGATAAGTGACGAGCGAATTACACATCGGTAGGTTCAAAACAAAACTTAATTAAAAGTTGCAAATCTTTAAAAATATAGCAGGAAAAACAAAATGATTGTATTCAAATATATGGGCGATTCTCACAAACTTTTTAACGAACAACTTTTTTTTATCTTGGACGCAGATCTGAAAATTTTTGTATACGTTTCTTTGATTATTAGAATGCAAGATTCAACGTGGTGCAACATTTTAAAATAACGCATCTAACGTAATAACTTCCGTGATTTTTGAAATTATTTCCAAATAAATCGCGTATAATAATAAATAAATACACGAACAAATGTCAAGTTACAAATAATATTTTATTTATTTTTTACATAGAATGTAAATTGTATAAATTGATTTATTTCACATACAAGATTATATAACGTTTTTTTTTTTTTATTTTTCATATTGTTCCTACAATTTTTTTTATAATCGGGAACCAGGTCAATTTTATGCGTAGTATAATTTTTTAAACTTAACATGTATTATTTTATTATAATTATAAAAAATTAAATGTTATTTCAAGCGTAAGATAAAAACCATATCATTTAGAAATATAAAAATCCCGAATAGTAATTATTTTTTAATCCATTTGCGCATAGAGTGAGTTTCTTACACATTCATTTCTTGTTGCTACTTAGTATTATTATTTTGTTTTTTAGGATTCTTTTAGACAATTATATGTCCGATATTGTTTTTTTTTATAGTCTTTGAAGCCACTTGTGTTTTATTATTTACTTTTTATTTTTCAGTATTTGCTTGTTGCCTTTCACTAACAATTTCACCTGACCAGCTAATTAGTGCGAGTGCAAACCCAAAAAGCACAGCTTTTGAAAAAAGAATACTTTATGACTTATCGAAAGTCCTCATGAAATTATACTTATAGTGTATAAGAAGTAATAAGAACGAATTCTCTTATAACAAATTAGAGTTACCAACCGAGTATCTCGCAAGCGCAAGAGAGTCTTGGGCAAGTTTGTATATATGTGAACAGTACATCACACGCGGCATGCTGTATGGTACATATAAGTAGTGTGTACATTGTTACATGCGGATAATACGTTTCTCGCTCTCTTTCTCTCTCGCTCTTAAAATTAATTCCATACATATTATTTTACTTATTCAGTAAAAGAATTCTTTATGAACACTTAGTTATGGTTTGTGAAGAACATTTTTACAAAATCCATTTCAAAAAAGCATTCGTATCTGACTCTTAATTTAATAACTAAAGCGGATATTCGTTATTTTTTTAAGGATTCACAAAGAATTCGTCTAAAATTGCGAAATGTGGAAATTTGATAAAAAATTATAGGCTAATTTTATTGCCGAGGTGGCCAAATGCAATACTTCGTGAGTACAATATCAACGTTCCAACAGGATCAATGTGGGTAATACTGCTCACTAAATTTAAGTTATTCAACTTATTCTTATTCACTTAGAACCAATGTAATAAAAATGTAATAAAGATGTAATGAAAGAATGTGGGTATATGCAATGAAAATTGTAAAGCAGAAGGTATTCAAACTAATGAATTCATAAATAATGAGTGTACGTACCTAACCTATAAAATTCGATGATATTATCAATCAATTTGTTGTTAACTTGTGTACATTCAATGTATATGATTAATTACAAGAAATTCCATTTCAGATATACATTATTTTAGTACTTCCTGTACATTTATTTAATCAGAAACATGTAAAATACATCGTGAACTTTCTGAGCGGTATTACCCACTAACGCGCAGCGTTGAAAAGTAATGAATAATTATAAATCAATGTTGTTTTTAGTAGTTTACCAAATACCATTTGATAATTAACGGTACTACGAGCCTATTTTTTCATACTTTTACCCATCGGGTACAAGTAAAAAGATGGAAAACCGTATATTGTAAAGACCAATAATTCTTATAGTATTTATGTCAACTACGTTACAAAACTTTCCAATTTTTTTAAATCAACTTTTACCAATAAACAATGTAGATTTTTTGTTGAAATTAAATTTTGACATAAAGTTCTTTAGTAAAAAAATATAACAAATAATTTTAACTTAACGGAATGTTGAGAAATATGAGTGAGCGGAATTACCCACTGAGAGGTACAACCCCCGCCCCCCCCCCCCCCCCATCTAGTTTGCGGACATTTCTACAATTTATACAAGTATACAATTAAAATAACATGCATTTTTACCAGGGATTTATAACCTGATTATTTGTTAATACATGAATGAAAACGAAGTACTGGAATATATAACGTCAAGTTCGCAACTAATTGAAAATATATCTTTGAATGATCGCAGGTAAAAGATGTATTAAATATGTAATTATGTTTTTGTTATTATATTATTTTGTTTAGAAAAACTTATTTTCACAAGCAAGTGCTTAAAAAAGTTTGGAACGAAAAAATACTAATGCTTTAAAAATCAAGTAAACCTTAAAACTAAGACTGCTATTCAAGAGGTAGGATAATGAGTATACTTATTAATTAAAACAGTTTTATAAGTTTTCTTTTCGTATTGAAATTACTTTCAATGTCATCTTTACAAAACGTCTTTTCTTCGAAAAAAAACTTGGAACTTGAATTAACCACGCTCAGCTTAATTTTACATATCATCTTCAAAACAATACTATAATATGTTGATTTTTTTTTAATTTTTCGCCCTTTGTGTGATCGAAAATATTCTTATCTAGATTTTTTTCATAAAATATGTTGTTTGCAAAATTTTTAATTTTAACACTCACTTCGTAACACTCACACACAGAAGCACCCATTGCACGGATATAAACAAAATTACGGGGATAGTGAGGGGCTGTAACTTTGCACAAAAAAATCATAATCGGCTTTGTGGATCAGGCGGTAACGCTCTAGGGTGTGAGTTCGATTCCCGTAGGTGAACATTTTTTCGATTTCATTTTCAAGCAGCAGGTCGCTCTTGATAAAACGAGCCACATTGTTTACGTTTCGAAAACATTGTTTATCTGGCGAAAATCGACTCATGACCGCTGCTGTACTTGGTGTAGGTTTCTGCAGTTCCTACATTTCATACACAAATGTGAAGTATAGCGATATCTTTTTAAGTCGATCTGCAGCTCTCGCAAAAAGCTTACAATATGAAAACAGTTTAGTAAAAGGACGATTCCGGCCGTTAATTAATAAATACCAATTTATTTTCTCTTCGATTCTTGGACGCATAGGTCCCTTTCTTCAAAATGCATCACTTTTGATAATCGTCCTGTTTTTAGTGTTTAAATAATGGAAATGAAGCATCTTAGATGCTGCAAATGTGGTAACGCAGTAAGGGTGGAATAGCTGGTCCATCCAAGCATTTTATATCGATAGATGGACTGACTTTAGTACGTGGTATGGGTGTTGAAGACTTTGAGTGTGACCAAGATGATTGTTATCCAAGAAAAAAGAACCATTAAATGATGTCTTCCAATGTTTCGTTGATTGCATCAAAAGGTATAACGCCAGATTCCCATCGTAGACCATGCCAATTGTGCATTAACCAATTGTTTACTCCCTTACAATGTAACGGTATAACCACACCCATTGATATAGTGGTTTAAAGAAGTACCATTATACCGTAATCCGAAAATCGTGCTGAGGCACATCATAATTCAGACAATGTATGATGATTCATTTTTATTTGTTGAAAAAATTGATATTTCACATTGTCTGGTATTATAATGTGCCTGCGTACGATTTCGTAGCCCAGTACGCTACCGCCTGAGCTATGAAGCCGTCATTTTATTATTTTTTTATTTTCAAAAAATGAGTAACAAGCTCGAGAGATACAAAACTCTAGGAATTTAACTCGAAACCTTTTGATTGACGTAAATTTCACAGAAATTACCAAGTTCTTGGTCACATAGGAGAGTTGATAAATAATGTAGGATCAGAAAAAATATTTTTTAAATTTCAAACAATACAACAATTTTATTCTGGAAAAATGAAAGTACTTCAATACATATTCAGTAGATCGATACAGAGCCATAAAGTACATTCGTTAGAAGTCGTGTAAAAAGTTAACAACGTCGTACTTTACTATGGATTTCTTAAAAGCCTTATTTACTTCATTGTAAAAAAAAAAACAAATTTCAGAAATTCAAACACGTTTGTTTCTTGTGTTGAAACAACAATTTATAATTCATTTTAATACATTTTCAGTAGAACACACAATTCTCGATAATGTAAGAAAAAAACAACTGATGAAATCGGTATTTACGAATTTGCTATAACTGCTGCAGCATTTCCTTCCTCCTCTTCGAGATTTTTACATTGTCGGTTTTTGTATGCTTATTCATTAAGCCCTTAAACAGCTTAACTCTATTAAAAACTAAGTCAGACACAATTTTAGTGAACGAAATATCGTAATAATTAAGAATCAATTCGACAAAAAAGGTCGGAATACAAATGCAGACATTTACAACTAAAAGTGCAATTAGTAACCGATATATGAGTAACGAGTCTATGTCTTTGTTGTCATTTCTAAATGTAATACCACGCGTTTCATAAGATTCAAATATTCGATTCGTAAGTAAGTGGTTTACTCTTTGGGTATACATCTTTTTTAAGTAATACTCCAAACCAACTTCTATATACAATAGGCGCAGATCGTTAATACGTTGGTAAAACACCGAATTCGGACTGAACTTAATGAAATCGAAGCTTGTATAAAATTGATCATAAATACAACGGACTAGCTCCTTGTGGTAGTAAAAGTTAGGATAATCGACGAAAACTTCTTTCTTGATGTCATCTACTACTACACATATGTTCTTATATTGTAATAAGCCTTTTAACAAGAATTCATGTGAGAGGGGGGTGTTATAGTTAATTGCTTTTTTTGACAAGCTAACAAAAATAGAGTTATTTCGATGCATTTGGGTAGTGTATACTAATGGTAATTCCAGCTGATTAACGAAAATTAACCCGCTCTTAACCACATCTTGCAGAGTCTGAAAGTCAATTGCAAACTGTTCATTAGTATTCACTTGGATTAAATTGCCTAGCACGTCAGTCGAATAAATGAATGACTCAATGGCCAAGCAAGTGAAGATGAGTCTTTCTATAAATATCTTTGGGCTCAAACGCACACCCATACCGAGGAATATATCCCACATGGTCATAATACGCCATTCGTTTATATGCAAACTCAATATTGGCGATATAATCTTAAGAAATATTGCAATCAGCAAACTGAGAATCAAAAACGGAACGCCACTGAGCGCAATATGAGTTTCAGATCTATACATCAGCGGCACAGCCATACAATGACCTTCCTTTGGCATCCATGAGGTCATTAAATGTTGTACATCAAATATATTGTTATTGTAAAGGGGAACTAAAAGATGGGAACGTTCAATTTGGTTAAATACATAATGTCCATTATCTAGTGCGTTTTCCGCTTTCTCATAACTCAGAATGTCATATACATCAAGCAATGCAGTGCCGTTCATTGCTTGTCTCACGAATGTACTAAAATGGGAGAGTTTTTTTGATGTAATTGATGCAATACGTATACCTCCTTTACCAATATTTAGTAATTTATTTGGAAACAATGGCAGCGATGGAGTGTATGGCTGTATGATAAGTTCCCTATTGAATGGATTATATTGATACATAATGGCATTTGTATAATCAATGTCCCATGGTAAATTCTGTTTATGATATGCAGTTACAATTAGTACAGCTACGTCTAGAGACTCACAACGTCTAAATAGGAGCTGCAAAAACCATTCATAATCAGCATTTTGATGGCCACCCCAAAATATAATTAAAAATTTTGGCATGCTTCTAACGCCTCTGTTCTTAAATACGTATCCTGCTAATTGTCCAACAGCGTCAAAGTATTCCCATTTTTTCTTTACTAAGTGAGAATACGAAGTAGAATAATGCAAGATTACAATAAGGTTTGCTCGACCAATTGGATGCATATAAGGCCATTCAAGTTTCACTGATCTGTATGATCTGAAAGATAAGATTGTGGCAGGAATTTCTTCCACCAGGCGATCGGCGATTTTGTTATATTCTGAGGAATAACTGTCAAATAAATCATCGATCACTAACGTCACAGGGTGTAATTTCAAATTGGTAGAAATGTATAACTTTATATTATCGATCCAATTTTTCTGAGATTCAACGATGCTCAGTACAGCCAATAGCCCACTTAGACATAACTTAATATTCATATTTGCAATTTCATGCTGAGCATTTTAAATTAAACATTGACAGAAATATGGTCGAACTGAAATGAATATGTCTGCTTAATGTTACCTACAAAAAGCATTGTTTTGAAAGATTTGTGTCTATGGAACAAAAGATTGCAGGTACCATTAAAACCACTTTCCGAGCTTTTATCAAGATAACAATGTAAAGCTCTGTTAATGGAATATTCATGTTCTGCAAAAGGATTAGATCTGTATGTATAATTGTTTCTAACGTGCTGCGTATAGTTATATGCGTTTCCAATAGATGTCCATTTGCATACGTACGATCACGTAACGGAAGGAAAAGTGGATGTCTAATAGACGTATGAAACGAGATGTATGAACATATCATGTCCAGATCTATGCATTCGTTGGACGTTGGTTTATGACCATTTTTTGCCCTGGACGATCGGACAAAATATGTACGTGTATTAGCCAATGAACGTCCACATACGTACACTGCGGATGCCTGATATTGAACATCGATGAAAAACAACTTTTTTGAAGGTCGAAAACTGAATGTACTATTATTATTAATTAATACAATTTTCTGCTTAAAACGACACTCCATAGAAATTAAAACTTACAGCACTCGCACACACATGCACACATAGACGTTCATATAAGTATACATGAGGCGTCTCACAACAGAAATGGCTAAGTCCATTTTTTTCGAGAATTGAGTTATTCAGATATTCATATTTTTTAGTCTATTTTTTGTTATACTTCATTATAAAATGGACAAAAAATGTGCTTTTTCGTTTGTTTCTCGCATGTTAGAAAACTGATGCAAATCAAAAAACCGCTAAGTCCATTGAACATGTTTATTAAAAATGGCTAAGTCCAATGTTACTTTTAAGAATAAAATATACATGTACATTTATGAAAAAAAAAACACACATTTCATAATTATATGCACGTCCACACAAATACATACTCGTACGTACGGAATAATATGTATACACGTACATAATAATATACTATATTATTATCTATATACGTGTATACAATAAACGCGTATAATATATTGTACGTATAAAATTTATACAGTAGACGATACAAATGAAGATGAAAGTGAATAAACGGTTGTTTTGTTGAAATTTTATAAAATTGTTATATTGTTATATGTTAACCAATTATTTGATTAATTTTCTTGTGCATATACGGCACTTAAAAATAAAATTTATTTAATGAATTATTAAAAAACTATGTTGATAAAAAAAAAGGTAACCATTTTTTGATAAAAACTAAAAGATATTTCTTTTAAATTTTTTTCCCTTAATAGTAATTATGAAAATACGCATTGTTATTACATTATTTTACAACTTTATAAATTGCAAATCTAAAATCGCTAAGTCCATTAAAATTTTTGAAACAAAAATAGCTAAGTCATAATTTCAGATCAAAATGAGTTAAGTCTTTAAATTTTTTTTTCAAAAATAGCCAAGTCCAAAAGTCACACCAAAATTGGCTAAGTCCATATTAAAAAATGACTTTTCTCTATAAAAAATCGATTTTTATTTTTGGGAATGCGTTCAAAAATCTTATTTTTCATGAGTGAATTGAACAGTTTATTGGTTAACAAGCAATTTAGATACATTAAAGACATAGAGGTTTTTGTGTGTTTTTTTTTCAAAACGTATTTATTGTGACTTAGCCATTTCTGTTGTGAGACGCCTCACATATTTAAACGATTCGCGCGCTAACCTGTAACGAACAAACTCAGTTATATGTATTGTGTGAAACCCATTTCTACCAGTTGTGGAAAGAACCATCAAACAACAGTACCACCTGTTGTACGTAAACAAATTGCTGTATTGCAGCTGCAAAATATACTGCTCAATGTCTTTTGCAGCACCTCATGAGCATTTGCTGTAATGTTCCTAAAAAATATGATGTCGCGAGTGCTTGCTGTATCGCAGCTGCAAAACTTGCTGCCACAGAAAGTTGACAATGCCACAGGAAGCATAGCTATATTATAACTTTTCTATGTGCTGCAGAAGCGTTGCAGATGCTATTACTTACCTGCTAATATCCAGCCAGTGTTACTATGGTTATATATTAACACTTTAACGCCGAGAAGTCCTGAAATTCTACTTCAACTTCTTAAGTTTATAAATTGCACAAATAATTTTTTGTTTTTTTTTTTAAACTAACGTATCTAGACGTTTCAGAGGTCGCTCTTCTCAATTATCGGGTTTAGAACATTTAAAAATAAGTCTTTTCACTAGATTCTTAATGTTTTTTGTAAAAATATCGTTTTTTTACGACATTTTTCCTCAATGAATCCAAATTTTTTCAAAATTCTGCGCTTCCACCTTCTTCTAATGCACGTAATCGGTGAACCCGATAGTTGTACTAAAGATTTGTGGAGGAAAACAATTTTTTTTAAGTTTGGCGCATCAGTAATGGCGGCCGCAATGACAATTTTTTTTTTAAACGTCACAAGTTTTTATCTCGGAAACTATAGACTTTAGAGACATTTTTTTCAGAACAAAAATGTCTTAGAATTGGCCAAAGAATACCCTCAAATTTTGTTAGAATATTTTGATGCAATTTTTGGTTTTTCAAAAATTCAAAACATCGAAATTTTGACACGTCATTTAAAAAATTTGAAAAAATTTCAAATAGATTCTAAAAAATTTTTCTCTAAAGTCTATAGTTTTGGAGGAAAAAAATTATTAAACTTTTCTAACAGTAGGTGCAAAGTGAGAACGAGGAAATGTTGTATCAAGTGTTCTTTATATTTTTGTGAGACTTGCATAAAGCAGCAAACAAATTAATAATCTTGCTAACGTTTATAAGTTCCGATGAGATTTGATAGAGAAAAATAACAAAAAAATTAAAAAAAACACAAAAAAAATAAAATTAAAAAAAAAAATTATCAATGTTCGTCTACCTCCTCGCGGTGAAAATCGGGAATCCTTGAATACTTCAACACTAACGATGTAAGGCTATTACAAAAAACATTAAAAATCTAGTTGAAAGATTTATTATTAAATTTTCTAAACTCGAAAACCAATAAGAGCGACCCTGAAAACGTTTAGATACGTACCTATCAAGAGAATTTTCTCTACAGTCTACAGTTTCGAAGAGAAAAAATGATCAGTCTTAAAACCTAGAAAAGTTTAATAATTTTTTTCCTCCAGAACTATAGACTTTAGAGAAAAATTTTTTAGAACATATTTGACTATTAGAATTAGTTAAAAATTTTTTTTGTTAAATGACGTTTCAAAATTTAAATTTTTTGAATGTTTGAAAAACCAATAATTGCATCAAAACATTCTAACAAAATTTGAGGGTATTCTTTGGCCAATTCTAAGACATTTTTGTTCTGAGAAAAATTTCTCTGAAGTCTATAGTTTAACAAAAATTGTTTCCTCCACAACTCTTTAGTACAACTATCGGGTCCACCGATTACGTGCATTAGAAGCCGGTGGAAGCGCTGAATGTTTTAAAAATTTGGATTCATTGAGAAAAATTTCGTAAAAAAACGATATTTTTACAAAAAACATTAAAAATCTAGTGAAAAGACTTATTTTTAAATGTTGTAAACCCGATAATTGAGAAGAGCGACCTCTAAAACGTCTAGATACGTTAGTTTAGAAAAAAACAAAAAATTAATTGTACAATTTATATACTTAAGAAGTTGAAGTAGAATTTCAGGACTTCTGGGCGTTAAAGGGTTAAGCTAGAAGCCTATTTTACTTTCACATAAACAAAGTCTTTATTTGACAAATAAGTTAGTTTTTAATATACGTATTCTGTCTGTTAAGAAATGTTTTATGTCGTGAAAGCAATTATAAGTGTGGTTTACTATTTTAATCGTTTCTAGAATACTTGGCAACCCAAAGTGAATTACAATATAATACTATTCGGTCCTAGGCCATAAAGTTCAATTTTACGGACCGAGTGGAGATTGTGCGTCCGAGGACTGTCGAAGCTTGCTCCGTAAAGTGCAGAGATCAGTCCGTAAAATCACACTTTACGGACGAAAAGCAGTCCGTAATGTGTCTACTTTACAGACACGCGTATCAAAAAGAATTTTATTAAATTAAAAATATACTTGCTATGTATAAATACATACAGTCGACATAAAGATGTACGAATATGCTGCCGTTGTTCATTCCGCATGGTCCCATTATGCACACCTGTCTTGAAGCTATGTTGGGTTGAATGAAAATGGACCTAAATTTGGGCTTCGCGGCTTTATTCGGTATGGTCCATAGACTAAAAAAATGCAAAACTGGAAATCGTAGCTGCTCATTTTTTTAAAATAATCGAAAATTATACGTTGCCATATCTATCACAGTGCATGCTTTAATCAAATCAAGTACCGCACTCACATTTGCAGGAGCTCACGCGCGTACGCGCGCGCGCACACACACACACACACACACACACACACACACACACACACACACACACACACACACACACACACGCGCGCACGCACGCACGCACGCACGCACGCACGCACGCACACACACACACACACACACACACACAAAGACACGCGAGCGCGAGCGCGCTCTCTCAATGATGCGAGCAAAGTGAATTGGAATACCACGCTCAGCACACGCATATGCGTATCCCAGGATCACGACGTGGACGTGGTGGTATAAAGATCCCATTTTTTTGTTTTTTTTTTGTTTTTGTTTTGTTTTTTTTTGTTTTTTTTTTGTTTTTTTTGGTTTTTTTTTGTGTTTTTTCAATTTTATTTTTTTTTTTTATTTTTTTAATTTTTCAAATTTTAGTGAACATTAAAATCTATTATGTGTTATTTTTCTCAAAATATTTTAAAGATGTTGTGACGAGAATGCTGTTACTGCTTTTTTAAGTCTCTCTATGTAACTGGGGTCTTCAAGATTATTTATTTTGTACCGGTTCCAAAACTTTAAAAATTCCTTATGTACCGATTCTCCCGCTTGTTCGGACCAAACACCTAAGCCTTTATTATCTAGAAACTGTAAGCAATCTTCGATGTGTTTAAGAGCGACGTGAATTTTTAAAGTTTCCGATACTTCTAGACCTCTCAAAGCAGTGTGCAATTCTTTAATACGATGTTTTATGTCAGAAGAAACCTGTTTTGTCGAAAAACAACAATTAACTAATTTATCCATGGCTTGAAGTGATGTAATGAAAGGTACAAGACGCAAAATTCCAACGTCTTTATAAATTTCCGGATCTTGCACCTTATCCACTTCTTTTAAAAGTTTTCGGCAGGCATTCCCTTCAAAAATGTCACCCTGGTAGTTTTTCGGTACAACATTGATTTTTTTTTTGCCAGATTAATGCCTTTTCTTTACCTACAAGGGGAACTAGCCCATGCCAAAATATGTGGTTCACAAATCCTTGTAGTATGTGTAGTTCCGGAACTACACATTTGTCAATAACGAATGTTTTGTCATCTTCATCGAACAGAGGTAAATTTACTGTACTATGACACAGTTTGGCTTCCTTTTTCTTTTTTCCCATTGAACAAAATCGCTCATAGTCCAGTTTTAAATCACCATAGGTTTTTGGTCTTAAATAGTCACTCTCAGTATGTAGTCCATCTGCGTCTGTATTATCATCCTTTGGTTCATTTTCCTCTAAATCACGACGAACTTTTAGATCTGTCAGCGTTATGAAACAGTAAGGGCAAGGGTATGTTGAAGAAGCAGTTTGCTGGCCATTAACTATTAGTAAAACTTTGAAGTCAGAAGCAAACTTAAATGGAATTTTATTAATATTAGTGAGTCGAAATAAAAGTTCCAGGTTTGTATAACTTTCTTTTATGTTAGGAACTACACACAACAATATCAGTCTCTTAACACTGGTTAGTAACGCTTTATTGCCAGTGCTACCACCTTCAGAATACAATTTTCTTTTCTTTGAGGCAACTTCTTGTATATCTGAATCATCTGCTGTAGTATTGTGTAAGTCAGGCGAATAGTTTTCCGGCAATATAGTCATCGAAATTTTGAAAAATCCCTGACCACCGTCGGCCATAACTTTAATAGCAATTTTACCAACAATATTTCGTCGTTCTAACACTGCATCTAGCAGTGCTTCGGCATCTGCCCAAACAACAGGTCTTTTTGTTGTCACATCTGTACCTTCACACTCGAAATCGTAAACGTTACCATTGTAAACATCTTCTAAAATTGCGGATTTTTGAGAAATGTGTTTCGAATAATTCGTTGGTACTGCCGATCTTCCAGCGTTAGACCTGATAAAATTGGTCACTTTTTTCATGTGATTCGCTGAAGCACCTGTATTTGTCTGAAAATTATCCAAATTTTCTTCGGTAAATTGTATGTCTTTCTTCATTTTTGGATTGATGACGACTCGTGTTTTGGAACCTCTGGTACTCAAATTCAATTCAATATCATTAAAACGGTTACTGATATTACTTGATGGGCCACTCTCTGTTATAATTTTGTTTCTTAGTAGGGATACTATCACTTTATTTTTCTTTTTTTCTGGAAGTTGTTCCATAATCTTTATTACGTTCTCTTCAGCGTTATTGCATGAATGATTTTTCCCTTTGCCTATTTCTTGCAAACATGACTTACATAAAACGATTGAATTGTTTGATTTATCATTCAATACCTTTGATGATGTTTTTGATGGTACACTAGAATTTGTTGAAGAACCGAATAATCCATTCGATACATTGATGGAATTTGTTAAATTCCGTTTATGACCTTTACCATTCAATGTTTTTTTATGGCCTGTGTATCGTGCAGTCAAGCATATGTAACAATTACACATTTCATTTCGATTACGCGTTTCTTTAGGCAGTACGACTTCTTCGAAATTAGGCATACTTTGCAAGGGTCTTTGAAATTTGTTATTTTCATGATCGAGCAAGGTAAGGTAGCATGTTCTACATATACTCAATGGGAATTTTTCATCAGATTTCTTGAAATTTGCGTTTATAAATTTTTGTATCAACTTTTCAATCTTTTCAGAGATTAGATACGACTCAGGTTTTCTGTTTCCAAAGACTATTTTTTCACCGCATGGTGCACAAACTTTGTGCCTATTTTCCTCATGTGAACATTTGTGATTCATTTTAAACGAGAATTAGATCATAGAATATAATGTTTGTAAAACGTCTAGAATTATACATAAATTAACTGTATCATATATTCCTCCAATTTGCTGGCCTACGATTATATTTAAAACAAAATGCATTTCATCCACGGGTTTTTTTTTTACTTCTCGCCGCCTAGCGACAGTAGCTAAAACATAGATCAAGTTAAAAAAGAAACAACTGCATAACGGCCGATACGATAGTATGTAATAGTATTTCAGCACGCGGAACGTTAGATTGCCGTCTGTATCTTTATTCAATAATAATTCAAATCTTCATTTATTTAATTTGATTTCTATGCGACCAAATTGTTGAAAAAAGAATAAAAACTTAAGGATGTTGTTACGTTACAGTAAATATAAGATAAAGGTTTTACAATCCAGGAACATGTGAAAAAAATTTCTAATCGATTGACCACATCGTTTTGAAGAAATTAATGTTGAAAGTTGGCCGATTTAACATGGACGGTATTTTTTTTTTTTTGTTTTGAGAATACACGTGTGTGTGCGTGTGCGTGTGTGTGTGTGTGTGTGTGTGTGTGTGTGTGTGTGTGTGCGTGTGTGTGCGCTCGCGCGCGCTCCTGAAAATGTGAGTGCGGTACTTGATTTGATTAAAGCATGCACTGTAATGGGTATGTCAACGTATAATTTTCGATTATTTTGAAAAAATGAGCAGCTACGATTTCCAGTTTTGCATTTTTTAAGTCTACGGACCATACCGAATAAAGCCCCAAAGCCCGAATTTAGGTCCATTTTCATTCAACCCAACATCGCTTCAAGACAGGTGTGTATGGCTTGATGGAAAAATCGCATAGATCAATATAATAGTAGTGCCCGGAATTATACATACGTACGTAGATGCCGAAAGACATCATTCCTCTTCTCTGAAAGCCCCCTTGTACATCTACTTTCGGTCAATGAATTAATTACACTATTTCTCAGTTGCGCCTTTTTCAGTGACCCTGAGTGACTATTCCCTGAAAATCAGTATTTTCACTGTTTAAAATTAAAAAGGTAGCTTGTTAAAGCTTAAACATTTTGGATTTAAAGCTATTACTAAGAAATGCCCTACTATTATATTACTATATACATATATTATCAGCATTATATTAAATGTTTTGTTTTTGGTATTACACTTTTCGCATTTCAAGCCTAGAACAAACAAAAATACGATGAAGGATGATACAAGACGGCAATTTTGCGTTTTGCTTAGCGGAACTATTCAGAACAAGGTAAATTAAATTCGAAAGAAAAAAATTCCAGATTAGTTGAAGGGGAACAAGTTCGTTCGACAAATTGGGAAAATGAAACTATTGAGAGCGGCTCTATTGAGATAATAAAGCGGCTCTACATCAAATAGTAGTTTCTCATGCAATTTACGCATTTTCTTACTTTTTATACAGTCCTTACGTAAAACTAAACGTGGTAGTAAAACGAAAACACCTGCAATTTGCCAAAGTACAAACTGTAAGAGAAACCACATAAACATTTTGCTACCAGATCATGAAATTTATTTATATCATGCAATATTTAAAAAAACTGCAATGTTTTTACGACGAACTACCAAATATAAATCAATTACCAATTAATTCCCACTTTTTTACAATTCTAAGATATTATATTTTGAATCTGGCTTTTTGAGGTTATGTAAAAATCCGGACGTAATGGAATTGAACAAACTTCGAAGTCGGTTGCAGCGACTCTAAAAACACATACACTAATCTTGGTTAACTTAGTAGGCACAATTTTTATTTTTTCTAATTTAGAGTCGAAAAATAAGATTTTTTGAGGTTGTGTCAAAATCCGGATGTGATGGACATGAATGGACTTCGATGTGGGGTTTATCGTAAAAAAATTGCAATATTTCTGAATCGAATATGAACTGAGAACTTTTTGTCTGTGCTGGTTTTTAATAGCAATTTCTTTTTTTGTATAGGAAAATTATTTTGAGTATAATAACGTCTTCAAGCTTTGTACATTCAAAATGTTTGATTCGCTTTTCCGGGTTTTATTGGGAACTATTAAACGAAATTCTTACAGTCTAATATACTGAAAACAAATTTTGGAAATACAAATCTTTTTTTTTTTAAACTCCAAATTTCAATTTTTTGTTTGATCAAGGGGGAAGGGCCTTCTAGTGTAATAAACATTTTGTGTTATATTTTAAATATATTGTTACAACATCCAGACAGTAGTTTTCTATACAAATCTTAAAAATCACCCTTTATCTGACAGACACATGAAAATATTTTTATTATAACATTTGGTTACAAAAACCAGAGAACATATGGAATATAACACAATTGATAAGAAATAACAATATTATGTTTTTTTATTAAAGGCGTAGATAATTATTAACACCTCAACATTTTTATAAAAAAAAAACGATAATTCAATTTAAATATAAATACCCTATATAGACTACAGGCCCATGTAAAAAATTGATGGGTCATTTGAACCATCAGAAGACCTATATAGAATCATATAAGGGTATAAAATAATAAAATTCAGCATTATTCTGTCACTTGTAAGCTGTCCAACTGAGTGCAGGTGAGATTTCAAAAGCACAACCCTCGATTTTTTCCCCTCGTCGCATGATTTTTTGTACGGCATTCTTACCATCAATAGATACATGGAAAACAATTAAAAAACGCCCAGTGCCGTAAAAAAGTAGTGCGCCACAAAGTCGGAAAATTTTTTTATTTTCCTGCAATTTTTAGGATAAATTTGGTCATTCAATTATGTACGGCATCAGTTCCATATAGTTTCACTACCTCTTCTAATCCATAATTCCACAACGCCGTACAAAAAATCATGGGACAGGGGAAATAATCGAGGGTTGTGCTTTTGAAATCTCACCTGCACTCAGTTGGACAGCTTACAAGTGATGGAATAATGTTGAATCTTATTATTTTATACCCTTATATAATTCTATATAGGTCTTCTGGTGGTTCAAATGACCCATCAAGTTTTGCCATGGGCCTGTAGTCTAATAGTCTTTTATAAATGTTTTCTGTTGTCAATTTATAATCACCCTATATTATAATTCGAGAATGTAAATGTTGAATTTTAGCCCTTATAAAGAATTTTTATTTACTTATTATTTATTTATTACACCTTAAGAATGGTTTGAGGTGGTTCTAAAGTATGTCGCAAAATTCGGACTTCATAATGGTAATTCTAATTACTATAAACGGATTCCTGGAAAATTCCAAAGACATTAATTAAGAACTGGCCGAGAATTTTCGGGAATAAGTAAATAAGTTTAGGTGAAAATTCTTACCTAATCGGCGAATTACTAATAGAATTTTTTCAATTTAAGTAAAAAAAAGTAAATACATATTTAAAAAGTGGTGTCAAAAAAAGGCCCCTGAATAGCACGTAGACACATACGCTTCAGGGTACTATTTTTAGGAAAATTTAGCTATTCTTAACTTCGTTCATATTTAACTTACGAAAACTTTTTATTTCATGATATTAAGAGAATTTAATGCTATTTAAATCTACGATTTTTTGAACTTGAGATTGTTTTGCCGAATGTATTAAAATAAAAATTAAATCATTTAAAACGAATTTTCAAAAAATAAATTCACGATAATGCAGCTGAAAAAAATCTATAAAATCTATATTTACAAAGAAATGTTTTCTGATTACCTGTATTAATAGGAAAACAACGAATAAAGGCAATACTGAAAAAAAGTTTAAGTGAAAAAATTATCTAAATATTTGTAATGAAAGTATAAACTTTTGTTATAATGGCTAACATTTACATTTTCGAGTAATAATACCGGTTGATTTTGAAAACTTATTTAAAAACGTGACTCTATTTACGTGGAATGTTCGAAATATATTTTTATTTTTATTTTCTAGTTTCAAAAACTACGGAAATAATTATCAAAATTCTTCGTGCAATAACGATATATTTTCGTAAATTTATTATTATGACTATAAATACTTTTTTTACTTGTGGTAAGTTCCATACGCATCACGTATTGGTTTATTGGTTTTAACCGGGTTACCAAGGCAACTGCAGGTAACAACACACGACAGCGCTGCCTACGTAAGAGTCATTCGTATTAAAAAATCGACACGATTTTCCCAAAAATACCTCATTTAAAAAACACACGTTGTTTAGTTTAAAAAGTGGATTCAAAAATTCTTATGAAAAATTGAAAAACGCACGTAAAAGCCAAAAATTGAACAGCGTGATGAATTGTAGCAACTATGAATCTAATGGACGAAAGTAGCGAGGAAGAACACAAACCGTATCTTATATCAGAGTACACAGATTTTGATGAAAGCGTTATTGTTAAAAACGCAGAGGAAATTAAAAGTCCTGTCATTGGTGGCAAATCAGGCATGAAGAAACGATCGAAGAATGTCACGAGTGACAGTTCCAACCCAGATGTCAATTCACCACGTGGCAAAAAAGAATTCCGCAGGTAATGTTTTCATTTCCAAATATTTTACATCATGCTTTATTCATCTTTTTCTTCCTTCTTTTTTTTTCATAAATGTCCAGTGATTTTATTACTTTACACTGTTCATTTACTTTTCTTTTGCTGTTTATGTAATTTCCTAATTATACTTATTTTAATATTCCTAAAAACATAATTTTAAGGCTAGACATTTTACTTCATCGTAATCCTGAAATTTTTTTATGAAAATTTATTATAATAAACATATTTTTTAACGTAAATTTCCTTATTTTTCGTCTAATTTGGTTCCTATATATTCTTATCTTCTTTTCAACATTAAACAAATTTATGTTCTTGTGTAATTATTAATTGTTGTTTCCAATTCAATAAAAATTCTGTATTTCAATATGCCGGTTCGTAACTAAACATAGATTACAACTATATCTTAAATTAAATAAAATCAAACCTTTCAAACTACAAACATAAATCCATTTCTTTTTTTATAATAGCAACTTCAAAATCAAAAAGAAATTTTTCACTTATCGTCAAGTTGTTCTTCTGCAATTCAAATTTTAAAAACAAACAATCTGTATTTTAAAAGTGACTTTAGCTGCTGTATTAAAACTAATATATTTCCAAGGCGGTTATGCACTAAAAATACATATGATATATCGATTTGAAATTCTTCACACATCCGAATACTACAAATGCATTTTATTCATACATTTGTAATTTGTAGTACACATTTGAGTCATTATTTTTGCGATTAATTCTATTATATCGAATGTGACCACCATAATAAATAAGTATAATTGTTATATTATTGATAATTTACTCTCTAAACTCCTTGGAGTGAAAGCTCGCTCGTAAAGAGTAAGTCGAAGTAAAATTGCAAGGTGAACCACTCTGTATGGTGTGATTATATTTTACTTTAACTGGAGTGAATAAAATTTTGAAATCCTAAACTCATAAATTATAATCTAATAATACAATGATAAACATATATTTATAAAAAACATAAAACTTTATTATTTTTAATAAAAAATAATCAATTAATGTGCGAATGAAACTGATATGGAAAGTTCTTCATTTGGAAACGTGATTTATTTCTTGAATTTTTAATATTGTCAACTCCACGACTCGGAGGAAAAGAGTGAATTTTCACTCTTGTTAGATTCACGAAAGTTGCTCGGTTTTCAGTAACCAAAGAGTTAAATTCCCACTCCAAGAAATTTAGAGAGCATATACACAGAAATGTTTTTAAATTTTAATCTAAATAAATGAAATTTTAGGTTTACTCCTTACCTTGAAAGTAGATTAAATGCATATATACGCATTATGATGAACGAAGATAAAATATGCACGTTAATATTTCAATTTTCTGTTCTGAAATTAGAAACTCATCTAACGATTAAAAATCATTTTCTGATCTACCGGGGAATCATTGGATCCACAATCGAGAAGTCCATCTATTCTTATTTACATTACTAAATTTGATAAGAACTAAGATTGTTAAGACTATCGATTAAATAGTTTGTTTAAAGTCACAAGATTGATATTTCAAAAATTAATTTTCACTTGCATTTAGGATTACTAGTCTGGGGTAATACATTGTCTTTTTAAATTAATCACTAAGAAAAAATAATTGGAAATTAAAACAAAATCAAAGCCCAAAAATTAATTATAATAAATAAAATTTAATGAATAAATAAATAAAAAATATTACTGAAGCGGTAAAAAGTGGATAACGAAGCCAAGTAATAATTTGACTAATAATTAATAAAAATCGACTTATTCCGAAATCAATATAACTAAATTTATTTAGTAAAACATATTTGATGAAATGTATAAATATTGTTTACATTCTCTTTTGTAACATGGTATAACAAATAATAAAAAGATTCATAGCACTTTATAGCGACCTAACACAAATTGTAGATCAAGGAACAATTGTCTCATGCACCCAAAATCTAATTTTATGACCAAAAATTCGTTTTTATGTAGGTTAATGTACATAATTACTCATAAATACCCTAACTTTTATCTGCATTACACCTTCTCTTTTAACTTGAAAGCTGAAAGTGAAAACAGACGAAACACGTACATAAAATTTGTATTCCTTCATTCCAAATTTTTAGAGAATTTTTAGAGAATTTTTTCATTTATTTTGTAAGTCGATAGGAGGTTAAAAAAATCCCAAAAATGCATCTTGATTTATGGAGAAAATGATGACATTGAAAAAAAGGAGTGGCTAAATTTAATACATTAATAATAATTAAACTTCTAACATTAAAAATTGATTTCAAAAAAGCTGTCGAAAAATCAGTCCCCTGAATTACGCGAAGATTCATGTTTTTCAGGGGCTTTCCACCAGCAAAGTTTAACTGTTAGTAACTTCGTGAATATTTATCGTACAAAACCGATGATGTTTTTTTTATTTTAAAGAGAATTGAATGCTCTTTTACATAAAATTATATACATATATATATATATATATATATATATAGCAGAATGTTAACTATTTATTTATGAATAACTTGAAGACATCTAGCGTTTCAATTTGCTTCTTTTGCGACATCATTTTTGTTATTTTTATTATTAATATAGTGAACGAATTATATATTTTAATTCAATCGGAATACATCGCTAAGTTCTACTATATATCAAATTTAAATAAATTCAATACGTATATATATGCAAATTTAGCGAAAAAACCGCGACATTTTAAAACACAAAACTGTGTCAATTTTAATTCTTTTTCGTTCAACAAAGGTGCATTCGAAACTAAATTAAATTTGATTTCAAAACCTTTAATAAAAATCCAGGATAAATAATATCGCAAAATCGCCGTCAAAGTTGAAATCATTAAAAAAAAATAAAAATCGCCAATACTTTCAAGTTTAATCTCGTTACTTTTCATCGCGTCAAAATGAGCGATCGATAGGCAGAAAGATTTGCTTTTCAGCATTTAAATGAAAACAAAAACTGTTTGTCAGATGTAAAGTAGCGGGTTATGGATTTTTGTATACCTTAATAAATTATACCTTACCATATTTCTTAGTTTGGCCAGAACGTGTAATCCGTTGAAAAAAGACCTATTATATGAAATACGCAACGTAATGTAACTACAACATATTAAGTAGTTACATTTTCTACCGCTAGTCGAGGTTGTACCTTTCGCATTCTTATATTTTTCGTAATCGGTAGAAAACACTGCAGATAGAACTAAACATTTGAAATGTTACCATTATATTGTTGACCGATCACACAATTATACATATACTTAATATTAGGTGTTTATCTATTATACCACTTGTATTTTTTGAATAAAATCCCGAAGTGCATCAAACATAGTTATAATGCGATATTTTTCATTACCTTTAACTTCATTTAGCTTTTAAATTGAATAATTACATGAGGATCAAATAAAATTAAATCCCTTATAGTTTCTAAATTTTATTTTCTCCAGTAAGTCAATTCTATCGCATATATCAATTACTACTAGTTTTACAGCGTTTTAGTGTTATTTTTCAATTTTAATAATATATTTGGAAATCGCTGAATGTATATAATTATACTATTACTAATAATTAAAATTATGCTAATTCAATTTTAAGCTTAGGTAACATCTTCATGATATACAATATAAACATTAAATATTTATAATTAATCCAAAATAAGTATGACACACAGTACCCAATTCACTTAGTTACTAACATACTACCAAATAAATAAAGAATATTTAACCATATAACGATGTTTATCGCCGTTAAAGTGCATATTTTATTACTGTGTTCAATCTAACAAATGTTTCAGTAACAATTACGATTCCACGACTTTGAAACTGTACGTAGAAATACTGGAACTGTTTTAAAAATTGAATTTTTAATGGTGTTTCATCAAAATGTTCAATAAACGTCTGAATTAATGCATTTACTCATAAAGTAGTGATAATTACCAGTTATGTGCACTCCATTGCAAGAGTAGTTTCTCAGAAAATAGAGGAAATATTATCATTTGACTGACGTCAATTAATAAATAATATAAGTCAACGTAAATTGAATTCTAGTGTTCAATTTCCAGGTATTCGCAAAACAACGAGGCTTATCTCAAAACAATGGGTATGGACTCGGAGTCTTCGGATAGCGGTGACACGGATGAAATTGAAATGGAGAGATTAGCAAAAACCAAACCGGTTGAATTTTACGATCCAAAACAATTCGATGATATCGAAGCGTCTACAGAAGTCAAAGAGCTTTTCCAAAATATCATACGGTATTTTTATGCGATTTTGATTATCATTTTTAAGACAAATATCATTATAAGTAACGAACAATAGATATTGGTCCCCTTACGAGAAACAAAGAAGTTTAATTTAAGAATTCTTTTTAAAAAATCATTTTCCAGTATATATATTATTGTTCTTTACAAAAGTACAGTCCGAATCTCTTAAATGACCTCCGCCGTAATTGGTAACCCGTTATTATCTGCTGTGATAACTCCGTTATTGTCTTTTTGCTACTCCCACTCTTCATAATTTCTCTTCTGTCGGTAAACCGGGTGCGTAGAACGTGGTGTGGGAGTGGGGACAGACAATAAGGCAGTTTACATTTCCCTTCCAGTTCTAACCATCAGACAATAAGAAGGTTCAAACAATATGAGAGTCTTAATAGATTGAAAGTATATCCCATTCGAGGCACATAATAATTTACGATCGTGATACGATCATTTTTCGTCAAAACGAGTATGAAATTCGATTTTATTTTCCAAAATTGCAACTCGAATCGAATTTACCTTGCACTTTGACGAAAAATTCCCTTCATGCAACAGTTCGAAATTAGTTTTAAATGTTCATATTGGTACATTTGACTTTCCTGTTGTCCAACCCCAGTTATGAAATTTCAGATACACGCCTCAGAAAACCGATCTAAACTACAAATTGATACCATTCATCCCGGACTACATTCCAGCCGTGGGAGATATAGATGCGTTTTTGAAAATCCCACGACCTGATGGAGTAACCGACAAAATCGGTTTAACAGTGTTGGACGAACCATGCGCTAACCAATCGGAACCAGCAGTACTTCACCTTCAACTAAGAAGCCAAAGTAAGAGTGCCGGAGCATCCAGACAATCGGTAATCAAACGAATCGAAGATGCGGAAAGAAACGGCAAGTTGATCGACAAATGGATCGAAGACATGAATCAATTACATCGGAGTAAACATCCACCTGCTGTCACTTTGAGCAAACCTTTACCCGACATCGATGCCCTAATGCAACAATGGCCAAACGAAGTAGAAGAGAAATTAACTGATTCGACCATAGATTTTTCAAAAATTGATTGCGAACTTCCTCGTCTTGTGGACATCGTGTGTAACCTCCTGGACATTCCAGTTCACGAAAATGCGAGGTTAGAGTCACTGCATACCCTTTTCACGCTATTTTTGGAAGTGCGTACAGCAAGGGAGCACCGATTTTTACTTTAAATAACAAACATCAGCAACATGGTACCATCTATCAATGTTATGTATTTATTATGTACATAAAAATAATTGTTACACAGCCAAAGTGCTTAATAATATAAACTTTACTCAGAAATTGATCCATATTTAATTCACTGTTAGACCTTCAATGATGATGAAATAGGTGCAAATGCTTGATGGATTCCGCTACGTTTGAGATAGTCCTTCCCCTGTAAGTGTAGTCCCATCGGAACTGAATTTCCTCTCATGCCTCTATAATTGCTTTCTGGTCCTACTTCCCTTTCTCAATGCATGAAACTGAAATAGTTAGAAGTTACGTGCGCATGCGCGTAAGATTACTTTCCTGCTTACGACATACTTGGAGTGTCAAGCAATTACGGAATATTTTGGGGATGCAATTCCGGAAGCAATTAAGATGACATATAATGAATAATAAAGTTTTCATGTCGAATGTAAAGATCGACCGTGTAAAGTTCCTTTGATTCAGTTCCAGATAAATTGTTGCCTATGCGTTATTCATTAATTATATTCTCTCATGAATGTTTAAAAGAACCAACTAGTGTTTCTTCCAAATTGATTTATTATCGCCGAACATTTTTCAAACTTAGTTTTCGTGCAAAGTAAAAGTTTCACAAAATGATAAATTAGTCGTTTAACTCTGAAATGTTGACCTTATATATTTAACAGAACTCGTAAAATGTTTTTAATATTTATTGCGTTGAATATCGTGACATTTTTTTCGAAAATGTAAGTAATTAATTTTTTATTGCATCCTTAGTAGTTGACGGACCCGCTTCTCCTTCATCATCTAAATTCTTCAATACTTTCACTTTTTTCTTCTGTTTAGTCCACCATATTTGGAAAAGCATGATGAACCCTAGTATCCCCAGAGCTACCCCAAGTAAAATCAAGTACAATAATTTCATATTCTAGTAATTGCGTTTCAGAAAACAATTGTTATATCTCGAGGAAATTAAAAACGTGAATGCAACTGACGCTTTTTAAAAACTACATATTTCAATCCAATGTGCAAAATCGATCTTCATTATCAAATATTTGCATCAATCCTTCGGAACGCCGCGAGGGATTATATTTAATGACTTTCTGGCTGGGCAGAGAACGGGGGGCACTCATGTTTGACATCTTGGCCAAACATGAAAAAGCCCTGAAGTAGAAAAGAAGCATACTGTATACGTTTTCTATTTTACAAATGGTGGTATTTGAGGAATTCTACAGAACTTTTTACTTCTAGTGTCGCCTTCGTTTATCAGGAACTGTAGTCATTTTTAATAGACCTTTTCATTTTAAGCAAAAAATTGTTCGCATGCGCTAGGATACAATGTTAAAACTGTACGATACTTTTCCGTTTTCTGTACAAAACTGTACGAAACAATTGAATTCGCGCTTGCACATTTCATATAGTGAAAACGCCTATTGGGATTAGGTCTTCAATCGCATACAAACGAATTCGGACTATGTATTTATATTTATTTCAATATAAATTGTAATATATTATGTGGGTAGATTAAGAAAATATTTAAAATTATCGGCTTCGTGGCTCAGGCGGGTTAACGCACTGGACTACGAAGTCGTAGGTCGTGAGTTCGATCCCCGTCTGGTGAACAATTTTTCGATTTCGTTTCCAAGCAGCAGCTCGCTGTTGGTTAGACGAGCCACGTTGTTTGTGTTTACGTTTCGAAAGTATTGTTTATCTGGCGGAAATCGACTCATGACCGCTGCTGTACTTGGTGTATAGGTTTCTGCAGTCCTACATTTCATACACAAATGTGAAGTATGGCGCCATCTGTCTAAGTCGATCTGCAGTCTTTTATTGTGAAACACTTTTAATTAGTGTTTTCACTTTTTTGGGCCCAAGTTTTCCACGTAACGTTAAACCAGCTATAGCATCATAGCGATATGCTATATTATAGCACAATATTTATAAAATCAAAGAAAATCAGCCGCAAATGAAAAGTATGCCCTTTAGACATGGAACTTTTTCACGAGAGAGTATCCAAAAAAATGCTCCCAATTTGCTCCGCCCTACAAACCACCTTTGACATTTCTAGCCTAACCCGTAATCGAAAGGTTAAATTAAGTTGGTTTGTTACTATAGCAACTAAGAATCGTGTTGTGGGGAGAGGAACGAAGGGGATTCTATGCATTTAGACAGGAAAGAAATATGCTTTTGGACGGGATGCATTAGGACGGGGACCACTGTACATAATAAAATTTCCCCTAGCGATTTTAAGAAATTTGTTCAATCGATTTTCGATATCGAGTTTCAGAGTGTGCGATACATCGAAATTGACAACACATGTGTGTTCTGGTTCTATACGTGGAAAACACGTGGTGTGCATCACATCTTAACCTCGCGACACACAGTGGTATTATTTTAACCTCTTTAACTAAAATATTAAAAACAAAAACATGAAACAACTTCCACAAAAGTTGGATCTGTCAAGAGTGCCAGGGAAACCAAAAAGAAGGAAAAAAGTAACCTTGGTTTTCGATGAGGAGAAAAGAAAGTACAGTTCAAAAATAATTTCTAAACTTTTTGTTAAATAAATATATCCTATTGCGTGTAACTCTTATAATAATATTCTTCACTTTCGCAGAGATTTTCTTAGCGGATTTCACAAGAGGAAAGTGCAGCGTCAAAAAAAAGCAAAAGAAGACTTGGAAAAACTTTTGAAAGATGAACGTAAGAAGATAAAACAAAATGTGAGTTTGTTGACTAATATGTTATAGTATATTTAATAATGTGAAGAATCATTTTATTAAAATTATGATGAATTGCAAGTTATAAATATTATTGACAATAACATATGCTTTTTAATTAATAGTTTATGTTTAGACACCGTATCTTATTAATAATTATAATTTCAGGCTCGAGAAAGCTACAAGAAAATGCTATCACATCGACAAATTCCAGAAGTCGAAGAGTTGCTATCACGTGAGGAATTCGACGTGGCTGGAAGAACAGTCAGCGTATTAGAACTTGACGTTGTAGATCTGCAGAAGCGTTGCATTGGTCCAAACAAAGTCACATACGATGAGAATGAAGACCAAGTTGAAGAAAAAGAAGAATCTGAAGATGAAGAAGAACTTCAAGGAATGGAACTTAATACAAATAAAAGTATTAAAAAGGAGGAAGATAATGAACCTGTTAAAAACATGAACTCGAAGAAAACAATAAAGCAGGCAGTGAAACAAGCCGCTTTAAAACAAGTCAAAATGAGTAAAGCCTTTAAAATTAAACAACGACACGAGAGAAATAAAAATATTAAAGAATCTCGACTGAAAGCAAAGGCAAAAGACGGATCGAAATTAAAAGAAGGCTCAAAGGGAAAACATTCATTAAATTCAAAGAGCAAGAAACAAATGAAGAAACGAAAGAAGAAAGGAAATCGATAAGCTATAAAATACAAACTGTAAATTATGTTAAAATTATAAATGATGTGTCTAGATTCAAACTTTATTAATGTAATCGCATAAAAAGATGTCTGTAAAATTCAGAGCCGTTTTGTATGTAAATCTCGACACATCCATGTACAAAATTTTATTTTTTACTGTACAATAATAATAGTTTGTATATATTAAAAAAAGTTATAAATAAATTATAATTTAAACGTCTTTCCCACTGGACAAATAGTTCGATTACTGCATTCCCCACACTTTGGGCGTTGGGGTTGACAAATTTCTTGGCCAAATCCGACAAGTAAGGCATTGACTTCCTGCCACAGTTCCTTTGGTAGCCAAGATTCTAAAGCTACTCGAGTGTCTTCCGGAGTTTTCGTTGCCTTTCGCACCCATCCTAATCTATTGCTTATTCGGTGGACATGGGTGTCGACGCCAATACCAGAAACTTCATTCCAGGCCACTTGCATACAAATGTGAGCCATTTTCGGTCCAACGCCTGGAAGAGTACACAATCCTTTTACCGTATCAGGAATGTCACTCTTGTAGTCATTTATGAGAATCTTTGAAGTCTTTTTTAAATATTCAACTTTTCGCTGTTAAATTAAAATAATAATATATTGAAATAATTTAAATGGCAACGGAATAAACCTGAAAATTGGAGCAAACGTACCTTCCAGAAGCTGACAGGATAAATGAGCTTTCCAAGTTCCTCATCGGATGCTTCAGAAATCCTAGTTGGTGTACAGCCATATTCTTTCAGACGTTGCATAGCCGCATAAGTAACTTGATCCTTCGTCTGACTGCTCAACATCAAAGCGAGTAAAGACTGGTACCGAAAAATTGGCGGACTTGCAGTTTCATCTGCGCACTTGTGGCAACCCATTTCATCTACGGGTGCTGTACTCCCTTTCCTCATATCTCTAATATTATTCAAGATCTTCTCCCAGTTTTCTGGAAACCAAGAGCTGTTTTTTGCCTTTTCAACATTGACATTTTCTTTGATATCTGCCGGAACTTCTGAATCAATAATTTGAATTGCTTGACGTTTTTTTCCTTTCTTTTTTTCATTATTTTCATTAGTTTTTTTGGGTCTTGGAGTTTTTTCAGTTTTGTCTACTTGTTCTTTCTGAACTATGTCTTCATCTGTACTAACCTCAAAAAATTCGGATGTTGTTTCCAATAATTCCGAAGATTTACGCTTTCGTGAACGTAAACGACGAGGTGAAGGTGTAGAAAGTGAATCAAATTTTAAGCGTTTACTCATTTTAACAACTTGTAACTTCCTATTAACTAGCAATAATAATTTCAACTGTTTACAAACAATCGGCAAATTATGACTGAAATTTGTGTACAAAACATTCAGCACTTGCATTTCCTATGCATTCTATTGATTCTACAAATTTCCCGCCGTAAAGCATTATCGATATTTCCATGAATCGCTAAACGATAATCGATTTACATTCGAACAGCTGCGGGAGCCCAATAAAGAAAATTTAAAAGGCGACAGCACGAAGCAAGAGAGACAACTTTTAGGTAACTTTATAGTGGGCATTGTGGGATTTTTTTTATAGGTATAGGGAGGAGAGGAAAATTAACTGGTGTGCAGTGTTGGAGAGGTAGTTTACAGGATGTAAACTACATGAGTTTTCGACATGTCGAATACCGAGTAGACTACATTTTATGTTTTCTACAAACCGGAGGTAGTCTACACGAAAAAACGTTTGTTCTTCATCTTAAAAAACACATCTGGGTAAAAATGATGTACAGTAGAACCCCTCTACATTGAACTCCCGCTACATTGAACACCCCGCTAGATTGAACGACTTCACCCCGTCAGATTGAACATTTTCTTCCTCCCCTTACTCCCACTGTAATGTTATTTTCAGCTGGCAGTTGCACTCGCGCATGCGCAATCATTCCGTCATGCGGCAAGATGGCGGAATACTGGAGGACAAGCGGACGGGAAGGGATGTTTAATGTAACGGGGTTGTCGGAGAAACGCTGGCACGCCTTGTTCAATGTAGAGGGGTTCTACTGTAACTAGGCGGGTAGCGCTCCCGCGGCACTTTTAACTTTTTAAATGATGATTAAAAATATAAGAGCGTAAAAATAAATTTTTTTCTGAATAGATACGGATTCATACTATCATTAAGAAATTTTATGCACTATTTTTAGACCATCAAATTACTTATATGGTTTATAAAGATCGTTAAACGCTTAAAAACCGACACTTTTTCCATTTTAACGCTTCCGTATCAAAAACGGAGCAAAATGGAGTAAAATTGCATTAAAGCTTTTCTGTAGAGCGTGAAATTTCCTACAAAAAAGTCACGGGCAGCCCTAATTTAATGTTAATAGTTGAGCCAGAAATAACACTGGAACGTCAACTTGCAGTTTGATCGATAACCAATGTAAAATATTCGGAATATTCTGTTTAAATTCGTGCTTTCTTTTTGGCCAAACTATTAATGTTACACTATCGCTGCCACTGACTTTTTTGCAGGAAATTTCACGCTCTACACAAAACCTTTAGTGCAATATTACTTTTTTTTGCTCGGTTTTTGATACGGAAGCGTTAAAATGGAAAAAGTGCCGGTTTTTACGCTTTTAACGATCTTTATAAACCATATAAGTAATTTGATAGTCTAAAAATAGCGTATAAACTTTCTTAATGATAGTATGAATCGATATCTATTAAAAAAAATGTATCTCTACGCTCTTATATTTTTAATCATCATTTGAAAAGTTAAAAGTGCTGCGGGAGGGCTGCCTAGATCAGTGGGGCTGCATGCCCGCCCGGTTTGGGTGAGCAGCGCTCCCAAAGGGTTTTCCGTGTACATGGATACTTAATGCGCATGTGTGAAATCTAAAGTGTGTTTATTGAACAATTACATGCAATTTTACCCGTTTTTGGAGAATCACCCATATATAATATTATGAAATCTTTTATAATTATGGTATTATTTACATCACAAATATCACACAATATTCTTTACTATATAATAATATAAAATTATTTTTATTTTTTAAGCATACTTTACACATACTTGTATCAAAAGATACTGTTCAACATGTGCAAACATTATTTTTGAACAAATGTACTCTAGAGAAAAAATTTGTTCGCACTTGTATTATTGTATTGAAAACAATTTTCATTGCTTGAAAAGATATGTATTAAAAATTGAATGACCTAAAGCCTTTTCTCTAGGATTTTATATACCTTTGATTCATCTTGAATTCTAACAAAATTTAAAAATTTCGATCGATACTGTTGATCTCTACCTTGTTGAGCGGAATGTATCTGCTACATTTCGCTTACAAGTTGAGATTGAGATGTTGGATGTCTTAACTATGAGTGTGCAGTTTTCTCAATTTACGAAAATAAATTACACTTCATATAAATGATTTTCCAATATATAATCTCTTGGAGGGTGTACGAGGCAGGACCATGCCGCAAAGCCTCGCTGATGATTCTAGCGGGTATGGTCCAGAAGCAATGTGTATATTTTTAATATACATTGTAAACGACTGGTGGAAGGGCATTAAATCAAACACACGATTTGATCGGCTGAAAGAAAATATTAACTATTTATTTGCGATCAACCGGTGACGACCCGATCCGCCCGATCGCGACGAGGACATCCTAACCCTCAGACGTTTCGGAACGTTCTCTCTGCTAACCCGATCGTCACTTTGTTCTATCTTAGTTCGATTTTTCAAACTCTCGAACATTTAAATAGACTACAACGTCATATTACACATCGATATTATACTATTCGAATTACAAATAATTATATCGAGATCGTCACCATTTTGAAGAGCCTTTTACATAATGTACCTAACAGGCCTGCTTCATTTTGAGAGGTACCCCCATTCCGGTGTGCAATGGCGTAGGGAAAACCACCTTTGTGGGAAAAAACCTACGCCGGGTACCGCAGTCGATAAAACATCGATTCTGTCCGTAACATACATATTGTATCTTTCCTTTCGTTCGATGATAAACAAATTTTTCAATTTATATAATTGTGTACTTTGTCAGTTTTTAAAGTAATGGCCCCTCCGCGAGCACAAAACGGTGCTGGAATGAAGGCCAAATAACATTTATTTTTAATTTAGTTCGATTTACGGACTTGGTTCGATTTATTCCGCTATTCCAAGATCTTCTACATTAAAATTACTTTCACTTAAGAAAAAAATTTCGGAAAAGAAAATTCTTACTTATTCGAAAATTTAAAAATACTTTTTTCCTGTCAAGAAACATGTGTTGACTGAAATTCGGTTTTTGTCCTTTTTTATGTTTTTTAAAGAACTACTATCTGCATATATTTTATAAAATTCATAAAACAAATCTTTCAATATATAGGTTATGTTTTCGAGCATACTTTAGTATTCTACCAGTTTTCGACGTTTTCGACGTAAGTTACCGCTAATCTACATATATTTGTAGAAAACTAGTTTTTCCTTCATTTTATCCAACACCAGTGGTGTTCAAAGCCCGCGCCCGCTAGGGGAAATTTATTCGGATGTCAGAACTTCAGTGAGAAATGGAATTTTTCAACGGGAAAGTATTAAAAAAAATGCTCCCAATTTGCTCCACCCAAAAATGTCAAGTTTAGAACTTTTTTTGATTCATAGAACAGGGCCGAGGGGCAAAGTACCATAATCTAGTAACAAACCAACGTAATTTAACCTTTCGACTAAGGGTTAGGCCAGAAATGTCAAAGATGGTTTGTAGGGCGCAGCAAATAGGGAGAATTTTTTTGGATACTCTCTCGTCAAAAAATGCCATGTCTAACAAAAATTATGACATCCGGAAGAGTTTCCCCTAGCGGGCTGGCTTCACAACGGTGACAAAATGAGACGGTGTCAAGCCAGCTCCGCTAGGGGAAAAATTCTCTCGGATGTCATTACTTTAGTGAGAAATTAGTCCGGTCATTCTTTATTTATTTAGTTATTTATTAACGGTCCTGAAGCCCTTTAAGAACATCACATAGTGGTATAATAATGGCAAATAAGTTGATCGCATGTTATAAAGTTACAAAATCATATTGAAGGATTCTTAATTTACGTAAATTTATTGCTTCCGCTGGGGGTTTTGTAAATACATTTGTGCTTTGTAAGCTGTAGAAAAACCTACAGAATCTTGCCGAAGGAGAGTACAGCCCAAAGTTCGTTGAAAACGGAATCGAGCGATAATAATTAACATTTGTACAAAAGAAATGCTTAGATGTAAAGGATGGTAGGATGGAGTCCAAATTTGGTATAATTAGTAAATTATTATAAATTTTGTATAAAAAGTATGTATCGGAATATTGACGATAAGAATATAAAGTAGGATTTTTTAAAGAGGATAATGAAGGTGAATAATTATGATTGTCGAATGCCATAGGTGAACGTGATTTATATGCTTCGTATCGCATATTTTAATAACTCGGCTTCCAATGAAGCTAAAAGGTCAAGTAAGCGCTTATTTTAAAGATATTTGATCGTTTTAGAACTGTTTATAAAAAATTGTTTGATTTGATCGATTGTTTTCGAAATATCGAAGCATAAACAAAAAGAAAGAAGTACTTTACATAATTTTTCGCTTTTTACGTGGAATTGTTGTCGGAAAATAAAAAAGTAATGCAAGACAAAGTTGTAGAGAATTAAATAACAAACAATTTCGTTTATTTCTTTCGTTTCAATGAAAATTAAGTGCGTTACAAAGTAGAGAACCCGCGATAGCGTATAAGCGGCTATAGTTGTTCATGTCGATACGCGGCGACGACGCCGGAGCGTTTTCGCTGAAATGTCAGACTTTATTCAAGCATAATTGTTATGTAATAAGTATTTTTTGATGGTTTTTGTGAACTACAATTTACAAAAGAAGGAAAATGGAAAATGGAAAATTTTAAGCAATTTAGTACATCCGTTTAAAATAAAACTGGAATGTCTTGCATTACTTTTTCATTTTCCGTCAACAATTCCACGTAAAAAGCGAAGAACTATGTAAAGTACTTTTTTTTTATCCTTCGATATTTCGAAAACTATCGAAGGAATCAAAAAATTTTCTAATCAAAAATTGTAAAGCAAAAAAATTTTGTTAATATGCGCGCTTACTGAACTTACCGAGTTATTACAAAAAACATTTTTTTTTACATTTTTTAGGTTAGCAAACAAAGCCAGCCGGCTCAGAGGTCTAGATCGTTAAGTAAGCTTTTGTGCCCCCCCCCCCCCTCCCAATACGCCCAAAAAGAAAAATTGCTGTTTTTAATTATTGGTTTTTTTAAATGTACATAATGGCTGGACTAAATGGAATTTTTCGACGAGTGAGTATCGAAAAAAATGCTCCGAATTTGCTCCAGCTAAGAATGTCAAATTTAGAACTTTGTTAGCTTCATGGGGCACGACCGGGGGTTAAGTAAACCATAATTTAGTAACAACCCAACATAATTTATCCAATCGGTTACGGATTAGGCTAGAAATGTCTAAGGTGGTTTGTAAGGCGGAGCAGACAGTCATAATTTTCGTCATTTTATGTCCAATCGAAAATTTTACTAGAATTATAATGGAAGTTGATACAAAAGGATTCAAACGTATTGCGTATTTGTAATTTGTCGAAATTATATCCCTATAGATATTCAGAGCTGTGAATACAAAACGTTCGAATTCCTAAAAAAACTAATCCCTAAAAATTTCAAATATAAATAAAGAAATTAATAACAACATTTTCTCAATTAAACCGTGCTCTCTTGCTTGTGAGTTGCAGAAACTACTTAAAACTGATCCAATAATTTTGGACAACAGCATGGAAATTGTTAATGAAATGAAAAATAAATTATCAGCGTCGGACAATAGTTCTGAAAACGTTAAATACTTAACAATGGTACCAAAAGCATAGAAAACTATTTTGTCTAAATTCTATTACTTCGACCCAGACTAAGTCTGGACGAAGTATTGAATTTGGTCACTTCGGGCAAAAAAATTACCATATAGTTTTTCATCAAATGTCGACGTTTCATACCCTAAGGAACCCAAATCAACAATAAAAAAATTTGTGTCCGTGATCTTGTACGTACGTACGTCCGTACGTCCCGTTTTTTTTGTCTCGCGATAACTCGCGAACGGATAAGCGTATTGACATAAATTTTTTTTTTTAATTTGTTTTAAAAAACAACTTGGCATAACTTAGATCTGATTAGATGTTGGGGCAGATCCACCCGTCCATTACTAAAAAAATTAGCCCCAATTAAGTTTCTTTGTAGTTTTTTGCATTTATTTTGAAAAATACAAATTTTATTAAAAAATGTTTCAAACAAAAAAGATAGAGCATGAAATTCTCTACAAAAAAGGTTGTATGCATTTTCTTCCTAAAGTCAACGATAATGCCATAAAAACTGGTTTAAAATGTTTATGACTATTGTCTGAAAAAGTATTGAATTTGGTCATCGCGGCAAAAAAATTATCCTATAGTTTTTCATCAAATTTCGACGTTTCGACCCCCTACCCCCCAGGAGTAGTCTTTGCCAGCTCCTCGGGCGCGGTGACCACCTACGGGCGCAAAGTTCTTTTACGCCCTTGATACGAAAATAACTATTTCGATATATCTAAAAGATGTCTTATAGATATCTATAAGATATCCGTCATAGATCTTTTCGACACTTTCAAGATATCTTTGACGAATTATATGTATATATATTGTATATATAATATCATAATAATACAGACAGTAATTAGTAAAACACTGTAAACATGTAATATGCATCGAATAGTCTATTACAATACAAGTGCTTGAAGTAAGTGTTTTGCAACTTTTATTTATTAATACTTCGGCTGGCCTGTTGTCGGGGTCGAAGTTTTTAAAATGCTCATTTTCAATTTTCATACATATAAGAAACACTTATTGTTGTAACATATCTATCGAAGCCACTTGGACCTAAATATGATTGGACCCCCAAATATCAATATAATTTTATAATATAATTGAAAGCTGTCAGTAAACAAACGAGTCTTAAGGAATAGCCGACTCTCCACTGGGTCGAAATTTCTGAGCGAGCGAAGCAAGCGAGGCACCACGCCAACACTAGTTTTGTTTAAATTTTCTACCATAATGTTTTTCATGGCCATACGCTTGAAATATTTCATTTTCATGGAATTCTGAATTATCGACCACTGGCTTGATATTATTGACGTGGAATGACCCACATTTCAATTCTTTTTCGTTTGATGGGTAAATTCTATTTAAACCCTTTACTTGGGGGTTTTGGCAACGCTGATTAGGAATCTTTGGTTAAATACACAAAATTTTAAATGGCTAATCTCTTAATAACGAAGAAATTACTGAAAAATGACCGGATTCGCTAAACTTTTGTTACTGATATCTGATCAAATGAAATTTCATGAAATTCAAAGTAGAAGAGTGGCATGCTAAATTAAAATTTAAACAACGTTTTTTTTGTTGTGTCTTGTAAGTAAAGAAGAACACATTACATTCGAAAGTTATTAATTCACTTTTATTCCAGTATGCCATAATGAAGAATCTTTATATTTGTTAAAATTAAAATGAACCAGTTCAATTAGTAACTTAAATTGAGAATTAACTAATTATTTCTAGGCATGTAAATATGTAACGTAAAGAAAATAGCTTTTGTTTATTGCTTATCATCAATATTTACAAAATTGCACAACGAGTCTTCAAATGTATAATGAGACAGAGTCAACAAAGAGTAAAAATAATGAAATGGAATCTTTTCCCAAGTGTAAGGCACCCGAATGATCATACCATTACGAGACTTGTAGAACGTCAACTCAAAGGCCACTTTGTTCGCGACAAAGGAGATGAAATAATATACCTCAGAGAGATGATCCACAAATGCTTGCAGTCTGGGGTATGGTAGCAAACGATCCCCGTATTAGTTGAAGCTGAAAGACAATTAGGTATTCCAAAACCCACGTTGCACAGAATATTGAAAGTTCAGAGATTGCATCTTTACCACATAACTTTTGACACAAGAATTGCAAGCTGGAGACTTCGAAAGAAGGCGCCTGTTCTGTAGATGGCACAAACAATGATACAACAATATCCGGAAGCACAATTGCCATTATTATTCCGTAGAAAATCCTCAATAGCATCGCGTAGTGAATCATCAGCAACGTTGGAATTTGATGGTATTGTGCGGTATTGTAAATGGAAACTTGATTGGGCGTTATTTCTTCGACGAAAATGTAAATAGTCACAACTATTTACCTGCTCTTTAAGCCATAAATTATTTATGTGATAATTTAAATATTAGATTAACGAATCAATGGGTAGGACGTGGTGGATTTGTAGAGTTAGAATAGATCTGAAATTCTTTTTTGGGAGCCCTCTGAAAAATATTGTCTACGCTGAAGCACCCACCACAAGACAAAATATGATTGAGAAATGTTGTTCTTGCAACCATTAGAAGTTTTCAAAATCGTATTCAGTCATGCCTTGTTAGTAACGCCTAATTTTTAACAAATATTTAAACGTTTAATAAGATGAATTTGCTTATGGAGTGGATATGTTTGATCTTGCCTTGACCAGCTGGGTCATCACTTACCTTAAGTGGCTGGGATACCCACGACCTGGCCTTGAATGACTGGGTCATCATCGACTTTGCCTTAATCGGCTAGATCACCACTTACATTGCCTTAAGTAGCTGGGATACCCACGGCCTTGTCTTGAATGGCTGGTTCATCCTCGAACTGGGTGGGTGCCTCCATGTGTCCACCTTCACGTGGTGGGGGTGTTACGGCTAACGATCCGCTCGGGCTATATCAGATCAGGTTCAACCATGCTGAATGCTGGCCGACATGGAGGCCCAAACTAACGGACACAAACTGAAAAGAACTATAACACCTCGCCATGGAGCGTGTGTCCTAAAGTCGCACAGACTCCCCTGCAGGGGAGGAACATCGAAAATGCAAACAGGACCGATTAACTGGTTGTGTTATCTCCATATTTCCTCAACTGGATTGATAATTCCTCTATCTTGCCTTAAGGTTAAGGTTAAGGAAAGTAATATTTGGACATAAAATCTTCCGCTCGTGCCACTTCCAGTTTAAAAAAACAAGTTTCATTTGAAAAAATTGACTTGATATTGATATGACCTTAAAGGATATCGTCAATGTCAATATCAAGGTCACCATGAGCTAGCCTAACTGCCTTAAACTTCCTTACGACTTCCGAACATCTTTTTACTATTTCCAAAAGAAACAACATTTCTAAAGTATTCATATTTTGCTTTTCCTTTTCCTCCCAACCATAAAAGGTGAATAAAGTGTATTAAACTGAATAAGCACGACAAGAAACTTACAAATTAGATTGCTTCTAAATAAAAGAAATAAATCAATTTTGAAAAATATGTCTGCCAAACAAATCCTATGAATTTTCTTGAAACTTGGTATATTATTGATTTTGAGGCTGATAACTTCCAATTTATATTTTCATAAATTAAAAAGAAATAAAAATATATATAAAAAATAAAAGTACAAAGCTTGCATAAAACTTTTACTACTTCCTTAAATGATTGAATTTTATCGAAATCTGAAACATTTAATGCTTTTGCTCGTTATATTGAAGCATTTATTTTCAGTTTTTTATTTATTTTTGGCAGTCTTATTGGAACAGCTATTTAGAATTTTGAAACTCTGAACGGCTAAGAAATAATACTCAATTTGGTCGTAATTAAACGATTTTTGAAAGATTTACCTGCCAAATAGAATCCGCTATTTCGAATTTTGAAAATATGAGATCTTTAAAATAATAATTTAAAATAAATCTTTAAAAATTAAAATTAGTGTTGAAACTTATAAATATAACTTTAAAATACAAAGGTATGATTTAAAGGGTTAAATAGGTACATATTTTTCTACAAGAGTTAAGTAGGGGTCAAATTAACCGATGTGATATTACGGATAATTTAGAGTGTTAGACTCATCTCCTAAGACAATGGGTAGATTTTGTTAAAAAAAATTCAAGGCTATCTTAGTACTCTGGCAATGACTTTAAAGGTCACATTGTCTGCACACTTTCATATTGTATTTGGTCATACAATTTCTTGTCTCTAATTAAGAAAATAAAAATAAACCTGAAATATCTTTAATATATGATATCCAAGATCAAATCCAAGGTCAACATTCCATTGGAAGGAAATGTAAAAGTTATTTTAAGAAAATGATCAATAATCATTAACGATACAATAGTGAACAAATACTCATATTATTATACTAATTAAAAAAAACTGCAGGACGTTTATGATAGAAGTGATGAAATAAACCGATAAATGAGGTAAAATGATAAATCTCCAATTTCTTCCAGACAATTGGCATTTATTTGCGGTGAAACTAAAATAGCAACAATAACACATTATGAAATATCGAGTCCACAAAAACAATTTTGTTTTTCTTGTATCTCTAAATTTATATATTAGCAATCCTATTATTTGTTCCGGTTATGTTCAAGATCGACTGCTACAACCAAATTGGAATTATGACCGAAACTAATCCTTCTTTCCAAAGTCGTTTCTGTTTTTGCAGGAGGCTTAACGGTAATTGAGCGATTTAATGAATTCTTTTCTGAAACTTGTTTCTTATCAGGTTTTTCACGAGGAGGCCATCTTTTCTCGATGAGCTTCAAGAAGAATCGGACGATGTATGAAATTATGCACATTCCAATTACTAGAGCCACTGTGATGCCCATGGCGATCACTGCCACCATCCACCACTCCATTCTTCACGGTTTCCTCGTCAATTATATTAGTGTTCACTGGCCGTTCTTTAAAATTATTTTACAATTTACAATTCACGAAAATATTAAATCACTTTTAAACCTCCGAAGAAAGATCTGCTGAAGCTCTGAAGCTGAATATGATAAAAATTAAACGTTTGAAATGTAAGCGATTGTTCGATTCCGCTTTTACAAAAGTTGAGTCGACACTACGATGATCGGTATTTATTTTAATTTCTTATGTTTTCAACTAACCAATGGTCACGTGGTCAATTTTTTCTGTCATAACATTGGATCGATAGACCTTGCCTTTTGGATAAGTGGACTTCACATTTCATGATTGGTATGCAGCTGTCGGAAGACCGCTTCGTTAATAAGCCAATATGTTTTTCAGTACATTATAATTTGTCTTTCGTGTAACTCTAGTCAAAATTCTAAGATTTTTAATTGGATTACAAATATCTATAGGCACTATATAATAAAAACACAATTTTATGACAGCAATTACTGTTATGTATGGTATGAATAATTTATATGGATTGAATCGCCGACTCGTGCTTCTCGCAGAATATCTTTCAAACTGCCATTATTCACTTTTGAATTTGTTTATTCGAGCAAATATTTTCATAAACTATTTCAATTCTGATACTGAAAAAATAGTTAATAAGCAAAACGATAGAATTTGTAGGTCCAATTACAAAAAGTAGTAACCTGCCTCAGCGATATTTTGTAGTTGGTGTTACTATTTCAGGTTAGTTGACATTCTTACAACTATTCCTTGTAAAAAAACTATGTTTCTTCTTGGAGTTGATTTTGAGTCTTATCGATTTGCAATTTTTTATCATTTAATTTTCGTAATTAACATCATATTTTATATAAGTGTCACTAATAATTATCTTGATAATGAGATAGACCTCCAAAACCAGAATTCAAAATATTCTTTTTCAGAGTTTTCTCATTAACAGTTTTATAAAAAATAGATGATTATTATAAACTGATTACTATAAATTTTCAAGACATTAGCCATATCAAAAATGCCTTTTCAGGCTAAACATCTTAAAATACTTTCCAAGTGAAAATAACAACTCTTTTTACTAAGCCGAATTTAACTACATCCACTCTTATTGGAGCGATTTTCTCAGTCACTCTTTACAACAGTGAAATTTTCACTCCAAGAAATTTAGAGAGCACCTACGCTAGTTTGATTTGTTATAATAATTTCCGGTGTTATAACAATTCAGTGATTGTGATTAATTAAAACGTCAGGAAGTTCGTCTCTGGTAACAGAGTACACTATTTTAAAAGGATCTCATCGGACTACAGGTGAGCCCTAAAAATTAAATGCGTTCAAGAAACAGCAAGTAAGAATATCGTTTCGGGATCAAGCAGTGCTAGTTGCAAAGAATGGTCAATTTCCAAAACAATATCATGCGATAGCTATGTATTCCCTCTAGGGTTAGAGTATAAAATATATATTTATATATAAAGCACTGTGTAACAAAAAATCAGTGAGCCTGTCCATTAAATGTCCAGTGTTTATTGAACGTTTAGGTATCAATAAACAAGAAAATATTTGCATACATTTTTTAATTTGTTCAGTCCTTTAAAAAGGAAGGATTAAAGTATCAAAAAATTGCCTTTTTTGGTACTTTTTTAAATCCTCTAAAAATAAATTGTGAAGACATAAAAAGCTCCAACAAAGCCTAAAAGTACTCTTAAACCTTAACATTTAAGAACCAAAAAGTCCTGAAATTTCGGTGCACCTACATTTACAGAGTACCCTCTGTAACTGATATTTGATTTTTCAATCAAAATAACTAAGAATGTAAACATTAGTGGAAAGCAATACCCCATAATCGGATTGGTTTGAAACTTGATACTCGGAGGTTTTTTTGGTTGCTGATTAAGAATCTGTCAGCAGGTCTTAAAAATCCTAAACGTCGAATTCAATATGGCTGACGAATTTTGTAAAAATTGTTCAAATTCGCTTGAGATTTGTTACTAGGAGGTTTTTAGGGCTCCTTATTATGAATGTGAAAGCAGGTTTAACCTTATAAAATTATGCATCCAAAATGGCGAAAGAATTATTTAAAAACTACAAATTTGTATTTTTCTTTAATTGAAATTAAAAAATTTAAAATGATTCATCCAGAATGGCAGTCAAGTTTTTTAGATACAAAGTAATCGCATTTATTAGAATATTACAGTTGTTAGTGAATGAAACTGAGGATAAATTAAAGGTTGATCCAATACGGTCGCCATTTTGATCACACCATAACACACCCGATGTGGTCAAAGGAACCTTTCATCAATTTTGTTTTGGTCCTGTGTAACCACTTGTGGTTATTAAATCAATTGGACTGATTTCAAGAGATTGAAAAGATCAGAAACAAATTGATAGTAACAACATTTTATTTTATTTATCTTATTTTCAGTTTCGGTTCTTAAAGTTTAAGGTTTCAGCTTTCTTTTATGCCCTATTAGAGCTTTTATGCCTTCATATTTTCTTTTAAGAGTACTTCAAAAGTACCACAAAAGCTATTTTTCAATACTTTAAACCCCACCCCTTTTTAAGAGACTGAAGAAATTAAAAATTTGTTAAAAAATATTTTCATTTTTCTTGATACCTAAACATTCAATAAAAACAGGAATTCTAAAATATACACAAGGTTACTGATTTTTTGTTACACAGTAATACTACATGCAGTAAACGAATTGCCAAGGTAAATGCGAGAAATAATAATAATAAAACCGCCTCTAACAACAATAAAAAGTATTATCCAATGTTTGCCCAATGATTCTTCGCGATGTAATCAATAGTAAACTCATTTCCACGAATTTGGAAATAACAAAGTACATAGTTTGTCTTCATAAGAGCAGGAATTAATGATTCGTGTCTTGCAGAGATACTGAACTTTCTCCGAAAAATTTACATTCACGCGGATGACATTTCATTACTTCCTAAATATACGATTACAAAATGAAGATATCGATTACTGGATTTACATATCCAGTGACCTGTCGTATTTCTTTTGTAAACAGGAAGGTAACGTGGCCAGAAGTTATTATACACTCCCCATCAATCGTTGAAAATTGCCATATGACTAAAGTTCACTCCAAAAAAATACCACGTAAAACAAATTTTAGAAATAAAATAACAATTCTAAATAGCTCTCATAAGAACAACAGTGAAACATATATGTAACGTTGCTAATGCAGTTCATAAGAGCGTTTCAACGAAAGGCAGAGGAACAAAGTTCCGAAAATCAACACACCCCGAAAGGCCAAAATTTCGATATAGCATGACCCCAGCGTGATTTTTTTCACTTTGTCTTTGAAAATTTGGCAAAAAGAAAGCAAATTAAAATATCTTAGACTCACGCAATATCGAAATTTTAGCCTTTCGGGGTTTTGATTTTCGGAACTTTGTTCCCTGGCCCAACGAAAAATAAACCCAACTGGATTGAATACAAGTAATTCTGAATAAGAGAAAAATGGTAACAAAGAGATGAAATGAACAACAAAGAAATCAACAAGGAAACTAGAAACGAGATCGACACTGGTTATAATAACAATAATAAAAGAATATTGAAATCTAACTATACGAACAAATTAAGCACAGATCGGTGAAAAGTAAATTCACGAAAATTATATAGGCCCACAAGAAAAAATGGGTTATTGCGGGCGAGTAATGTTACCTGCAACAAGTAATATTATTACATTTTTCATGCCTTTTTGCCCTTTTTGGATATTATCTCCGAAATGTAAGGTGCAAGGCCGAATTTTTATTGCAGATTTACGTTCAGCGGATGAAAATACGTAGAAACAGTATGGTCTAATTTTGTCAAAAGTCATATACCATAAACGCGATTTCCTAAAGTTTTTTGAGTTTTTTTCGACAAAGGGCGGGGAAAGCCCTAATTTACCTTGTACATTCGAGTTCAGTGGATCGAAATACATCGGAGTTAACTGGTCTAGTCGGAAAACTCCACTTTTTTCGTGGGCATGTGTTATCAAAAAGTTAGAAAAAAGGCCGAAAGAAGATCCCACATCTGGAGAAATCGAAATGGATAATTAAAACTAGATTTCGATAGAAACAAATGACAATAATTTTATGGAATGAAGAAGTATAAACAGGCATAAAAATAAGGTTTACCTGTTACTGAAGGAAGTTGATATATGTATGTTGATATAGGTTGTTGAATCCTGGCTAAACCCGGGAAAAACTTTCAAACACCCCGAATTCAAAGGCGTCGATAAAGACAGAGCAAACAAACCCGTGGGAAGTTTTTATTGATAAGGAATCAATCAGTTATATCGAACTACCAAAAATGAGGACGATTACGTGGAAATACTTGCCTATAGGATATTAAATACCCCAACAAATATCAACATTTTCGCGATTTACAAAATCGGGTGCCTAATGAGTGTCTTAAATGAAGACACTAAGATACTTAAAAGTGTCCTCTTAAAGGTGTCTTGATTTAGGTGTCTTAAAAACGAACGGCTTTATTCTGTATAAACAAATAAAACACATTTTATTTTTACCTTCGGGTAGCTCCTGTGGTATTTTTGAAATGTAGGGAAACTGAAAAGAATAGTTCATTTAACTAGACGTACATAGTTATCCCATCTAGTATACTGAGAGAAATGTTTGTTTACTGTTAATGTAATAGCTTCATAACATTTAGAATTTAGATTTTGATCTTAAGGTATGGTAATTTATCCTGAAGTTTCTGTAATCTCAGATTGGGTAAAAATTATTATGCTAATAGTTAATATAAGATTTATTAAAATAAAATAATTAACGGCTTAAACCTACCAATTACATTAGATGTTAAAATGCCATAGTTTGGAAATTTCATAAATATTTCAAACACCTTCCATCGTAATCGATCGGATTCACAAACGTTTAGGCCTTGTCGAAATATTTATAATCTAATAAACGGAAGGCGTTTGAAATGTTTATGAAATTTTCAAACTATGGCATTTTAACATCTAATGTAATTGGTAGGATTAAACCGTTAATTATTTTATTATAATTTTTAAATGTACGTACGTTATATCTATATTATAGTTAATATAAGAATTTTAAATATTAATGTTGGGATCATTACGTGCCACACAATATATTTACGCGCTTACAGTTTCGACGAAACAGAGATAAACAAGACACACGCGCAGTTATTCGGATTTTCTGCGAATTTTTCGACGCATTGCCGACATGCACTGTTCAAACAGAGTTTAATGTAAGATTTCTTAACAGTTAACGAAAGCTCATTGAATGTTAAAATGTAAGAATTAATACGCAATAATTTTGCAGGAAAGTGCAGGTATATATTTTCGTCTCAACGTTACCTGTCGATTTTTCCTTTACAGTTACTGTTATAACTTTCGTATTAATGTAGGCCTTTAATGAGCCTTGAAATTAGCTTAACTATTAGTCATTAATTTCTCTCAGTGTAGGTAGTAAATTTGTCTATTTTTTTTCTCTCGGTGAAAATAAGAATTATATTTATTAACTATATATATATATATATATATATATATATATCGTATTTTGCTATTTAAATGCAAATAACAACTTAAAAGTCATTGCGCCACCTTTAAATATTAACCAATCAAGTTCAGCAAGGGCTCGAAATTTTTGTTTTTTTATTTCCTTTTCAATGACTGCCCAGGACAAAGTCAATTTCGAACTGGGGTTTTTTTAAATCCCTGTTTTTAAAATGTGAATCACCCTAATATATATATATATATATATATATATAATCCATGACACGTCGCGTTTAACAGCCACCGAGGTGGATCGCCCAGTTTAGTCACTTACATCCAAGACACCTACACCAAGATGCCAAGAAATGTCTTAAAAATGATCACGTAACTGTCTTAAGTTAAGTCGCGAAGACACTTGTTGAAAACGGGTGAAATAAAGCGCGAGGTCAAGCTTCCAAAACTAAACTTTATTCGCTCGAATAAACCAGACGTCTCAGCGGCAATATCTTCGGAACGATTCGAATTATTCGCTAGTACCGGATGGCTTCTGCCCGAGATGCATTCATTTTCCTCGCCAAAACGCGACTGCCTGGCCTCAAGGAACGTTCCAGAAGTTTCGTAAAAAAAAAAGGAAGTTTCGCTCTGCAGCTCTCCACTTTCCAACGACCAATCGATAAAATTCAAATCCAGCCGTTTCTTTTCGAATTTGCTTCAAAGTTTTCAACAAAATGAATCGTTTCCAAATACGATTCGTTCGCGCCCAGATTCTCTAGACTTCTCATTCGCCAGGAGGCCAGCACAGATAAAAAAACGGAGTCTGACTCCGATTCCTCGTGCTCGGAACCACACAAGTTACTTTCCATTCGAAGGTGAGCCTAGAGCGACATCAAAGATCGATATCTAAAGCAATATCTGCTCTCAAAATATTTCGTATTACAAACTGAGTCAAAATAGAATTTCACTGTTTACGAAGCAGGATGTTGTCCTGCTCCGAAACCGGAAAGTCCACCTTCAGTAATGGCTCTGTTTGCAATACAAATATTGCGAGAGGTTCAAAGGGAGATCCAAAAGTAATATCTTGCAAATTCGAAAAGGGGGCTCAAATTCAAACCAAATTAAGATTCAAAACTACTATGTCTCCTCGAGGCCTATCGCTACCTATTTCCACGCCACAATAACATATCATAATATTGGTGCGATATTGTCGCCTTTCAGGACCTTTACAACAATATGCCTAACAGGTCCCCGTCTCATGCAGCTAACGCCGACATCCAAAAGAGCTACCCCCCATTCGGGTGCGCAAAGGTGTGGGGAAAACGGCACTCTTGTGGGAAAAAAAAACCTATGCCGGGTATCGCAGATATTTAACATCGATTCTGTTCGCTACAACACGTATTTTTGTAGCGTAGGTGCAAAAATGCAACTGGTTACCAAATTGATTGTAGACGAAGTGAAAAATTGTGATAAATTGAATGTGTTTCAGTCTACATGAAGAAAAAAGCCATTCAGACCAAATAACTACCTTAACTGTGCACTATAGTTTGATATTCTATCACAACATGAAGGAAATCACTTTTTTTACTGATTAACAATAAATTGAATGTTTTTTTCCGTCTCAGTAAAAATATCTTTAATTCCACTTTCTTCGTTTTGATGGTAATTTACGCGGAAGGGCGGTAAAATAAGAATCCGATTTTTATTAAGGATCATTTGACCTCTTGTAGGTTTTCTTCAAGACTAATGTAACGAAATAAACTATATTTAACAAAAATAGGATTATTTCCACTATCCTTCCGAATAAATGACTAACAAAACGAAGAAAGTGAAATTTACTGAGTATACAGAATAATACAAATTTTGCGATTTCTACGGCGATTAAAATTTGAACTATTTGTCCTGTAACGGGTTTCTAAAAGAACCGACGATTTTGTTGTCAATTTATCTAAATTAAAATCAATTTTGATGTAATCAAGAACGGTTAGAAGATCCTAAGTGTCATTATATTTCGGTAAATTGAATAAAAAGATATTTTATTTCGAAAATCCTTTGATATGTTGTTCGTCGATGTAGCAGATCGATATAAATTCAAGTAACATTAAGAAATTCCTCTAATAAACAGCTGTGTTAAACATCTAAAACTAAATGCAAAAATTCATTTACTCTTTCCAGGACTGCCACCATAAATTTTACTCATAATTTTAACATAGATGAACATATAAATGATGCCAAAGGAATATCTTGTAAGATAAGCTACCGGACACCAGACAAGCTATTTCGAGAGTAGATATGGTGTTCCGTGAACAGAAATAAATTTAATCTATTCAAAATAATGTGTAACACAAACTCAAAACTTAACGATAAAAATAATAACCCATTAACGTCCAAATGTGCAGAATTTGTGCACGGATTTCATATCATTTTATTTACGGAATAAAAAATATTAAACAATGAAATATCCATATTCGATTGTTTTTGAGTTAGTTTTTTCGAATAGTATGGCTAAAATATGAGAGAAATGACGTTCAACGCTTCCTCCATATTAAATAAGAATGATACTATACTGAGATCAAATCAGTAAAATTATATGAAATATGCATCTAGTTTCTTATCTTAGTTATCTGCCATACATTTTACCTAAAGTAGAACACTAACTAACAACACATGTGATATGTAAATAGTTTTAAAAATCTTGAACCCCCGATAATGATATCGTGCTTTTATTTTCAACCTTACACATCAAATAATAATAATGTAGAATTATAAACACAATAAACCTAGTAAATGTATTAATCATTTTAATTAAGAGTTTATTGCCCGGTGAAAAATAGAAAAGAAATGTATTAATCAGGTCGAGATAAATTGTACTTGTTAGATTTCAGCCGACACGATGTCCAAACTTGGCGCTTACAACCATCTTGTCCATATCCAGATCATTGAGCTTTACATGAAACGGCTGGTTTTGTGATTTAAGTAGTGTTGTGTGATTACTAATTTGAATAGATCCATTGTTTCCGGAAGCTTCAGTTTCGTTCTTCTTCAGTTTTGGACGAGGAGGCCATTTTTTCTCGACCAGCTTCAAAATGAATCTGACGATGTACGAAAAGATGCACATTGCGATGATCAAAGCAATTGTGATGCCCATGGCAATAGCCGCCACAACATACCACTCCATTTTTCACGTTTTTTCGACTGTAAATTAAGCTTACAATTTTTAATTAGTGCTACTTTTTCTTTTGAAAGAACTGAACGTTTTCTGAAAGAACCAGATGTTTTTTGATCTGGAAAGAGAATATAAAATATTAATTGGTCAGTTTGCGTTTGACCCTATCAAATTCCGTATCGATACTGAGATGGCATGTAATTTTTTATTTCTTTTATTTTTAAAATCGTTATGAATATGTGCTAAATTTTAGCCATAATGTTGGATCGATTAACCTTGTGGCTTCGATAAGCAGCTGTTGCATTTCACGATTAGGTGTAACACGGAAAACCCATTAACGTCGTTCACTGATCAGAAGATCACAACGTTAATGGCATCCCGACGACGATGACTGAAAAAGTTATTTATGTTTTATATTATTAAGCTCTAAAGGCATACAGATAAAAGAAAATAATTAATCGCTGTAAGAAATATTACTAAAATTTAAATAATTGTTTAAAAAGTACTAACAATTTTTTAAATTAAGTTACATCTAGCCTACTCAATCCCTAATAAATTAATTATTATTCTTTCACGGTATTTAATTAGTTTGTAAAACAAAACTTGAACAGACATTACGGCGCAAGTCTACTGTAATCTAAACAAACAATCGAAACTAACTTTTTTATTGACAAACATTAGTTTTAATATCTCGTTTTCATTGTAAAATAATCATTTTGCAGTGCATACGAATATTGCTAATTCATCATTTTTTGATAATACCATTTTGACACTGTCAGCTTTGATAAAGGATGTTTGCATCACGAACATCGAATATAAGAATGTATGACACCATTTGACGCATGAAGCTCAAAATACGCTCTCCTTAGAAAATAGTTCGTTTCGTATCAAGGGCGTAAAATGAACTTTCATAATCGCAGGATGTACCGGAGGCACAGAAACAGCGAAGCTGAAAGTATTTGATGGTCACCTTGAGTGTAGATATTTAGGCCTACTATAAAAACACACTTTTTCGTCATAACGTGTATAAAATTAGATTTTATAGTAATTCACCTATCATAAAACTGCTCTAGCGTAAACACAACCCCCATGGGATTTTAAATCTTTGAAACAACACTCTAAATTTCTTAAAGTGAAAGTTGAGCCACTATCTGATAAAAGTGACTTTTTCACTATTTTTAAAGTGGAAATTTCACTTTAACAATAGTGGAGGGAAATCTGCCACTCTAATAAAGTGAAATTTCCGCTTTAGAATAGTGACAAAGTCACCTTTAGCGGAGGGTGGCTCAACTTTCATTTAAACAAGTTTAGAGTGAATAACAATACCTTCAAAAAATATTGCAGGTAATAACACCCTGGTAGAAAATGAGTCCAGTTTTTGGCCAGTCTCTGTGTTTCCCATGTTAAAGGTATAGGAAAACTGGGCAATGTGACAAAAAACTGGACAAATTTCTACCAGGGCAGCAGCGATTTTCATTTCTTTAAAAGCGTATTAATACCTGTATAGAGGGATCTACTCCCCAGAGACTGAAATATTATCAGAATTAATTTGATACATAACGAAATTATGGAATGAAACCAAGAAGTATGTCCTTTACCACTGATGTTTGTTTTGGTTCGCTGATACGTCATTGTTAATATTTAATGTTAGTTTCATGTTTCGACTTGTATTGTACTATAGTTTTATGTAGTTCTGACTAGTTTTTCTTATAGTTCTGGATATAATTAATCGATGTCTATCTGACTGGGAAGGACGTTCAAAATAATAAGTATTTAATTAAAAAAATTTCCGAATGCATACATTTTTTAAACTGGTGGATTTTCATACAACTTGTCACCTTGCGATTGTTGATTACGAATCTCAAATCAGAATTAGAAAATTCAAAATGGCCAATCCAGTGTTGCGGACGAATTTTTAAAAAATTGTTGAATTTTAATACCGAATACCTCGAAATACCAAGTTTTATTAACATCCAATTTTTTTTCACAATTCGTGCGCCATATTGGATTCGCTATATTGATTTTGTAGATTTTTTTTTCATATTAATAATCAGGGTGAGTTTTTAAAACGAAGGAGTGTATTTCTTGTTGTTTTTTTGTGCTGAAAACGAATCTGGCCTTGAAAGTGCTGTAGCTTGTCAGGTTTTTTAGTAACTAGAGCTTGAATGGTCAAGAAATGGCTATTTTAAGCATTTTTGATTAATTTCCGGAAGAGAGATCGTATAGTTCTGCTTTTAAACTATAAAATCCTGTTTTTGAAATTATTCTACCATTTTTCTAAAAAAAGATATGCCATTTTGAATTTCAGGCGTTTAGTTGTGCAAACTTTCCCGTTACGCTAAAAATTCATCGAGGGAGTGTATTACGCCTCAAAACTCATAAAAAACAAATTTACAATGGCAAATCAATATGGCCGAGACAAATTTTGAGAATTTCAGCAAATTACAAAAAAACTTAGCAATTGATGGTATTTTAACGACTGAAAGTACACTGAGAGAAATGTTTGTTAACAGTTAATGCAATAGCTTCATTGTAAAGCTAACAGAATTTCGATTTTGATCTTAAGGTATGGTGCTTTATCCTGAAGTTATCATAATCTGAGATTCCGTTAAATTTGTTATGTTAATAGTTAATATAAGAATTTTAAATATTAAATAGCTGCTTACTACTGTTCAATTTTATCTTCTATTAATAGCTCCTCATCACGACATGTCAAAGACAGTTGAGATATGAGGAATACCATTAAAAATCGCATTTTACCAGAAGATTATATTTTGATATCCTTAGATGTAGTTTCACTATTCACCACTATTTCTATCAATTTAGTTGAATATATTCTGAACAAAAAATGAGCTGACATATCAGCATTTACTAATTTACCTAAAAGCGAATTTTTTAAAGGTCTCAACTTGATGTTAAACTCTACATATTTCAAATTTCAAAATACTGTTTATAAACAAGTTTTTGGTTTCCCAATAGGCTCTCCCTTATTTCCAATTATAGCCAACATCACCATGGATTTTATTGAAAATATACTCATAAATAAAATTTCCTTTTTAATTACCTTTTTATTACAAATACGTAGATATTTTTACTACCATTCCTAAAAGTTTTATTAATAGCATTCTACCCATTTTTAACAGCTTGACCAACTTAAAGGGTTTCAAAATAGAATTTCATTTACACTCGAACTAGAAAATAACAACAAACTAATTTTTCTAGATTAATTAGTTATAAACCACCAAGGAAGGTTAGAAACAGATTGGTATCACAAAATAACCTTTTCTGGTTGTTATTTGAATTTCTTTTCGAATCATCCTTTATGTTATAAAATCGTCGTTACTTATAGCATTATTGACAGAACTACTAAGCTTTGTGAATTTAAATTCATAAAAAAGAACATAAAATTAGCCAAACGAATTTTAAAAGACAATGGCTACCCTGAATACATCATCAACGATTGCTTTAAAAAACGAATTTTTAAATTATACAACACTAACAATGTTTCAAAAAAAGATTACTTTATAAAAACTGTTAGTATTTCTTATGTCAAAAACATTTCTGAAAAATAAAAAAAATTTTAGATTATCAAAACATTAGAATTGTACACAAACCTTATAATGTAAATTTAAGTGAAATTAAACCTTTTAAAGACAAATTTTCAAAACTTCAATTAAAAGATGTAATATATCAAATTAACTGTAATCAAATGTAATGCTGTATATATAGGTCAAACCGGAAGATTATTAAAAACCAGAATATACGAACGCAAAAAAAAAACATTTGTCGTAATGTCGAAAACTACACGGGTCTAACTGTACATCGAATTAATACTGGACATAATTTTGAAAATATTAATATTCTTGCTACGGAACATCAGAAATTCAAAACACAACACATACAAAATTTCTTTATTAAATGCAACAAAAATGCAGTCAATATACGTATTGAAAAATCACAATTACCAGAAAACTATTTTTCGTTAAGTGAACTTTAAACCATTTCTTTTTGAACGTTTATGATTTCTGAATTATACTAACTTTAGTTGTCAATATTTTTGTTTTAATGATATCCGTTGGACAAGAGTCATTTCACAGTCACTTGCCTCTCTGCTCTTACACACGTAACATATATAATATTTTTTCTTCTTTCTAAGTATATTTTAAACTTACCATTTGTTTTCTTTTTCAAAAATTGTTTTCACAGCACACAATATCTCCATAGATAAACTCCATAGTCTACGAATTACTACTATCCACATTCAGTACAAGATAAGAAGAAAAATGTTCAGTTGTTATTTTAAACAAACATATTTTACTCAATTTACTAATACCTTTCATACTTCTTCAAACATTTTCTATTCTTCTTTTTTTTTTTTAAATTATATGTAATAAATAAAAAAAAATCATTCTTCTATTGAAACAAAATTTTATGGGTACGTATTGCAAACTTTATTTATATTTACAATCTCCAATTTTTTATTTGTAATGTTATTTTTAAAAAATATTTATATTAATAAAAATTCTTCAATCTCTAAATTGTAAATAAATTTTGTTTAACTTTTTTCTCTTTTTTTCTGACACAATTCATAAAAAAATAATTGTTCAGGTTTTCATTTACTTTTCTTTCATTTTTTTGTCATTATTTAATTACAAAAACTTCTATACCATTTTACACTTCTTCATGTAAACTATACCATTTTATATTTATTATTTTATTGTTGTACATAATTTTTAAACCAAAATATATTCTGAAGAGGACCAAATTCTAGATCGAAACGTAAATAATAATTTTTGGGTAATTACCCTGTAATTCAATACTTCCGTAATCCAAAAAAGAAATAAACCAAAGAAAAACCTTTCACTTAAGAAACAGCCTAATAGGGAAAAGAAGAGTTATTACAATTTTAAATATTAATGTTGGGATTATTACGTGAGTGTATTTACGTGCTTACTGTTTCACCAAAGCAGAGATAAACAAACGTACATGCAGTCATTCGGATTTTCTGCGAATTTTCCGACGCATTGTTGACTTGCGCAGTTGAAACGACAGAATTTAATGTAAGATTTATGAACAGTTGGCGAACGCTCATTGAATGTTAAAATATACGAGTTTATATACAACATTGCAGGAAAGTGCTGGTATTTTCATCTAAATGTTACCCTGTCGGTTTTGACTTTATAGTTACTGTTACAACTTTACAGTTATTGTAAGAGCCTTGAAATAAGCTTACATTACCTATTAGTAAATAATTTCTCTCAGTGTACAGTTAACCCTTTACGGACCTTTCTTTGTTCTTACCTTAACTTGTCTGTCAATTTTCTCATGCCTTTGCTTGTCGAATCATATTATCTTGTATGGTCGAAGTTTTCTCTGTTCGTGCCTGATCTTGTGCACTGAGGGAAAGGATTGTTTACTCTAAAGAAGCCGCCGTATAAGAAAAATATATCCTCAGGATGTCCAAATGATATCCAATAAAAAATACGAATATCCTTGAGATCACCAGAGGATATTCTAAATATCATTAGGACATCCAAGGGATATAAAAAATTCCTCCTTTTCCAATATCTTCGAAAATGTGCAGAGGATATCCATGGATTATCCCTCCCGTATAAGAAAAATACATCCCCATGATGTCCACAGGATGTCCAGAAAAAATTACGGTTATCCCTAGAGATTAACGGGAGATGTATTAAATAACTCTAAGATATACAAGGGATATAAAAAATAAGGCATCCATGAGACATCTCAAAACGAGATATTTTTGGGTTCAAACATAATCGATATCTAGAATATTAAATTTAAAAATTTCAAGGCGACAATGCACCAAAACGAACTTTGCGAACGGTGTCTCGAAAAGGTTAGAAAAAGCCCAATAGTGCCTCTTGAAAAAGCCTACAAAACGAATGGAACATTCCAACACAAAAGGTACAGCATCTCTAAAATCATTGGTAAGGATTCCAAAATTAAAAAGTGGTGCGAAGCATTCTTTGGCTGCAAACTGAAACCCATCTGGTAGCGTCCACTGATGTTGAGGAATTTGTAGTGATTTCTGCATCTAAGAAATTGAAAATCTCTGGAATCCGAAATTATATCTGCTTCACAAACTACACAGAATACATGTACGGTGCGCAGAATTTTTATTTTCAATCTCTACATTATTTTAAAAAACGATGTGTTTTACGCGGAGGTTGGAGGAAAACTGTCAAAACACGCTGCACATGTGTTGTTGTTACATGGTTGTTACCATGGTATAGTTGTTACCTCGATCGCTTCGAAAAAAAGGAACGTGGATTTCTTTGACAATTTCCAACCTATGCGAAAAATACGTAGAGTACAAACAATAATATAATTGATATTGACATAAAACTTTATGTTTGTTACATATGGGGTGTAAACTAGGAACTTCTTATGTAGCTTGCTACATAATTTCGGGTTGCAGTGATTTTCTTTATTTCTTAGTTTCAGAAATTCCGATAATTTCCTCAACTAACAGTGGAATGTTATGTGTTTTAATTCGTAAGGTTCTATTCATTTTGTGGACGTTTTCGAGAGCAAATGTTGCCCTTTTTTCTAACCTTTTGAGTTTTGTTGGATTTCCGCCTTGTAATTTTTAAATTTAAATACGTATTTTTAATCTACAAATTTCTGATAATTGCGAATTTTCTATTTCATTAAAAAAATTATCAATTGGGTTTAAATCCGAGTTTGGTAAAAAATCTCGGTTTTGATTTTAAACTATATTGAATAACGTAAAAATCGGAGTCTAAAAATATTATTCAAAATAGTATAAAAATTTCAAAAACAACGTATTTAATTTGTAAAATTGTCAAATATATCCTTTATTTGCTGAGATATCCATTAATATCCCTGCGATATTCTTCAGGTTATCTGCCAAAGATTCTAGGGATGGCCAAGTAACATCATCTGATATTGCCTGGATATCCTAGGGATATATAAAATTCCACTTTCTTGGATATATAATTGGATATTCGTTGGATACCCTAAGGATATCCGGGATGTTCTGGACGTCAAGAGGCCCTTATACGGATATCCACGGAATAAATTACCTTCTTAATAGTTAAGAAATTGTATATTTAAATAGGGCGAATCGAATAATTTTTTAAGTATGAAATAATTATTCATTTCATATAAAGCCAACATTTCTGTAGTGCAAACAACGCATTTTCTACCTTAAGAAATATCTATTAAATGCAACCAATAATTTCTGAATAGTTAAGAAACCGTTTGTATACTATACGTTTGTAGCTGCAAAGTAATGATTTCTTAATAGTTACAGAATATGTTTTGTTTGGGTTTTTAAGAACAATTGAATGCCATTACAATTCGGTGGTTGTTATTGGGAAAATAAATAAATTAAAGATATTATTTATACGTCGTCTTAAATATGGGCGTTTTATAAACAAATACATCGTATGACACGTGTTATTTGTGAATTTGCGCAGCTGCCAGTTCAAAGTATACATTTCTTAACTATTAACAAATGGTCAATTCTGATGTAAGAAATAAAATACTAATATTAAACATATCTCCTTTAATATTACATGCCATGAAAAAGCGATTTTAACTTTTCAATTGAATGATATTTCTTTACAACAAACAATCCTTTTTCTCACAATCAGTGTATAATGTTTTGATCAGGGTCTGAAATATTCGAATCTTTTTTAACTTCCCGTACTGACTGAATTAGTACCTATTTAAAACCGAATATATGCTTTAAATTCACAGTGAAAATCAGTTTGGACAGACTTTTGGCAATATAAAAATTACGGGGGATGTAGCAAGTGACGGACCATACAAAATTATATATCAAACTTGAAACATGAGAAAGCAGATTTCTCAAAAAACAATTCAAAAAGAAAAACTTTGCGTCGACAAATTCAATATTTCGCCCGTCTTGCATCAGGCTAAGTAATAAGAATTTACAAAGTAGCGCAGATTTCCTATTTCACAAATTTTGTAGCTGAGAATGCAGTATTTAAGAAAATTCTAACAAACTTTCGCAAAATATTGATATTTTGTAATGTTTTCGAAATTCAAATTAAATAAAACGGGTACCTAAAATCGACGACGACAATGATTTGCGTATTCCGTGCAAAAATAGAACATTTTAATACTTTTGTAGGAAAATGGAATATTTTTAATACAATAGTAAAGCTAATACCAGTGGATATTGTTTCCTCACTTTGCAATTGTTTCAGTTAATTTATTAACCTTTCCAAGACAGGACTGGTGATATATGAACCATTTATGGAAAACCAATTATTTGACGTTTCCATTAGATAACATATCATACGCCAAAATCGAAAAAAAGGGCAAAAATACTGTGTGTCTAATTCTGTTTAATAATGCATTAATTCGCGTTCATATTCAAAGCTTTTATACAAACAAACGATCGGAAAGTTATTATACATTATCAGTTCTGTCTGAACAAACTTGAAAATATAATTATTTGAGAAAGGTAAGAGTTAAAAGGCACATTTTTACTACTTTTTTGTCCTATATTTGTAAACACTCGCATGTTCTTATCTTATAATAATAACAATAACACTAAAAATAATTGTTTCGAAAGATAAGCGACATTTAAAACGGTTTCTTAAGTTTTTCCTAAAGGACTTGCAACACATTGTTAAAGAGTTATTAGTATTTGTTTATTGTTTATATCCAATACATTCTACCGTTATACACAACAGATACAAATCAATGTAGTCATTTTTATATTATTTTTTGTCATTAACTTATTTTTTTGTATTATGTTTTTTTTATTTAGTTTATTAATTTATAAAAATGAGTTTTGTATATTACGGGTTTTGAAGCCACTGATTACGAATCTGATCTTAAAATTTCAAAATTCAAAATGGCGAATTCAATATAGCGGACAAAAGTATGAAAATTCATTGAATTTGTCTCTATCTTGTTTCTCGAGGACATTTCTGGTTACTGATGAGGAATCTGAAGTTAACATTTCAAAATTCAAAATGGCGGATCCAATATGACTCATTTTTAATAAATTGTTGATTTTTCACTAAAATTACTATCTGGAATATTTTCTCGTCACTGCATTGAGAGTAATTGTATAGAAAATGTGAAAAAATTTGAAAAATATAAACACACATACGTACAATTTCGTTGAAAAATTCAACATACTGAATACGCCATTTTGGATCTTGAAATTTTTTACATCAGATTCGTTATCAGCAACTCTAAAAAATCAGATACATACATTTTTATGAGAAATTCCTAATTTTTTAAAAATTCGTCTACCATATGGGATTCGTCATTTTGTATTTTGAAACATTAACTTCAGAATCGTTATCTGCAACCCGAAAACTTCTCAGATAACAATTTAAAAAAGTTCGATAACAATTTCAAAATTAGTCCGCCATACTAGATTCGCCATTATAAATGTTCAAATATTAACATCACACTGGTTATCAGCAATTCCAAAAAAACAGATATCATTTAAGAAAATACGAAGATTTTTGAAAAGTTAGCCCGCAGTATTGGATCTGCCTTATGGGATTCGACATTTTGGATTCGTAATCGACGGTCTCAAGCGATTCCCATTTGATTGGTAATTTCATGATTATAATATGATGATTTTAAAGAAAATCGTTTAGCGTTGAAGTGTATAAATTGAGAAATTTTTTCTATTTTTGAATTATTTATAAAAATTAATAAATATTTTAAACGGAAAAACATAACATGTGTACAAATTCATGCCCTCAATCTTTTATTTAAGGATTATTTCAAGGTGTAAAGTTATGTCGTGCGATGCTAACGGTGAAATTGTTTAGACGAATATATTTAGGTCTACGCACGGAAGTTTTAAATTACTGATATTTGCTATTGTTTTGCACAATTCATAATATTCCTTAATGAGACTACGGAGAATAAAATTATAGAAAGAATGTAATACTTCAAACGCAACCTCTTCGAATAACATATTTTTATTATATACAGTATTTTTTAAATTCATATTTAAAAAAAAACATAATTTATAATATATTAAATTGTGAAATTACGTGTAAATAATGTTAATTATACGCATATATCCGAAAGTTACAATGAATTTTTAAACCAAATAAAAAGTTTTATGTGCATCATACAATAGTCAATTGAAAATATTAATTTTCTAAACCTCAACTCTGAAAACGCAAACAGAAACCATAAATAGCATAACGTGTTAATAAACCATAATACAACGATTATCTCCTCTGTTATTGTATCGACATAATCATACATCACGTGTTCGATTTTCTTTCTTTAAAGATATACTGAAAAAAATGTTTATTAAATTAGATTACTTTTTAACTACTCAAAGTGTTTCAATGGGTCCCCAAACGAATTTTTCTTAGTTCCTGTTCTAACCGTAATTGAGTTAACTCAACTACAAATATAGTTGGAGGAATTAAATTTTGAAAGTCCATTTAACTAACAATAAATTAAAAAGAATCATTGGGATTTAACTACTCAGTAAACAAAAAAGAATGAAGATACATTTTTAATAGATTTTTAGTTGATTTTACTAAAAATACGTAACTGCTATTTATAACATTTCCTTAAAGTCCTATTGAGACATGCCGAATAGTTAAAAAGTAGTAATATAAATTTAAAATTTTTATGGATGTCGAATTATTTTTAGTGGAGCTGGCTTTTCATCGCGTTAGTACATGATCTGGAATCATAACGCTAGGTAAATATTTACGACAATTAAACTACTAATTATTAACTTAAATAATAATAGTGAAATTAACAACATCATCAGAGTTATCCCGAATAAAAATAGTTCTTTTGACTAATTCCTTTTCAACTTCCCAACGGTAGTTGAATTTGTCGGGGAATTTTTTTTTTTATTTATAAAACAAAATAACCGAAAACTCAACAGAATATTTCATTATCGCTATTAAATTTAATCCGCCGTTTAGAATTTTAATTTCTAAATAACACCCGCCAAAAACTTGTGAAATTTTTGACGATTTTGTTTGCAAAATTGTTTGAAACTGTATCTAAAAATAACAGTTGCAGCATTTTTTATTAACTACTAATTTCGTTTGTTACATATATATTCAATATCATAATAAATTTAAATAACCTTTGCTAACTATTAGTTAACTTTTTATTGGTTAGATTCGATTGACAGTAGCAACAAGCTGAATGCAAAATCGATTAATCAGTGATAGATAATTTGTTTTTTCATTGTAAAGTATACATTCACAAATTCACGCTAAAACCCCAATATAACAAACACATTTCTCTAATAATTATCATAAGAATACGGCTAAGGAATAAAGATAGGAGTCAGTAAAGGATAATGTTTTAAATCGGATTTTCGAAAAATAATAAGTGTTAAGTATTCTTAGATTAAACTGGTTTAAATTATTATTCCAAATTCGATACATCATTGCGTACATTTACAATAATATTTTAACACAACAATTTCATTAATGCAATTATTCTTCGATAATTACAGTATACACATAATCAAAAAATGGCTCCAACATATTTTATCTGTATATTAACCACCTGAATTGTTTCTGCGACATGAAACAATTTTCAATTGTGTTGGTTTGAAGAATGTTATCAAAGTTTTCCATAGTATCGATAAATATCTTGTAAGGACTTCAAAGTACTTCCGGAGATGACGTTTAATTCGAGTTAATGTCGTAATTCGAAGTTTCACAGATTAAGTGGATTCTTGTTATGTGACGATTTTTTATGACAAAATTTAAATATTTAATCCTAAATTTTCGTTTATTGGTACTGACGCACGGAACCCATTAAAATTGCGTATTCTGAATGAAAATTCAGCACTTAGAAGATGCGGTGTTTACATTTAATAAAACCCACGATGCGTGCATAAATTTGTTTCCACTTAAATAAAATAGAACATAAATAATTACATATTTAGAAATATGCAACTGAAATCATCGCACATTTCCTAGTTTCTTAGTTTCGCGACTTCTCTTCGTCATTACGCGAATAAAAATCACGAAAAGAGTCATCAGAATAATCATCACGACTAAACCTGATATCACTGATAAAGCCAAAAGCCACCAATCCATCTTGACTCTTTAATGTTCCCTCAGTGGTCGAATCAAAATTGGAATCTTTTAGCTTCCGATAAACTTTGTGGTATTACGTGTTTCAAATTTGGTTCTGACAGTCACCTATAATGTGCACGGCAAAGCCATTGTATTTCACTGGTGGTTTCTAATGCTGTTTCCTGGTACCAATTGTAGAAATCGTTATGATCGATCGTCCCTGACCGTCATTTTCGTGGTTCGAAAGGGATATGGTGATAAGTAGTCACAATTGCTATGCGTCACTTTCGAAAATGGTTCTTTTAAAAATATTGGTTTTGCATTTTACGCATCTTACTTTCCAAGGTCTTTTACTTTTCCTGTTTGAGGTCTATGTCTACCTTCCAACGTGCCATATTGAAATTACAATCCTGAATTTACAGATTTTGAATTATAATCCTTTTTATCAATTATGGCGCAACCAAATGTAAGATATCTAATAAAATAATGTCTTCTCGATCATCTTACTTCAATTTTTTGTTTCAATTAAAGAAAGAACCTCAATTACAATTTTACTATGAATTAATTTTTAACTCGTAATTTGCTAATGTTATTCCAAGACAAAAACTTACTAAATACATTTTTACTTGTAAGGCATATTTGAAGGTCAAAATTTGGTTATTTTTAACCGAAATAAGACAATCTGACCTATTGCTGGTCAAAATTTCTTCCTTTCCTGCTTGGGTTATGAAATATATCGAAAATAATTATGGGCGTATCAACTACATTGTAAATCATCGCAATTCTTTGAGATATTGGATCTTTGGCGAAGATCATAAAAAATATTTAAAAAATGGCCTGAGGATGTTTCCTTTTGATAAATTATTGTTAAATCTAAAAAAGTTAATAAAATTATTAAATTGTAATTTGTCGATCATCATTAATTTATTATAGGTACATAGATTACATCTTAACCTGCGTATTCCTTTAAAGTTAATGAAATTCTTAATGTATTCAATTCAGTGCATAATAGATTGCAATTTATTTATTAATTACAATTTAATAATTTTATTAACTTTTTTAGATTTAACAATAATTTATCAAAAGAAAGCATCCTCAGGCCATTTTTTAAACATTTTTTATGATCTTCGCCAAAGATCCAATATCGCAAAGAATTGCGATGATTTACAATGTAGTTGATACGCCCATAATTATTTTCGATATATTTCATAACCCAAGCAGGAAAGGAAGAAATTTTGACCAGCGTTAGGTCAAATTGTCTTATTTCGGTTAAAAATAACCAAATTTTGACCTTCAAATATGCCTTATAAGTAAAAATGTATTTAAAGTCTTTGTCTTGGGATAATATTGCCAAATTACGACTTAAAAATTACTTCATACTAAAATTGTACTTGAGGTATTTTTTGAAGTCAAATCATGCTAAATTTCGACCTCTATTCAGAGTTGATAAACAAACGGACTTTGAAAGCGGAAATAGGTCGTTTTTTTTTTGATAAATTTGACCTCGTGAATTTCCCTAATTTTTACTTAAAAGTCAGAATTACCGAAAACTTAGAACGATTCTATATTTTACTTCTGCGACTATGATGACGTTTTCTGTTATTACTTCAAAATCGAAATAACTACAAAAATCGCCCATAAAGTTAAATATGTAGAATGTTTGGTCAAAAAGACCAATAAACTAAACCTTATAGTAAATCGGACTACTCATACCTTAAACACACTTCAGCGAACGCGTTCAGCTCTATGAAGTCTTTTTTTACTTTGCATTTAAATGTCTCGGAATCGTTTTGAGGGACACTTGAAGCATCATTTCGTAAAGTTAAACAATTACGTTTTGGCAATTTTAAAATATTGTTCGGCACCCGTAAATGGTGTCCATAGCAATACTCCAACACTGTAAGAGATCCACGTTTTCAATTATAGCGACAATTTTAAAATAGCTTCCATCCATTTTGCAGTCTCGAATGTGTACTTACACGTATGAAAAAATGAATATTTTTTAACTGAAAACGAAACGTGACGAATGCAACAGCGAACAAAGTTACATGTAGATGTACAATGTACATATGCATATATATGTTGACTATATGTCTTTAACTTTGAAGTCCGAAATTACCTAACCATGATATCAATTACTTGACTTAAGTCGAAATGTCTCAAATAGGTAAATTTGTCTAAGAAGGAAAATATTTGGGCATTTGGACTTCATGAAGAAATTCGACGTATAAGTTAAAATTTTAAGTATTTCTGACAAATAAGTCGAAAAAACCTATAAGTCATAAATTATCCATCCGCCATAGCAAGTCAATTTATAACCTGCAAATTTGTATATTAAAAATAATTTATTTTGTTGCCTATTATTGATTTTAATTAACAAAATATGTAAGATTTCTAAATATTGGACATCAAATTATTAAAAAATAATTTTTTTAAACGATCCAATGAAAAAAATTTCTTTTACGAATAATTTATAAATTTAATAATTGTTAAGTGCATATTTCATTGAGCCCGTTAATTTTTAATGATGTAGAATTAAAATCTATACAGAAAATTTTAATTCGTTGTAAAATTCACATCACGTTTCTCGGAATATTTAACTTTTCAAAAAGAACATATAAGATGGAATAATTAGTTATATACATATCCATTTTTCGGACTTACATACATTTCAGTTCCCAGTTCCTATACGACATGATGAACATGATCCGCATTATATGAACATACATATGTATATTTATATTAGAGTCGCGCCATCTATGCAAATCAGTTTACGTGGATCGTTTATATATATATATTACATCCAAGAACGACTAATAGGGCGTAATTAGGTCGAAATTACCAATATTCTACTTACTATTGGTCTATTTGACAACATTGGCCTGTGACTTACAGGTCAAAATGCCTTCCGTTACTTAATTTTTACTTAAAAAAGTCCTTTTTGCCCCTACTTACTTCCAAATAAAGTCGATTGGAAGTAAAATAAGTCGCGGCATTCGGACCATTTCGAATTTACCTAATTTCGGCCTATTTCGCTGCGTCGGAAGAACAATCTTAATATGTTTTATGCCATTAATATATATTACAGGATTATTTTTGTCCCTATCAAATAAAGTAAATAAATTATATCTCACTATTTAACCGATTATTCGTAAAAATAAAAAACACTGTTGTTAAAAAAGGAAACGATTTAGTTTAAAAAATGTTTAAAAACGACGTTGCATACAAAATAAATTGCATCTTATATTTGATGAAACCAAAAATCAAGAATCCATAACAATAAATCGATGGTTGATACGAAGAACCTGACATCTCAAACGAGGCGGAAAACTGGACAACTCAGTTTTGGTACGAAGAACTGGACATTTCGGCACTTGCGACGAAAAAACGGCCATTTCGTGTTGTGCCATCAAAAACCGGACATTTAAAAAGCTGCTGTGATATAATAAATCGCTATAGAACATCTTGAAATGTCCGGTTCTTCGTCACAAAACTTTCGAAATATCCAGTTCTTCGTCTCACGTTTAAGATATCCGGTTTTTCATGCAGACATCAGAATAAACATAAAAGATATTTCATTTGAATTTCTTTAAAAAGTAATGCCATTGCGATGGCATTCTTGACGCTACGCAGATGGTTAACACATATTTTTAATTTATTAATTAATGACACGTTGTTATATTCCATTTTTAACCTATTTATCTCAGTTGAAAAAAATCGACATGGTATTCAACCTCATCAAAGCGTCGAAACTGTCACTGGAAACGACGCCTGATTTTAGATTGAACTTCCAATTAAAGTTCCCAAGATGGATTTCAGCATCGTTTTATGTATAAAACAAACATTTTTTAAAAATGGAAACATCTACATTCGACTAGTTTTGAGGTCGTTCTTTCGATTGGCGCCACAGGAATTTTTGAAAAATGGCGTTCAACACATTTTTTGACAAAAATACTGAAAAAGGCGTGATTTTTTATCTTCAATTTTTTTTTAAATTCATTTTTAACTGTGATACCGGTTTCTGACCACCTACTAGCCTGTCAGAAACGTGTTCCCGATTGTTTTACTTCAAAATAATACATTCACATATTTTGATTTATTTTGTTTTTCGTTTCAAAATGGCGTCTGAACGTAGACAATTTTTGAAATTGAAGAAACTGCTAATATTTTGGATCTACTAGGTTTTCTTTGTAGTAAAATCGCACAAATAAGTTATTATGAGTTTTATATGACCTATTTTGATTTACGAATGCAGTAATATCCCATAAAATCCGATTTCAAAATGATGACTACCATGTGCTCAGTAGGTGCTGCTTTTGCCTTTGAACATATGATCTCATAATTTTTTTCTTGAAACCCATTTTATATAATCAAAAAAATCTTAAGAATAACGTTAACATGAAAATCTGAGTGGAATACTATAGTTTTTTTTCTATTCCAGATATGTGAAATTTTACATAACGGGTCCGCCATGTTGGATCGGCCATTTTGAATATTGGTAAACTGACTGAAGATTTGAGTTTAACGATGACTGAAACCTATGAGATTGTTAATTAGTAAATTTCACACCAACCTTGGTCGTAACAGAATTTGAAATACACGTATTTCTACTGAGCACATAGCCGCCATCTTGAAATTGAATTTTATGGGATATTACTGCTTCCGTAAATTAAAATAGGTCATACAAATCTCGTAATAGCTTATTTGTACGATTTTACTACAAAGAAAACCTAGCAGATCCAAAATATTAACATTTTCGTCAATTTCAAAATTTGTCTACGTTCAGACACCATTTTGAAACAAAAAACAAAATAAATCAAAATATATGAATGTTCAATTTTGAAGTAAAATAATCGGTAACACGTTAGAATGTGATCTGAAACCGGTATCACATTTAAAAATGGATTAAAAAAAAATGAAGCTAAAGAATGGTGTTTTTTTCAGTATTTTTGTAAAAAAATGTGTTAAACGCCATTTTTCGAAAATTTCAGTAGCACCAATCGAAAGAGCGACCTCACAAATAGTGGGATATAGTGGGATATAATGTTTCCATTTTTTTTAAATTGTTCTTTTATACATAAAACGATGTTGAAATCCATGTGCAAATTGTGCACATTTGGAACTTGAAGGGTTAAAAGAAACAAATATTTTATAAAAAATTAGCGATGGAATTTTTTCAGAATTTTTCTATGACTTTTCATATTTTTTCAAAATTTTGCGATTTTGAAAATGAAGAAAAGTGTATTAAAAATTCTGAAAAAATTTGAGCGTATTCTTTGATTAATTCTAAGAACTTTTTGTTCAGCGACATTTTTTCCAAAAGTCTATCATTTTCGAATAAACAATTCAAGAGGCTGAATTGCTGAATTGGCTGAAATGAATTAGGCTTTTCGTCGTTCTTTTCGTGTTTGAGCCGGCATTTTGACAGTTTCCAACTTCATTTTCAAAATGATGTCATGTACATTTTAAAGTTAAAGGATCGAGGACACGATATTTTCAGCGATCAGTGATCTTCTTAACCGTTTCCAATGTGAAAATGCCGATTAAAAAATATTTATCAGTGAAAAAATCTGATTTTTTTTGTGAAAAACCAAGCATAACTTTTTCGGAATGGACTCGATTGATTTTTTAATCTTGGTGAAATTTTGGTGAAATTTGTGTCCTCTTGGGCATTAATGGGTTAAGATTTGTGTTTAGCGACATTCAAAACTGTATAGAAACATGTTTAATGCAAAAAAAGTTCCTTTTGGAAATTGTCGTCAGCCATATTCGATCTACCATTTTGATATTTTAAAATCTATTATGTTCTTCAGTGTTTCGCTATCTCACAATTCGTCGTGTTATAATTTTTAATTGAATTCGCTTCATTTTACATTAGATAGAATAAACAAGGCGTCTCACAAAAGAAATGGCTAAGTCACAATAAATACGTTTTGAAAAAAAAACACAAAAACCTCTATGTCTTTAATGTATCTAAATTGCTTGTTAACCAATAAACTGTTCAATTCACTCATGAAAAATAAGATTTTTGAACGCATTCCCAAAAATAAAAATCGATTTTTTATAGAGAAAAGTCATTTTTTAATATGGACTTAGCCAATTTTGGTGTGACTTTTGGACTTAAATAAAAAATGGTTACCTTTTTTTTATCAACATAATTTTTTAATAATTCATTAAATAAATTTTATTTTTAAGTGCCGTATATACACAAGAAAATTAATCAAATAATTGGTTAACATATAACAATATAACAATTTTATAAAATTTCAACAAAACAACCGTTTATTCACTTTCATCTTCATTTGTATCGTCTACTTCATTTATATGATGTGCATATAATTATGAAATGTGTGTTTTTTTTTCATAAATGTACATGTATATTTTATTCTTAAAAGTAACATTGGACTTAGCCATTTTTAATAAACACGTTCAATGGACTTAGCGGTTTTTTTATTTGCATCAGTTTTCTAACATGCGAGAAACAAACGAAAAAGCACATTTTTTGTCCATTTTATAATGAAGTATAACAAAAAATAGACTAAAAAATATGAATATCTGAATAACTCAATTTTCGAAAAAAAATGGACTTAGCCATTTCTGTTGTGAGACGCCTCAAACATCAATTCAAAACACATTATTCTATAATTTCAACTTTTATCAACTATAGCTCGAAATCCAGTCATGAGGTCAAAAATGACTAAACTGCAAAGTTAGGACAAATTTGACTGAAAGCCAATTTCTGTGCAAAAAGTGCGGGTCCTTTTAAATTAAATTAAAATTAATTTGATTCTTCTTGGCGAAATGGACGTAAAAAAGTCCTTAGCTGAAAATGTCGCAGTCTCCCCTGGAAAAAAACAGAAATATAGAAATGTTACGCTTTGTTTACATATTTTTTTACGATGTTTCCTTTTTTTACTTGTAGAGTTTATCGAAAAAAAGATTAAAACATGGCGCAAGCGCAGTAATAATTCGCGATAAACCGTTCAACAGTCGAGTGCAAATCACTTCCGCGATGAGTCACGATCCACGTGATTCGATCTACTCATTTTTTAATCCATGCTTTCTAGTGAATGCGAATATTTCATACGCGTATGCCAACAAAGAAAAAATTCCGTAAATAATCTTAACCTCGTTTTAGTTGAAATGATATGACGACACGATCGGAGGCTGCGGAAACGAACGTCAACATCGAACGTTCGAAAGTGCAACCACCAAAAGACTGACAATTGATTTGCAAGTAAAATGACAAACGTCAACGTTTTGATAAATGACAGCCTCGATGAGGCTAATGACGACGAGGATGACAATCGAAGGCTCTTGCAACGCAGACATAACTTCCCATCATATTCTAATGAAGGTGTCAAAGTTCGATTTCGCGTAAGTATTGAATTTTCCAAACAAAGACTTACCCTAACCTCACTTTTCCACCTGTCAAATGAGATAGCTTACTTGGAATTTAACATTGACGATAAAAAGTTAATTGACGATCATTATACTTACCTGCTTTATACTATTTTTTGAAATATTATCATGTACTGCAATTTTCAGCTGGATTTTAAACCTTAACAGGGCTTGTTAACTTTATGAATCATGTCATGTAATTTATATTTGTTGTCGAGTTAAAGTTACGATATGTACAATTATTCATCATTGTTGCAGGGTGACAATGAACAATTTATTTATTGACAATTGTAAAATAGTAATTCGTTAATCGAATGTTATTGTTTTTTGTATTATTATAATTTTAATTCCTTTTTTACATTTTATTTACAGCTTTTTATCAAATATCTGAACTATTGAATCTAACATATGTTGTACGTTAGATTTGTGGAAATTTAACTGAATTGCAGCGGTTTTTAATTAATTTGTTATTTAAAATAAAGTAATTAACGGCTTAAACCTACCAATTGCATTAGATGTTAAAATGCCATAGTTTGGAAATTTCATAAACATTTCAAACACCTAACGTCGTAATTGCTCGGATTCAAAAACGTTTAGGCCTTGTTGAAATATTTATAATTTTTTTAAATGCACCTACGTTAAATCTATATTATAATTTGTTAATTATTATGTATGCAACTTGATTTTGAAGGCAATTTTCTTCACTATTTTACTTTTCTATCGTACTGTCATGTATCGTTTATTAAAATATTTGTTGACTCATGAAATGATATTTCTCGGTATTACGTTCCAAGATCATACATTCATTTTTCTTACAATAATATGAATGATAAATAACGTTATATAAATAATTGATATTTTGAATAAAATTTGTATTTATATATTGGCAAATAACAAAAACCTGAGAACTACTTGTTGTCTACATTGATAATCATATCACTTATCGTACCAATAATGACATAATTTCAAAGATATATCAAATTCTTTTATTGTTCTGATAAAAGTTACTTGTCCATTAATGTTATCAAGTACTTCATTATCATCAAAATTCATTATTTTATGTAATATAATATTGTTTAATATATAAAATCTAGAATGTAGAAAGTGCAACAGAATGTACTTCCCGTGATATAATTGAGAGTGTGTCGAATCGACAATCATATCGACTAATCAGTGACGACATTGCACCGGGTGATACAAATTTTATTTCCTCAAACTATGAGGTAAACAACTATTTCAGTACATACATGTTCTACGAACTTCTCTAATCACTAATGCACAAATTCGTACATTTTAGAGCCTTGACTATGATCCATGTGAAAATCATCTCCTTTTAGATGAAGAGCGAAGGAAAGGTTACAAGTTTGTTGTAAAAAAAAATTTATTACGTTGGATTATATTCCTCGTCATTGGGATATGTACTGCATTAATTGCATGCATTGTTGATATATCGATCGAAGAACTCTCCAATTGGAAGTATGGAATTTTAAAAAATCGTATCCTTTCCCAATATACTTTTATAGCTAACTTAATAATTTTATTTACATAACTGAACATTTATTAAATTTGCAATATTAAAAATGTTAAAACACTGAAAGACATTTAAAATTCAGGTAATAATTCGGTACCGAAGACAAAATGATTAATGCGATACAATGATGTGATTTTTAGTTGTGTTGTGAATAATTTCCTTAACTTACAAGATAGTTGTTGATCGTTGTGTTACTGAAAAATGTTTATCTGCGCCATACTTTGTATGGATCATCCTAAATTCGTTAGTAATAGTCATCGGAGCTTTATTAGTAACATATGTGGAACCAGTAGCAGCAGGAAGCGGGATTCCACAAGTGAAATGTTATCTAAATGGAATCAAAGTGCCAAGAGTAGTTAGGATAAAGACATTAGCTGTTAAGATAATTGGGGTTATCAGCACTGTTGTCGGAGGTCTTGCCGGAGGAAAGGTTGGTATTTATAGTGTTTGTAAATATACATAATAAAATTGACATAATCAAGAGATTAAAATATAAATTTCAAAATATGAAATATGTACTTAGAACAAGATGCCATTCACAGTATTTTTTTTCAATATTTTTGAAACTTATTGGTCCTTGAAGTCCAGTTTGATATAAGTAACTAACATCCTGACTATAGAAATAAGACTAAAAGAAAACTTACCTAAAAGTGCTGACTAGTATGCATCTTCTCTTACCAGTTTCATCTTGATCAAGTCATTCTTTACATTTTTGTCGGCCATTTTGATTCCACCATTTTAAATTTTTTAAATGTTATATTAGTAAATAAAAAAGTATCTTCTTCTTCGTATGTATTATGTTTTTCTTAGTGAAATTGATTATCTTAGTAAAACGGAGTAAATTAACCAGGTGTTGAAAAAAATGTGTTTTTTTTTTGTTAACGTTTCAACCTATTTATTTTAGGTCCTCTTTAGAAATGTATAAATTCTGTTAATAGTGAAAAACCGCATATAAATCTTAATTTTTAAAAAATACAAAATTTAGAAAATTGATAAGTTCAAATAATTTTAGTTTTAACCCATTCATGCCCAAGAGGACACAAATTTCATCAAGATTTTCGGAATATTTCTTGACATTAAAATTCAATTTTAAAAATTTTAGACAAATCATTTCCGACGTAAAATTGATCGATCTTTCCGAATCTGCTGTTAAATCGAACCCATTTCAAAAAAATTATGCTTGGTTTTTCACAAAAAAATCAGATTTTTTAACTGACAAATATTTTTTAATCGGCATTTTTACATTGGAAACGGTTAGGGAGATCACTGATCGGTGAAAATATCGTGTCCTCGAACCTTCAGCTTTGAAATGTGCATGATAGCATTTTGAAAATAAAGTTGGAAACTGTCAAAATGGCGGCTGAAACACGAAAAGAACGACGAAAAGCTCCTGAATTTTTTGTTCGAAAATGATAGGCTTTCGGAAAAAATATCGCTGAACAAAAAGTTCTTAGAATTGATCAAAGAATGCGCTCAAATTTTTTCAGAATTTTTAAAACACTTTTCTTCATTTTCAAAATTGCAAAATTTTAGCGTATTTTTTGATAAATTCTAAGAACTTTTTGTTCAGCGACATTTTTGGCGAAATTCTATCATTTTCAAATAACAAAATTCCTGTTTCCCTATTTTTTGAAAAGTTCAGAAATTTTTTATTTGGAAACGATAGACTTTCGCAAAAAATGTGACAGAACAAAAAGTTCGTAGAATTCATAAAAAAAAAACTCGAAATTATTTCACTATTTTTCTACAACTTTTCATATTTTTTCAAAATTTTGCGATTTTGAAAATGAAGAAAAGTGTTTTAAAAGTTCTGAAAAAATTTGATTCTAAGAACTTTTTGTTCAGCGATATTTTTTCCGAAAGCCTATCATTTTCGAATAAAAAATTCAGGAGCTTTTCGTCGTTCTTTACGTGTTTCAGCCGCCATTTTGACAGTTTCCAACTCTATTTTCAAAATGCTATCATGCACATTTCAATGCTAAAGGTTCGAGGACACGATATTTTCACCGATCAGTGATCTCCCTAACCGTTTCCAATGTAAAAATGCCGATTACAAAATATTTGTCAGTGAAAAAATCTGATTTTTTTTGTGAAAAACCAAGCATAACTTTTTCGGAATGGACTCGATTGATTTTTTAATGGCAGATTCGGAAAGATTGATTAATTTTATGTCGAAAATATTTTGTCTAAAATTTGTTTGATTGAATTTTAATGTCAAGAAATATTCCGAAAATCTTGGTAAAATTTGTGTCCTCTTGGGCGTTAATGGGTTAAAATGGGAAAATGTGAAGAGAATTTAGATTTAAAAAATATTTTTTTGTATAATTTTTTTGACATTCTTACCTTTGAAATTTGCTGGAACAATATTGTGGATTTTTTTTATATATAAAATAATGTGTTTAAGTATCCTGAAACTGATATTAAATAAAATGAGTAAAACTGAGTAAGAAAAGCAAATATAATGTTATACTTTAATCACTTATTTCGTTATAAAGTCAAAGGAACACTGAAATTATTTGAACTTTTACATATTGACGCTATTCGTATCGAAGATTACAAGTAAATATTTGTATGAGATGTATTAGTATAGTTTCAAATTTTGAATCTTAAATTAAATGCATGTGAATGGAAATGAATAAATGCATATCAAATATGCGATGTTATGGATTAAGTAATGAAAAATATCCATTTGGGAGATATGATTGTTCAAATCTAATGTTGACAGAATTTTTATTATTTTTAATACAAAAATTTTCAATATGTTTTCTTTTAGATAAGTTATGTTCTGTTGCTAAAATTTTAATATTTTCATAATCAAAATCATGTCCTGTATCAATTCGATGTGTGGTTAATCCTGTATAATTAGATATTTCACCACAGATATTATTTTTATTAATTCTGTTTTTAAGTAATCTGCCAGTTTGGCCTATGTAAATTCCTTGACAACATTTACATTTGATTTCATAAACTACATTTTTTAATTGTAAGGTTTTTAACTGATCTTTAAATGGTTTAATGCCTCCAATATTGACATTAAATGGTTTATGAACTATTCTGATCTTTTCTTTTTTTTAAATTTTATTAGATATTTCGTTAACATAAAATATACTAATTGTTTTGATAAATTTATCTTCTTTTTTGGGATTTAGAGAATTGCATAATTTGTAGACTCGTTTTTAATACAATCATTTATAATATATAAAGGAAAACTATTGTCTAATAAAATTTGTCTTGCTATTTTTAAGTTCTTTTGTCTGTAAATTGGTTCACATAATTTGATAGCTCTGTCAATGCTACCATAGGCAGTTCCTAATTTATAACAAAGTGGGTGGTTTGATAAAAAGTTAAGATATCTTCCTGAAAAAGTTACTTTGTGAAACCAATCTGTTTTTAATTTATCTTTGGTATTGATGATTAAAATATGAAGAAAATTTATTCTATTGTTATTTTCTATTTCAAGTGTAAAAGTTATTTTATTTGGAAAGCCTTCAATTTTTTGTAAACTAGTGAAATCTTTTAGAATATTATCTGTAAAATTAGAAGGAATACACGTAAGAATATCGTCTACATATCTGTAATAAAACGGTAATTTGAAAGTAAGTTTATTTATGAGGATATTTTCAATAAAATCCATGGTTATGTCAACTATTATAGGTGATAATCTTATATTAATTTTATAAACAGCGGTTTGCAAAACCCATCTATTTCAATTTCATACATCGGAAAATCTTGATGAAAATGTTAACTAAGAGGTTTTCGTGATCGCTAAATACCAATATGAATTCAAAATTTTGAAATTAAAAATGATTGATCAACAATATTGAAATATAACTTTCATAAGAAAATATGTTTATCTGAACATTATTTCAAATGAATTTCAAGCGATTCATTTATTTATAAATTGAAAATAGCGGATAAAAAATGACGGACCAATTTCATAAAGTTCTTTAATTTCATTTTTTAACTGTAACTACCAGTACCGGTCAGTGAGTGTACCGGCGTCAACTTTGCTCGTTCGCATGGTCACCACCAGGCGAAATAAAGTAACTTTTTCATTTCTGTCCGCCATCTTAGATCCGCCATTTTTAATTTTGAAAATCTGAGATCAGATTCGTAATCTGCTACTTCAAAAATCCCCGAGCAACGAATTTCACTGGTTTTTCACGCAAAGAAAAAAGTTGGCTTAAAAATCGTATGACTTGTAGCCGCCACATTGCATCCGCCATATTGAATTTTGAAAATATGATATCACATTCGTATACTAAATTTCATGCAACTTCATTGAAAACTGTGGAAGTTATTTAAGATCAACCAATAACTTCCAATTATGGCTCTTTTTTTGGTGCACATGTAATACATTAGTACCGAAGTGATTGAGAGATAATTTGAACAAAAAAATTCAAAATTGAACCTCCTTAAACAAATAATATTACGATACTTTTCAGCCAAAAAATCACCAAATAAACTGCCCAATACAAAAAATTTCAATTAATTTTTCATTAAAACTGAATATCAAATGACCACATTTCTGTAGTAACAATAGATAGACAAGTTTTTTTTAAGTTTTGGAGAACATTTTACGTACTCCATTATTTGCATAACGTCCGCTTTAAACGACTTGCATAGGAGTTATTAAAAAACAAAAGAAGAGTAGCTTATTTTTTACAATTATGAAAAAAAATTACTCAATTATGTCGATCAAAATGTTTTAGTTATTATACAAAATATTTCTAATGTTAAAATATAGATTTTCAAGCAATAAATGTCTTATTAATCGTTAATTAAAAAAAAATATAACCGAAACCTTGAATAAAAATAAAAAATCGATATAATTTCCGTTTCCCTCCACCAAATATTTTTATTTTCATCTTAAAATTACTATAAGATATCACCAAAATGATATAAAAATAAACCATAATAATCTCGCTGTATTTCTTGCTGTACTGTTTTATTTTCGATTCTGTTACATGCTATTCCAAACTCGCACTAGTTCTGACGTATCGAAAAAGTGCTGAAAAAAAGGATTGAATACATTGATTTAATTCCGTACGCATCTCATGCATTGTTATAAGTTTGATCACTTTTTCGGAAAACATAAATACGAATACGTATTTAAACCCTTAACTGCGACTATAATTTCAAAGAAAATGCCCAAAATGTAAAAAAAAAATTGTGTTAGATTTTAATAATACTTGGTACTTTTTATTGGTTGCTGATTGCGAATATGGAATCAGATTTTGTAAATTCAAAATGGCCGATCCAATGTGGTGGACGAATTTTTAAATATATAAAGAATCACTTCAATCTTGTTACTAGGGATTTTTGAGGCCGCTGATTATAAGTCTGTGGTTAGATGATGAAAATTCCAAAATGGAGATAGTTGAAACAAAAATTTAAAAAAAAAAGAACAGCATCGAGTTTCAAGCAGAACGGTTCGACTTTTCAAAAAATTTCAGATTCGTAATCAACGACTCCAAAAACCCTTTAGTAACAAGTTTAAATCGGTTTATAAACTTTTTATTTACAAATTTATTGAACGCAATGTCATACTTCATGACGAAGATTTTGAAAAAATCGTGAAAACTACTATCTTTGTAGACGGATCTTTTTTTCACACATTGATTACGAAAATGAACAACGTCATCGTATTCAATACACCTTAGACTGTCTAGAAATAGATTTGATTTTAATTTACATAAATTCCAGAATTTATTAGTCTAGTTTATATCATGACGAAGATTTGCGTTTTCCGACAGTCTGGGAAAAGTTCGAAATGACGAAGATCTTCGTCATCGGCAGTTAAGGGGTTAATGCAAGAAAATGTATTTCATAAATTTACATACCGGCCGCTTGGTTAGTAACGACGGAACCTAGAAAAACGCTAAAAAATTTAATGAAAACATACGACTAATATTTCTTCCATACACTGATTATATTTTAGAATATATCTGTGCTGAAATGGAAATGCAAAATAATAAAATAAACTAAAGAGAGCTTGCATTTACTCGAGAATCTAATGATTATCAGTATTTTATTAGTAATAAAATTATTTTATAAATGAATTCAATATATTTAATATGAAATAAAATAAATGAACAGATACTTATCTGGACCCAAATTGTACCACATACTTTGCGTTATTTTATAGCTTACAAAACAATCTAATTGTTCTGACTTGCTAAACACAGTCGATTTCCAACTATGTATAACAACACTGAGATTAACCCGTTTCGTCGCAAAACTACAAAATTCGTCGCCGGTTTTCATCCTCCGTAAGTTTATGGATATCTTTGAGTTATTGTTATGAAATTTAGGTTTCCTATAGTATTTGGGTATGCTCTTTTCGAATCTGAAGTCCGTTTTTCGATACCACTTTCCGTTTTTTAAATATGGCCACTTAATAAAATAAATGAAAGAAAACGTGGAAAAAAGCAAAACCTTTTTCAGTAAACTGCAATTTTTATTGCAAAGGAGTTCCGAGATCGTGTCAGGCTTCTGAATCCTGTGGCATAATGAGTTTTGCTAAATGTTCGTCAATATTAAGATTTAAATTACAAAATGGCGTCCTAACAACGGCCCTATTGCTTTGCATTTTTTTGTTATTGCGTTTTATTAAAATATTTCTGGTATCTTGTCGTGTATTTGGATGAATATATTTTTCTAGATTATTCTTGAGCTTGATGAATACAAATGGGTGCGAGTCGAAAAACCGACAATTCAAAAAGCCGACAATTAAAAAAACCGACAGCCATAAAGCCGACAGTAAAAAAACCGACCGTCAAAATCCCGACACATAAAATAATGCGCACCTCGTCAGGAGGACAGTCATTTTTTGAACTGTCGGTTTTTTTAATATCGGTTTTTCGATTGTCGGTTTTTTGACTGTCGGTTTTCGACCTGTCGGCTTTATAATTTGTCGGTTTTTCGACACGCACCCATACAAATCCGTTATTAAAGTTTGGAAATTGAAAATTGCGAATCCAGTATGGTTAACCGAAGTTAAAGAAAAATTGTATGGTATTTAGTACATAGATATTTTCGTAGTCATATTTAATTGGCCATTTTGAATTTTCAAAATTTAGTAACGGGTATGTATTGAGCCACGTAAAGAACAATCTACATATTCCTCAAAATACATGTCAAGATATCAAAAATATATTTTAATAAACGCAAATAACAAAAAGATTCTGTATAAATAGCACCATTTTGAAGACTCCATTTTATAATTTATATCGTAATATTGACCAACTTTTAGTAAAACTCATTATGCCACAGGATTCTGGGACCTGACACGATCTCGGAATTCCTTCGCAATAAAAATTGCAGTTTACTGACGTCGCCATATTAAAAAAACGGAAAGTGATATCGAAAAACGGACTTCAGATTTGAAAAGAGCATACCCAAAAACTATAAGAAACTTAAATTTCGTAACAATATCTGAAAGATATCCATAAACTTACGGAGGACGAAAACCGGCGACAAAATTTGTCATTTTAGGACGAAACGGGTTAATGTGAAGCATTCCGAGTATTATGCAACTGATACTACGCAATCGATCACTCAAGCCCTCCAAAGTTTATTTTGTTTACTTCATTTACAAAATCTACGACAAAAACTCCTGCATTGATAAATTTTATGAGAAATATTTACAAAAATTGATAAATGTTAAAATTGAAGGAAGATACAGATTTTGTAATAAATCTTTTTGATACGATGTGCAGGAAGGGCCTATGATCCATTCCGGTGCTGTCGTAGCAGCAGGGATTTCCCAAGGGAAAAGCACTACTTTCAAAAAAGATTTGCATATTTTTCAATATTTTCGCGAAGACCACGAAAAGCGTGATTTCGTGTCCGGCGGAGCAGCTTGCGGCGTCGCTGCTGCATTCGGAGCTCCGATCGGTAAGAATTTTTCCGATTTCTACGACCTCATTGTAATTACATCAGAATAAAATAAACAAATAACGTTTTTCTTCAAAGGCGGGGTTTTATTTAGCATCGAAGAAGGCACAAGTTTCTTCAATCAAAGTTTAACATGGAGAACATTTTTTGCGAGCATGATTACTTGCTTCACATTAAATATAGTGCTCAGTGCATATCACGGTCATCCGGGAGAGCTATCGTATCCAGGTCTTTTGAACCTGGGTAAGTTCGAATCCATTTCATACCAAGTTTACGAAATACCTCTCTTCGTAGTAATGGGCATGATCGGTGGTATGCTGGGAGCTAGTTGGAATTACACGAACTATAAGATCACTTGCTTTCGAATGAAATACATCAAAACGCGATGGTTGAAGGTTGCTGAAGCCCTTTGGGTGGGAGCAGTAAGCGCTACAATGGGTTTTGCGATGATGTACTTCATCAATGACTGCAAACCTCTTGGTCAGGATCCAACGAAACTACCCGTGCAGATGTTTTGCCGTGAAGGAGAATATAGCGCAGTCGCCGCTTTGTGGTTTCAAACTCCGGAGAGCAGTGTAAGGTCACTTTTTCATGACCCTAAAGGTAATTCTTTTTTAATGCAAGTAACGTACTTTACAAATATTATACACTTTAATCGTAAACATTCGCAGGTGCGCACAGCGACGTGACACTAGCCGTGTTTATACTTTTGTACTTTTTTCTTGCTGCGAGCACATTCGGTTTATCAATGTCCAGTGGACTTTTCATTCCGTCACTTCTTATTGGAGCGGCATGGGGGAGGCTCATCGGTTCCGGCCTGTCGAAACTCTGTCCCGATTGCGTAAGAAAATAAATGATCAATAAGCATTGTCTTCTGTTAAACTAAAAGTGAAACCCAACAATTTGATCCAGGAATTCGTTGACCCAGGAAAGTACGCCCTATTAGGAGCAGCTGCTCAGTTGGGTGGCGTAGTAAGAATGACCATCAGCTTGACGGCGATTCTGATCGAGGCGACTCAAGGCATTTCTTATGGTTTGCCCGTCATTGTAGTGTTGATCATGGCAAAATGGACAGGAGACTTTTTTACTGAAGTATATACTCGGTGTAGATAACGCTTATGAAAATTGATAAAATATTAAATTGTATTTCTTCATTTTCATTCAGGGTATTTATGATATTCACGTGCAAATGGCTGGGATTCCATTGCTACCGTGGGAAGCACCACCGCTATCCAATAATATTTATGCCAGCGAAATAATGAGCCATCCAGTTATTTCATTGAAAACTACCGAAAACGTCGGTCACATTGTAGCTTTATTAAAATGTGTAACATTTAACGGATTCCCCGTTGTAGATCCTCCCAGTGGAGAAGAGGTACGTTTCGTATCGTACAACCGTCCGCGAACATGGAATATTTTTTATTAATGTGTTTCTTTTCTCAAACAGGACGAAGTTACCTGCTACGGAAGATTGCGAGGTTTAATTTTACGATCCCAGTTGATCGTACTACTGCAAAACAAAATTTTCAACGAGTATCACGAACATTGGGAGAAAAACCTAAGTATTAAGGTATTCAGAAAAGAATACCCGAGATTCCCTACGATAGATCAGGTTGAAATAAGAGAGGAAGAGAAAACTTATTCCTTGGATCTCAGGCCCTACATGAATCCGTCGCCCTATACGGTGAAGAATGTAAGTTACAACATTAATTAACGTACTAGTTTATGTTTTACAAGAAAGTAAACATTAATCAGTAGCACATTCAACATTAAACATCGAAAATTAATAGGTTACCTGATTATATGGGCGATTCTCCTGAAAAGTACACGTTTTCGCAATTTTTTAACGAACAAATTTTTTAGCGAAATAATTTTTTTTTGTATGAAATATGTTGTAGGTACGTTCTGCAGTGAGAATCGAATGTTGCGCAAAATTCATGATTATTATTAATGCTATAGCCATTCTTAATTTTTTCTTATTGATTATACAATAACCCATTAACGCCTGAAATGACAATTTTTATACTTAATTTTCAATCAAGTATTTCGTATTAAAATCAAAGTTGAAAACAATTGAGAGATGCGTATCCTACTGTTTTCGAGGTCGCTCTTCAAGATTTCGCGGTCAAAATTGAGTTTCAGCCATCAGGAATTCCAATATGGCGCCGAATATGACAAAATTTTCCAAAAAATTGGGAATTTTTTATTCTTATCAATTTTTTTCGAGCTATTAGAATATTGGAATTTTCTTGAAACCTTGCATAATGGTGCATAAAATAGTTGAATTTTAAGAAAAAATTTTACTTTTATACCCTACATTTTTCCAACGACCTCAAAATGGCGTCAACAATGAAAATTTCTTTAAGAAATTTCTGGACGCTCTAACTCAAAAACTACCAACTTTTTAAAAAAATGCCTACAATGAAAAGTTCTTAAAATTCATCAAGCGATATAGTGGAATTTTTTCAACATTTTTTGATGACATTTTGAGACTTTTTTTCAACATTTTTTTCAAAATTGTAATTTATTTACAAAAAATTCTGAAAAAAATTTAGTGTATTCTCTGATGAATTGTAAGAGTTATTTGTTCTTTGCAATTTTTTCGAAAAGTTGATAGTTTTTGAGGAAATGAATTTCAAATATTATAGTTTAGGTTTTTTTCCCCAAAATCCTTTTGGAAAAAATTGCAAAGAACAAAAAACTCTTAGAATTCATAAGTGAATACGACAAATTTTTTTCAGAATTTTTAATAAATAAATTATAATTTTGAAAAAAATTTTGAAAAAAATTTCTCAAAATCTCATCACAAAAATCTGAAACAATTCCACTATATTTCTCGATTAGTTCTAAGAACTTTTCTTTCTTAGCATTTTTTTATAAGAGCACGTAGTTTTTGAGTTAGAACGTTCAGAAATTTTTCAAAGAAATTTTCATTGTTGACGCCATTTTGAGGTCGTTAGAATGATGTAGGGTATAAAAGTAAAATTTTTTCTTAAAATTCAACTGTTTTATGCACCATTATGCAAGGTTCCAATAGAATTCCAATATTCTAATAGCGCGAAAAAAATTGATAGGAATAAATAATTCCCAATTTTTTTGAATTTTTTTAAAAATTCGGCGCCATATTGGAATTCCTGATGGCTGAAACTCAATTTTGACCTCGGAATCTTGAAGAGCGACCTCGAAAACAATAGGATATGTACGTTTCAATTATTTTCAACTTCGATTTTGATACGAACTACTTGATTGAAAATGAAGTAAAAAATGCAATTTCAGGCGTTAATGGGTTAAAAGATCAATATTATATTGCACGCTAAATATTAGTCAATATACATATAAAAATCACAAATTATGTTAGTCGACGATTATAAATTGTTAAATATTTCAAATTAAAGATGGCGGATCCATTATGACGGACTGAATTCTTAAAAAGTTACTTGATAAAACTGAAACTGGGTATTTAGGGGTTTTCGGGATCGCTGATCATGAATCCATCGACAGACAAGCTAAATTCAGGATGACGGATCCAATATGGCGATGTTTAAAATTTAAAATTAATAATTATTTATTTAGAACAGTACAAAAAACAATATTTACAAATACTACTTAATATAATATTACATTTTTACAATACAATATTATTATTTTCTGGTTTTCCTTGTCGTTGTTTGTTTCCTAGAAGTTTGCCAGTTTTTCTGGCCTGACGAAAGTTTTCTAGTCGCAATTTTTTTACTTTTCTTTTCAAACTCGTTATTCACAAATTTTAATTCTCCCATATGATAATGTATAGAATTTTGTTTCATTTTGAACAATCGCAACTGCTCATTTCGTTCAATGGAATGATGTCTTTATCGAATTTGGTACAATTTTTGATCGCCATATTACATCCGCCATTTTGAAATTAAAAAATCTGACATCACATTTGGATTCTGCCACCCCAAAAATCCCCGAATAATAAGTTTCAAACGAATATGATCGACTTTTACAGTTTAAATAAATTTTATAAAAAGGCTACGGAGATCACAAATCGAAATATTATTGAATGTTAGTGAATAACGGAATTATATAAACAAATATCCTTATAATATCTTTTTGGGACCAATGAATACTTAAGTTTTATGGCAGTAGCATTTATTTATAGCACGTTGATTCACTTTTATTCCCAAAAATGAGAGGCTTCTGAGATCACCTGGAATTTTTACTCGCAAAGAAACACAAACATTAAGCAGTGATATAAGATATAAAAACAACATTTATACGTAATTCACCATGTACATTATAAAGAGCACAGTTGAAAGTAATTTTTAAAGCATTGCAAACAATTATTTATATTTTTATATTACTTTACTGCAAAGAAATACATTAAATAGCCATTTTTTATAAAATTTGACAACTTTCCAACGCTCGTTTTAAAATAAAAACAAATTTTAAATTTAGTCTACATGTATGAAAAGTTAGTCAATCTATTCTAGTTTAAGAATCAATTTATAGGAAATTGCAACAACATAATATTGATGATAGTATTTCATTTCGAAACAGTCAAATAACGTTGACAACACATTTCCATGTACTTTTCAGGAGATTCACCCATGTACATTTTGTATGAAGTAAGGGATGAAATAAGATGTGAATTGCGTCGTATTAATACTTTTATTTTACATTTATTGTTTCTTATATTTATAATAAGCGACTAAAAAACATACTTGATTTCTGAGTTTCGTTATTTTAACAATAGTTTGCAACGCTGCCACGAGTGTTCCGACTATTTAGGGCCCTTGGACTTCGGCATTTGCCCGTTGTCAACGACACAAATGAGGTACTTACTGAAAAAATAAAGAAACCTTTATTAATACTAACTTGAATAAAACAATAATGTTTGACAGGTAATCGGAATGATCACGCGCAAAGATGTTGCAAGGTATCGAATTTGGAAACATCGAGGGCAGATGGGTCTCGACGAACTCAAGACAACGGACAAAATATAAAATGATGGTATTCACAATTTTCCTGACCAAAAATTCCCCTTTGTATTTTTCGATAACACAGAGTAAGTTAGTTTGACATCACAATGCTTTTTTATGTGTGGTTGTACACCGATGCAGATTTTGTACGGCAAAGAATGTTTGTACTTGAAAGTATTAAGGTTCGTCAGAACCAAACGATTTAGAGGTTAGTTAATTTCATTGAACGTTAAATATATTCATATATCAACGAGTCTCGATAGCGCAAATCACCGTTTATAGATTAGTGCTGATATTTGTCAATGCTACTTTATACAATTTAGTGAGTTCAATACCAACGTTTCATGCTACGAAAATTGCACGAAATATATTTTTTGTTGTCTATGGTCTTTACCGAAATGGCTAAGCAACAAATCTACTACTTTGTTAATGCGCATTTATTAATAATTAGAAAATATGCGAATGTTTCAACTTTTGCGATAGTGACCGTCGACAAATTAGTTTTCACAACATACTTCAGTGGCTAAATTAAGTTGCACAAATTTCAAAGAAAACAATGAAACATGGTTTTCTAATGAGAATTCTTCATTCTAATGCGCAGGTAACATTAGTTTATAAACAAACCGTAATTGGGCTGTGTAATTATTTTTAATATTTCAACATTCATTGTTACCAATGCATACCTGACGTTTAACTGTTTTGATATGGACCTCCGCGAACTTTCTGACCGTGATGACCCATGTATCGCATATTAACCCTTGAAACTTCCGAAGGGTTTTTATATCAACGTCTGAAAAATTTATTCGTTAACATTTTTTTTAAACGATAATAATTTGGTATAAAAACTGAATCGTATTTCAAACGAATTTTATACACAAAACAAATTTCGGGGTCGGATATCAATTTTGTTAAGGTCACAAGAAGAAAAAGTTGGTAAACGTAACAAAAATTTAGTTACAACTAAATATTGAAGACATATAATAAAAATAAATGTTCTAATTAATTATAATTGTCGTGCAATTTCAACGATTATCAAAAATGTCGAAATACCTGTGCAAGTAATTCCAAAAATCCACTCGAGGCTAATTATTTACAAAAAGTTGCCATCCAAGCCATGACCAAAGTTGAAAGAACAGGTAGACGGGGACAATCACTGTCAGCAGGAGAAAATAGTATGCGTAACTGTCAGACGATATGTCCATGTCGTTACTTCTAGAAAATCCTTGAGAAAATAAATCAATTTATGTATGTATGTATATATAGTTATAAAATGTTGATGAATAGATTATTTTGATATTTGTTTTAGGAAAACGATAATAAAAAAATTAACAACAAATTTTTATCCGTCTATATTGTCAATATTATATCATGCTAATCTGGTGGGGTGTCCAACCCCCGTTATTGTCTTATCGCGCATTTTTTGGGGCGCAACGGATACATCTTATGAAACGTTTCAGAAGAGTATTTTTGATACACGTGTCCGTAAAGTAGACACTTTACGGACTCCTTTTAGTCCATAAAGTGTGATTTTACGGACTGATCTCTGCACTTTACGGACTAAAAACAGTCGGTAAATTGCCTACTTTTGCAAACAGTGTATCAAAAAATAGTGTTCGCTCCTCGGCCGTAAAATTTTACGACCTCGGTTTCGAGATTGCACAATCTCCACTCGGTCCGTAAAATTGAACTTTAGAGCCTAGGACTGAAAAGTACTATTTGAATAACCAAATTAATGTCGTCGTGTAGTTCCTCTTTCACCGCTACAAGGTAACGTCCAAGAACATAGTATACGCGGCGCTACTATCATTTTCGTTATGACAATTAACTTTTTCTCATGTATTAGCGATCTCCACAATGTATTACGAAAATGTCAGTTAACACCCAGGCATGGTTCCTGGGATGTGACGACAGGTTGAACTAAAATGAGGACAAAAACGTGAAGCATAGTTGCGTTTGTTGACGTTTTAAGGTAAAAAATCCGTTGGATTTAAAATCCTAGCTGATCCTATTTTCGAGTTATCTTTAAATTGAGGGTTTAAGGAAATTATTAAATAAAATACAAAATCTAACAATATACAGAGTAACAACTGAAAACAATTAAATCTTCTTTCAACGTTAATTTTATGTATTCCTTGAAGAAAACTCAACGACAGCTTTTTTTAACTTTGTTACATAAGCAGGATCCTCACTGAGTTGATTTTATAGTGGTTCTAAAAGTCTAGAAATACTCTATGTACAGACTCTTGTTCAGCAGACCATAGACCTTAATTATCATTGTCTAAGACATTGCTTCACGCGTTTCGTAAGCACATGGATTTTTAAAGTTTCCGGAATATCAATACTTTGTAAAGTGTTTACAAGTTCTTCCATATTTTTATCCAAATCATTTTCCTGATTCTCCACAGAAAAATGATTATTGATAATTCTATACATTGCTGTAAATGCCGCTATATATACTACAATATACTACAATAGCGAAATACCCAACTGTCTTATGTATCTCGTTATAGTGAAGTTTCGTCGCTTCGTTTAAAAGCTTTCTACAAGCATTCCCTTAAAAAATCTCTCGATGATTTCAGCGACACAGAAAAAAAGTCTTAATATTATTACATCTCACATTAAGCACTGTAAAAGACTTAATGTAATTGTGCTAATTTTCTTAAATTAAGTCAATATTTCCGCTCAAAACCTTGTTTTTAGTTTCGGAAACTTATTTTTAGTCAATATTCGGGTTCAAAATAAGAATTCGATAACTCAGATGTGACAAGCTCGAAAAATTGTTTTTTAAGCATAAATCTCGACTAAAATTAAACGTTGCTGTCTGAAAATAAGACTTTAAGCCCAAATATTGACTTAATTTAAGAAAATTAGCTCAATTTTAGTATTTTATAATCTTTAATTTGAGACGTAACAATTTTAAGACTTTTTCTGTGCACAATGAAACCTTCCTAATAAGGGAACCAAGCCGTCCCAGAACAAATGATTCACAAATCCTTGCATTATATGCAATTACGGGATAATGCATTTGTCAATTACATAAGTATCATTTACACAGGTCTACAAATACCGGGGTCATGTGAGTTGTTGGAAAGCTAAGGGTCATTTCCGAAGTTATTTTCTGCGTAGAATCCGAATCTGCGGTCAGAATTTCCCCATCATGTCAGGATTCTGAGATATTTAAGAATATGTACCCGAAAAACGGCGTTTTTTCCTACTTTTGAGGTTATGTACAGGTTACTCTGAGAACGAATACGAATTCGGAATAATAAAATTTGCATTTCCAATATGGCGGATTCATATTTGCAAAAAACATGTAAATATTGAAGAATGTTTCAACCCACTGCGGCGCACATTTTTCTTTATACGGAAAACAGCTGAAAATTGTGACTCGGGGGTTTTCTGTGTAGCTGATTACGAATCTGAAGTTAGATTTTGAAAATTCAAAATGGCGGCTCTAAATGACCGACATAAACCTAACAAATTTACTTGTTTTTTTAGGAAAGTTGGTACTCGGGGGTTTTTGGGGTCTCTGACTGCGAATTTGAAGTCAGATTTTAAAAATCAAAAACGGCGGATCCAACATTGCTGACAAAAATGTGAAAATGGACGTGATAGAGATAAAACTGGGTACCGTATGTACTCTGAATGTTAAATATATAAGTCAAAGATTAGATTCGTAACCAGCGACGCAAAAATCTTCTTTTCAGAAAATTTTATAGAATCCCAAAATTTTCTGATAATTTTTCTAATTTTGGACAATCATACTCAATCTTTCATCTTGAAGTTAGAAATGTTAAAGGCAGATTCGTAATCAACGGCCTTTAACAAATCCGCATAATCATTTTTGGGACAATCTAGTTCAAGATATTATTAGACGTAAAATCAGTTAAAAAAAGCGTAAAATTTTTTGCTTTCATCTGCAATATTGGACGTTGCAATTTTAAATTTCTAAAACTTACCAACACATTCCAATGATGTTCAAATTCAGCAACCTCAAGAAGTTCGATACACAAATTTTTACATGCAAATATCAGTTTTTTACACATTTTCATCGGCCATTTTAATACGCCATATTGAATATGCAAACTTCATTATTCTGACTTCATATTCCTTCTCAGCAACCTCAAAAACACCCAAGTGCAAAATTTCAAGAGAAATCACACAGTAAAATATTATTGTCTCAAAAGCTAATGACGTCGAAGGGATTTATTTCGAGTAGCCATAACTTTGCGAAAAAGAATCGTAATCGATCTCTGGAACTCTTAAATTAAAGGGTAACAGGTGTACTAAATGATGTAACTAGAGAGAAAGACCACAACAATTTTTTGCATCCAATACATAACCGCAAAAATAGGAAAAAACGCCGTTTTTCGGGTACACAACCTCAAATATCACAAAATCCTGACGGGATGGGTCAATTTTGATCCCGGATTCGAATTCTACGCAGCAAATTACTTCGGAAATGACCCTTAGCTTTCCAACAACTGAACCATGTTGACCTGTGTTATCTTCTTCCGTGAAAATAGGAAAGTTAACAGTACTATGGCATTGTTTTTTGGTAATTGCAAGATAACTCGAAAATAGGATCAGCTAGGATTTTAAATCCGCATTTTTTACCTGAAAACATCACCAAATACAACCATGCTTCAAGTTTTTATCGTCATTTTAGTTCAACCTGTGGTACGTAATATTTCATATACAACTCAGATCCAATATATGTTAGGAAGTAATTCATGAATTGAAAGTTTTTTTTACTCGATCGGAAGTTCTCCCGAAAGCAATGGTTTTATTAAATTTGTATTTTATAGTTAAAATTCCAACTGTTTTGAGTGAGACCAAAATTCACCCAGATTCCACTAACCCAGAAGGATAACATTGCTTCGCTTTATTTTTGCGTATTTGACTTCCAATTTTACAATCTGATAATACCAGATGTAATGTGTATGAGATCTATAAATAAATTGTGTCTAACGAAATAGTTATTACTATGCCCATAGGAATCCCAAAATATTGTACATCCCTGGTAAAAATGGGGCATTACTTAAGAGTGACTGTAAGAGTGTCAAAAGAGTGTGAAAAGCGTTAGAAAAGCTTGACAAAAGAGTGAATTTGGACATTTTTACGCGTGCGTAACTATTCATTAACACTTCATTTTTTCCAGGGGTAGTGTTACTATTATTCATTTCTCTTTTTTCAAGGTGATTAATTGAATATAAATTGCATTAAATAATAATACTAATGCGAAATTAAAGATATTTTGTTATGTTGTTCATTCTTGCAATGAAATTGTCTAGATAACAATACCACGAAATATATGAAGCAGTTTGGGCATTACTGATGCAATTATCGATTATAAAATTTCTTATTATTAATTGCGTGATGCGAACATATTAAGTGTGCATTTTTTGCTAAAATAGCTAGACGTTTCCTGAAATCACAAAATATCGACGCCTGATTTCGGTGTAAACAACAACATCAGTGGAAACCTTGGAGGCGGAAGGCGAACAAATCGTCACGCGTCGTAAATTAATTGCGCCGAGTTACATTCGCTATTTCGGGAGTGAATCACCTTGAGAGGAGGGACAGCAGACGCCGATACGTGAGGCAAGATCGTCTCTTTCTAATCTCCAATAAAGCGAGACCTTAGAATTTTTCGCGAATTTGTAGAGCGGCAGTTAAAGCGAGTGAAGTGCTGAAAGTGACGCCCCCGCGACTAAGAATGAATATCTATTCTGTTCAATCGCTTCGATAACAGATAAGGAATAAAGATTCCATCGTCATAGCTATTCCAGTGACTCTTTTTAGGATTCCACTTCAAGTTTGCAAAAATCCTGAAATCTTCGTCTTTGACGGATGCAGAAAAAAAAATCCGGAATATTACGACGTTTGAACCGATCATCATCGACTTCAATCACGGAACGCATGTAATCGGCTGTAACGGACAGTGGTTGGTCATATATTCAGGTAATCATTGAGATTAGTAGGCATCGATAGAAAGCTAAGGGTAGTATGGCAACTAATTATTAACAAACTTAGTCGATCTGAACAATGTAACAACAGTTTATCTAACAATTTTAGAAATAGCCAAATTTCATTAAAAATTGGGGCACCATATACGACCGATTTCCAGAAATCAACGATTAATGTAAAAATATGCTGCAGACACCTAATAATTTTCAAAACAAAATTATTTAATTTATCGGTTAGTAATTCTCGTATATAAACATGTAATTAAAAGATTTATTTCTTTCAATTTTTGGAAAGTTTTTAATCTTCCGCACGTTGTAAAAATTACAGTCTCTAATAGAACAAACTGCTACATATGTTTTAAATATTAGTCAAACCAGTAGGAATACTACATTTCACATTTTGAAAACACGCAAACGTATGGGCCTAACACCTAACACATTCGCCGCTGTAGATGTTTTCCATATTATAGTACTTTTCGTAACATGTGCGTAAAATGGAGTTTTACGCACGCGTTGCGAACATTATTTTTTGATACTGTATGCGGAAAATTCTGTAAAATTAACGAGTGTGGCGAAGGGGGAGGGGAAGGGGGGTTCGATCATATTATTTTCGCTATATAATGATTTAAAGCTATTACTACCTTCTATCGTGCATCCCCCCTCCACCAATCATATTTTATTAACTGGATCTTAATTTTTTTTTTCGGAGGAATAGTATCTGATATCGTATCCATATCACTCATTTTCAGAATTTTTAAATCCACACTATACACCTTTATCACTCGATGACGCGAAAGGAATTGATTGTATTTTTATAGATGTTGGAAATCGTTAATAGACCGTTCAATGTTCCGGAAATGTAAATAAACAACCCCAGTACGATTTAGAAGTAAAAATGTCTTGATTTGTTGTTTGTTTATACAACGTAAGTTCAGTGACCGCGATTGTAATGTAGTCTATTTACATGATATGGATAAAAGAACATGTAAGATAATTGAAATATTGATAAATATTTATTTGTAAACGATTTCCAGGTCTACTGCAGAAATTAGCCTAGCAACAATTTTGCGCATACGTATGCGTAAAATGAAAATTTTACGCACCGTTTTTAGTGCGTAAAATAGCGAATTTTACGCATACGTGTGTCAAAAAACACGTTTCCTTTTTAAAACTTACAAAATCCCACCCCTTACCCTCGACTACACTCGATACCTATTACACAGGTCAACATAGTTTTGTTGTGGGTCATTTCCGACATAATTTTGTGCGTTGAATCAGAATCCGAAGTCAGAAGTGGCTACTGCTTACTCGAAAAAACGCGTTTTTTGCTATTTTCGAGGTCATGTATAGAAGACACAACATTTTTAGGAGTTTTTCCTTTCATTGGATCATGTAGTACAGCTCTTTTTCTTTAATAATATGGGATGCGCATAATTCCATTACGACTTTTCTTCACCAAGATACGCCAATTTGAAATTGCGATACACATGCACTGTACAAAAAAATCGTGTAAAATTACAATTGAGAATGGACTCAAAAATTACCCACTTTTAACGCAGTGAATTTACTATGTGGAACACAGTAACTTTCCCTAAATCTTGTAATATATTACTCGTTTGTAAAATTACCACGTCCAACGTAGGCTCGAAAAATTAGTAGGTCCGCCATCTTGGATCCGCCATTTTGAATATTGCACATTTGAGATCATATTTGTAATCAGCGATCCTGAAAACTCCCATGTACCCTTTCATCTCGATCAAGCAACTTTTTCCTAATTTGGTCCGCCATTTTGCATTTTGAAAATCTGTTATAAATTCCAACCGTTTTCCATGTAAAGAAAAATGTGTGCTTCAAAGGGTTCAACTAGGCATACCAATTCTACAGTTTGTGTTTTAGACTTCCAGAGTATTGTCATTTTTCTTACAAACTTAGTTATATTTAATATTTAAAATATCAATTACTCGAATTACAATCATAGATGTCAAATATGTATAGCAATATTTGCTTTCTCACACATTTACTATAAAAAGTATTAAAATTTGCTTTTATGATATACTACATTTTGGTACCAAAGTTGTAGTATATTTTTTTTTAAATTATGGTAAAGATGCTACTATTGTCATAAAATCCCTAATGTGCAACTGAGTTTAGTAATTTTTCCAACAAAAAGTCTTTCCGTGTTGCCGAGTTCGATGTTTCACCGCCAGGGTCGCTCGCGACATTGTCAGCTATCCCCATTCCCGTTACAAGAGAGATTCCACTATAAAGTATCTTTAATGTAAAGAATTTTAAGTTCTCAAATCATTAACAAAGTCAGAAAAAGAATGACGCAGTGATTCGAGAATAAAAGTAATAATAAAAACAATAATAATGCATTGTTAATTAATTAGTATGAACATTTATTGTATCAAATAACAAATCTAAATTTTGTTTAATACCAATTTTTTATTGACAGAAAATTTCATTATAAGTTTTTAAAAAATAGTTCGCGTGCAATAATTTTGTTTTGTAATGGCCTGTTTTGAAAATAACCCAACATATTCACCACAAGATGTGTGAAAAATATTACATTTCATATAAAGGATAAACGTAAACTTTCTCACAATTGGTTAATGCGAGTATACAGCAAGCAAATCAAGAAAATATATTTCAATTAAATAAAAATGATTAGTTTTATAGATGGAAACACCATTTAAATATTAATTCCAGCAATAATACCTAATGTTAAAGAAACCCAAGTGCAACTGAAAATTATAAGAAAACACTTTACACCAACCCTCTTTCTATAGAAATTTTCTTTTTACTTTTTAATGACGCTGCCATAAATACTTAGTTAAATCTAACAAAAAATGTAATAAAATCAACTTAGTATTTTATTGAATCTAAAATAAAAAAGAAATATAAACAAAATTATTAACCAAAATAAATAACGTAAACAGTTGCATAAGCAACAAATATTATTTCTTGACCGCTTGCTTTCAATTTTCATAATTTTCATAAATAATTCTTAGTTTAAATAATGGTCAAAATGGTTTTCAATGGAAAACACAAAATGTGAATAAAAAACAAGTTGTAAGTTGTAGAAAGGACAAAACGTGGTTTTTTACAATAGACAATATTTGTTTTAATCGTTGATAGAGGGAAATAGAATCTATAATTAACTAATAACGTTTAAGCAAATATATGTAGCAGTAGAAAAGTTTGTTTGGAGACAATTGAGGACATGGATCTTAAAAGGGGTCGCGCTCTCAAATGGTCGGAAAAGTATTGTCCACGCGTAACAATGAAATCTTAGGGAGACTTTATTCAATAAATGTTGTTGACTTGAACTCGTCATATCTCCTCACGAATTTCAACCCAAAAGTTAATCTACATCGCAGTTTTCTTTTGGAATTACTTTGGGGTGGTAGACCGATTATTTTAAGCCCAAAATGAAAATAATTGGTGGAGAGAAACTGAAATTAACTTGATTTTTCCCTTTTATTAGCGTTTTTTTATATGTAATTCAACCCTAAAGTTAATCTACGTCGCAGTTTTCTTTTGGAATTACTTTGGGTTGGTAGACTGATTATTTTAAGACCGAAATGAAAATAATCGACCGTGAGAAACTGAAATCATATTGGTTTTTTAATGATTTTAACTTTTTATCTTAGAAATTTGATTTACAACAATCACAAAATAAATTAATTATTTATTTATTTATCATATAAACGGGACGACGCCCATAATACAAGTAATTAAGTACGATATAAAGCAAATTATAAAGATAAAATTAAAATAGAAATAAAATATGCTGCCACTAATAATAGTATAAAATAATTTATAAAGAAAGGAAAAAAAGAAAAAAAAGGATAGAGATAAAATATAACAGAAAAATAATTTTCCAAGTGCGCTTAGTACTGCCTTAAAGTAGCTTTGATCTTAAGCACAGCCGTTGATACTTGGAGTTCGTGAAGATCATGGAGACTTAATTTCCCTTGTCGGTGTATGTCGTTAAATTGATAGCAGAGTCTGGCAATTGGTGCGTTGGATGTAAAATTTCTTGTTGAGGCTGATAGTTGGAACACATTTGACTGTCGCAGGGTGTAGGACGAAGACGAAAACTGTAGAAGACTGGATAGTTCTTGTGAGTCGATGAATCCAGTTATCAATTTATAGAGAAATATGATGTCGTATGTGTAACGAGTGGATGCAAGCGTTGGTATTCCAAATTTTTGTCCAACCCTGCGATAGTCATGGTCATGAATAGCCATAGGCATGCCTGATTTGAATGCCAGATATCTCAGAATCTTATGTTGGACCTTCTCAAGTGTGTACGAATGCGTCTCATAGTTAGGCGACCAAACAACAGAACCATAGAGTAGAGTAGGTTTGATTATGGTGTTGTAGAGTTGCTTGTTGGCGATTGTAGATTTGAAATCTTTGGTGTTACGCATAATAAAGCCAACGGTCTTCATAGCTTTATTCTTTATCGAGTTTATATGAGGCACAAACGTTAGACGATCATTGAAGATGATACCCAGGTCTTTTACAACCTTCACTCGGTTGACTTTTAGACCCTACAGCAAGTAGTCGAAGAAAAAATGATGAGTTCTTATAAATGAAATCATGCTGCACCTGGAGACATTTAGATTTAGACCGTTAGCCGAGCTCCATTTAATTAGCTGGTCAATGTCGAGCTGAAGAAGTGAAGCATCGTGTGGTTGTCTTATTTCTTTGAGAATTTTGACATCATCAGCAAATAATAGAGGTGAGCTATGTTCACAATAATTATAAAATTTACATCATGTGAAGACTATTATATTCACAAACAGCTTGAAGTAGTCGTGTCGAGTAATCAAAGTGATCATTGGAGACTATATTTTATCCATATAGTTTTGAAGTCGGAATGAACTGATTCAATTACTTGCTCACTATAAAATCCCAGACCGCATTGTGTTTTTTTACAAATTTCATTTTGGGCTTAAAATAATCAGTCTACCACCCCAAAGTAATTCCAACAGAAAACTGCGATGTAGATTAACTTTTAGGTTGAATTAAATTAAAAAAAGGCAAAAAAAAATCTAGATATTTTCAGTTTCCCTCCACCGATTATTTTCATTTTAGGCTTAAAATAATCAGCAGACCTTCCCAATGTAATTCCAAAAGAAAATGGCGATGTACATTAACTTTTGGGTTGAACTTCGTCCAAGCTCACCGTGTTTTGTGTTTTCCAACAAAAACCATTTTGGAATTTATTTTAATTGTATTTTTTGTATGGAAACCGTCTAAACTAAGAATTATTTATGAAAATTATGAAAATTATAAACCACTTCGAAATTCTTAAATTTGATTTCAAATTTATATATGTGGCAATTCAAAAATTCACACATTCACAAATTCACAAATTTATAATATCAATTAACTGATTTGAAACTTATTATGAAAATCGTTTTTTTATGTTTAATACGAATTTTATAAATGTATAGTATATGATAAGAATACTAAATGTGTTTGTAAGTGATAGTTTTCATATTATTTAATAAACATAAGGCACTGTATCGCAGTATCAACATCACATGTTTTATCTCATTTTTTATTATTAGGATGAACAGAAGTTCCAGAGAGAATCGTAGAAGATGTTCCAAACCGAATGGATATACTGAGGTCAAAAAGAAAACACGAAGACCGTTACCAAGGCCTCACGAAACAGAAGAAGAAGCAATTATCAGACGATTCCATGATGCGCAAAGAATGGCAAGATTTCGAGCAAAGAAGAAAAAAGCTGCAGAGGAAGCAAAATTTGTAGAAAATGTGAAGAAGGAAGATGTGAATGATATGGTTTTCAGAATATCGGAGTCATCAGAAGATGGAAAGTTTGATGTTAAAGATGATATTGAGCAACAGGTCACAAAACAAAACTCGAAAACTATAATTTCACAATCGTCGATAGAGCACAGTAAATATTCGCAGCTTTTAGAAATTATTGAAGAATTGGGAAGAGACATTCGTTTGAGTTATGTAGGAAGCCGATCATCGATTGAAAGGTTAAAATTAGGAATTATGCAAGCCAGAACACTAATCACTGAATGTTTATTTGAAACATGGATAAATTCAAGATGACATTTTAAAAAATATAAAAATATGTGGAATGTTGAACCTGTTTTATATGCATTTAATAGATTGTTATCACATTTTGAACAACGGTTATAATATTCAGATTGGTATAAAGTTGTTATTGCAATACATGTTAATCTTAATCAAAAGTCATATATTTTTTACAGATTTTATATATTGCTCCGAAAACTACAACTAGGTGTAAAATAAATAGAATAAAATAAAAAAAGAATGACATAAATTAAAATAATGATGTGCATGTATATGTTTCTGTATTTATTTACAAATTGTTGAGATAAAATTATATATTTTATTAAAAATTATTTTTCATTATTCCATATCAATATTTCCATTGATTGATGGTAAAAATGATTAAAATGAGTATATAGGCAATGTATTTAATATACATTGACATAAATCCTGTTCTTAACTGGAAAAGTCAAGAGTAAATAAACATGTAAATACTTTAACGACTCACATAATTAAAACCGCACTTTTGTTCATTCGTATATAAATTCCAATAAGATCTATATTATATTCACTCATTAAAGATTGTCACAAAACTTAGTACAAGTATAATTAATTTAAACAAATTATAATTATACTAAAATTCATTTATAAATATGAAAAAGGTACAATTTAATACGTATATGGATGATATTCGTTAAATTAAATTCCTAACCTACAAAATTAAAATTACACGCATACTCTAAAGAAAATATGATTAATTATGCATTGTTAATAGTTTATATTAATCATAAATGTAATTTGAAATAAGTATCTACTCACTACGACGAAACAGTTGGTAATAAAAGAATTTAAATTAGTTTTAACAACAAAAACATTTGAATACATTTTTGGGACGTATCTCTCTTTATTATTTACCTATTTGCAACAGTTTTAAACAAAAACCTTAATAAATTTGTATGTAAAGGTACCTTTTCCCTCAGATAAAATATAAATTCGGTAATCATTTCCTCCTCTGCGAGTATTGCATCTTTATTTACATAAAATAATACAATGTGACCACCATAGCCTCCATTTTTAAATCATTCGAAAATGGCGGGCTTTCAAAATGGATTTCACAATCACTAATTTCAACTGTTTTTATATTAATATCCAATTTGTCCAAGTTTACTTTGCACAAACAAATATAATTGTTCTTTACAATCTTCAGTAGAACCCCTCTACATTGAACAAGGCGAGTGCCATGCTGAAAATAACATTACAGTGGGAGTAAGGGGAGGAAGAAAATGTTCAATCTGATGGGGTGAAATCGTTCAATCTAGCGGGGTGTTCAATGTAGCGAGAGTTCAATGTAGAGGGGTTCTACTGTATTTTTGAATTGTTAAAGGCGTCGTTCTCCATAAAAGTATATACAATCTCTTAAAAAATAAAATAAATTATAGTTTCAGAAATATGTACAGTAGGACCCCTCTTATTTTAACTGCTAAAGTTTTTCAAGATGGCGCCGACCCCTCTTATTTCAATTTTCCCCTTACCCTTACTCATATACGCATAAAATTTGACGTTGTATAAGCTGAATATCGAGATATGCGATATGTATCACCGATATTTTGAAATATTGATATTAACATCGAGATTTTTTACGTTCTGTTTGTCGGTGGTGAGGGAAGACGTGAGAGGAAACGATTAAAGTAAGAGGGATTCGGCAATTGAAATAAGAAGAGCAATTAAAATCCCAAACAGCAAAAAGACATCTTATAGAGCTCTTTAAGAAGTGTTAAAAATTGTAAGATGTCTTAAATACTTATCAGAAAGAGCTCTTAAAGCAATCTTTAAGAAGACTTATGCGTCTTTTTTAAGAGCTCTATAAGACGTCTCAAATATGAGTTCTCAGACAAGAGGCCTTATTCGAGAGCTTTGACATATAAAATAAATACCATAAATGAAAAACAAATTTCAGAAAATTATAGATTCTATTTTTGTACCCTAATTATCAATTTATATACTTTTTACCGTTTGTATATTTATATATTGGATGATGATTACATTTAATAAAATGGGGTGATGCAATAATAATACAAAATTGTGATAACACTGACTAAATATCATAAAGACGCTTATTTGGTCAGGGCAGCTTATAAATCTATCGGTCTGCATATGGAGTAGATATCGCGCGATTTCATTTTTGGATTCAATAGCCACCTGGTGTCTCTGCAAGAAACACAGTCATATATAAGACCTCAAACATAAAACCTCTTCGAGATTACGAATTTAAGTCCTAAGTAAGACACCTTTAAGAGCTCGTTTTATAGTTTATCATAATTAAGACCTCTTCAGGAGGTTTTTTTGGAGATATGTTAGGACTGAGCTCTGGGGGACCACTTTAAGAGGTATGTGATATATGAGATAAGAGGGGTTAAAATAAGTTCTACTGTATATGATTTTTACTCATTACTCTTAAAATTTCAAATAGCAAATAGATATTTCTCTCCCTAGGGAGGAAAATAAGTTTATCACGCTCTAGTCTGAGCAAATATGCAACAATGGACAAATAGGTCTCTGCAGATTCATGAGAATCGACTCAAACTACCGTTAACGACTATTTTGCTCCCTAGTTGCACAATGTACTATTTATTGAAAACTACAAATGATTTGGTAATGTTTACCTTAAAATGCCCGGAAAAGCATTAAAGTGAATAAAAATTTGAAATAAATTACGTGCATCTTAATTATCTTATTCGTCATCATCTGTTCGTAACCTCGTTTCGCAGCAAATTGGATTATTTAATCAATAATGTTTATAAATAGAATGTTATTGTCAAACTGGAAACCACTTTAAATATCCAATAATATAAAATTTATGAACAACTAAAAAATAAATGAAGTATGATTTTTATCGATTTTAACCAATTTAATCGCCATATTGGATTCGGCGTTTTGAACTTTCAAAAACTAACTCCAGATTTACGATCAGCGATGATGATGCGATTTTTTACCCTTGTATTTTTTTCAATTTCGCCACAGTTTTCGAGAAATTTGCGTTTGTTTACAAAATCGTACATTACACAATGAGTAAACAAAAAATTCTGGCCAGTTATTTTAGAATAGACTTGTTTATTACCCAAACTTTTCCCTTTCGAATAATTTATAAAAAAATGTGAGAAATTTAAAAATGAACTAACTAAAGGCTTTTATTAAAAAAAAATACAATTAATTTTTTTAGAGTTTCTTTTCACATATCGTTATTTTGTTATCACTTCCCATATTAGAATATCTTAGAAATGTATAAAAATCGAATCAAAAATATTTCGACTAGAATAATTGAAGAAATTAAATTTCAAAATGGTTCCTAAAGCTGATTTTTAATTCAAAATCATAATCGCGTGTACTCAATAAGCTGACCAGAATGAAATCACTTCAAACTTCCTACTCGTGGGTGTTTGTGGTGGCTACGTCCGAACTTGAAGTTAGTTTTCAGAAATTCAAAATGGAGGATAAAATATGTCGGATTAATTTGCTAAAATCAATGGAAATAACTTGGTGTTCGGGAATTTTTGGAACCGCAAAGTCCAAATTAGGTCGATAGAGTTCTCGACTATGATTTCGAAAAAAAAATCTCCATTATTAATAACGAATGGAATCACGGGAAATAAAACTGGTCGATATTGTCAACTCAAGCAACTTGATTTTGACAAAACACCATTGGTGACTACGCCACGCGTAGCTAATCGACAAAAATCGCGTATCATAACGAGCTATTTAACATTTAAATGCATGGGGAACCTCGCCGCATTGGTAAACCAACAACATTAGTATCCATTTTTGTGCCGCCATTTTGAAATTTAATTTTTTTCAGCAGTTCTACCTTCGGTCCCAAACATATTTCATGCGATATTTATACCCAATTCAGGTGTCCTAATAGTGAAAATGGTAACAAAAACAGTATGCGAAAATAAAACATAAAAAATCAAAATTTTTGTTAAATAACTGTTCGTTGTTTGTTTATTTTAACATTTACAGCATTTTTCGTTATTCCATTTGAAAGCGTGATTCGGGAAATAACAAATCACTGTTCAAACATTTTATTTCATTGCGTTTGAATACTAAAAGTAGGTACTGTCAAACATCATATTAAATTGATGTAAAGGTCTTTAACCCACAAACGTCTGAAACGGCATTTTTTTTACTTCGATTTTAATAAAATATTTAGTATCAAACTCAAAGTTGAAGAAAATTGAAGTACTTATCCTACTACTACTTTCAAGGTCGTCCTTCAAGATTCCAAGGTCAAAATTGAGTTTCATCTAACAGGAATTCTAATATGGAATAAAATATTTAAAAAATTGGAAACTATTAGAAATACTCAGTCTTATGGATTTTTTTTTAATTATCAGAATATTGGGATTCTGTTGAAACTATATAGACAAAGGTAGGTAAAATATTTAAACTTCAAGAAGAAATTTTACTTTTACACCCTACTTCATTGGAACGACCTCAAAATGTGAACATTACTTTTGAAAAATTCTGCATCCTATAATTCAGAAATTTGGGGTATTATTAACCCTTTAACGCCCAAACGTCCTGAAAGTATACTTCAACTTCATTAGTATACAAATTGTACAAACAATTTTTTTTCAAACTAACGTTAAACTAATGTACTTCGACGTTTCGGGGAAGCTCTTTAGATTTTCAAGTTAGACATTTTAAAAGTAAATTTTTTCATCTGAGTTTTAATGTTTTTTGTACAATTTTTCTCCCTGAAACCAGATATTAAAAAAATGTTTGCATGTCCACCAACGTCTACTATACGTTATCGGTGGACACGATAATTGTAATAAAGAATGCTCTCAAATCTTTTTCAAATTCTTTGGACTTTGTTAAAAATTTTGATTTTTCAAATTTTTGAAAAACCAAAAATTGCTTCAGCACATTGTAACAAAATTTGAGGATATTCTTTGGCCAATTCTAATACACTTTTGTTTTAAGAAAATGTTCTCTATAGTCTATAGTTTCCGGGAAAAAAAATTGTACAGTTTAAATAAAAAATTGTCATTGCGGCCGCCACTTTGGATCCGCCATGCTTTAAACAAAATTTGTTTCTCCACAAATCTTTAGTACAAGTATCAGGTCCACGGACTACGTACATTAGATGTCGGCGGAAGCGCAGATTTTTTTAAAAATTGGGATAGATTGAAAAAAAATTTAAAAACACGATATTTAAAAAAAACATTAAAAATCTACTGAAAAGATTTACTTTTCAATTTTTTAACTCGAAGTCAGAAAATATGCAGCATTTTCTGCAAATTTTCTTAAAAAAATCGCAAAAACAAAAATGTTTAGAATTCACCAAAGAAGATATCAAATTTGTTTTCAGAATTTGTCAGAATTTTTCATCATTATTATTTGTTCGTTAAGCAATTTAAATAATACATTTCTACATTTTTAATTAAAAAATATATAAAGAATTCCAGTATATTCGCCGCCGATTTCTAGGAACTTTTTATTCCTGGATTTTTGTTAAGGAAGTTCATTTTTTAGTTACAGTGACAGACATTTTTCAATGAAATTTTCAGTGACGTCATTTTACGGTCGTTTCAATTAAATAGGGTATAAAACTAAAATTTCTTCTTAAATTTCCAATAATTTATACATTTTGTCCATAGAATCTTGAAGAGCATTCTCGGAAATAGCCCAGGAAATAGAAAGGAATTGAAAGAAATTGAAAAGAATTAACGAGCATACGTCTCGAATCCCATTAACTACAATCTGGAATTGAAATTTTGTCAAAAGGTTACGGTCTTATTTTCTATTCCTAGATCGAGATTGACTAGCAAACAATTTTAATTCCTTTTAATCTCACAACAAAATGTAAGGTTGTCTTTTTTTTTTAATTCCCACACTGAAATTCGCCATCTAGTAGTTTTAATTCCTTTGAATCTCTAGAAAGAAAGACGGCTTTGAATTCCTTTTCCTGATTAATTCCGTGGAATTTTTAATTTCTGTACCTGAATTCAAAAATCGATTGTGTTAATGCCGTAAAATTTTTTGTCATAAAATAAAATCCAGGCTACATAATGATTTTGACCAAAAACCAGTAAACTAAAATACATGGCCTTAGTATTATTACTAACTTCTTAATAAATTTACTAATTACATGACTTTATTTAATTTTTTACACAAAACGGCTGCAAGCTTTCACAACGAAAAACTTCCGTTACATGCTATTTATACATCGACACGAAATAGTACTTTTTGATACAAGGGCGCAAAAGTTTTTTATACGCATACACCGTTTAATAGTACATTACTCAACGAGGGAGGCATTATTTTTTACTTCCCGAGGTAATATAAAATATTTGTTTCCGTTTCTTCCTAATTCCTATGAATTCCTTGAAAAATTGCATCCAATGTAATTGAAAAGAATAACATTTTTTTTTTATTTCTTCGGCTCTTCTAAAATATACGTTTTTTTTTGCGGCTTAGGTAAATTAAATAAAAATATACCTGTATATTCCTTTTTGACACTTTTTAGCGGAATATAAAATATTTGTTTCCGTTTCTTCCTAATTCCTATGAATTCCTTGAAAAATTGCATCCAATGGAATTGAAAAGGGTTGCAGAAGAAATCACCTAAAAAATTAATTATACAACATGTTTCTGACGTATTTGGGGGCGCTGATTACGAATCTGATATTAAAAATTAGCGCTCGGACATACTGAAGCCGCTATCTTAAAAAGAAACTGCACAAAAACGTGTCTTTTTTAGTTTTTTTTAATTTATTTTCAAAACTATCGTCAATTTTGCGAATGTACTTGAAAAATATGCGTTTTATTGGACACTGTCATTCTTCAATACAATGCGTGAATCTCGGGGGTGCTTGAGTGCTGGGGGGCTACGCTCCCCACCCTCTTTTTATGCTAACCTAAGTTAGGATTAGGTAATGGAATGAACAGTATTATTATTCATCCTTATTTCAATAATTTGTTTCTTGACCGCTAGTAATAATTAGTGTTGAAAAATCTGTTAGAGATTTTTTCAAGAAAATTCTTGGTAAGGTCGGTCCCATTAAAAAAGAAATTAAAAAAAAACAAAATTTATTGACGTTTCGACGGCATAATGTGCGCCCTCTTCAGTAATCTACAAAATATATTTTACAATTTGAAAAAGATACATTGAATATGAAAAAAATAGATAATAAAAGTCTGACTCGCATAGAATAAAAAGTTTTTTTAGTATGTGTGCAACAATTTTTGTACAGAAAGATGAATTGTGTTCGTGCTTAGAACGGCTGGGATTAGGTAAATTAAATAAAAATATACCTGTATATTCCTTTTTGACACCCCTTGCGTAAAAGGCGATTTTACGCATTTTTTTTTATTTTTGACATTTTAAAAAAATATTGTGCGGTATTTGAGCATAATAGTACATTACTCAACGAGGGAGGTAAAGAATGTCTCAAACTGCATGTTTCTCATTCTCGGCTTAGCCTCAGGTGAAAATTATACGCAGTTTTTCCATGAATTCATTGGAATTAGGAAGAAACGGAAACAAATATTTTATGTTCCGCTAAATTCCATTGATTCCCGGAAATAATGAAATAAAAAGGAATTAACACCCAGCAAACACAAAAGTCACAGTTATGCAACAGCTATGTAACATTCATATGACAATGTAACCATTAGGTAAATATTACATAATTATTACTTTTTGTTTGCAGGGCAGGAAATTTATTTTTTAATTCCTCAATATTCCTTTCTGTTTGCAGGGATGATAAATAGTTTTCATTTTTTAAATACTTGATTGAAATTGAAGTAAAAAAGATAATTTCAGGGGTTAAAGGGTTAAACTCCGTGTCCTGATAAAAATACAAAAATATTTGACCACAAATTCTGTACTAAGATGTAAGATAATCGACATTAAAGTTTTCAATTTCACTCTACTGTCGTTTATTATAATGTAAATTTTAAAAAAAAATGAAATATCGAGTCTAGAATTCCCGGAAGGAGTCGAAGATCTTAAAGATTTGATGGAAGGACGAGGGAAGAGACAAAGGCGGCCATCGCGGGTCAATATTTTCTCACGTCTCGGCATTCCCTATTCCGATCGTCCTCGCACCTGTCCGGCAAAACTCGTTCACGAGAAAGAGAGAGAGAGAGTACGAAGACAGCGACCTCAAGAGAGAAAGAAAGAGAAACAATGAGGGACTCTCTCAAGAGATCCGAAATCCGCGTCGGGAAAAGGAGCAAGAGGGAGAGACGCGCCGATCGCCCATGGTGGAAAGCGAAGTGGAGGGGGGACAGGGAAGGGGTTATGGTCAATAAACGCGACCACGTCACACGCAACCTATCGGTGAAGTCGACCCATTAAGTGCCACCGAAACGCTCGGAAAATCTTACGTGTCTTTGGAAACGTGCCGTCCTGCCAAACTCGGAAAAACCGTGGAAAACCAACGAGGATTAAAGATCGACGAATTTCGGTCTTCGTGTCGATACGGATTCCGTCGGGTACTCCGGGAAATTTTCGCCGATTCGGCCGAATTCCATCGCCATTGTTGCGATTGGCGACCTTTCGCACTTTTCGGTGCGGCCCCAAGACGCCGATCGAGGAACACGGTGGCACGCATGCGCCTAGCCGCTTTATTTGAAAAAAATCGCGCCTTACGATATCGACGCTATAGGGAGGACGCGAAAACCGACTGTATTTCGCCGACAACCCCGAACCACCATCGGTGATTAAAACGGTGAGGTTAAGTCCTTTTTTTACACGAAAGCTATTTTTTTTCGGGTTTATTAAACAAAAATTTAAAGCCATTTTTTTGGGTTCTCGAGAATGAAATTTTAATCCCAATTTCATTCTCAATCGATTCTTGGGAGAACGATGGGTATTTAAATAATCATTTCATGCCTTAAATTTTTAAGGTAAGAGATTCGGTTGTGAATACCCCTGGGTACATTTTGATTGAAAAGAAATGAATCAAATTCGACAAATGTCAAGTGTGTGTTATCGCTACATGTAACTTTTGTAAGAATATGAAAGCAAAGAGTTGTTTGTGCTTTTTACTGTGAACAAATTGACTTTCTGACATTGTATACATCGCCATAAATCTATTTTTCAGTATTCTTAAAATCCATACAAATCAAATTTAATCAAAGGAAAAGATAAGTGCAATGCACAGTTAAAAAGTAAATTTATTATATTTAGTGATTTAATAGCGACAGTCACCACAAAGAAAATTTTATTTCATGAGATTTAAATGTGGCTATAATATTTGGTTATAAACACCACTTTTTTTGATAAATAATAAAATATTGTCCTATGTATTGTATAATTTATAATCAATCCATGGTTTTCCAAGATTTCTCCGGTCGACTTTCGTTTCAAATTTCTCTGTGCATTTGTAGTGTGCTCAAATGCCTTAGAGCTACTAGCAATGTAAACATTCATGAAGAATAATAGGTATCATAGTATTATCTTCTGTTGTCGTTCTGTCGTTAAGGGTTTTTTAAAAGGAATAAATGATCGTTTCTGTACCCAGTAAACGAAAAAAGATTGAAAAGTATTAAAAAGGGATCAATTGAGATTAAAATGAGACTACTTTTAATTCATTTTATTCAAAAAGGGATTAGAGTGGTTTTGAATTCTAGTAAATTCCAAAGTAGGTATATAAATTGTAATTATTGAATCCCTGTGAATCCTCCTCGAATAATCACTATGAAAATCAATCCCCTTGAATGCCATAACTGGGATTGAAAAACGTATGTTTCAATCTCTGTGAATTCCACATCTGTCAGTATCGTTTAAATACCATTTCAGGAATTAAAAATTCCTTTTTTATTATTTATTACCAATATTTGAAAGAATCCCATATAATACAAGATATGGGATTTAAGATTATATTCTTTGAATACTGTCGAATATTATCGATTACCAATCTCAGTAAACGAAAAAACATTGAAAGGTATTAGAAGGGGATTAATGGAGATTAAAATTTGATTGTTTTTATCTCATTTTGTTCAAAAAAGGTATTGGAATGATTTTTAATCCCAATAAAATATCAATTATGAAAAGAATGTTGACTTATTGAATACCCTCAAATGCCGTTCTACAAACGGCCATCAAAATTAATTCCAGCGAATACAAGATTTGAAATTAAAAAATATCTCATTGAATCCCCTCAAATTCCTCCCATTCAATACCAAATATGGCATAAAAGAATTTATTACTGAATCCCCTCGAAATCTATCAATTACCACTTCAAAATTAATTCCACTGTATTCCATATTTGGAATTCAAACTCATTTTAATGAATTCCATTGAATAACCATGGCCCTAAATTAATTTTGAATTCCAGCCCAAAATTGCAAAAGATATATTATGGATCCTCTTGAATACCAACAATTCCAAATATTAAAACTTATCCCAACGGATACCAAATTTGGAATTGTGTTCAGTGAATACTGAATTTACTATTATGATAAAATTATTAAAAACATAAATAATGATCATTGAATAGATGCACGAGTTCATAAAATTATATGTAATTTAACTTTTGTTTCATATAACTAAAATTTGAAACAACATATTTTCGAGCGCAAAAAAAAGTTTTAAAAAATGTTTTATGTATTTATGTTATTTTATATACACGCAGAAGAAGACCAACTCTTTGTTTCGATTATTTTAAAGTAAATAATTCAGTGAAATTTCGCTGTGAATTGTGGAATTTAATGTATTTTAGCCTGCCCGAATACATTATTATATAAACACGTAGACAAATTCTCTACTTTCTGTTTCAACTATTTGTTATTTTTTCATTATTTCACAGCAGTGAGTGTAACCGAGTGGTTGCGCTTTGAACTTGCTGCACAGAGGACCATGGTTCGATTCTCGGTCGAAGCAAATCTGCTTTTTTTTTTAATTTATTGATTTGGGATTATATGGGATTAAAAAAGATAGAATTGTTTTAATTTCAATATCAACAAAAAAAGGATTAAAAATGTTGAATCACTTTTAAACTTTTTTCGTTTACTGGATATATATCTGAGAGGGGGGGGGGGTGGTTACTTCCTTTTCCTATTTTTAGTAGATTTTTCAGTGGTTTTCCCAACAGAACCAACAAATATTGTTTGCCAAAAATGACGGCTCTACTAAATGTTAAACCAAAATTTTCCAGTCGATAAAATCAATTAATTTCTTCAACAGTAGTTAACTAAGGTCTCTAGCTATCCATTTATATGCATATGTCTGCATAGTATCCATGGTGGAATAAGTATATTGGTTGAGCAAAATTTATGAGCCAAAAATGAAAGGATGTTCATAACCGAACTCTTCCCCTACTTCATTAATGTATGGTGTCAATCTATTTACATGGAGTACTTTATATTTTCCACCAGAAACCTTATTGATTCTAAAAACAACTTCATTCAATTTATCCCTAATGACATAAGGTCATCATCCTTCTTTTTTTTTGTCCATCCTAAAAGAATTCAAATATATTTTAGTATCATAACGTGATTTCAAATATAAATGTTCTCTAGTAACATTAAAAACTAAATTTAATTTATCTCGTAATTCAACATTGTATTCTGTCTGTGACTTAATGTTCTCATTTGAAGAATTCACATGTTCTCTAAATAAATCTAAAGGAAGTTTAAGTTCTCGACCATATAACATCATAACAGGAGAAAAATCAGTGATGGTATGTTTTGAAGAACGATAAGCTAGAAGAAAATAAGGAATCCAAGAATCCCAATCTTTTCGATGTTTAGTAAAAAAATTTAAAAGAAAGTCTAAAATTGTTCTATTTAATCGTTCAACAACACCATTAGAATGAGGATGAAGAGGAGTAGTTCGAGTTTTTTAAATCCTTAATAAATTAAGCATTTCTTTGAATATATTTTATTCCAATTCACTGATCAGAATGAATTTCTAAAGGAATTCCAAATCGTGACACAATTTGAGAAAATAAAATTTCAACGTTTGTTAAAATTTGACAATCTGAAATAGCAAAGATTTCTGGCCATCTTGTGAAATAATCAGTAATAACCAACAGAAATTTATTTCCAGAAATAAGATTTTGGAAGTACATATAAAAGAAAATCGTGTAAATTTACAATGTCGAATGTGGGCTCGAAAATTACTCACTTTCAACGCAGTGAATGTACAATCTTATACGTGAAATCACAACGATCACAAATATAACTTTACATATATTCTTTGACCAATTTACTTCCGATTATAAAATTACCAAGTCTAACGTGGGCTTGAAAAATTACCTATGTACAACGTCATACAAGTACGCATGTCTAGTGATCTCCCTACACTGAACGTTGTAAATTTACAAGGCAGGATTGAACATTTAACCTCAATTTGGTAAAATTTCATTGCATCACGCAGTATTGTTACTAACATTTTATACTTGAAATTTACCACTGCTGTGTAAATTTCATTTTCATTGTTTATACATTGTAAAATTACACGATTATTTTTTACAGTGTAGGCCTAAAATATCAATAACTAACCTTTCAAAACAAGTACTAACATTAAAAATTTGAAATTCTGCAACATTTCGTTTTGTGGGACCTATTTTTGAAATAACTTCTAAATACTTTTATTTAAGATCCTGTGTTTGTAAATATTAATGAAAGACTAACTTTGACAGCTCAACGTCTGACGTAACAAACAAAACGCGTGAAGATAAAGGAATGAAGGATCGAATACTATCATCTAAAATGTACGATTATATACAAATTCAAAATCCTTACAGTATGAATAAATTATAAGTTTAAGTCTATTTACATTTTAGAGTATAGAATTTTACATCAAGAATATAGAAAGTCGATAAAAATGTAATTTAAGTCTGTGATAGGTTATATATGTATATGCTACTTATTAGCATAATTGCATCTAGATGTGTGGTTACACAAGAAATACACTACATTTTATTTTAATCCACAAACTTTACTAAATAACATAAACTTATTTTAAAAATATATTAAAAATTAAGACTAATTGCTAAATATCACATAAATCTATTGATTTTTCAACTTGAGAAACTAAGAGAGCATTAAAACACTCGCACAGACATTTTTGTCAATAACTTTCATCAAATTAATTTTAAGATGTTTATAAAATTTACAGCCTCGTGTACTTCTCTTTCAATTAAATAATTTAACTATACACGCAAAGAAATTTTAAGTCAACGCAACAGAATTTTGGTAAGTAGTAGTTACTGCACAGATTCTGACGAATTTGAAATGACGGTTACAATTAGAATTCATTAAAAAGAAAATTTTTATAAACAGATCCAATTTGAGTGCACCTTTGAGAATATTTATTCATAATTTCTAGACGATATAGTTATTAATAATTATTTGTAATGATCTATAAACGTTATTGAAACGGAAAAACTTGGTACTTTTTTCATTCTAAAGCCGCATTGAAAACAGTGAAAGATACACTAAAAATGCACTCAACCTTTTTCATAGAGCACAAAATTTCGTAAAAAAAAGTCAGCAAGAGCTCTAGTCTAAAATTAGTAGATTATCCATGAATAACGCTGGAATTTTGTCTTACAAGTTAATTATGAATATTTTAGAATTTTCGTAAAATATGAGGCATATTCCATCGTTGCTCGTGGCTAAGTTATTAACTTTAGTCTAGGGCCTGGCTGATATTTTTGTAGGAAATTTTATGCTCTACAAAAAAGTTTCAGTGTATTTTTAGTGTATCTTGCACTGTTTTCGGTACGGAAGCTTTAGAATGACAAAAGTACCAAGTTTTTCCATTTCAACAATGTTTATAGATCATTAAAATTAATTATTAATAACTAAATAGTCAGAAAATTATGAATAACTATTCAAAAAGGTGTAATAAAAGTGTATCTACTTATAAAAATGTTCTTTTTAACGATTTCAAATGTTAACCGCTATTTGAAATTCGTCAGAAATCGTGCGGTAGCTGTTACTTCCCTGAGCAGTGGCATTTACTTCAAATTTCTTTCCGTGTAATGAATAAAGGTAATTCATATATAAATCATCAGTTATTTACTTTTATTTATCCTTTTCATACAGATAAAATTTTAAACCGGCAAAATAAACAATAAATAAAAGAAAAGTCAATTTTAGAAATGTTACAGTGTTCAATATAATAAAATAGCAGCATATTCTATTAGATCTGGAAAGTAATTAAATAAAACAAATCGAATCAATAACGGAGCTTACATTTAATCCTTCAAGTGAATTATCCCTTGCCATTTGCAGTAAAAAGTTAAATTTCCTAAGAATTCAAAGGAATACTGAAAAATAAGACATTATTGTAGGAAATTTGTTAACATTATTAATATTGGTAATGTTTTCCAATTTCAAAATGATTTAAGATTGTTTCAACAAAGCCTAATGTTTTGGGAATCTGAGTGATTACGACATAGGGTGTTTGAGATGATTTAAATTTCAAAACTGAAAGGCATGTCCACTTAATGTATTTTCTTAGGCATTTGCCCTTAACTTTATTATTTGTTGTATACTAAGAGCTTACGTAAGACTTTTAATAAGACTAATTAGTAGAAGTAGTAAAAATTCTGTAATTTGTATGATGGTATTTCAACTATCTGACAGATTACATTATCAATTTCAATACAGTTAATAGGCAAGTTTAAGATCATTTAATAAGCGATTCCAAATAGAAAATATAAAATTAATTATAACATAATTATGACTTCTTGGTCCGTTTTCAACACTATTTTGACTTTAAATCCGCTTTCCGACTACAATCCAACTGTTAATAGTTAAAATTATGTAAAAAATTGACTGTAAGAAGTCTTCACATTTGATCAGGAAGTCACAGAGAAATTTATGTTGAATTGATTCCAATTTTATAATATTATAATAATTGAAGTAGTTTAATAAATTTGAAAAAAAAAGATAAAAAAAAAGTAAATAATAAATCTACATTTATATTTTAAATTATTAAAACATTAATGATTTTATGAATAATTTAATATCTATTTATTATTATTTTTTGAGACAGTCTACAATAGATTTCACAAACATCGCTGCATTAATCTATTTGTATAATTTAATAGTTGTTCCTCATTTTATGTATTGTTTCACCATTTGGCCACCTTTTTTTAAGAAAGATTTAAGTTTGCTCAAGTCCATTCTGCATAAATTTATTAGATTTCTATCTTTTAAGGTCTGATGTCCTATATAGAACATGACTATTCAGATCGATCGCAGCAATTTAACCAATATACAGTCCAGTCGATGCATCATCTTAATGATGTTTCTTATGTCTCTAAAATCATTAATGGAAAGGTTAATTGCAGTGATCTATCTGCCTTGTTTGTACACCGTAATGTACCATATTCAATTAGGAACTCTCGAACATTGGTGGAGGACCAGTGCAAAAGTAGTTTTGAATTTTATTTCATTGTTACGCATCTGAAAAGATTCTGGAATTCACTTCCACAACGTCCGTCAAATTATAGTGAGTCATCTTTGCCTAGATTTTTAAAAGTACACTGTCTTCGTAAATTTAATTGACTCAATTTGCTGTGATTGTTTATCTAGTCAGGTTATCGCGTAAAGATTTGTATATTAGAATTAGGTTTTTGAAACATTGTTACGAGTTGTTGACTTTCATAAATCGTGTTGTTTTTTTTACAGTGATGATATTATTTTTATATTACTATATTTATATATTTATATTTAAAATTATATCTTTTAAATACTTTTTCCAATGAGTTACCTATTTTATTTTTAATCTTACTTTATAAAATGCCTTTAGGCCGCAGAAAATAAAAATAAATAAATAAGTATTGGTAACGTATTTTATTTAGTTTAAATATTTTATATTTATATTTATGTTTATTTGTATGAAAATATTACAATATTGTTATGTAAAAAAATAAATAATTCAAAGATAACGGCATATTCTATTCGTATATAAATCACAAAATTACTTTTTTACCGCTTGACAGTTTGAATGAGAAAACAAAAATAGTCTTTCAATTTTTAAATTTTACCTTACGTTATAATATTACGTTAGAATGTATTTCCTATAGCACACGGAGAGAAATTTCTAGCGATAATGACATATTGTTATTATATAAGTATTATTGTTATCAATATTATGTTTGTAGCTACAAGGAAAATATGTCATCATATTTTCATTGTCATTGATGCTTTTGAACATCAGTAAAATTTTTGAAATATAAAAATATTTTACAGAACTTAATCTTGAGATCTTAAATTCGAGTATAGTGTCAGTGCTTTCTATATACCATCATAATTGTTGCAGGGATTTTACACAAAATCTATAATCAATTATTATTATTATTATTATATTTTTTTGCAATTGTTTATATGTTTTATACATGAAATAAAGATTAAGTAAATTGTTGCAAAATGCAATGAAGATTTTTCAACTGTTTTTCATAAATTAAATAAATTAGATAATATCTTGGTTTAGCAGTCTCTCATACTGCAAAGTAAATAAATAAATAAATAACGGGTTGCGCGATTTCAACCACGTCAATATGATTTGTGAATAGGAATAAAGTCTTTAAAATATTGTAATATTGCCGTTACAAAATTTTCAATTTTCAGACTGATATAAATAAAAATCATATTTTACTAACGAATTTAGCAACAATATAAAAATAAATGCCTATTGTAAAAGGTGCTACGTTACTGGGTGGACTCGTCAGTAAGGCGATCCTGATATATCCTGCCCGGTTTAATCGTTTATTGCAATTTTAGATATTGCAAGTAGATAGTGCAAGCATGTAAAGCCTACCCATTTATAATATTACAATATCGATAAGAATACAATATGAATTATAATTAGGAAGAATAATAATAAAAATAAAATAAAGATATTAAAGTGCCAGACATGATCAATCCCAGTAAACGAAAAAAGATTGAAAAGTATTAAAAAGGGATCAATTGGGATTAAAATGAGACTACTTTTAATTCATTTTATTCAAAAAGGGATTAGAGTGGTTTTGAATTCTAGTAAATTCCAAAGTAGGTATATAAATTGAAATTATTGAATCCCTGTGAATCCTCCTCGAATAATCACTGTGAAAATCAATCCCCTTGAATGCCATAACTGGGATTGAAAAACGCATGTTTCAATCTCTGTGAATTCCACATCTGTCAGTATAGTTTAAATACTATTTCTGGAATTAAAAATTCCTTTCTTGGATCCCCTTCAATACCATTTATTACCAATATTTGAAAGAATCCCATATAATACAAGATATGGGATTTAAGATTATATTCTTTGAACACTGTCGAATACTATCGATTACCAATCTCAGTAAACAAAAAAAGATTGAAAGGTATTAGAAGGGGATTAATGGAGATTAAAATTTGATTGTTTTTATCTCATTTTGTTCAAAAAAGGTATTGGAATGATTTTTAATCCCAATAAAACACCAATTATGAAAAGAATGTTGACTTATTGAATACCCTCAAATGCTGTTCTACAAGCGGCCATCAAAATAAATTCCAGCGAATACAAGATTTGGAATTAAAAAATATCTCATTGAATCCCCTCAAATTCCTCCGATTAAAAACTACCATTCAATACCAAATATGGCATAAAAGAATATATTACTGAATCCCCTCGAAATCTATCAATTACCACTTCAAAATTAATTCCACTGTATTCCATATTTGGAATTCAAACTCATTTTAAGGAATTCCCTTGAATAACCATGGCCCTAAGTTAATTTTGAATTCCAACCCAGAATTGCAAAAGATATATTATGGATCCTCTTGAATACCAACGATTCCAAACATTAAAACTTATCCCAACGGATACCAAATTTGGAATTGTGTTCAGTAAATACCGAATTTACTATTATGATAAAATTATTAAAAACAAAAATAATAATCATTGAATAGATGCATGAGTTCATAAAATTATATCTAAATTAACTTTTGTTTCATATAACAAAAATTTGAAACAACATATTTGCGATCACGAAAAAAGAAAAAAAAGTTTTAGGTATTTACAGTAGGACCTCTCTTATTCTAATTGCCTTTCTTATTCTAATTGTCCAGCCTCTCTTATTCTAACCGTTCCCCACAAGTCTTCTCCCACTATCGCATGAAAAGTCCACGAATCACAAGCTCGCAAGCAAAGTGGGGGTAAGGGGAAAAAGAATAAGAGAGGTTGGCGCCATCTTGGAAAACTTTACTAATTAGAATAAGAGAGGTCCTACTGTATGTTATTTTATATACACGTAGAAAAAGACAAACTCTTTGTTATTTTTTCATTATTTCACAACAGTGAGTGTGGCCGAGTGGTTGCGCTTCGAACTTGCTGCGCAGAGGACCGTAGTTCGATTCTCGGTCGAAGCGAATCTGTTTTTTTTTTTTAATTTATTGATTTAGGATTATAGGGGATTAAAAAAGACAGAATTGTTTTAATTTCAATATCAACAAAAAAGGGATTAAAAATGTTGAATCACTTTTAATCTTTTTTCGTTTACTGGAATAAACATTGAAAATGATGACAACATTGTTGTATTTGTTTACATTCAAATAACGTTATTGTTTCAAGTTATTTCATTAAATGCAGAGTTTATTGACAATCGTGATATTGTATTGAAAGTGATAGTATGTTTATAAATAGCAACATATGGTGTATTTACTACACATTTTCTTTCGATTCATGATACTTTGTTTGGCTTTTGTACTCTACTATTTGTTTTGTATACGTATAAAATTTATGGTATACATTTATAAATATGACTCAAGAATTTGTGCATTCATATAAACGGGAAACAGAAAGTATACATATTTATAATAAATAAATAATTTAATTTCCAATCAATTTAAACATAATTAACGAAGATTAATGTGTAAGAGATTAACTAAAATTAACTAAACATTTAACATTATATTCGCAATAAACAGAAAATAGGGCTTAAAAAATGCCAACCATGAATGTAATAAGAGATGTTCGATCAAACATATTTCATTTTCGTTATGTATAATTGAAATTTTTTGTTATTACAGATTTAAAAGACTCGCAATCGTGTCGAACATCAAGTTCTAACTTTTCAACAGTGATTTTGTTAGGTAAAATTAATATTAATAATATATGAAACCGTAATCTGTTGTGTAGTTTTAAAAAGAATTGCAGGCAGTTGTGTGCATTCTAATCGTGTAGTGTATTCTGTTTCTTGTATTGTAATTATAATAATTTTTCTCAATAATTGAAATGTTGAATTATTTTCAGAAAAAGCCGCCAAAGTGACAGATCCAAGTGAGCAATCCACTTCGCCTTTGGGGTCAATTCGCCATCAAAATGGCGCATTTCGATACCCGGGCCAGCACGAGTACCCAGTTGCCTGGCAGCAGCCCCTAGTATTAGAAAATATGCGTGAGCATAATTCTCTAGATCTACACGAAGTAGCAATGTCCGAAACAGCGGAAGAACGGGCATTTCGGCTGTATACAGCAGCTGAGAGAATAAAGAATTCTCGGGCTAAGGAAAGCGAGGAGCAGGCAGCGTTGCGTCGAATGCAGGAGGCGCAAAGGATGGCCAGGCATCGAGCAAAAAAGAAAAGATGTCTAGACGAGAACCTTGCACGCGAGATTTCTAAGATCGCCGAGCTTTCGAAAATGCCAGATGCAGCGACAATAGCTGAGATGTCGGAATTAAACATGAATAAGATCTCAGCCGAACTGAAACAAATGATGGAACGGGGCAAGGTTCCGGAACACATAGTGCAGATGGCTCAACTCGCCGAGTTTAGTAAAATGACCGAATTGAACAAAATGTCCCAAGACATGGCCAAAAGGTACGAGATGGAGAAGATGGCAGAATATGCAAAGAATACAGAATATTTGAAGATGCAAATGCAAATGTCGGAGCTGGCGAAGATGAACGAGATTGTCAAATATTCGGAGATGGCCAAATACAGCCAGGACATGAATAAAATGAACGAGCTGGCAAAGATGAACGAGATGATGAAGATGTCACAAATGGCAAAAATAAATGAAGTTCAACGAATGAACGAGATTGCTAAATTAAACGAAATGGTAAAAATGACTGAAATGGCCAAGTACAATGACATCACGAAGCTAAATGAAATTGCCCAAATCAATGAGATGGCGAAAGAAATCGCCAAGATGAACGAGAAGACGAAAATGAATGAAATGATGAAAATGGCAAGTATGCAGAATGACGTTACGAAGATTCCCGAATATTCAAAGATGGCGGAGATGGCGAAACTTACGGAACTGGCTAAATTGAACGAAATCACAATAACTAAACTGAACGATCCGCCTCCTCCCACACCTTCGCAAGTACAACAGCAGCAACTTCAACAGCAGCAGCTTCAGCAGCAGCAGCTTCAACAGCAGCAGCTTCAGCAGCAACAGCTTCAGCAACAGCAGCAACAACAGCAGAAAGCGGAGCCACCTAGGATCCCGGAGCCTGTGATAACGGTGCCTAATCCCAGGAACTTGCAAAATGCGCAGACAGTGCAAGTGGCGCAGGCCAGCCCGTCGAGCACAATCAACTTCCCGTCGGTACCTGGTCAAGGCAAGTACGCTCAGCTACTGGTCATCATCGAGGAGCTCGGCAGGGACATACGCCTCTCCTATGCTGGCAGTCGCAGCGCAGCAGAGAGGCTCAAAATGGGAATACAACACGCCAGAATTCTTGTGCGCGAGTGCTTGCTCGAGACTGAACACAATGCGAGACAATGATCTGCAGCTAAGCTTAGATCCTTCGATCTCTTAGATCTTCGACACATCCAAATCTCACAGGGAGTATGGGCAGTTACAAGGAACACTGCGAGTCTGTTTTTTTAAAAGCTTTTCAGATAAAATTATCCTTTCCATTAATCGATTGTAAAATGTTAAATTAATTTTGTATACTGAATTTATTTGTACAATTTGTTATTACAATATGACACATTTCGGCTCTATTAAGCAGCAATAAGTTTAAAATGTATTGTGACTTAATTTTGAATTTTTTCGTGTAAGAATCATCATTTGTTTCAGATACTAACTAAAGTAAAAGAAAAAAATAATGATGGCAATGATAATATAACTGATTTGTTTACTACCTAATCAGGAGTGGTTGCTGAATTTACACAATTATGTAAATATTTACACAATTAATTGTTTCTGTTATAATATTTTTATGTATACATAATTAAAGATACTTTCTGCCCAGTGAATTTTATCAGAATTAAAAATTATATCATAAAATATTCATTAAAACATTTGTTTAACTACATTTATGCGTATTCTGTTATATATTTGATTAATTTGAAATTCAAAAAGTTCTACTGTAACTGCCCAAATTTTGAAGATCGCTTTAACTTGTGAAAGACAGCATTCGCTGGATGCAGTCTTCCTTTATTTGTAGCGATTTCCACTTTAGTGATCGTTTCATCAGTCCCCCGATGTTTCATTGTGGATTACGTCACCAGAGAGTGAAAATTGAAAAGTCGCCAAATTAGAGACAGTTCTCTAGAACATTTGGTTCTTAGAACTCAAAAATTGTATAATAAATACAACTGTTAATAAGCAGCGATGAGAAAATTGTGAGACTTTCCTGTTCAAGAAAAAGAAAACTTTCGTCTGACGACTCGATAAAAATCGGTGACAACTCGGTACTTTCTTCCGACCAGTGGTGAGAAAGTTTGATTTCGGCATTCGAGCGAGTATAAATTAAAAGTTGGCGATTTAGGTTTTTTGCTAGAAGAACTGAGCGACGGAGATTTTATTTTATGTAAAAGATACCGTTTACGGCTCGGTAGTTATAGTGTGCGAGATACAAATTTAATCAAAATATGGAAGGTGTACCTTGGAGGGTTAGGAATATAGGGTATTTCACTGAATAAAGTACCGGTTTTCTATTAAGACTTTTGGCGATTTTGTATTGCAAAGTACCTGATGATGAAGCAAATGGAAAGCGTAGGTCTAACCTCGATTTTTTGTGTCGTACTGTAAAAAGTGGATGCATTTATCGTATTTCGAAAGTGACTTTTATTTACCTGCGAACAGTATGGAAAGTTATTTTTTACGCATTTGTAAATTAAGATGAATGTCAAAAGGTTTTCGAAACGTTTCCTGTCAATGTACTTCATTGTCGTGTGCATCTTACAATGCAATGGAAATATTATATAAATAACACTGAAATTACAATGGAGTTTTATATTTCACTGAATTCATTATTTCAAGCAAGCCATTTAACACGTTTATTTGATTTAGTAAATATGCGTTTAGTTCATTTTCCGCTATTTGAAATCATTAATTTTAGCATTTTTACTATTTGTTTATTTCTCATTTCAACCGTTACTTTGTAAATCTCAAGAACGTCAAGAATTAAATATTATTTTGTGTACAAAGTTAATAGAATTAAAATTTGCAAGACGTTTCTCGCCGTTACTTCGAACTGGGAATATTTTAAATAAATCAAGAAATGTTTATTTGGACATTTTCAGTTCCATTAATTTGGTTCTGTTGTGGACCTTAACCTTAATATTAATAAACAGAAGTCTATATATGAGACATTCTTTTACAAATCTAACACTTTTTTCGACATTTTTAAATCGCTTCAAACTTTTTTTACTGGTTCTAGGTATAAATTGAGTGGACACGTATACAGTAGGACCTCTCTTATTCTAATTAGTAAAGTTTTTCAAGATGGCGCCGACCTCTCTTATTCTTTTTCCCCTTACCCCCACTTACTTTGCTTGCGAGCTTGTGATTCGTTGACTTTTCGTGTGATAGTACGATTAGAATAAGAGAGGTCCTACTGTATTGGGATTTTTTAATTTTTTTCGAAGATATAGCGCATTTAAAATTTGAGTTTTGGTGTTTTAAGGCAATTTTTATCGTAAAATCATTTTATTTTTTTTTTAAACTAATCGGAAAAACCTCAACTTTTTTATGAAATTATTATCCTAACCTCAAAATAAGAAAAAAGTACTTTTTTACGAAAATTAAAGTTTCAAAGTTAGCTTTCAGTAATATTTTTTTAATTACAGTTCGACCTCCCTAATTGATAACCTCCGTAACTGATCAAAACGAAAAAACCTCCATAATTGTTAAAGTAAAAAACTCCGTAATTGCAACTCTGGTTCCCCCAATTGACCGTCTAACCTTTTCAGGGAAGAAAAACCTTATTGGCTGATGGCGTTGAGTGGTTCACCCACACATGTATACATCATGTGTATATAACCTACATTATTTGATATGTTCGAAAAATGAGGGGAAGTGCATTGAATATGGAGACAGGTGGGAAGTTATCAATTATGGAGTTTCAACTTCTCCTCCGGTTCCGGCATGTTATCAATTAGGGAGGTCGGACTGTAATAGCATAACATATCCAAATTTCACGTCTCATATGGTATTTTCAACTTTTTAAGTTACAAGATCAATAATCACATATATACACGGAAAAAAATAGAACGTCGCTCCAGCCAGATTGTCAAGCTAGAACAGCTTCCCATGTCCAGCAGAACGCGATGTAAGTCGCGAGTGAAGACGTAAAATGACAATTAAAATTCGAAATCCTCAAAATTTTTTTTTCTATAAATAGGTATACTTTTCTTATGTCTTTAAGAATATTTCTACATAATTTCTAGACGATGTGGTTATTTATATTATTTTTATATGATTTTTTAAAGTCGTTAATAGTGAAAAAAAATCACTACCTTTTTCATTTTAAGGCTTCCGTATTGATTACCGTGTTAGCTACGACAAAAATACACTAAACCTTTTTTGAAGAGCACAAAATTTCCTACAAAAAAGTCACTAAGAGCCATGGTCTAATGTTAATATGTACGGCATGAAAAACATCGGAAGTTATTGAAAAAATCATTGAAATTTTAGAACAGAGATAGTTATCTTATTCGTGACGTATCTGACTTTTTTGTAGGAAATTTTGTGCTCTACAAAAAAGTAGAGCACAAAATTTCCTACAAAAAAGTAGAGCACAAAATTTCCTACAAAAAAGTCAGATACGTCACGAATAAGATAACTATCTCTGTTCTAAAATTTCAATGATTTTTTCAATAACTTCCGATGTTTTTCATGCCGTACATATTAACATTAGACCACGGCTCTTAGTGACTTTTTTGTAGGAAATTTTGTGCTCTTCAAAAAAGGTTTCGTGTATTTTTGTCGTAGCTAACACGGTAATCAATACGGAAGCCTTATTGACCACTAATAACGACTTTAAAATATCATATAAAAATAATATAAATAACCACATCGTCTAGAAATTATGTAGAAATATTCTTAAAGACATAAGAAAAGTATACCTATTTAAAGAAAAAAAATTTTGAGGATTTCGAATTTTAATTGTCATTTTACTGGACAGTGGGAAGCTGTTTTAACCAGACAATTTTCTCCGTGTATATTTAATCGATTATTTAAATTTCCTCTTCAATTTACAATAAGAATAATATTTTTGGATTATGCGTGGGTGTATAGTAAGTATCTATTACAATTCATTTTACACTGATTTTAATGATTTTTATTTCGCTACTTTTACTACAGACGGCTTCTCATTCGATGAAAACGGTTTCGCATGCAAAGTAGTCGTTGTTACAGGTTTCATTGAATGAAAGGATAACGTTAAACACTTCGATAAAGTTTGTTCTTCTCCCAGCAAACAAAAAATAAATTGAAAGTCATTGAGTAATTCTGAATGAATCTCAATAGATTTCAATTGATTTTCTTAATTACTAAATATCAATAGAAATCTATTCAACAGAGCTTCAACACTTAAATTGTATAGTAATTTTCTAGTACCATGGTGTTTTTCAAAGCGTAAATCTGGCAGAATATCTGAAAAAGTTGGAATAATTTATATTTATTAATTAAAATCTTTTAGAGTATATTAGACTATCTTAAGGAGGTCCCAATAAGTAGTAATCAAACCAAGAATGATTGAGAAGCATTTAGGATCATTCATTTCACTGAGCGTGAATTCTATTTCTGGGTTCTTGTAAATCCGGGTGTGGGTCGAAAACCCGACAAATCAAAAAGCCGATAGGTCAAAAAGCCGACAGTCAAGAAACCGACAATCGAAAAGCCGACAGTCAAAAAAACGACATTTCAAAAAATGACTGTTCTCCTGACGATATGTCAATTTTTTATGTTCCGGCTTTTTGACTGTCGGTTTTTTACTGTCGGCTTTATGACTGTCCGTTTTTTGACCTGTCGGCTATTTGATTTGTCGGTTTTTTGACCCGCACCCGTAAATCCTTCTTTATACTTAATCGTTTTGAAGGGTGCGGGTCAAAAACCCGACAAATCAAAAAGCCGACAGGTCACAAAACCGACAGTCACAATACCGACACATAGAAAAATAGACGCATCGATATGCGGACTATCATTTTTTGAAGTGTCGGTTTTTTGACTGTCGGCTTTTCGATTGTCGGCTTTATGGATGTCGGTTTCTTGACCTGTCGGATTTGTGATTTGTCGGTTTTTCGACCCGCACTCGTTTTGAATACTTCAATTAGGACTAAATCTTTAATTTTGAATGCTTCTTAATACTTGTAATATTAAGTCATAAAGTGAATGATTTTTAATACTTCTAGCAGTATTTGTGGAAGTAGCTTTCAAACCTTGTCTATGCTTCGTCATCGAATCGTTCGCGAATGCTTCGTAATTCTTTTGGAAGCATATATGGGTGATTCTTTGGAAACTGTGATTTTTCATGTTCAAGCAAATTTTTATTTAAAAAACAGTCAAAACGTAAGTTAATAAAGTATGAATATCTCATTCATGGTCCTCCTCAAATGTTGGAAAAGAAAAATTTGGAAAAAAAGAGTATGGAAACTAATAAAACAATTTCCGATTGAAAGATAATGAGAAGGTACGAAAACAGAGATTTTCAATAATATTATCCTTTCTGATGCTCGATTTTCGAGTTTTTGGGGTCGTTGATTACCACTCCGTTATTAGAATTTCAAAATTCAAATGGCGGATTCAATGCGGTAGACAAATTTTTTCAAATTCATCGGAATCTCTTGAAACTCGTTACTCGAGGGTTTATAGGTTCCCTTATTACGAATTTGAAGTCAGTTTCGAGAAATTCAAAATGGCGGATCGAGTAAGGCGCATAAGTTAGATACGTTCGATCTGCCATTTTGAATTTTGAACATATGAGATCATATTCGTAATCAGCGACAAAAAAAAAACAGAGTACTCAGTTTTATCTCGGTCGAGTATTTTTTTACGAATTCGATCCGCCATTTTGAATTTTGAAAGTATGAGTTCAGATTCGTGATCAGAGACCCCGAAAACCCCCGAGTAACAAATTTCAACTGTTTTCCATGTAAATAAAAATGTACTCTTCAAAGGGTTAAGTAATAAGGCTGTATTCACTGATCCTTTGAAGTTGTAGCGTATTAACTTCTGGTACACTTTTCGGAACCCAAAAGTACCCCGAAAACGTATCCAAGCTTGTTAAGTGAGCACATTCATTGTCGTCCAAATTTTCATACTGAAAAATCACAGTTTCTGAAGAATCACCCATATGCGAATATTTTCAATGCTCCTGGTTACTTCTTTTTTAATACTTCTGGAAGCATTCGTGGGACTAATTTTAAAATTTTCTCAATGCTTTGTGATCGAGTCGTGTGATGCGAGTGCTTTTTTTGTCCTTCCTGAAGTATGAACATATTTTAATTTTTTTACTACAAAAAATTCGCTCATCTCTGGCCGTTTTCGAGATATTCGAGAATTTTGAAACTTTTCAGTTTGGTAAATTTTCAGAATCTGTTTACATGTATGCATTAATCGACACGAGGTTCTTCCCCCCTATTGACACACGCCCCAAAATTTTGTCAGATTTTGCGTATCTCTTGCCGTTTTCGAGATATTTGAGAATTTTGCAAATTTTCAGTTTTGCAAATTTTCAAAATTCGTTTGTATGTATGCGTTAATCGACTCAATATCATCCCCCTTTTGATAGCCTCCAAAATTTTGGAAGATATTGCTTATCTGGCCGTTTTTAAGATAATTAAGAATTTTTTTTAATTTTAACGTGTTTCTTACCTTTGCCGGTCGGATTATTACATCTTGCCTTTGTTGGAGTATTGCATCTTACCTTTGTCAGTTGGATTATTACATCTTGCCTTTGTAAGTTGGATTTTAAGATCTTACCTTTACCGTTTGGATTATTATGTCTTGCCTTTGTTGGTGGGATTTTACGATCTTATCTTTGTCGGTTGGATTATTACATATTGCCTTTGTTTGTAGGATTATACTATCTTACCTTTACCGATCGGATTATTACATCTTGCCTTTGTTCGTTGGATTATACGATCTTACCTTTGCCGGTTGGATTATTACATCTAACCTTGGTTGGAGTATTGCATATTGTCTTTGTTAAACTTTAACGTGCTTCAAGCGAATTGCATTTGATTTTTTAAAAGTCGTCCGCCATTTTGGATTTGTCATTTTGAATTTTTAAAATATGACTTCAGATTCGTAATCAACAGCCAAAAATCTGTAAAGAACCATATCGTCTGATTTTTTTTTAACATTATTATTCGAGTATACATGTGAAATCGATGTACATTTTTTATTAGATATGGTCAACTTTGACCTCTCATATTTCCGAAATGGGGAATATGCTCACTTTGAAATTTTACAGGGATTATTGGGTCATCATATGAAACCAATTGGCATAAAAAAAGTTTCAATATTCGAGGTACAAAAAGGGGGCATTTTTGGTATGGGGCTTACAGAGGCTCTTTCTTTGATTTTTTTTAAAGAGAGCATACAAAATTGTTAGAATTGCCTTTATGAAACTCCAATTTTGAAAATTTGATTCGGTAATTTTTAATTTCGATTTTTTTATTACTACTTTCTTCTAAATTGATTTAAAAATTTCAAAAATTTGGATGAACATAAAAACACATTTTTTTAAAATTACGGATTGATTTAAAGAAATTAAATTTAAAATACAAATTTTTTACATTTTTTATTCAAACGCCACCACTGACTTCCGCGTCAAAAGTTACTCAAGAATGAATTTCTTTGACCCATTAAAATTCGCTAAATTAATTTAAACATTCAAAAAAAGTTATATCAAACAGAAAAACGTATTTCCGAAATAATTGCGCATGGATTTTTAAAAATTAAAATCCTTGATTATATGACATCTGAATTTAGCTCTCAGATCATAAAATTCCGCAGAAAAAATAGATTTTTTTAAAATCGTTTCACGTATTTCAGCGATTTTCGAAATATCTTTTCTTTTAAAAATTACACGACCGTTTCCATACTTTTCGGACACCCTGTATAATACTATTCGATTCATTGTTATTATTTTATAAAATACAAACATCATTTTGGTAGTTTTACATTTCACGTAACTGAATTAGAATAGCTGTTTTCGAAATATCGTTTTGAAATTAATTTATTAGCCTCACTCCATTTTGTTGTCCTGTAAATCAATAATGAATAAAGCAAGGTCTTAAATTTGCATTTGAATTTTCTTTTAACCTAACGTTCACTCTGATCCTTTGGCTTGAGCAGCAGCCTCCAAACATTTTCGAATTCAAAATCGACTATTCCGGTCTCTTCGTGGTTCTGACGACGTAGCTTTATTAGTGCAATAATCCTTGCAAAAAGGTTTCCCTCGAATAACACATAGGTCGCCAACATTATAAAACACGTATAATATCGACCAGTACTGATGAAGAGTGAGGTAAGGTCAAATATCCAATAACCATAGTATACCACCAATCACATTTTCTAATAATGAATAATATATAAAAGGTCCATTAAACTGATCCTGTTCCTAGTCTGACTAATTCTTGTATATAATAAGGTAAATTATTGTCAGTCGTCTGACAGCACTAGTTTTTTACAATGCATTTTGTGAAAACAATTCATATCAGTATCATGACACTGATTGTGGTCTCATTTGTTCCGACGCTAGAAATACATAAAAAGTGTTTGTCTTCCCTGCGAAATTATATTACAACTGAAATTAAACCTTATCAAATACTTATAATAATGGAAAAAAATGAATATTTTTTTCCAGAACCATTTTCAGAAATAAATTCTCTGTTAATGCAACGCTTACCATCAACAGCCATTTCTTTTACATCAAAATTGACAGTACCGAAGAAAATACTAACCAAGATTCCTCCGCACAAAAAATACGAAGCTTACATATTCTATTCTTTCTCGACATGTTCAACGCAAGTGGAAAATATAAATAATTGTTTAAGCAATTATTTTACAGCCGTGCGTGAATTTTTAGAGCTGATTCGGAAACATATCAGTAAAGACAATCGTCAGATCTATCCAAAAGTACTCATTATTATTTGGACATCTAAAGATCGTCGCTTTGACGAATACTTAAAAAGTTTTTGGGAAGACGGTCTTTCTGATGTAACAATTCTGGCATTTACATATGATAAAAAAAGTAAGCTTTCAAAGGTGACATCGAAGGCGGTGGTACATCAGGTAAACTTATTTACTTCGAACTACACTAAGCAAGGTTGCTCTTTGCAAATCGACTGGTTTCCTGATAAATATAAAAATGTTCACGGCCATAAATTGCGGGTTTCGATAGAACCGGATGAATATTACGCAGATATCCGGTTTAAACTTCATCGTAACGGTGAAGGTAAGATAAAAGGTACAAGCGGACTTGACGCAGAAGTTATACAATACTTCGCTGATTCTATGAATTTTACAATTGAATTAATCTTATATACTGACGATAGTGGGTTTCATGAATCAATCGTTCGATACCCATACAAAGAGTTTCAACAAAATACACGATCTGCAGATAGATCGGACTTACTAGGATCTGTACGAGAAACGAATGGAAAAGACCAACTCTGTACATATCCTAAAAGTAGAGGATGGTGCTTCGCAGTACCCATACTGTCTGTCCAAGAAAACTACACTCCTCAAAATAATTGGCCAATACTGGTTTCCAGTTCAATTTTGATATTCATTGCTTGGTTTATTTCAGTACACTTGAAATGCAGTATTGGACACTGGTCATTAATGGATATGTTTGATGCAGTTATGGGCATTCCCATACAGATTCGACCAAAAGGTCAGGTAGGGATAGTTTTCTTTATTTCGATTCTAGTATCAGCTTTTATATATAACACGGACATAATTGGTGGAGTTTTGGTGGCTGAAATACTGGACATAAAAGAAATTAGACCTAAATCTGTTCAAGACCTTCTTGACCTGAAAATACCATTCCTAAAAGACCACTCTTCCTATTTAAGACGGGATAATGAAAATGTAAAATTATTACTGCAGAAATCTGTCAAGGTTGATAGCTATAAACAGGAACTTTTAGATTTGGTATGGTACCGTAATCTCAGCATTGCATATATAAGGCCCACTGCATTGTACATGCGTGATCTGTTTAAGTCGTTCGAGTGTATGGAAGATGATAGTTTAAGCGATGATACTCCAGGATACTGTGCTACGCAATCTGTTCCTTATCTTGATCGTTTGGACGCGATTCTTGCCAGATTTTCTGACTTTGGATTTGTACGAAGAGGAGAGAAAGACTTTGCAGAGGGGCATCTTCGGAAAGTTTTTAAACAATTTATGAAAACCTTTCTGTCAAAAAGTCATATTGAACGTCACACTCGAAACGAGAAAGACATTCCCCTTCTGCCGATGTTACTGACAATACTAAAAGCTGCATGGATCGTGACATTCTTATCACTACTGTTGGAGTTTGTATTCTATTATCGTAAAGTTGCCTGGCGTTTAGGAAATAAAGCAGTAGGCTATCCCGTTCAATACTTTCATCTTTTATGGAAACGAATTGGAAATCGATGCTGCTCGCGTTAGTGTTCTACTGATTATTTGTAGAAGAATATTTATTTTTTAAGACTTCGCTTTGATTTTCAAAATAAATATAAAAGTGTTGCGATATTGGTGTATTTCGTGTGTACTGTACAGTGTTAACAAATTATACTTGAAATTTAATTTTTTATAAATCTATGTAAAGTAAAGCGTTTAATATAAAATAAAATTGGTTCCCTGCAAAATTTCCTGCAATTGAATATATTACATCTTGAATAAATTATAGCAAATAAAGCAGTAGGCTATCCCTCCCAATTCTCTCATCTTTAATGTAAACGAACTGGAAATAGTTGCAGCACGCGTTAGAATTCCACTGGTTCTTTGTAGAAAAATATTTATCTTTGAATGCTTTGCTTCGATTTTCAAAATCAATATTGCACTTGGTTTCTTGATCTAGGGAAAACATATTCTGCGAATCATTTTGAATTTTCAGCGGCCAAATGCGAACAGAATCTATTTATGAATTATGAAAATATAAATATGAATAAGTAAAGTCCACGTGTTAAACGTTGCACTACTTTCATTGGAAACCCTGCGAATGAGAATCTCATGAGAAATTGAAACAAGGGCCTTATATAGTTATCGTAAATATACATTATATGACGGATTTCGTGTCAAGTGATCCAGGCCAGAATTTGAAACATGTGGGATCCGGCTGAAATTTGCACAAACTATAGTCCTATTGGATACAATGTTAAATACCAAATATTAGCAATTGTTATAAAAAATTGCAGGACGTAGAGGGGGTTGAAATTTTGAAATTTCATCATACAAGTTATATTTCGACTGTTCGTAACTTTGTTAAACTCAAAAATTAAAATAATATAAAATATGTTTCGGATAGGTTTTTAGCCGCCCTTTTTAATGGTGAAATCCATTTTTTGAAAAAATTAATTTTTGATACACGTGTCCGTAAAATAGGCACTTTAGGGACTGTTTTAGTCCGTAAAGTACTATTTTGCGGACTTGTGTCCGTAAAGTACAAATTCGTCAGCTAGAAATACGTATACGCCGTACACATGTATTTGTTAACTCCTAGAGGGCATGTCAAAAGATATGAACATTTCTTAGAGTGGATGACAGAAGAAAACGAAATCGTTTGCCGAAACAGTTTTTTTTGCATATTTTAATGAAATCGCTAAAACAATGTCACCATCGTGTTTGTGGTCACGCTATTCTATGTTAGCTACTATGTTGTATATTCGAAACGACGTCGCTATAAAAAATTATTACAAATTAAAAGCTTTCATAAAACAACAGAATGTTGGTTACAACCAAAAAAGGCAAAAACCTTTACAACACAAGAAGTGAATGATTTCATAGAAACTGAACCAGACAATTTTTTACCAGCCAAAGCATGTATATTGTTTTTTAACATAGTGTGCGTAAAATTCGCTTTTAATAAAATTATAACACAATTATTTTCATTCTCATGTTCATGCTATTGTGTCTAAAACTGTGATATTTATTTATGATAATCATTATTCCGTTGTTTGATATCACAGATAACGTAAAAGAAATCCAAGACAAAAACAAATTACGATTGATAGATTATAGATATAATAGATCTAATTTTACAGGTTATTATTATTATTTTATAACTCTAATTTAGATACAATTTTTTGTTTTTTTAAAATCAAAATTCTTTTTAATCGGGGAGCTCTGCCCCCCTCGCCCCCCCCCCCCCCCTATTCCACCCCGACCTTTCCCCTCTCCTCCAAATCGCACCTCTTTGCCTCTGCTCGTCGTACATATTATTTGTATTTTACGCATACTACATCGTTTATATTATTTCGTAATTTTAATATATTACCTATAATTTTACTTTCATTGTTACAGGTTGCCATAATTCTTGGAACCGTCGGCGTATGTTATAGGCGCGACGAACTGTTTTCGTTGACAATGAACAATATTGAATTCAATGACTCTATTTACAAAATATGTTTGCCGAATACGAAAACAAATAGAGCGAGAACATTTGTAGTTGAAGGACAGTATGTCGATATTATTAAAAAGTATATATCGAAAAGACCACAAGAGCTGTTGCATACAGAAAAATTATTCCTATGTTACCGTATGGAGAAGTGCATTAAACAAAGAATTGGTATACACACAATTGGAAGTTATCTTAAGAAAATGGCAGAATTTTTACAACTACCGGATATTGACTTATACTCAGGTCACAGTTTTAGAAGGACCTCTGCTAGTATATTATCCGATTCAGGAGCCGACATTACTGAATTAAAACGCTATGGTGGTTGGCGTTCGTCAACAGTAGCAGAAGGTTACGTGGATGAGTCAATAGCTTATAAACGCCATACAACAAAACGAATCATGGAGGCGATTACTGGTAACGACAAAGAACCAAATCAAAAACAAATGAAATTTAGTGTTACTAGTAGTGATAATAATATTATAACCAATCAGCTGCAAAACAATTCTAATAATAACAAGAATTCTATAACTTTAAATATTCAACTAAATTAAAATATATAATATGTTTAAATTTTGCTCTAAAATTAAGCGAAAATTTTTGAAATTGTTAAAAAGTGACGAAAGATCTATGAACTGAATTAGTTAAAGATAATACGAACTGAATTAATGAAGTAGAATTTACTTATTTTTCAATTAATTTTCTTCGAACTCATTATAATTATGAAATTGTTTAAAAATACTGTGTTAATCAATATGTAACAAACATCTAAAATGTGAAATAAATAAAATATTCCTTACTTTTTCTTCAGTTAAATCTCATGACAATCAATTACGCTTTGCCCTCTTCCCCAATCCACTTCCCAACCTCTCTGCATCAGATCCACTACTTTGCGAACAGTGTATCAAAAAATAGTGTTCGCTCCTCGGCCGTAAAATTTTACGACCTAGTTTGGAGATTGTACGATCCTCGGACGCACGATCTCCACTCGGGTCGTAAAATTGAACTTTACGGCCTAGGACCGAAAAGTACTATTTTACCTTGAAAAATGCAAATTAAAGATATAATTGAATATATCTCAAAAACTACACGTTTTTTAAATTTTTTTATTGTTTCATCGGAAAGATGAGACATTTTACTACAAAAAATATGTGGTTCAGAAGTACATCTATATACATCTATTAGTTATATAAGTATGGTACGGAATATGTAAAGTTTTATTACACGAAAGAAAATACTTTGATAGGTAGTTTTATGAGCATACAATCATGAATGTTTTGAGTCCTATACGACATTTATATGAAATTTACAAGGTACTTGTTTCAAATTCTCATGTGATCCTCACGAGAATCCTATCTGAAATTTTTCGCAGGAAAAAGTTATGTACACTGTTAGAAATACAGTGTTAATGACAAGTTATGAATGTATTTTAAATTTCTGGTAATTGATGAGATTTTCCATTTTCAAATTACAACATAAACGTAAAATTTAGAATGTTATAATGTTTTGAGGATATTTGAGTAATTTCCAAGATTTTTTAGTATAGTTGGTGCTGGTTGCTTCAGGCGTAGCATTGGGTATCAAACAGAAATGAATAGCGAGGAATTGAAAATTTTATTTCCTGTTAATTCCTGTTTATTCCATTAATGATGGGATTCCATGGAATTTAGCGGAATATAAAATGAATTCCTGGAAAAATTTCATCCAATGGAATTGAAAAGAATAAAAACGTTTTTTTTAATTCCCTTGAGTCTTTCTGAATTCCAATTACGGATTAGGTTAGGTGAATGAAATTAAAAAAAAAAATTCGGCATATGAACGTAAAATGTTTTTTAAATGAACCTGCATGCGTATAAAAAACTTTTTCGTCACAGTAGGCCTAAAGTACGCTTTTACGCGCACTTTTGCGGGCGTAAAGTTGAACTTTACGCCCACTAGGCGTAAAGTGAAAAATCCGGGGAAATGTGTCTTTAGTTATGAATAAACAAATATACCCCTCTCACTTGGACAACCAAGACTCTCTCCATTACTGTAAACAATAACTCATATGTTTATATGAGAATGAACAGAAAATCCGGATGAAATTCCCGTAAAACAAAAAAAAAAACAATGCAAGCAAACAACAGTGAAAATGTTAATAATAACGACACATCGAAAACATTTGCATTCAATCTTCATTTTAATAAATGAATTAATTAATTATTAATATAAAAAAATACAATGTATTTGTATATTGTATTAATACAATAAGAAATTATTTATTATGTAATCTAGTTAAAATTTAGTATTATAGATTAAATTCTATTCTAGTTTAAACATTTTTTTCTGTTTAAATATAAAATTTTGTTGTCAATAAACATAATACTAACGTTTAAAATTCAATTAAAATTACGATATGAAATTTATTTATTAAAGCTTACAAAATTATACGTTTATTTACACGCTACAGCATCAATTAAAATCAAGAATCACTATTTATGTACAATTTAATGTCAATATATATTTCTATTAATAAACAATATAATTAATAAATATCTTTCTACTACATACTTTATTCTAAAACAAAATACACTTTTAAGCATGTATATTCCAGTATCCAGCTTCAATTGAAAAAAAATCAATGTAATCAAATGCAGCATAAATGCTTCAGTTTGTGGCCAAATTATGGCCCGTTTTTCGTCGGTTTTCACCACGGCTCTAGTTCCTTCGAACCTTAAGCCAGCTTTTCATGTATTCAATAAAATTTAGAGTGCTAATTATGCTGTTTTGGGAGGGCAGATATTCGTACAATTTAAAAATTTGATATCCGATCTTTTTTGTAGGTACATATAACTCTGCTTCGGGACTATTATGAATTTGGCGATTGATTCACAGCTTCTATGTGGTCGTTCATAATTGGCTTTATTAGTGATATGAATTCAGCTAGACTCTTAAACATCTCCAAGTTGTCTGTCCTTAGCAAGTTTTTTTATTTCATATGGGGTATATATTCGTTCCATTTGCAGCTTTCTTAAAAAAGGGAGTCTTAGATCGTCAAAATATGGGCAACTGAATATGATGTGATTTGCATCCGCTTCCTTCGACCCGCAGATGCACAGGTTTGTTTTTATAATTTTAATCCGAAATAGTGGAGTGGATAAAACCAGTGTCCCGATTTGAATTGATTTATTATTTTAATTGCTGTATTCTCTAAATTAATCTTCCAGTACCATGGCTTTTTAGATTTGGAAAAATTGCTTGAAAGTAGGAAATATTTACCTTTTTTATTAAATTCGAGTTCAAGTTGTTCTTGCTAGTCGCAGAGAATTTTATCGCTTTTCCTTAAAAACAAATTAGTCCAGTTGGTTTTGAAGTTGAAGGATTTTGTCGGTTCCAAATGGAGAGTCGCTTTTGCAGCCTGATCGCCCATTTCATTACCTTTGATCTTTTTGTGTGCAGGAACCCACACGAATTGGAAGTTTGCTCTACTAACGTTAGTTTTAGTTTAATATCATACACTATATGATTTATGTTCGATCTCTTATAGATTTTTTTATGGATCAACTCCATAGCTTCCATACAATCGGATAGAATTTATTTTAAAATAGATGCCCCTGATGAGGACCTACATAAGATCGAAACGTTGGGTGAGGAAGATCTCACAATTTAGTGAGTTCGTTTTTATTTTTCGAACCGTAATGGCCATGTTTTTTACTATGAAATTTATGAATAAAACGGTTCATGTTAACAAAACTTGAAAATCGGATAGAATCCACTGGACGTTCAGGAAATATGCGCGCCGTCCGGAGTCGGTCACCTGGACGTCACGCATAATCGCATCCAGAGCCCGTCCAGCCTGGTCCACGGCTCGTCCAGTCTCGTCCAGAGTTCATCCGGAAGACCTCCAGGCCGGTCCAGAGCTCGTCCAGGCCGATCCAGAGCGCGTCAGGAGGACGTCCAGGTTGGTCCAGAGTTCGTCAGGATGACGTCCACGCCAGTCCATAGCTCGTCCAGGCCGGTCAAGAGATCGTCAGGAGGACGTCCAGGCCGGTCTAGAGCGCATCAGGAGGACGTCCAGACCAGTCCACTGTTCGTCCACGCCGGTCCAGAGCTCGTCAGGAGGACGTCCAGGACAGTCCAGAGTTCGTCTAGGCCTGCCCACAGCGCGTCAGGAGGACGTCTAGACCAGTCCAGAGTTCGTCCAGGCCCGTTCAGAGCTCGTCAGGAGGACGTCCAGGTTGGTCCAGAGTTCGTCAGGATGACGTCAAGGCCGGTCCAGAGCTCGTCCAAGCCGGTCCAAAGTTCGAACTCTGGACTGGTCTAGACGTCCTCCTGACGCGCTCTGGACGTTCTGGGGACCGGCTCTTCACGTCCGTTGGACGTCACGCTCCGTCCAAAAGTTACCCCAATAGACGTCCAGTGGACGTCCAGAAATCTCGTCCAGCCTCGTCCAGAGAATTCATCAGGGATATGTGAATCAAATGGTACATGTATTAAATAATTCATTAAATTTACTATTAATTATATTATATAATTAGGATATAATTATATAATTAGGATATACTTCTATCAGTTTATAATTAAAAGATAAGTGTGGCGATTGTTACAGACAGAATCGATGTTTTATCGACTGCGGTACCCGGCGCGGGTTTTTTTCCCACAAAGGTGGTTTTCTCTACGCCATTGCACACCCGAATGGGGGTACCCCTTAAACTGAAGGTGTCCTGTTAGGAAAATTATGTAAAAGGCCCTTCAAAATGGTGACGATCTCGATCAAATTATTTGTAATTCGAATATTATAATTGTTAACGAATGGTGGAAGGGCTTTGAAATAAAACGCGTGATTTGATCGGCCACAAGAAACTATTTAAAATTTATTGCGATCAACCGGTGACGACCCGATCGCGACGCGGACTTCCTAACCCGACGACGTCCCGAAACGTACTCTCTCAACCCGATCGTCACTTTTTCACATCTTAGTTCGATCTTTCAAACTCTCGAACATTTAAATAGACTACGACGTCATATTACACATCGGTATCATACTATTCGAATTACAAATAATTGTATCGAGATCGTCACCATTTCGAAGGGCCTTTTACATAATTTACCTAACAGGCCTGCTTCATTTTGAGAGGTACCCCCATTCGGGTGTGCAATGGCGTAGGGAAAACCACCTCTGTGGGAAAAAACCTACGCCGGGTACCGCAGATGATAAAACATCGATTCCGTCCGTAACAATAATATCAATATATAAAACGAAGGTGCAGTCTATTTAAATGTTCGAGAAGTTGAAAAGTCGAACTGAGATGTGAAAAAGTGACGATCGGGTTTTCGGGATCAGAGATTATGTTTTTGAGAACGTTTCGGGACGTCGTCGGGTTAGGAAGTCCGCGTCGCGATCGGGTCGTCACCGATTAATCGCAATGATCGCAATGCATTGATATGTTTTTTATTCGTCCGATCAAATTGCGCGTTTTATTTGAAGCCCTTCCACCAGTCGTTGACAGCGATTTTTGATTCAATGCATTGTGTCCAATTTCGGTATTAATTGTAATCGAATGCGATTGAACTTGAATAGGAAAGGCAATAGCCAAAGGGAATTGAGTTTATTGCATGCGTATAAGCTCACTTTATTTTCTATATATAATTTAGTGGTATGCGCTGATATTCTTACATATTCATTCCTTTTTTAATTTTTAATTTCGCTCAATAATTTTAATTTATTTAATAAGGTGGCCAAAATATAGTCGGTTTTTCGCATTTTTTCACCTCTGTCATAGTTCCGGCGCCACCGCAGCGTGACGCCACTTCCGAGGTCCGGAGCACTCTTAAGGCAGTTCCAATATTATCATCCGATAATATTGTCCGAATCGATTTGTTAAAATTCGGTCTCTATAAGGGTAATTCTAATTACTATTTACAGAATAGCAAAGAAATTAATATTATAGAAATTTACAAAACTAAAACAATACAGCAGAACCTCTCTTATTTCAACTGGTCATGGTTTTCAAGATGGCGCCGACCAGGCGTACGCAACTCACTGATATGCAACTCCGTACACCTATACATACTTGCCATTTGGCATGATAGTGTCTCCCTTCGCGCCCACCGCATGAGGGCACCACTGACATGAGCCCCCTCCGACGCGTCGTTCCGCCATTCCTTGGAAACTGCGCAGCGCGAAGGACGATTTAAATTTGAGTTTCCGCCGTTTTCAGATTCCCGCCCCTTTTATTATTTCAAATCGAGAGTAACAACGTGCAGTGGAAAATTGAAAAAGAAACAGCACAAACGGAGTTTTCAGATTTTTAGTAATTATATATGAACAGATTTCAATTAGTGTCTCGTGTGCAGTAATCTTGCAGTGATTTATAAGTTTTTAAATGTACATAGAACTCTTTGCACAGAAAATATATTTTGTATTGTTTTTATATTCTTCACGTACCAACTTCATTACTTTATGAAAATTACTTACGAAAATTTTTTTTTTTTTAATGGATGGATTTGTTGATGGCTTTTATATATATGTAATGTAATTATTATAATGATATAACATTACTCATGTATTTCAGTTTTTTAAATACAAATCATTTCAGCTTTTATGTTTATAAATTATACATATATTACGTTTAGATTGAACAAGAACAGAAATTAAATATTGACATACTGTCTGCATTGGTTGACACTGCAAAACTTCCCTTTATTATTATATTTTTTCTCTTTATTACATATACATAACCTTACAATAATACATATAAACATGTTTACACCCTTAACACCAAGAACAAATTTGAAACTATAAAATGAAAAATTTTAACCTAATAAAACAAATGTAATAAAACGGCGTAAACATGTGCATTGTGTACCGGAGCCCCGGCCCGGCGGCATCGACGTATGGTACATAGACGAGGCAGACCATTATCTAGCCACTAGCGCCACCACGGAGAATCAGGTGGGCATTAAGGAGTCGTTCCGTTTGCGTTAGTTGCATAGGCGCGCCGACCCCTCTTATTTGAAATTTCCCCTTACCGCCTTACTCTACTTAACGCTTTAATAGTGGATGATAATATCTAATATCTTTTTATTTTTGTTAGACATCGTATATTTTAGAATTGAATTATGCAAAATATATATATATATAATTTATCTGAAAAATGTGTAGAGAATTTTAAATTCGGATAAAAATGTAACGAGATCACTTCAAATGCAGTACTAAGCTGCTGATATTGGATTTGTTTGTTATTTTGCAAATGAAAGACTTTTCAATTTTTGTAGAGGTTTTGAAATACGCATCATTAAAAATTGACTACATCCTATAGCCTTAAAAATTTTAAATTAATTTGAAATTTCATTTCATATCAGTCTACCGACTATACATGTTTGCAAATTTAGGTTAAACGGTATTTACACTGTACAACTTTGATGGTGTAAACACTGTAAACTGTATCGAGATGTTCGAGCGGTGGTATGGGAAGGCCTGAGGGGAAACGATTCAAATACGAGGGGTTGGACAATTCAAATAAGAGGGACAATTGAAATAAGAGGGATTCTACTGTACAGTAGTCCTTCCCTTATTCTAATTTGTCCAGTCAGACAAGATGGCGGACTTCTTCCCTTATTCTAATTTTCTCCTCGCCCCCACTACTTAGACTTTTGTCTATTTTTCTTTTGTTGCGCATGCGCCGTTATTTGTACAGTAGGACCACTGATATATATGAGTAGGACCTCTCTTATTCTAATTAGTAAAGTTTTTCAAGATGGCGCCGACCTCTCTTATTCTAATTTTCCCCTTACCCCCACTTACTTTGCTTGAGAGCTTGTGATTCGTGGACAATATTTTTCGTTGACTTTCGTGTGATAGTGAGAGAAGACTTGTGGGGGAACGATTAGAATAAGAGAGGCTGGACAATTAGAATAAGAGAGGTTCGAATAAGAGAGGTCATACTGTATAGGAAATCCACACGTCCACACATGGCAGTGGGATGAACGCGTGAGGGGAAATATTAGAATAGGAGAAGAGAAAAAATTAGAATAAGGGAAGAAATTAGAATAAGGGAAGGGCTACTGTATATCTTTTTAAATTTGGAACCTTACTTTTGACTGATTGTGAGTGTCTGAAAATGGCGGCGTTATCGACAGAGTCATAACTGAACTGCATACCGACCGACGTCTTTAATAATATTATTTATAGACACAGGCGCTGCGATCATTCCGCCCCCGCATCTTCCCATTTTTAGTTAAAAAGAGAGAATGTTTATGTTTTTAGCATAGAAGATATAGTATGAGCTACACGTATATTTTTGAACGTAAAGAATAATTTATTAATTTTAACAAAAGATTTCTCCCTGGTATCAAAGAGGATTTCTTCTTTTTATTTACAAGGTACGTAACGAACAATCCTTATTTCAAGCGATGGAAAGCATCATTTTCAAGAATTTGAGGTTAGAATGTTTTTCATTCACGCCTTCGTTTCTTTCCGATATTATTGTATTATGATGTCGATGTAATATTAATGATAAAATTGTATGCAATATTTTTTCTCTTAAAATCTTTACCTAATAATAATTAAGATTCTTTGCCTCTTTACATGATTGTTCAGTTAACTCTGGTTAATTTCTTTTTACTGTATCCATAACTGACGAATGCAACTCTATTTACTATTTTTAAAATGTATTCATACAAACGTAAAAACCATTTACAATCGGATATTTAAATAAAATACACGACTTTAAATTTAATGTATCTAAAATTTGTTTGTATATGTTTTTCATTGTAACTGATTCATTTTGAATTCTTTTGGGAAGTATAATTGCCATATTAATAGAAAATGTATAAAGGCATTTGTAAAATTATATACTTAAGTCGTATACGTTTATTTTATTCAATATCCTAGTAGAAGTATCTTAGATTGAATCGATTGAATTAAGTATTTATTTGTACAACTTCTAAATATTTATTGATTATTTTAAAACTATTGATTCCTATGTTTGCATTGCTTATATTATATCATTTTCAAGAATTTGAGGTTACTGTATTTATTACAGTAATTAATTATATTTACATAGCTATCTCTATATAACTTAATTTAAATATTAACACTAGATATTAATTGAAGATTTTACTTCTTACATATTCTGAAAAGAAAATACAATTTAGTTCGTGATAATATTTAGTCCTTCATTTCTTCCTTTTTTCACATTTTCGGTGTCTGAAATCGACAGTCCGATCTAATAATTATTATTGTTTATCTTTTCGTCAAGTTGACAGATAAAACCGAGAAATTACTATATACTTATTTAAATAAGTTAATTGTCTGCCAAATTACATAACTGTTGAAATAGATTTTATCATTATAGGTAATAATTTTACAAACATTACATGTGTTATTAATAAAAATATACATATTTTAAGGATAATAGTGTATATTTTGTTAATAATAGTACATGTCCTGTATTTATTAAGATCCAATTCTAAAAATATTGATCCTGATAAACTAAATTACATTAATTATTTGTAGAAATTAATTAAATAATTTAATAAAATATACTAAAGTTACTAACGAATGAAAGAAAAATATTTAAAGTAAAACTCTTCTTTTTGCACTTGTGCTGTAAAGAATGAACAAGTCTATTACAATTTTCATGAATTTTGAATCATTTTTACTTGTAGATAGTGTCAATTTTCAAATCGTAGTGTGATAAAAATAGAGCATGCTGTAATTTTACAACTTCCAACGCAAGATCTTTACATAACCTTTTAAAATTCCATTTGTTATGAAGGAAATCCTAAACTTATGGTGGAAAATGAACTAATTATTCAATATAGTAGGCGATAGACCATAATGTGTGACCATTTAAAAACATTTTCTCAATCAAGTAAAGAGCAAAGAATTTAAACGTTATTAACTAATTTAGTAAACCTTCAGGAAATGGTATTTACAAAAGAGAAAAATAAAAACACAACTAATATGCTGTTTCAATATGTTTTGGCATCCTGATTATGAATATCCCAGCAAACCAAGAATCATTGGGAAGCCTTCACAGGGCTCCCAGTCAGTCTCTTTCTAGGAAATTAGTCTCTTTTTTCGATTTTAGTCCCTTTTATTTCCTTTTATTTTGTCAAAAGTCCTTTTTACATCCATTTTTTAACCTTTCAAATTTAAATTGTCCTTCTACGGCTTTTTATGTCTTGTTTTCTGCGTATGAATAAATGTTTGATTAAGAAAAGTAATTAGTTTTTCAAATCTGAAGAAATATGACAATATTACTTACGTTTTAACTCGGGAGAAACTAAAAAATAGTATGAAGCCATTAAAAATTATATCCATATTGTTTTTCATCTATAAATTATTTTATAATATACATATACAGTACGTAGTATGCAACAAAAATTATACGATTATTTTTTTTCTCTATTTAATTTAAAAACTTTGTCAAAATGTTTTGAGTAACGATTACTTTTACTTTCTAATAATAAAACATTGTAAATAAACAAACCAATTTTCCATATTTATGATTTTATAAATATAGGTTCCCTGTATACATGGACCCCTTATGAAAAAGTTGCAAAGCATCTTAGGGAAATGGAAAAACTAAGTTATTGAAACTTTAAGGAACTATAACAAACAATCTTTCGAAAAATACCAAAAAAATGTTTTTTACGACGAATTTAATGGTAATATAATAACAATTTTCTAAAAATGTTTGATAAAAAAGATTTTTTTTTGTCGAAAAAATAAAATTTTTTAAAATATATCCATAATTAGTTAGAAAATATGTTTTTTTATTCACCAAATTTGCTTTGAATGTTTAAATTGAAAAAGACGAAAAAATTTAAAAAAAAAACAGGTGGAAAAATTAAAAAAAAAATTGAGAGTTCAATTTTTTGGGTAGAGAACCCGTATAAAAAATTTGCAGCCAAATCTGAAAAGGTGATGTCCAACAATAGCAAAACGTTTTAGCGTGAAAAAATTAATTTTTTTTCCGAATAATGGCTATTCAAATTTGTTAATCTATTTTAAAAATTAAAAAAAAAAAACAATTGGAAAACAGAAAAACATATTTTCTAAATAATTACGTATGAATTTTAAAAAATTCCATTTTATTTGAAAAAAAAAATTTTTCCTTTTTGGTAAAAAAATTTATTTCTGATTTTTATTTTATTACCATTGAATTCCTCCTCAAAAATCACTAAAGAAATAATTTCTGGGGAATTTTTGAACGTTAGTTTGATATAGCTGTAATGTAATAATTGTATCAGGCTTACAATTAAAAAGTTGAAATCCAAACTATTTTTAGTCCTTTTATAGTCCATTTTTCTATCTTTGTTTACACCATTTTACATATTTGGAGGCATAATGTGTCATTTTTCATTCTCTTACCTACCTTTGAGAGCGAGAAATGTAATTTTTAAACAAAATTTTTAAGTCATTTTCCTGACTTTGTTCTCAGATTCATCATTATTTTCATTTTGGCGGTTTAATAATCACTATTTATGTTTATTCTAAAAGTATATTTTTTGGACTTATTTATATACATGTATAACATTATGTACAATAATTAATACTATAAGAATAATATACATCTATTGTAAACAATAGATTATAATGAGATAAATAATACTTTAGGGCGAAGCGGCAAAATCTTTTCCTGAATGTCTTTTTTCGTTGATCATTTTTAAATTTAGCATTCACTTTTGATGAATGCATTGAGTAACTAAAGATGAAGTTAAAATAGGTGATCCTGATATACGAGTATTCACAGCTTCCGAAAATGCAATTTCTTTTCTTGCTGCTGTTGGAAACTTTGATATATCTGAAGAGGTTTATTCCGTCATCTCAGAGACCATTAAAAATAAAGAATTCGTCACTTCACCCCGGTATCGCCATATACAATAATAAAACACATATCATAAGTAACACGTATGTAAATATTGACTATGAAATTACCTATCAAATGATATTTTGCATCATCGAAATAACATATAAAATACAAAATTGAAGGAGATATATGATTGATGGAAAAAATTCTCGCCACTTCGCCTCATCTTCCCCTATGTATAACAAATATTTTGTTATTGCATTGTTCATAATCATGAGCTAAAATTTTATACAAATAGTATAACAAATTATTTGTTTGGATGTATATTTTGAAAATGTTTACTAACATTGAATAATCTTTAAGAAATCAATTATTCAATACATAATGAAAATAATAAAATTTTGGTAAATCATTTAATACAAATGAGCAGCACCGTTATATCAATATCGGAATGAAGCAGACTTCAGCAGTTAAAGATATGGAAGAGGAGAAGCAAGGCGCCGAAGCGCCTTTGAAGATGTCGGAGCCATTACTGGTAGTTCCAAATCCTCGAGCGAATCAGCGTAACATCGGTGCGATGACCGTTTCGCCATCAATTCCAGAGCAATCGTTGTATGTCCAACTTCTTAACGTCATTGAAGAAATGAGTCGGGATATTCGGCCATCTTATGCAGCGAGTCGAAGTTCAAACGAAAGAGTTAAACGGGCTATAGTTCAAGCTCGATTTCTAGTCAAGGAATGTTTGTGTGAAAATGAAAGAATTAGTCGTCAATGAGTTAACAAGGTCTAACGTTAACAGGGACATATCTACCTCAAGATTATAATCATTAAGATGTGAATTATTATAAGAAAGTTTTATCTACAACGATTAATGTTACCACGTTTCAATTTAAAGAAACAGAGACAGATAGCAGTATTTTCATATTGATAGGTCTGACTAAGTGATATTTTACCACAGATTTTAACTCAATGTGCAAATAAACCAAAGTACAAAGATTCCACGAAGTATTTATAATGTTTTTCAATGCAGGGCAAATGTTTTTGTACTTACACGCAAATGAATGAACTTTATATTAATTTATTGTAGACAGTGTGAATAAGATTCTTATGATAACACGAGAATTTGAAATAGGTACTTTAAAAATATCTTGTATTAGTCAAATAGGAATGTGATGAATGTTGATATTCAGCGTATCAAAAGAATTTAATACACATTACGTACGAAAACTGCAGATATATAGTTACTAATTGTATTATTTCAAATACTCACAATTCTCAGCAGATTCTTATCTATTATTTTTACAAGGTAGCAATGTTCGATGTTTACATGAGATATTTTGTTTGCTAATAAAACTTGACGTCTTGAAGTCTTATGATAAAATATCAAATCAAAGTACAAATGTTAATTAAAACTTACGTATGTGCAAGTTTAGGTTTTATTGTCAGTGATTGATTGTAAAAGTCATGTTCCTAACGTACCGCAAAGTGATATTTATATACATAATCGATGATTGTTCATCGTAGAAAGTCTGAAACTAGATTATGCTGTATTTACAAAATTTAAAGCAAAGAATTGTATTGGCAAAACGTAAATTATAATAAAGATTTTAATCTCAACTTCCAAAGAAATGATGCTTTTAAAATCCTTTATCAATCTAATTTATGAAAACTTGTTTTATTTATTTTCTATTCTAGATAATGTTTCATACTTTAGACACTTTCGACACCGAGTTTTCAGCTGACTCGGTGGAGTGGTGCCCGTTAGAAAAATTCCAAGACATTTTTGTTTGCGGGACTTATCAGCTAGAAGAGAAAGAAACGGACGAGTCAAAGAAACGAGCAGGGAGAATTTTTACTTTTAAGGTTGTCGAAGAAGGAAAATTAAAATTACTACAAAGTCTCGATACAGCTGCAGTTCTGGATGCAAAATGGCACATTATCGAAGATCGACCTTTGCTCGGGATCGTTAATTCCAACGGTTACTTACAAATTTACGAATTGATCGAGGAATCTTTAAAGCTCTTGGATGAAATTAGCGTTGACACAGAAAACGAAGATACACTGGCATTGTCTCTAGATTGGTCGCGAAATAACCCAGAAGCGAAAATTACTGTTAGCGACTCCAAGGGTACTATTTCACTGTTCTCGATTACGAAAGGAGGAAACATTGAGAAAGTTTCTTCATGGCCAGCGCACGAGTTTGAAGCTTGGATCGCAGCTTTTGATTATTGGAACGAAAATATTATTTACACTGGTAAGAAATTATATTAAATAATAGAAAAAGGAAAGATTCTATTCTGTATTTGTTTCAGGTGGTGACGACTGCAAATTTCTATGCTACGATATCCGTGCCGAAACGACACAACATACAAATAGCTGCCACACCGCAGGAGTGACGAGTTTACATTCAAACGCAAAAAAGGAATTTGTATTAGCCTCAGGCAGTTACGATCAAATTTTGAGACTGTGGGACACAAGGAACCTCCGTAGACCTACATCGGAAATTAATCTCAACGGTGGAATTTGGAGATTGAAGTGGGATCCGTTCGAATCGACTCATTTACTCGCCGCCTGTATGTATAACGGATTTAGAATCGTTAACGCAAGTAACGTCGAATCTCCAGAGATCGTCGAAGAGTTCAACGAACACAAGAGTATTTCGTACGGTTGCGATTGGTCGTATATGAATTCTGAAAAAATTCTCAATAAAAATTTATCCACTGTAGAAAATTGCTGCCTAGTCGGAACCTGCTCATTCTACGATCACGCACTTAAGCTATGCTCGGTCGAATTGAGTTTCGATAAATGTAACGCATAGCATTTAGAAGTACAATATGTGTTCATTTTATGCATTTATTATACTTTATAAGTTTACCAAGAACATTTTTTACATCATTTGACAATGAACTCTTATGTAAATATCTACGTAGCGAAATAAATATTGTTATTGCAAACAATTCTGACGTTATTGCACCAATTTTTTTGTATTTTCAAAAGTTTTGATGAAAATTTGACAGCCAACAGATGTCGCCAGGGGATTAGGCGTGGAGAGAGAGACTTGTCGCGCGCTCTTCTTCGGGTTCCCTCGCAGTGTTCAATAAAAATCAGTCGTTCTCAGCTGCCGTTTTGGTGAGGTGCGCGTCAAAGTTACGTGTGATTATTCATCACTAGCAACGGATAACTATTAGTGCAGTTGATATCGGTGAGTCCGCTTTTGGAAAAAAAATCAAACGTCAGAATTTGGTGAAATTTCCGGGCGGCCTTTCCCCTGTATAATTTTTATTTCGGAGTCTGTCAGGATCAGCTGGCCCCCGCTTGACCCACAAACGTTTTCGGTTTCTCGATTCTTTTTTGCAAATTGCCCGACGCGAATTGAGGTTATGATAGCGTCCCGGGGATTTGAGGTTATTCTTTTTCTCCGGGGCGGTTTTCGTTCGGGCGCAACGCGAATCCAGCTTCGGGTCGATCGAATTTCGGTTCATTTGCTCCAAAAAGGATATCTTAGGAGCTTTTAGGGGGGGGGGGTGAACCGACCCTTAATTTTTGGAAAGTTTCATTTATTTGGCAAAAATTAATGTTATTCAGAATAATTCTTTTTTTTAAATTGGAGTGGATAAAAAAGAATTCATTTTAATGATTCTGAGTAGCCGCTTTTGGAATTTTGAATTAATTTTCAGGAATTCGAAGACTATTTCTAATAACTTTGAATCCAGAACAAAAGTTTTGTCGTAAATATAGAATATGTGAATACTTCTTCATTCAGAATTCGGAATACGAAATGTCTAATTTGAATTCGTGTAAATCCAGAAATGATTTTTGGGTAATGGCCATGAATGTCTATTTGTATTGTGTTAATGTAATGTTTATTGATTCAATCTGTTTGAATTCCAAAAAAGTTATTTAATTTTTTACAATCTCGAAAATCAGAATACAAATGTAACTTGGCCTACTTTTTAAATATGACAAAATTGCATATGCTAGTCCGAAAAAAATATATCTAACTTTTTTTGTGGAGAATTTGATTTACTACATTTATTGTTGGAATTATTTATCCATCGGATGGGTATTTTTCTAAATAAATGCAAAAAACTGTAAAAAATTACAGATATGTCTGACCGCCGAATTTTATTGTCATATTCGTAATCAGGAGGTGAAAATACGTCCAAAAAGTGTCCCTAAGATTTTTTTGAGGTGACATAGTTATTGTGCAGACGGATGATGGATTAAACATTAGTTAAAATTGTAATAAATATAAATTTCTAATCAGGGTCGATTAGTAAATAATATTTTGAATTCTCAAGAAAATGAAAAACACTGAAAAATTTCGATGTAATTTTACAGTGGAAAGGTGGAGATCACAAAACCAGTGAATACACAAAGGAAAGTTTTCACTTATGAAAGAACGGAGAAGAATTAAAGAATTTTTATTCATTGACCAGTGAATATTGTTGTAAATTTATAGTGACATAGTAAAATTTCTACATTATCGATATAAGTTCACACTTGCACGGTGAATCGTAAAAAATCAGTTCTTATGGTTAATAGCACTACAGTGGTCGACAGTTAGAGCCAGTTCACATTGTGCTAGTAATTTTACATGAAAAAGATTCAAAATTACAAAGACGATGTAAAATTACCACGATTACCACTGGTATTTTCATTTCCACTTTATGCACTGTAAATTTATATTTTCACTGTAAATTTTCCATGTTTATGGGAAATTTCCTTCTGTTTTCGTTTGCTATTTATTGGAAACATATTATTTTACAACGATAGTAATAGGAAATGTCAACAAAATTGTAAAAACTCCGAAATGTAATTTTACATTTACTTTTCACAGTGTAGTAATAAAATTTTAAAACTCACTTGGAATTTAAGGCTTAAAACATGAAAAAAGTTTCTGCTGTTTTTTACCAATTTCTATTTATGAAATAGAAAATGTATATTTTGATTAGATTTTATTTTATTATATTATTTAGAATTAACTTTAATATTTCAGTCATTCAAGAGAATGAAAGTAACAGAGATAAAATCTGTGCACAACACCGATTCATTAAGATATTTTTAAAATTTCCTAAGTATTGACTGTTTTCTAGATGAAATTCAATTGGGGTAAGACCAACGATTAATATTTCATAAATGACATTCATCTGAAATCAGCTTTGATGTCTAAATGATACTCGTAAAAATATGTTAAAGATGCAAAAATACATTACTTTTGTTAGAAATTGTTAATTCCTTTTTTGAATAAATGATTAAAGATTAAGATGAATTTCAAAATTGAAAACAATTGTGCAACTTTTTGTTCAGTTAGAAGATGACAGAAGGAATACATGTCTAAACTAGTACCAAATACTACGCTACAAAATGTTACAGTTAAAAAAATGTTATGAATAAAAAATGTAAACGACTTTGCAATTAACTCTTTTCATTAAACACATAAAAACATGAAATAAATTACACATGATGTAGAAAATGAAACTTTGGGGTTCTGTCGAAACTTTATTCCTTACATTCAGTTATGAGAATTTTTACATCAATATCTTTTCATACCTTAATACTATCAGCAATTCCATACAAATATTCATAAATAATACCTAACCTAACCTAACCTAACCTAACCTAACTTATCCTATCCTAACGTAACCTATCCTATCCTAACGTAACCTAACCTATTCTATTCTAACCTAACCTATTCTATTCTAACCTAACCTATCCTAACCTAACCTAACCTAAGCTAACCTGGAAAACTTGATGAGAGTGGGAATATCCATTGTTTCACTATATCAAATTTTACAAACACCAACAATACATTTATTTCATTAGTAGAAAATTTTTACATACTATTTTTTCGGTATAATATATTTACTGCGCAATATTTTGTCACCGTAATATTACAGTTTAGTAATATTCAAACCTTAAACTGACAGAAGAGGTGACAGTTGTATTAAAGAAATTAAAAAAGATTTACTAATTTTAAATAAGTCTATTTAAAAAGTATTGTAGAGAAACTTTGCTTAAAAAATATTTACATTGATAATTCATTGTTTGAAAGTAGAATTTCCAAATATCACTCTGTTACCCTGTAAATACAAAAGTAACAGTTATGTAACAATGTAACCATTATGTAAATAATATATAATATACAATCAAACGAACTTACCTGTTGTGAAGTTCGACTGTTATTATATGAGGGGCTCATTCGAAATGATTATAACGTAAAATATGTTTCTTCCTCCCGAAATTTACCAACATTCAGAGATTAAAAAAAAACTGTTACTTTCCATTTTTCCATTTACATCTATATTACAGAATTTATCTTATAAATAATTATATGTACTTAATGTATACTTTTATTTAGAACCTTCATTAACAATTACCAAATGTTTTAAGTAATAAATGTCCTCATCTTTCAAAACACTTGTTCCTTCCATTTTTTTCTTAAGTTTATTTCCTGACTTTTTCTGAAGAAGACCAAAACCAGGCTGACACATAAATATTTTTTCTATTTTCTCTATTTTAAAAGAAAATGTCCTCATCAGTCATAAAAATGATTTTGTAGTAACAAAATATACCTTCTGTAGCATTTATAAGCAAAATTTTGTAAACATAGATATGTTTTATGACAACCCTGACAACAAGTTTTGTATTAATTTATTTGAATTTCCTGAATAATGCATTTTAAAACAGCCAATTTAAGACCATATAATCATTTTATATTCTAACGTTTATATAAACAATAATGTAAAGAAAGATGCATCATGTAATTGTATTACTGAGTGTATTTGTATATAAACCTTTTTGAAGTTACCTTGTTCAGAAAATCAGATCAGATGCAATTAATAAACTTTATTTTCCAATAAATTGAATGAAAATCAATAATGCATTATAAAAAAACACAAATGTGAACAAAATCTGTTTAATATTGAAAAGTTAAAATGAACAGTTTTTAAATAATTACAAACAAAAAATAACAAATAATACAATGAAAAATATGAATAACAAGTGTCGGAGAAGGTACAGATTGATATTAATAATACATTACAGATATCTGATATACTAAGTATAGAATTTGTAAAGCAATATTTCCAATAATTCTTGTTAACAACTACTTACAGTTTATTTATGTTATATTTTATGTTCATTAGATAGATTATTATGGGATAGAGTTTCAATTAACTTGTTATTTCTATGTAGAATTTCTTGAGTTATCGTTGGTAGTAATCAATATTTACTACAGATTCTCATTAAAATGTATTTCAGATTTTTTTCATAAGGAATACAGTACGGCAATATATATTTTGTCAATATTTATGATGTATTTTTGCATCTGACGTCTATTCAAATATACTGTAATCAATATTTTTTTCAGGTAGATTTATTTAAATAATGTTATACGTAATCTTAAATACTATAAATAAATATGAACTTTCAGTAATATCAATAACAGATCATATTACACATTTTCATGCAAAGACTAATTTAAAATTTATTTTATCACCATACCTTCTTTTTTTAAAGACAATATAGACGTGCTTACGTTAATAAAAATGTTCAAAAAAATTAACTCTTTTATTTCCTTCCTCTTCATCATATATTTATTTATTAAGTTTTTTAAATAGAATATTTCAAAATCTTGTATATGCAATGTTAGTACATAAAACAAAATAAATATATACAAAAGAATTATTAGAATATTTATACCATTTCCGGAATTATACTGAACATAAATTCAGAAGAAACGTTCACAATGTATGCACATTTTATTCTTTGACTCAGGTCCGAAGGTAAAATCAATATCGCATTTGTTCGACGTCGCGCTTTTTAAATAGAGGATAATTTTGTTTATTGAAAACGAGTGGAAATAGGTTACGAGAGGACGCACCTATAAAAATGTTGGACTATTATTAACGTTGGTATAATGACGCCGACGGTGAAAAATATCGATTCATTGATTATGTTTTGTAAGGAAAGAAACGCTACTTTTAGACATTGTCATAAAATCTTAAATTTTGGAACGGTCTCCTATTATCCACTTGGAGTCATAGTAAATCACCTATAGTTATTTCTTGGTCAGTTTGTTCAATGCAAACTAATCCTGGCCTTTTCAAGATCAGTTTTCACAAAAGTTTGGAAAGGTTATTAGAAAGTCATTAAGGAATTAACTGCAAACATAAATGATCTTCATTTTCAACAACAAAGACAGAACATTAACCTAAACCAAAACATTAAATAACGAATTTGGTCCACAATCCAAGATTTTGTTTAGAAAACGTTCAGGTATTCAGGACATTAAGGAATGAACTTCAGGTATAAGTCACCTTCAAAATCAAAACAGAAACGAGGGTCAATGGACTAAACCTAAACCTAAAAACGTTCGCCCGTAACGTCTTGATATTTTAAGAAACCTCGTAGGAAAAAGTACTTAATTCATTTTTTATCATTTGTTCATCAATCCAACGGCGCAAATATTTGACGTTAGCATAAACAGCAGGTACTTGATCACCGCAACCTATGCCCCAGGAAACGATACCAACTTGAGCGAAGCGCTCGGGATCTGATTGGAGTGGACAGACCAGAGGACTTCCACCATCACCCTGTAAACAATGGAATGTTTCAAAAAGTTGGACCGAAAGTTCGATTCGCAGTAGGTCTGGTTTACTTACCAAACATGTGTCCCTGTCGAGTTGTCCACCAGCGCAAACGAAGCTGCCGTGAAGTGCAAAGAACTTTCCCAGTCGTGTTTTTCTAAGGGAACTTTGGCACTTGCCTTTAGGTATCAAAGGAAGTTCGATGCTTTTAAGTATTTGTTGGTACTTTCCGGAATCGTCTATTTAAAAGAAATTTCCTATTAAGAGCCATTAACAGCAGGTTGATCTTGGATTGATTACGTTAAAAAGATATTACCAAACCCGTCTTTACCCCAGCCGCTTGCAATACACCTTGAATATGCAAGAGGAGTATTCCAATCGGGTAGGCAAATAACGTCGATGTGATCTGAAATATCGATCGGTTGTTTCAAGATAAGAAGAGCGACGTCGTTGAACAGCGGTCCTGATTGAAACTGTTCATGCAATATGACCCTGTCAACCAATCGACTTTGATGGGGAAGGTTCTCGTCTGTGGAAAAGACGTCCCATTCTCCAGCACGAATCGACAGGATGTTTGCGTCTAAATCCTAAAAAGATCGATAGAATTATCAAGTTAGCATTTTCACCAGAATCGGAAGGAGTAGATGATCTAGATAATAAGATGACATCACGCATTGACGCAGTGAGCAGCGGTTAAGACAACCCTTCGATGGATGAGCGACCCTCCGCATTGATATACTTTGATCGTCGTATTGTCCTCGTCGTTGGATGTGTCTTTCAGTACCATAACCATCCAGGGGAATTCTCCAAATCCCGAAGTATTCCCACCACGTATCCTTGCCATGGTACCAACCGAATTGCGAAACCCGCATCCTTTGGATGAGGTTGTTGAGGATTGATACTGCAGATAGGCTGACGGTGGTAATTCGCAACACACCTCCACATCATCACAATAGTTTGTTTGACTACTGGATTGACGTTGTCTTCGTATTCTTGGAAGATACAGATTGATAATGATCCGTACTGTGAAATTTCGAGTTAAAAAAAAAAGAGATTGCAACGAACCTAACATCCAGGAGACCACTGCCATTTTCCAGAATAGTTCTGTTAGACATGCTACACAAGTCGTAAGGTACACAAACAGCTGTAGGGCCGCATTCCTGATACATCAGAGGTTCGGAATCTTCAGTATCAACAAAGTTCTGAAGTCTAACGACATTGTTGTCCACATATTTGACATTTCCTTGCCTTACACTACTCGCATTGTTCACCTCTTCATCAGCTGATGGGAAGGTCGAGTGTTATTGATGTATATTACACAGAAGTGAAAGGTTGGGAACTTTTAAATGGTTTACCTCGCTGTAAAGGAATGGCCCAACAAAAACAAGCAAACAATATCGTAGATAAGACAGCACGTAATGTATTCATGGCTGTGTTTTATTGATCGACCGACAGTTTAAAGATTGTCGTTATGAATTAACTCCATTCGCTTATTTGTCACGACAAAATATAAATTGAGAAAACAACAAAGATATAATAACGAGCAAATGTGTTGATATAATCGCACTGAAAGTTTCGTACGATTTATTACATACATGGTCGAAGAGAATTGAAGATCGCAACCCTATTGGTTACAGAGTCCACGAAGTGGGGTGCTGAATTCTCTTTAAAGAAATTAAACTATTTCTAAAGATTCCTTCATTATTTCCCCTCGCCCGACCTATGTCCCACTTTCGAATAAATGTTTTCTCCTTAATTAATTACAAAAGTTCGTGATTACCACTCTATTTTCGAGGTCCCGAAGAAATGTACTAATTCCGAAAATGTATCAAAAGGGAGGTATACAAACGAATGATGCCCACTTGGTATTCCAATCCACCAAATTATTTTCTCGCGCTATGAAAGAAGGGACGCATATAGGTTAGGCGTCCCTCTGAAGTTAGTATGAATGAAAGAACACGGATTAAGTAAAACATCTGCCTTAGTTGCCTTCAGTTCCGGATCTCGCGAATAATGTTGGCTCATGGGAGACTTTGTCAAATGTTCGGAGGGGATGTCGATATATTCATTGGCCGAGTTAGTAAATCATGACGACCAACAGCTTAGTTTAATAACTCTGCAATTAGATAGGCGATCGAGCAAGGCATGCAACAATATTGATCTAAGTCATATTCGTGTTTGGCGTTTGCACGTGACGTCAATGTTTTCTTATTAACTAGAAAAGGCACTCCAAAAATATTCATGAATAAACAACAGTGTGAATATAAGAAAAACACTTTAATAGTACACTCCGATAATGAATAATTAAAAGATTATTAGATATCTTTTTAAATTTTCAAATTTTATTAAATTAACCACAACAAGCGGAATATTTATGCAGACATGTCAATTGAAAGAAGGTATACGTCAATGATAACTGAGCGGCTTCCTATTGTTTAAATTGTACAATAAGTGTTTGCTTTGCTCGTGTAAACAAAGCTTATTTTGAAAATTGTTGACGAGCGCGTGCATGAGGGCATAATCGATTCTCGGCATTGCCAACTTTTTCGCGCGAAATCTAAATTTCAATTTTCAATATGCGGGCCAAGCAATTATAAATGTGGGTTAGGCAATTGTTGACATTCAGCCGCGAAGATTTGTATGCCTGAATTCTCTACGGATTCGTTTGTTGATTTTCTCGGTAGTGAGATGAATCGAACGACTAAAACTGATAATTTCAGGGACCACAAATTCACTGTAAGATATATTATTAGCCACACCTTTGTGGTTAGAGGTTAAGGTAGCATAAAAAGGGGAGTTTATGAGAATAATGTACACAACCTTCGTTTTTTGTAGCATTTCCTGCTTTTCATTTATTGGACTCATATTTTTTACGATAAATATAACCGTAATTGTTGGATGTTATAATAATTGGAAATTAAGAAAAATTTGCTAAATATGCAAATAATTATTGAAATTTCTTCAAAAATAGTTACCACTGAATCAGGATATCATCTTTTCGTAGCTTGCAAAACATATTGTGTGCATTTTTTAAATATTGATTTATATTAGTGAATTATGTTAACGATTCTGTTAACTATGTTTTTTAAACTTTCCGAACTCAATACTAGTAACGATAACTTCTTCACCAGACTCCTGCAACGACACGAAAGAAATTAAACGGAGTTTTTTAATTCCTTGTTTTTCATTTTTCTTTATTTTTCAATTTTCATTTTTCATCAACGTAGTGCCGCGATGGTACAATAGAAATTACGTCAGTTCCCACCATTGAAGCGGATTCCAATTTCAAAGGTCTAAAAAAACTGGCAATACAAGGAGAAAAGGGATTTCTGTACTTTGAAGAAATATTATATTAAAAGTTGAAGAAATTTCTGTAATATGAAGGTATTTTACTATTAAATTCGCAGTTTGTATCATTTATTTTTCTTTTTTTTTTTATCTTTGCCAAACAGTATACATTGAGAAATGTTGACTAGATCGTTAATTATTAAAATATTCAGATGATGTAGTCAAGTTATATAATATTGTTACGCCATATTATTTTAATGAAATTCTATAACTGTTTGAAACATTTTCTCTTTTCATAATGAAACTTGTGTCAAACGGATAAAAGTAATCCTTTGTCCCATTTTTGCAGGCAACATTGTTTTTTATTATACCATGGATTTATTTCTGACCGTATAAGAAGTATGATATGTTCCTAAAAGAGTATGGGTATGGATATATTTTTGGCAATTGTCGAAAATTCTATCATGCGCGAGAAAAGATAAACATGAGATATATTTATCAATTTGGGGACAAACACATTTGTAATGCAAAAAATACATTTCTTCTAACTAAATACTATTAAAACGGATTAAAAAGGACTAAAACGGAAATGAAAATGTGAAAAACAAACAAAAATAAATATATAAACAAGAAAATTAAAAAGAAAAATGAGCGTTTTATACGTTGCTTTTATACGTTGAGCGCAGACTTTTGTTAAAATGGGGAAATTTTCGTCCGCCATATTGGATCTGCCATTTTGAATTTCGTAAATTTAGCGTCAGATTCGTGATCAGAGACCCTAAAAACCATGGTATACCGATTTTTATAATAAACCAAAACATTTCGAAAATTTTCGTCCTCCATATTAAATCCGCCATTTTGAATTTCGCGAATTTGACATGCAATTAGTGATAAAAATAACTTTTAATACACATATTTTTAGTAAGAATTTATCAATTTAACTTGTAAAACATGGCAAAATTAAAAATATCAACATTATTTTCGGCTTCAAGTCGTCATATTGGATATCGCCAGATTTAATTATTGCGTTCGAACATTTTCAAGTTTGGGTTCCGAGGCCGGGATATTTTCACTTTATAGTGACCTCCTCATCCAATTTCAGCGCAAAATTGTAGATCGAAACAAAAATTACGGTGAAAAATACGAATTTTTGTTAAATAATCGATTGTATCTTTTTTGGATCGTATTTTTTAAAAAATATAAGTTCAGAATTGGAAAGCACGATCAATTTCACGTTAGAAATGATAAGTCCAGACTTTTTTCATCATTGATCAGAACTTACAGTTGAACAGTTCGATGATGATGATGCCGACTTTTGTATTATTTGCCTCACAACTAGTTACAACTACTTTTTCAAAACCAAAAACCCCAAAAGTTGCGTATTTTAATTGTTTTTCAAATGATATTTGCATTTGTTTCATTCATTAAAAAGTGACTGCTAACAAACAGAACCCGTCTCACAACTAGTAACTCTCCCCTACATATTAGATTTAAAATATACTTCAAGGATTTACATGTAAATTGAAATTAGTTCATTTAAACGATACATGAAATATTCATTAAATACGTAGTGCGTATCAGTATTAACGAGATTTAATAAACAATTTCTCTTATGCATTTGTAACCCACTGGGCAACTCCCTGGAAGCAAATTGAAAGATAACAAACAACTAAACAGTATTACTGATTACCCAGATGCAACCAATCGTTCCAATATAGGTGTGGAGCAATTCAGTTACGGCCGACACTCGATGGTCATCAAATAATACATTCCACGAGAATCGTCCAATTATATATAGAACGTTCAAGTAGCTCTCGATAGAATTAAATTCACATAATTTAATTACCGAATCAATGAAACGAGGAAGTCACATTCGATCAATAATAAAAGCGAGCGTCGTCTTGGCGACGTTTCGAAATTGACTTTTACGCCTATACGATTTAGAGTATTTCCGGTCAATTCGTCGCGTTGGCAACAAGTCGCCGGATATTGAAATGCCTGAGAGTGAATCGCTATGCCAGTCGTCTAAATGTACATTTACAGTCAGACCATTTCGAAGTCCACGAAAACATTTCGTTTTATTACAAAACTTTAAATATTTACATTGTTGAGACAGCAGTGGTTTGATCAAACGTTAAATTAAAAAAAAAATTGAAAAAAAATACATTTTATGGAATGATTATATTCCTGTATTATTGCATATATTTTGTTCTACGCGAAATAGAACTCCCACTTAAATTTCTTGAGTCCTCCACTCCAGAGGTGCTGCGTAGGACCGCCCCTTGGACCCATCTCCTAGTGGCGGGGAAAATAATACAGGTACGATATTTACACTGTACATCGCCGTTATTATTAAAGACGTATTTTGAGCTCAAATTAGACACGAGTTCACCGAAGTGTACGGAATTTAAAGTGCACCAAAAATGTCCAGTAAAGCTTCTGGCTCATGTTATTCGAAGCTTTGCTTGAAAGGTTTTCTTTGTGATACAAAGAAGAGAAAATAAATTACGTTATTTCGTGTTTTTCGAAGTAAATTTGTAGAGACTACTGCTCGTTCTTTACGAAAATAGAATGGAAGGGTCCATCGTATGCACTATATTCCCGATATATTAACAAAGTACATTTTATATCGGGTTTGTGCAGTCAGGATGTTCTGATGTGCGCTCTGCAACATATGATGCACGAGGCGACGTTTTTTGCTTTCTTTCCATTCTTCGGCATGACGAAGTTATTTTCACATCGTCAAGCACCGGACACGCGTGGGGCAAACCAACCCTCGCTTTCTCACGGGTTTTGTCTCGAAAGCAAAGGCAACAAAACATTAATTGACGCTGTTTTCTTTCGCAATGTCGTTTCATTTTTAATTTAATTATTTAGGAGGGAAAACTTTTCACGGATGATTCCTCACGCTAGAAAAAAAAGTGTTGGTCAGGGCAACTAAATGGGCAAACTACTTCTGGTGGTCATGTTAAAAACAATTTTAAACAGTAGTATATGACATCGTCGGGTTCGCACCCCAGTAGCGATTACGCCGGACAACGGACAAAGGCCATCTAGTGTTAGGTGCTAAGTATTTTTGTTAGTTTGTGTACTTCCGGTTAGTTTAACCTTCGCCGATCACTGGGGGTCCATCAGACCTCACAATGAATTTAACGGTTTATAATTCGCTTTATTCGTTTTAAATTGGAAATATTGGAACACCTGTTGGTAATTTAAAGTACTACCAATAAATTTCTGGTAATGCCGTTGCCTACAAACGTCAGTATACTCGTGGTACGTTACAAAAGTTAGTCGATTTCGTGGCGGGGTCCAGCGGACCCCAGTGTGACTACAGTGTATACTTAGAAGAAACTGAAAAATCTTTTATTTCATGATTCGTGTAGTATAAATAGTCGAAATAACGCGGTATATAAAGCGTATTATACATCTATTATTTACTGTCAATAATATTATGTGACATATATATTTTAGAGATGGCTTACAATTTAAGAGTTCGTAATATTCGTAAGCAATTAGAAGAGATGCTTCAGAAATTTTCGATTATCAAGATGTCAATTACTTTATTTGTTCAGTTATTATCTTATATTTAAAAATTATGAATAAATAAACAAAGTATGTAGGTAAAAATTATGTATTTTATTTTTTAAGGATTATGTACTTCATTCATCTAAACAAATACCCTTTTTAAATTGTAAATCAATTGACTATTTTTTTTCTACAAGACCGCAATCTGCAAAGTACGTCCAGAAGATTTCATGAAAAAATATAATAAGTTATTTTTTAAGTAAATAAAGTCATTTTCTGCACTTTCTTTTATTTGTAATTTTCTTTACTATCATAAGTTAGGATGGCTGAAAAACCTCTCAGAACTTTTGTAACTTGCTGCGGCTTACTCTTCTAATGCAGGAACGATTTTAAGCTTTGGGGTCCGGTAGACCCCGTGTGTCGTTCTTAGCATTTTTAGGAGGTGTGACCGGCGAAGGTTAATGATGAAATAACATTAAAAAATGGCCAACGATCCATTGTTGGCGATTGCTCAAGTTATATAAAAAATATGTGTACTAAAAAGATATTTTCTTAATTTAAGTTTTTGTTTACTTTGTAAGGATTCTTTTACTTTCTTCATTTATGTATTACAGTCTACTAATTTTCTGCAGTATTTGAGGAAAGGAAAATAAGATAATATCGGCAATATCGTCGACGAGGACGGTACAGTGATTGGGTTGTGGTAAGGAGCTTTTCTTGCCGTTGACCCGAAAACGAAGAGCTTACGCGACACTTTTTTTTTCTTAGTGGCTTTGATAGCTTACATACATATATATCCTTCGTGCCGTTCGCAATTTAAGTACACGTCGTACGGTTCGGTAAATGGAAAGTGACGCCATTGTTTTCGTTCGAAAATATCAAATGCGCGATACTTTAGGACGCGTCGGTAATTTGGGTCAATTTCGACTTTGAAATTATTGTTACACGCAAATCCAAGAATGCTAAAACAAGCGCTTACGTTTAAATTACCTAGCGTTCATGGTACAAATCGTTCGAAAACCACATGCTGACGCGTAACTAGTCGCTGCTGCTGGAAATGGGTCGCTGAATTAGAGATTAAGCAAACATTGTTGAAACAATATAAATTTTGGGGAAGTCAATAAATTACTAAAGAGGTGATAACTAAATTGGTCAATATGAAATTTTTAGATTTTATTTGTCACTATTGAAGTTACATAAAGATTTTAGTTACTCCTGTCGTCGCTAGACGCAATCGTGACGCTGCAGCGTCTATAATATTAATGGAATGAAAATGCTTGTCAGCGTGTTCATATTCATGATTATTTTGCAGATTATTGTCATTTTTGTACAAATAGAAAACGAATGTTAAAATCTAGCAAAATATTAAGAGTCCGTCTTTGTTCTGCCGTCCTAAGACAAGGAAAAATACTATATTTCTTTCCGTGTTGCTTTCGTTTTTCTTAGAATAGCGAAAGGACATTGACCAGGTGCTTTTGTAGATTTTATAGACTTTTTTATGTAGCGCCTTAACGTAGACACGTCACCTGGCTTCTTTGCTTTAGGGGACGAAATTGAGGGTTGATACAAGGGAATGGAGTCACGTACGTCGGATGACGTACTTAGAAACGTTTCGCTTCTCATTTGTCAACGAACACGGTCGATGAAGATTCCTCGAGCACCTTCAGCTTGACATTTGATACAGAAAGAAAAAGAATAATTCCCTACTTCACACTTAGCTTGAGAAATTATTGAAATTTAAATGGATCATACACGGAGGAATGAATTTAGTAACTGCTAGAGGAATTAATCGATTCGTTCTAATGTATGAAATTGTGCTCCAACCGCTTGTAAGTACATCACGCGATACAGCTCCATCTATCGGAAAATAAGGCGGCTCCTGCGTTTCAGTTGGACAGAAAGTAATACAAATATCTGAGTAATAAAATAATTGTCGTTCTTGATAGAATTGTTTTACATTCCATCGTGATTAATTCAGTAGGTTAATGTTCGTAAATGTAAATTTTTTAATATTACTGACACGTTTTATTAATTGAATGGGAAACTTACCAAGTTAATTATATTCGTCAGCATTGTTCGATTCTGATGGATATTGCAAATATTAATTGCATGACTGCAGTAGCAGAAGTCTTGCACGCATAACAATGCTCGCATCAGTTATTTTGCTAAGCTTTCCCTGAACCGATTAAAGTAATAATATCGTTACTTACGCATGAAAGCGTGGGACTGTTTGGCTTCCGCGAACTACTCTTGATAAATCGAATAATTAACGCATCCAATGCTGATGGTGCTGCAGGCCGATTCTATATTAAAAATTAAGGTTTTGGTCCTTTTAAAGCAAAAAATGTGATTAATAAAATCGAAAATTGGAGGCAACGTTTCTATTATAACCGTCACATTTCTAAAAAATATTTTAAAGCGCGGATCAGAAACCATCGATCGATAACTTCCGAGATATATCCTCAAATTCGGTCACGAAGAAAACATTCTTTACTGGGTTTTAGGGTCAGTGATTTATACCAAGTAATTTTAGAAAACATCTCCCTTTCTTCATTGTTGGAAGGGAATGATTCGACCCTGACAGTATTGACCAGTGCATGCTAAAAAAAGTGAATGAAAGAGTCACGTGCGTGGAAAATCGGCTCAACGTGTCTGGATGAATTTAGCTACTATAATAAATCTGATCGTCTATAGTGTTCATTCACTTATCTCAACGTTGGTCTATATCCAAAGATGGATCGTTTCATTCAACAAAAATTACAAGATTCGCATTGTTTAGCATTTTTGTTCTTCTCTCTCTATCGAACACCAGACAACAGCAAGGGTGCGTTAATATTCCAAGTACGTACTCAAGGCATCGACAGCACTTGTTTGCGAATCGGCGTATATCGTTACGCGTCTATACGCTGCCAGGCATTGTTTCGCTTAGGCTCTCCTAAATTGAACGAGCCGAATGAAAACGTACGTGTGTAGATCCCCTTCTTGTCAAGAATCTCTCTTGGTGATTTGGTTTGTCGATCGATCCGCAACACAGACGGGTAAAACACGCAAAAAGATCTGGTTGCGATAACCTGCGATTGGTAGAGATGAAAAACTACCTAGCATCGATTTGAATTTGTACTTTTTCATCATGCAAAACTTCCATATCCGTATTGAAAATTGTAGTGTTTTATTGTGTTTCATCAGCACTAGATGGCTCACCAATCCATCAATAAAGTTGCGCAACATTTAGTATTGAACAGGAGGCCGACTTTTCGCGTAACCTTATTGAAGACAAATAATTAATCCGCCCAGTGACGCTAGTATCGTCTAGCAGCCCCCTACTCCTCGTACTGCTTGCCCCTCCCACTCTCGCTCTTCCCGTTTTAAACGCGAATAGGGGAGAACCGTAAATGTCATTTAGGATGGACACGTATTAGAAATGATTCTAAGCTTGTTTCAGTAGCAGATATATGTAAATCAAAATCGCTCAAATGTCAACTGGCTTGCGCGAAAAGGAACATATCAAAGAAATATTTTCTTCCACGATTATTTGAAGGAAAACTAAAAGACCGTCAAAGAATTCATGAAAATAGAAAATCAAACACAGAAGGAATCTATAGCACAGGTTTAACAGAACTTGTTTACGACACTAGTCATCCAGAAGAATAAATAGTTTTGTAAACAAAATTCCATATCTGCCCTTCAGGTTCGTCCCAGGACTTTGAAATATATAAATCTATAAATATTCGATTCTTTCTGCGACAGATGTATTGTTATGTCACAATATTGTACCCCATCAGTCGTCCTTTTGTATTCCAACAATGGCGACGGTGATTCAATGTATGATATGTTACTTTCACGTAAGACGTTGTGGGATGCAGCAATTGCTTCTAAAGTTCCTGAAAATCTTTTTTCTGGCTTTGTCTCTTCGTTCTATGAATGATACAAATTAACCAGTGTCATCTCATTCATGACGCTGAAGCTAGCAGCAGATTCACAGCAGCGGATTCGAAAAAAACTATGGGTTTCAGCCATTAAAATTGCCAAAAACAGATTATTTGTATAAAATTTGTCTAAAAATGTTTATTTTTAATAAGAAATTAGCCGTTTACAGTTTTCTTGAATCCGCTGCTAGCTTCAGCGTCATATCTCATTCACACGAGTACATACTCTTGTTGTTTACCTTCGAAAGAATTTTAGATTCTGCGTCTGGAGAAAAAGATCAATATTAATAATGCGGCAAATTTTGGCAGTGACGAAGCAATGCGGAAAGGAAACCCAAAACTTTGAAACAAAGCGGTAAACTATTTTGAAGATGATTTATCAAGCTGCGAACTTCAAAAGGTGCACTATTACAGTTTATTTTAGATAATAATAACAATGGATGGCGATGATGATAAGTGGTAATAATAGCGATGACGTTGGCAAAAGTTAGGAACAGAAATTCAATATTTTATATCCTTATTATGTTTGACCCCATTTTTCGAGTCCATTATATCGACATTTGGTCTTTTGCCAGGTCTTATATCGTTGGTAATTTTTCACGGAGCAGGAATTGAAAGTTTATCGGGTAACGGTTCGGTTCGTCGACTGGCGAATTCACGTGACATTATTACGACGTCAGTAATAAATCAGGCTGATTTTACACCTTGAACTTTGCCGGCAGGTGGCACAATAAACGCTTACAATGTCTAGCCGCGAGTTAGATCGAAGGAGTGGGAAGAGCTTGCACGGAATTGGGATGGTGTGTGAGTGTGCACCAAGCGTGCGCCTACGTGCAAAGGTTGTACCAGAGCCTGACCGATGGCAATGAAAATGAAATGCAGGCCTTCACTTTGCCGCACTCCAGTATCGATTTTCCAACTCACTCGCGCAGCATATAAGTCCAGCATTTGGTGGGGGGAATTTTGAAAAATAAATATTTACGTTTCGAAAGGTGTCTTATTTAGCTTTTGGTTTAGAATCATCACGAGCAATTTAAGCCCGGCCAGGTGACAAATATTTGAAAGGGCCATTCGGATAAACATAACCTCATTTGGCATATGCGATCGCGTGCATTTTCGTCCATCACTTCCTGAAAATCTTCACGAATGGAATGCAATAGAAGAAAGGAGCATAGATCACGGCATCTGGGTCGAACGTAGATGAATCCCAATGGGGGTTCTACATCTCCGATTCGCGAAACCAGTGGCCTGTCGAGATGGGTGAGATTAAAAATGCCGAGACGGTTGCGAGGAACGCTTATTGTAACAAGGACATTGTAACAATCTTTTCCTAGAATGTTGATCAAACTGTTTCATCACTTGAACCCCTTTTAAGAAAAATAATACATTTATGTCAACAAATAATCCAGTCATCAATATATTTCTAAACCCACTTACAGAAACAGACTTTTTGTTGTGGAGTCCCTTTTATGTTTTTCTATTAACTGAAGGAGGAGGGTGTTTCGAAGTTGAAATTTGAGTTTCAGAAAGGGAAAATTGTCGGCCTGTGATACATTTGGTGAATGCCACTGGCTAATTTTTTGAGTTAACTTAGTGAGGCTAATGAATTAATGAGCTCAGTGGCTCCAGTATCGCCAGAAGCTCCCTACTCCTCATATTTCTTGGTGCCCCCACCCCTCTCACCACAGCGTACAGTCAACAGACGAAATTTTCGAAGGGAGGGGAGATATTAGCGCATGGGATGATGAAATGGAACTAGTTGACTAACTACGTGTTCTACGCCCAAACATTCGTTTAAAATGGTATAAATTGATTCGGGAGTCGTTAAAGGTTCATCGGCTACCTTACTAGAAATTAAATGACTACTTTCAGTCGTCATTCTTTTTCAATCAGCGATGTTGACGCCAGTTGAAGACGTCGATGAATGACCACCGCGAATTAATCTTCCACCAGATATCCACTGCTTTTGAAAGATTGTCCATTTAGGTTTTTGAAAAGTTGATTCATAGGAAGCCTTCGGCAATATCAGTGATTTGTATAACAAGTAACCTCTAAGTTTATATGTACTTAAGATAAATATAGTTCTAAAGAGATGCAAACATTTAGCTTTTAAAAGAAATTATTATTGCTGGAATGGATTTAATTCTTAAGAAAATAATTTTAATTTCATATTCGCGTGATGTGATGACAACAATTCAATTCCTGGGGGATAGGTTGACTGTGGTTATCAGTTTTGTGCTATCATCGTCATTAGCGGGTTATACTATTGATTCCTTTGATCCCGTGAACCTGAAACTGGCATCTAGAGTTGGCAGACGACCACTGCGATGCACTGGCGCAGAATCCGCAAACCACGCTAGATGATTTTTCGCGTTAATGGCGTATATAAAGGATCAAATAGTAGGTAAAATTGCGTTTTATACGAAATATCGTACCCTATGCTCAAATAAGACATTCCAAAAGAATCGATTTTGTCTTCCTCGCATGAACTCGCAAAAAAACTGATGCTTACTATAGTAAACAAACATAGTTCAATCTCGACGATTTTATTGCTCTTATTTATTTTTGAACAAGAAATGTTAACATAAACACAAGCATATTGTTATTGTTAACAAAAAATGTATAAATATTAAACAGATTGAAAGGTTTGAGTACTATTATTTTCGAGGTTACTCTTAAAGATTCGGAGATTAAAACTGAGATTTAGCCATCAGGAATTGCAATATGGCATCGAACTTAAAAATTTGCCAAGAAATGTAGAAATATTTAATCTTATGAATTTTATTTGATTGGTATTCTATTGAAACTATGGACAAAGGTGTATAAAACATTTAAATTACACGAAAAATATTTACTGTTATACCCTACGTCATTGGAACGACCTGTAAATGGCGGCACAATGAAGATTTTTTTGAAAAACATCTGAACGTTCTAACTCAAAATCTATGAGCGTCTTTATAAATACTAAGAATAAAATGATCTCCGAAATTCTCTGGGAATATACGGGAATTATTTTAGATTTTGTAAATTGAATTTTCCACAATTTTTTATTTAAATTGTTTAACAATTTTTAAAATATTAATACAAAATTGGAATAAATCGGTGCATTCTTCGATGAATCCTAAGCATTTTTTGTTGTTTGGCATATGGGAAGGATATTGGGAAAAGGATTTTCTTCCTCGGGAACTATACATTTTATAGAAAATTGCAAAATAACAAAAAAGGCCTGGAATTCATTAACCCATTAACGCCCAAGAGGACACAAATTTCACCAAGATTTTCGAAATATTTCTTGACATTAAAAACCAATTTAAAAAAATGTAGATAAAACATTTTCGACGTAAAATTGATCGATCTTTCCAAATCTGCTGTTAAAAAAGGAATTTTTTTCCACCATTTTGTCAGTTTCCAACTTTATTTTCAAAATGCTATCATGCACATTTCAAAGTTAAAAGTTGGAGGGCATGATATTTTCACCGATCAGTGATCTCCCTAGCCGTTAAAATGTCGATAAAAGAATATTTGTCAGTGGAAAAATCTGATTTTTTTGTGAAAAACGAAGCATAACTTTTTTGGAATGGGCTCGATTGATTTTTTAACAGCAGATTTGGAAAGATCGATCAATTTTACGTCGAAAATGTTTTATCTAACATTTTTTTATTTGTTTTTTAATGTCAAGAAATATTCCGAAAATCTTGGTGAAATGTATGTCCTCTTGGGCGTTAATGGGTTAAAGAACATACGAACATTTTTTTTATAAATTTGTTTAAAAAATGTAAAGAGAAAATGTTTAAAAATATCGTTTAAAAAATGGGAGGAAAAAATTCCGGTTTCTTGGTGATTTAAAAAAAACTCATAATTGATGAGTTATAGCATCCGGAAATTTTCTAAAAGAAATGTTCACTGTGACGTCATTTTGACGTCGTTCTAACGAAGTAGGAACATAAAAGTAAGTTTTTTTCTTAAAATTCAAATATTTTATCTAGTTTTGTTAACAGTTTCAATAGAACCCGAATATTCGAATACCTCGAAAAAATCCGTAGCAGACGATTAAAGAAAAAATAAATTTTCGTTATTTTAAATAGTTTAGTGGGGTTGTACTTTGTGTTACATACACGGTTAAATCTATAATTTCCAAGATAATCTAAAATAAATCTTTCACGTTTAAAATGGACTGTTACGAATCGGCTGATAGCTTCAGCGATAAATCAAAACCAAGGACACCATTGCATATCCTGGAAAAAATCGCAAAATTGCAGATATTATCTCATTTTTGGAGTTATTCCGTGATTTGCATAGCTTTTTACCCCAAACATAATTTTGTTTCCTCCAAATCAAAATTTTAATGTAATGACATAAGAAAACACCGGGACTTTATATATTTTGGAAAATTGTATGTTTCGGTGTGGTCATCTATTTCTCGTTGATAGTATCGATCGTGATTTCATTATTCGTGCTTATTATTCTATGGCCTTATTTCTCGAATGCCTGTTAGAGGATAATAAGCATTTTCCTAGAAGTAAAATTGGGACGTAAGGCTGTTGAGAAAACAAGTAAAATGAAAATTTAACTAAACAAAGATTAAATTCAAGTTGGGATCTTCATCATTTTTATTCAGAGAAATTGTTTCGAGGTATCGTTTTGATTTTAGGTTATTATAGTTACATAAATAAAAAAAGTGGTATTTTTAAAGGTGCTCTCTAAATTTTTCGGAGTAAGAATTTCACCCTGGTGAAACTAAGAAAATCACTGCAATAAGAGTGGATTTAGTGAAATGTGACTCGAAAAAGAATTGATATTTTCACTCTTTTAAGAGTCGAAATTTTCACTCTTATTATAATAGTCTAGGGGTCACCAAGATACTGGCGGGTGTCCAAAATTTGTCGGCTAATATACCCCAAATTCGATGTTAGAATGTTCTAAAATGCTGGAAATAATGTTGAAGACTATAAGAATTAATTTATATGTATGGATGAGATGTAAGTAACTCAGCCGCCCGCCGCTAGGAGCATTTGCGACTCTCTCGGTTCTATTTTACTCTCGTTATGGAAACGTATTTCTATTTTGTATATTAGACGACTTGAAGGAGCGTTTCGATACTACACATCTTATTTAATATATCTGACAGATATGTATAGGCATTCATATATATTGTTTGTGACATTTGCAGCACTTTGCAGCTTTTTATTTGAATATTCCCTAATATTACGAAGAAACAAAATATTTGCATTTAAAAAATCTCGATGAAATAAAAGTTTCAAACACGGTCACTGCATTAGAGTGATTTATTCACTGTTAGAATGGAGTGAAATAATGTCACTCTTTGTAAATATGAATTTTTACACAAATCAGAGTTGCTCGGTATGCAATGCCACTTAGGGCCGATTTTACCAACTCCAGTTAAAAGTTAATCAGTGATTAACGTCAGTTTAACCCCTCGTTATTGGTCGGTTATGGATTTAATCATCGATTAAGTTTTAATCGGATTTGGTGAAATCGGCCCTTAGAGGAAAAAATCACTCCAGTAGAGTGACTTTTCAGTCTAAGGAGTTTGTAGAGCGTTGTAATTACATTGAAACTGCACGTTTGCTAAAATTTTGTAGGAATTCATCAGAAACATAGGAATGCATAATTCAATTAAATTCAAAAGGTTTTGAAATTGTACAGTTTCTGCTTCATTTGAGTATTTTACATTGTTAATTGGCGCCATTGCCGATTACTTTTATGTAGTCATTTGTCGTTTTAAACAAAGCTATACTTAGATTTTCTCTTTCGCATTGTTTACCACAAAATAACCCGCATAACATGTAAATATTTTACTTTGGTTGGAAAGAGTGGGATACACTATGATATCTACTACGGAGAAGAAAAAAAAAGTCTTTTAAATTTGACCCTTTCAATTGGTAATTTTGGGACAGACTTTCAGAATGAGAAAAATTGCCATTTTTTCTGATAAAAATTACTATAAGTTCTTGCAATTTTTACTATTCAGACAGTAGTCCAGTAATTTGTCACAAAAAAATGAAATTTTCTTCATTCTACCAGTCTGTCCCAAAATTACCGTTTCAAATGGTAAAATTTCTAAGAAAATGTTTCTGTGTGTACTTTTGATTTCACTATTAATAAGAACGGAAAATTAATATATAAAAAATGTTTTAAAACGTAAAAGGAAATCTTAGTAATATCTTAAGTGATGTCACTCTTTATGGAGTGAACAACCACACTATTTCTCTTGAGTGATTAAATTTTCACTAGAAAGTGAATCGCAGTCTTAGAAATTTAGAATATTTTTAAAAATGTCAATATTCGAAAAATTTGATAATTTCAGGAATAAAACTCCAAAAGAATATTTCTACTGTAGTTTTAAAGGCGCGAGTTTCGATTTTTCCAAGGGCTTCATTCACGTTTACTATTCAGGTTACATTTAGTAACAGACCAATCGATGATCACGACATTGAGCGTTGTGCATATGTTAAATGGAATCAGAGCAATAATGCACGGAAAGTTCTATAAATATCAGAAGTCAGAACGATTGGATTTGACATGTTAATAATTAGTTTACTATTAGTACTAAGTTTCTACTTAGTAGGACTCGTATAGGCCTGTTCATTAATGCAAACTGCTGTAGCAGCCAGTGGACATAGTACGAAATATTATATGAAAAAGTGACTTTCTTTGCAATACAATAATTTCAGAATGAAGTTGACTATCACAATTTTCACTTTTTTTTTATCAATTTTCACAATTTAAAACCAGTCAAAACTAAGCTCGATGAGCTTCAACCGAGCTTCAACCTAAAACTAACCCCGTCCAGTTTATTTTTGATATTATTTTGGTGACGTATTTTAAGATGAAAATGAAAATAATCGGTGAATGGAAACTTAAATTCTATCAATTTTTTTAGGTGGTTAGACATATTTTCTTTAAAATAAAGACGAACAAAATATTTATTAATTTAGAAGATATATTTTGATATTAAAAAATGTTCTGTATAAAAGAAAATAATTCTAAAAGTGAGCTTTTCTTCGGTTTTTTATAACTCTTTTGCAAGTCATTTAACTCTAAGATAATCTATTGTTTTTACAGAAATATTGTCCTTTAACGTTCAGTTTTGATAAAAAATAAATTGAAATTCGTCTTCGTTTATTTGGTGAAATTTCACTGTTATCTATTACTGCTACATTCACTCTAAAATCCTTAAAGTGAAAATTCACTGCATAACAGTGAAATATCACTTTTAAATATAGTGCCGATTGGACCCCTCCCCTAAAAGTGAAAATTCACTTTATTGAACACTGGATTTTTTCACTGCATGTAAAAGTGAAAATATCACTTTATAGAAAGTGAAATTTCACTGTAAGCAGAAGCGAATATTTAATATATGTCTAATATTATTTACATATTTTAGGATAACATATGTATTTCGGATAAACATTCATCAACTAATTTCCAAAGATTACCGACTATCGATGTCTATTATCCCATTCGGTAATCCAAAACAACGAGTGGTGCTGGTATGATGTATTTAGAACGCGTAATTAATCGCATTTCACCGCTTGCGAGAATGACACTGCATAGGGTGGATGTGTTGGATACGATACATATGCGCCACCAAACGGCGAGCCGCACGCACTGTGTCATACGGTGAATTTCGACACGGATTCTAACCTCACCTTTGAGTGTGAGTGAACAATCTCACTGTATTTAATACAGTAAATATTTCACTTTTAGAACCGTGAAATTTTCACCTTAGTACAAGTGAAAGTCACTGTATTGCAGTGAAATACCGAAAAACGGCATTTCACTTTAAGTAAAAGTGACATTTTGACTTTTAGAGTGTTACTATTCTTTGTTAAACCATGTAAATGTCGTTGCTTAATGTCATTACAATTTGTAAAATAAATGAAAATTAATAACCACTTCAATGTTATACTGAAACAAACATTCAAAACACTAACATTTTGTGTTTAAGGGGATTCTAAAGTAGTCCGCCGGTAAGGTAGGAAATTTCACTAAAAACATAAATTAAAGATAACTGAATAACATTTTAAAAATTCGTGCTCTATAAAAGCAATTCTAACTTTTTTAGGCGGTTTCTTAGAACATGCCAAAGATATTAATTCAGAACTAACCGAGAATTTTCGGAAATAAATAAAAATCTGCCGGATTCTCTAGAGAGTGAAATTCTCATGAGTGAAATAGAGTGCTCACTCTAAAATGAGTGAAAGACCATTCGAAAGGAGTACAGAAATTTACTCCAGCGTTATAATAAAAGCAAGTGTCTTAACTTCAAACATGTCTGAATACTTGGAATACGAAGTTTTAAATGTCACAAGAAAACGAATATTCATTTAAGATGCTTATGAGTAAATTTAAAATAGTAATTTATTAGATAAATAAAATACACCGATACGATTTTCACTACAAAACGTGAATAAAAAATGACCGAATCGATTTTCCAAAATTCTCGCTCTGTAAGGGCAATTTTAAGTAGAAAATGCCAAAAAAATTAATTGAGAACTGAACGAGAATTTTCGGAAATAAGTGATGTTTATTTATTTCCGAAAATTCTGGGTCAGTTTTCAATTAATATATTTTACATTTTGTAGGATGCAATCCGTAGTCATTAGAATTTCCCTTACAGAACCCGAATTTTGAAAAATCGATTCAGTCATTTTTTATTTACGTTTTTTAGTGAAAATTCCTACCATGTTGAATTTACAATTAAGCCACCGTAAGTTATTTTTTTTTCAAAAACCCTGTAATGTTTACCGTTTGTTTAACAACAATAATTGTGTTAAAAAATGAATTGTAGACAATTTTTGAAATGTTGTAACAAATGTTCTATTATTTTTGTATTATTCTCTTCACATTTTAGATAACATCTTATTCCAACGTAGGAAAATAATGTTTCTTAGAAACAGAATGGTACATTGAAAAATTAATATTCCGTGTTAAAAATGGTGTTTCAAAATGCAATTTAACATTTTTGTGGGTCGTTGTATTCATTGTTGAGTAGTTACGGTGAGAAAAAGAAAAACTCTTATGGGCTCTGACGTTCTGATGACCTAATGATACGCTGAAAGACTTTTTGTTTGAAAATCCGTTAGAAAGTGGAGATTTTTTTTTATTTTTTAATCCGTAAAAGTGAGAGACAAATGTAAACTTTGTAAACAAACAAAATAAGAAGGATGCACGTTTAAAACCACAACGATAAATAATTTTGCAAAAAAAAGCTTCAATACTTTTACAGAATATTTTAAAATACATGTCAAACTTGAACAAAATCACAACATTTTATTTCAAACATTAATATGGTTTACTGAAATTTTTTTATTTCGATTTTAAATAAAAAATTGAGATAATCCACCTGAAATTTCCCAATAAAAGTGATAAATTTCGTCTGATGAAGCTGATGATCCAATTTGTATAAGGAACTTCTATCAAATATGAAAAGAAATTAAGTTCCTTCGAGTAGCGCTAGGTGTCGTCCCAATCCAAAAATGAATTCGTACAACATATCGTTAAATAACGATTCTTATGAATGAAAAATATAAGAAGTGAGATATCAAAGTAAAATTTTGGCAAATGGATAAGGAATATTATGTTTGTCGACGTTTCTCCACTTCCATTACAATATACGAGCACCTTTCGTGATTTTACTTTTGGGTTTTTGAGCGCCATCTAGCGCCCTAAAGACTTAATACGTTATTTTCAACTTATTTTGTCATAGTGTTGTTTCAATGCATACGAGTATGTAACAAATATTGCAAAGCAAATGAATCGGTCCATGCAAAAAGGGCACTAAGTCCATATAGATAGTTGTTGAGAAAACGCAAAAAACTGATTTACTTTTCTTACAGAATGAAAAATGAAAATATTATTTAATAGAATTGTTGCTGTTATGCACTTACAATAGTACAAATATCGTTCTATGCTTAAAGTTAAAGAGGATTTTTAATAATTATAAAAAATATCAGTGGACTTAGGTCCCTTTTTGCATGAATCACGAGTAACATGAAAAAAAAGTAATAATTTTATAGCACAGCTAACTAATTTATTTGCAAAAGTATAATACAATGTAAAATTGCATTTTGCAGTTTATTAAGAACTAAATTCATTATCTTTTTCATCAGTAACAGTAGGCCATTCGATCAGGGAATTGTAGAAACCTAGATATTTATCTGGTATATATTGTTGTAATTTTAACCGACGGTTGTTAATTAACAGATGTTAAATTATAACAGTTCCGAAAGATTATTGTTATTTGTAAATACAGTGAGTATGTGTGTAATAATCAGTAAACAAATCTCTCTTAATACGAATAAGTTTAAATTATTCATATTTAATATTTCAATACTAAACATTGTGGTAACATGATTTTCGTATATGTTAACATAACTATATTTACCAATATGGATAGTATACAAAACTGGTACAGTATTTGGTGTTCACCAGTGTAGTTGTAACTATTACAACTACAACGCGTATCCTACAATATATCTTACATGACAATTTATAGTGGTAAAATATATACGACATGTATTTATTGGCACATATTTTACCGCAACAAGTAGTATTAAATACTATCTTTTACTACATTTTTTTCTCAGTGTAAATAATACCCGATATAAAAAAATGTCACTTCCAATTTATGCAAAAAGGGACCTAAGTCCTGGACTTAGGACCCATTTTGCATAAATCGGACATCAGGAAATGAAGATTAATAATTTTAATAAGTGCCAAATGAAAGACCGGAGCCTCCAAAGGTAGAAGTTATTATTATCTCAATTTACCGAAAAATGGACTTAGTTGCCCTTTTTGCATGGACCTATTCAAATGCCACAAGCCGAAAAAAATACTTCCAGTGTTTATTCTCTTACAATGTAGGTAAGATTTTATTTTACTTTTCCGGTTGTACAATGTAGTTTCGAAGTCGTGTTATTCTCCAACTTACTTATGGAGAATGTACTTGCCTTACAAGAATTTTAAATAAGTTAAGCTAACTTCTTTAACCGCATAAAATTACTACTACGATTTCAAAGTTACAAGAGAATCCCTACATAGGATTTCGAAAGTTCCCATCGATACGGCAAATACGTGCGCGGTAAGTTTTCGAAATTTGAGAATGACGTCACGGAGCTCTATTGTGGTACTGTATGCGATAGTTGGTAGAATAGTTGCTGGGTAAATGCGCAGATATTCTATTACCCGAGACTACAATGTCGGTCGTTTACATAAGTTGTATCATAAAGTTTTACGCACATATTGAAGTGACGAAACATTCGCTTCAAGTCGCGGCGCTACGTCGACCCAGAAAAAGAGTCGAAGCCTCTTATTCGCAACTTGCGCTCATTTTCCCGAGATCGATGACCGGGAATCGACATGGTTAAAGGAGTCAGTGATTTCAAGACCATTTTGCGATCATTTCATAGGATTTTTTCAAAAAAAAAAATGGTAACTTTTGTGTAAAAAGTAAATCAAGACCTAAAATAAAGAGAAAAACGTGAAATTAATAAAACAAAGCAAAGGTAGGAAAGGTAACATGTCACTAAAGTTAAAAAGTAAAGTTTAAGGGGATTCTAAAGTGCTCAGCCGGTAAGGTGTAAAGTTTTACAAAAAAAAAACGTAAATAAAAAATTACTGAATCGGCTGTTCAAAATTCACGCTCTGTAAAGGCAATTGTAAATACTATAAAAGCTTTCCTACAAAATACCAAAGACATTAATTAAGAGCTGACCGAGAATTATCGAAAATAAATAAAAACACTTACTTCCGAAAATTGTATATCAGTTTCCAATTAATGTCTTTCGTATTTTCTAAGAAACCGTCTATAGTAATTGCCTTTACACAGTCCGGAATTTGAAACCGTTATCAAATCATCTTTAATTTATGTTTTTTAGTGAAATATCCTACCGGCGGACCACTTTAGGACCCCCTTAATAGAATGACGCTTGAGAAAGATGAACCACGAGGTGGCAGCACGAGGCTCAGCTTGTGCGAAAAAACGTCTTAATGGTGATTATACACATAAAAGTGAGGTTAGGTTCAATTGTGAATTGTCAACAATAATTGCGGATTACTTCATTAAGTATCAAATCCATCGGAATTTTATGAAGACTTTCAGTATTTTTTAGCATAAATATATAAAAAAAAAGTTTTTCGACATAATTGTTACCGTATCTCTTAAAATTGATTGTCAAAACGCATTTTGTAAATAAAACATAAACGTACACTTGACGTTAAAGGAATCTGTCAAAATATATTTTTTAATTTATTGTCTTACTAATAAAATGGTAGACGGGACGAAATATTTGCACGTTTTACAAAATTGCAGTATATCGAATAGGAAATTCATCCTATTTAGATAAAACCAATTACAAAATTAAATTCAAGATGGCAGATTTAATACGGCGGATCTAAAATATAAATATTCATAGATATTTATGATTTTCGGTAACATTACGGCTTTTGTTCGGTGATTTCGAATTTATGGTAAAATTTTTTAAATTGAAGATGACGAATTCAAAATGGCGCGCAACATATCTAAAATTAGATGATGCAAATCACAAAAAATGTCGTCGAATTATAAGAAAAATTGTCAAGAAAAGTGTTTGATATAATTTTCAATGCGAAAATAATATTACTTAGAATAATTATTATCAAACAGATATAACCCACACGCCGCTCGCGAACGAAGAGAGGCGAAGCTAAATCGGTTATTTTCGGAAGTAGTCGTGCAAAATCGGACGTAACTCAGGGCTATTGGCGACGTCCTGCGGATTAGTTCGTGTACGTTGGTGGGGGAACAGTCGAAGACTCCTTAACCCTTTAAGGACCGAATGTACATAAATTTAACCTGAAGTTTGACAGTACCTTTTAGCATTAAAACGTAATGGAAAAAATTTCGGAATATATGTTTTTTATTGCCCAAAGCCCGCTCTTTCGGATGGTATATCGAAAAAAGCCGCAAATTTAAAAATAAACAAACTGCAAGCATTTATTTTACAAAAATCATGATTTTTTTAGTTTTTTTTCACATTTCGTTATTTTTTTATAATTTTCCGCATTAGAATATCTCAGATGGGTATAAATATCGTGACAAATATGTTTGGGCGATAAGATAGGACTAATGAAAAAAGTTAATTTTCAAAATGGCGGCTCAAAAGTGACTACCAACGTCGATTTTTTTTTCAAAATCATAATGGCGTATACTCAATCGACTGATGCGAATGAAATGACTTGAAACTTGGCACTCGGGGGTTTTTGGGGTCGCAGAGCCCGAATTCGAAGTTACTTTTCTGAAATTCAAAATCGAAATCGAACAATGTTATCCCCAAATTGAAATAAAATTCAATTTTAAATATCAAACAACCTGTAATTTGTAACCAACTACGCAAAAAAAAACTTCCATGAGTTCCACGTTTGAATCCGACATAATGGAGCTGCTATTTTGAATTTTTGAAAACTAACTTCGAATTCGGGCTCTGCGACCCCAAAAACCCCCGAGTGCCAAGTTTCATTCGCGTCAGTCGATTGAGTATACGCAATTATGATTTTGAAAAAAAAATCGACGTTGGTAGTTACTTTTGAGCCGCCATTTTGAAAATTAACTTTTTTCATTAGTCCTATCTTATCGCCCAAACATATTTGTCACGATATTTATACCCATCTGAGATATTCTAATGCGGAAAATTATAAAAAAATAACGAAATGTGAAAAAAAACCTAAAAAAATCATGGTTTTTGTTAAATAAATGCTTGTAGTTTGTTTAATTTTAAATTTGCGGCTTTTTTCGATACACCATCTGAAAGAGCGGGCTTTGGGCAATAAAAAACATGTATTCCGAAATTTTTTCCATTACGTTTTAATGCTAAAAGGTACTGTCAAACTTCAGGTTAAATTTATGTACATTCGGTCCTTAAAGGGTTAAGAGGGTTCTAAAGTTTTCCGTCGATACGATAGGAATTTACTTTAAAAAACATAAATTAAAAATGTCTTCTGTATATTTAGTAATTAACACATTCAGATGATTTTTTGGGTTTATCGATATGCTCCAATCATCCTATAACACAGGTCAATATGGTTTTGTTGTTGGGAAGATGTGGGTCATTTCCGACGTAATTTTGTGAGTAAAATCCGAATCCGAAGTCAGAAATGGCCCATCACGTCAGGATTTTGAGATATTTGAGGTTATATACTCGAAAAACGCGTTTTTTCCTATTTTTGAGGTTATGTACAGAAGACACAATATTTTTAGGAGTTTTTCCTTTCGTTGGATCATATGGTACTACTCTTTTTCTTTAATATGAGAGGCGCATAATTCCATTACGACTTTTCTTCACCAAGATACGCCAATTTGAAATTACGATGTACATGTAAACAAATTTACCTTGAAATGCCCTTAGAGAACAAGCTCAAGGTCAAATTTAATGTCATGAAACCTATATAAATATAAACAACTATATAAAATATGGATATTTCTAACTAAAAACCCGTTTCAATATTGAGACTTTTTTATACTTTATTGTTTATTTAGCCATTTTGGATCCGCGTTCTTGAATTAAAAAATTTGAATATCTTGACTTCAAATTCGTATTTGGCAATGTCAAATATCACCAGTAAAAATTGTCAAATGAAAATACCAGTAAAAAATATCTGTCTCAAAGTATTTAAAGCATTTTCTCACGACATTAATGGGATATATCTCGTAATTTCAAAATGGCTGTAACTTTATAAGAAGCGATCGTCGGTGATCGAATAAAACCTCATTTTGAAGAGTAAAGGTAGTACTAAAAGATGCAAATAGTACAGAAGGCTAAACAAAATTGTTGCATTCTGTACGTAACCTCAAACATGGCAAAATAACGGGTTTTTTAATCCATAACCTCAAATATCTTAAAACCCTGATGTGACGGACCAATTCTGACTTCGGGTTCCGATTCTACGCACACAATCACATCGGAAAAGACCCACAGCTTCCCAACAACATCCATGATTTTTGTTGGCCTGTTTAATCAATTTTGGTCAAACATTTAAAAATGTTCAAATCCGATTTTCATATAGGCCACGAGAAACAGGTTCCGAGAAGTTACAGAAAAATTGCATTTATTCATTAGAAAAGTAGAACTGAATTAATTGAAATGGGATCTGAAGTTCTGTATAGTGAAATTTCAATTTAACCAGGTTGGTAAAAGAAGAAGGCCCCTGCGCATCGTGTTAAAATATAGAATACAGGGGCCATCTATGTACCACATTCAACTGCGCATATCTCCGTACAAAATATCGTATCCAGCCGAATTTTTTTTTTGTTTTTAAGATAATTTTATGCCATTTTACATTAATTTATCAGAATAAAGCTAATTTGAACTCCATAACGGAAATAGGAAAAACTTTTGTAAAGCAACTGAAAAATCTCTAAAACTATGCTCCTACGAAGGGACTCCAAGGTTAAAGGGTTACGAAAGCTTGCAATCTATCCATGTAGGTCAAAAGTCGACGAATAGCAGCTAACCTACTTGTAATCTTCGCGTACGAAGACGTAAATTTACTTTTTGTACTGAACTCCTTCACGATGATTAAACTGGACGGAAGTCTGCGCGTCGGACAGGTTTAGTGGATTTATAGTCTTAAAAACGTGCTTTAATGAACACTTTTTGACGTACATTCTTTTCCATGTGAATATTATCAGTGGCTTAGAGAAAAATCACGAGAGTATCGATAACGTTTGTGAATGAATTCATCAATTACAGTGACGTTGTTATTGATAGCAATGAAAATAGATATTGCCTACTTAATATTGTTTTTAATCGAAGCAAAGATAACAAAATGTTTATGACTTTCATTTCATATACAACGTAAACACTATAAATTGATATGAACTAAGACTATTTTTGTTAGGAAAAGTGACAGCTGAAGCTTCTAATGATTTTTTTTTTCAAATCTATAAATGTGATTTTACATTCGTTTCTTAGTTTACAAACATAAACACGATATTGAAGATGCTTTTATTAGACAGATTAGATGGAATTTTGTAACATTGTAATTGTCATTTTTTAGCGGTTTCTCCTTTGAAGTCTGAGAGATGTTGGGGAAATACTGGAAAAACAAATTGTTGTAATTCTGAAAATTTTTGTTTATTAAAATTTAATTTTCGAAAAGATGGTACGCTCGGGATTTGAACCTGGGACCTTTCGAAACTACCAAATAGTTTTGTTTCGTAATTTTAACAATTATTTGTAGAATAGAAAAAATTTTTCGCAAATGCAGTAGTGTATTTAATAAATTTGGTATACAATTTTTATGAGTGGTGTAATCGGATTTAAAAGACCAGTATTAAGCTATTAGACGGATTACTTAGTATGTAATTATTGTCACTTACGTCACGCCGCTTTCGTATTGGGATTCTTTTCGACTCTCATTCACTTTCGTCCACTGCTTTGTTAATTCATATTCGTGACTTGCATGAGTAAGCATATTATTTCATCAATAGTGGTTAGCACAAAAGAACACGGCATTATAATCGTGTGCATGAACGTGGAATGAAATAGAATTATGTACAGAAAAAATATGGTACAGTTACGACCACACGTCAACTAAAGTAAATAGTTAATTAAATCCTAACTATATTTATAGTTATCACGGTGTAAGTCCTAAATATATACATGTATCTTTAGCGTAGTACACGGAGAAAAATGACTCCGCTGGATTAGCTGATTCATATCAGCTAAAATTTTCGGTTGGAATTGCCGAAAATATATGCAATTTTAGCTGTTTTGATTTCGCTAATGTAGCCTTAACCCTACTCAATTCACGCCTAGCTCTAAATTTCCGCTACATTAGCAGATTTGTTCCGTTAAATTTGCGGACTTTTTCAGTAAATTTAGCTGAAATTATCGGCTATCCCTAACGGAATTCCAACAGCTGTCCCTAATAGGGGGATAAAATTGGTAGAATCTGCGGATTTTTCGGCTGATTTTGCTGATTATTTTTCTCCGTGTATGCTTATAACAACCGAAACTGTACAGTATTTTGTCGACTATATTAGTCAGAAAAGTTCTGTGCTTGAGCCATGGTGAATGTTGCAGCATGTACAATTTTATTATACTGTGAAAAATGTTATACTACCAAACTTTCTCCCATATATGCACCAGAAATTGCGTACTGTTTACCGCAACGAAACCCATTCCTGTAACGGGCGCGAAAGCAGCGGCCGCAAAGCTGAAATATCCACCAACGCTCCTAGCGGCGATACGAATAACTACATTACATGCATGTTATACCGACTTATTTCTAAATTTCCCTATCTTTATATAATTTCATAGTTTACTTGACTAAATTGTCAATATAATATGCATTACAAATTGTACTCGTTTACATTATCTCTTTACCAGTTCCGGAAAAACTTCCATCCATTCTCATACAAAAATGGCATACAGTAATTTTTGTATGGTAACGCGAGTGTGTCTTTAAATTATCGTCCATAATGGTCAAATTTACTATTGCAATAGTAAAGTTTCCTAGGTTATGCCACTGCCACTCCCCTTGTAGAAGCCAGCTGACGGCGGAGGGTTGAATTTATAGGATCACAAGGAAAAATTTTCAAGGGCAAATCCTAAAATAATGATAGGAAAAGATATCAGGAAGTTACCCAAAACACTAACTAATAACAACAAATTAAATTTCGCATATTTTACCCTAAAAGTAAATAACATTACGGATATATTTCGTACTCTTTATTGTATTGTTACTCCTTCCTAGATTTGACCTTGACCATGTCCTTGAGTGTAAACCGAAGGTCAAATTCATCACTTCTAATGGAAACTAATATTTTTTACTATCATAATGTAAAGAGGGGGTTATTTTACGTTACACTTTGACCTTGGTAATGACCTTGAGCATAATTTTGAAAGTATTTCAAGTCGAATCTAAGGTCACGATTGTAATGGATTGGATAATGTATGTTAGAAGATTATTATAATAAAATTTTGATACTGTTTTTTTTTTCTGTACATCAAACTGAATATTATAACACTATTACTCGAAATTATTATAACAGCTTATAATTCTATGCATAATTGTATATAAACGTAAAATTAGAGATGTAACGCGATACAATAATACAATAATACTCTCACATACACCCCCCTTCCCCTACAAAAAAAGCAATCACTTTTGCCATACATAAGCCAAAATGTATTAAACTTCAAAGTTTAATATCTTTGCGAAAAATTTCGTAGCTTAAAAACTCGAACGGCATTTCACAGGTTTTAGCAATAGTTTTCATCTAAAGAGAGACAACATTGAAAAGTCGCAAAATTCACATTTTTATGAATAAAAAGCCAACAAGAAAAATTCGATATTTTTTATCTTTAGTTAACTGTTTGCAAATTTGAAACGATTAATAGCAGGGTAATGAAACTAACGGAGTTTTAAAGATATGCCTGTTAGCCTTAAAATGATTGCCCGCCCATTTTTTGCGGCTTTTTTGACCGGAGTTATGACTATTTTTATACAAAAACATTATTTTTTTATTTTCTTATGATCTCGTAAACTAAGAGGGATAAAAAAAAATGTAAAAACTACTTATTTCTTATCGTTGACACTACTAACTGTCAGTACAGAGTTAGTACTGATTTAATACCGAGTATAGTACTGGCTACTTTTACTGGATTAGTGCTCTTATACTCCGGCAGTTGGACGTTACTTCTTACTAATGTCACTACTGGCAGTCAGTATTGTGACAGTACTAATGTGCTCCGTCAGTCAGTACTCGCATATTAGCGAATACAGTGCTGGCTGCCTGTAGTGAGTCAGTACTTTGACGGTGTTGTTGAAAGTAATAATTTATTGTCGCAAATAGTACTGGATACCAGTACTAGATCAGCTCTTCTCCTGTATAATGTCAGTAGTGACTGATTTTTGTTAATCCGTACGGTTTGCAAGTACTGGGTTAGTATCTCCCCCTATTTCTACGAAGGTTACAGCGACATTTACGTTCTGTGAGAGATAATACAAGAGATAGTAGCAATCTCTAAGGATGTGGTCATTTTTCATAATTTACAATTTTTCTTATAAATTACTAAGAGTATTAATACAATTCAAAATGTTATTTCCAAGTGTTCAGTTCAGTAAACTGAAATTGATCAAAGAGAAAAGATAAGTGAAATGCAATTCTCGGATACCTCAAAGTCCATATCGGTTCGTTACGTTTCCTCGAGAGTGTCACAATTCCGCACGTGTTAATTAAACTATTAGACGTCGTTGGTGGTAACGCGACTAATTAGTGAAATTGCTGCTCTATCAAGTCACACATTATAATGGTAAATAAATAGTGCGAAAAGTAATTTCTCTCAACAGGTTGGAGCGCTAGGAAGTGCAAATTTGTATTATAAAAATCGTTTATTATCTAATATTCGTTAAAAGTAAAGGTTTTATTTTCTTGAAATGTGTTTTAACCCATGCCGTCTCAGAGATATTTTTGTTGTTAATTTAACTAAGAGGAAACTGGGTTAATATTCTCATAAAAATGTCCTAGTCTACTATTTTCTACTCTCTACATCTGAATTAGTTAAAAACTACCAATAAGAAAATGAGCAGTGAGTCACCAATTGAATTATAGTAATCATTTTTGCTAATAAAATGCTAAAACCGCTAATTTATTGCTAATTCTACAAGTCAATATCTACTTGTACTATTTGTCAGTAAAAACGTACTAATTGATGATAACCCACTTTTCGCTGTAGATAAGTCGTTTTTGATTAATTCAAATTTAGAGAGTAGGATGCTCTTTCGATTGGTGTAGTTAATATTGCATTTAAATAACCCGTAAATAAAAAATGGCGACTTTTAAGTAAAAAGTGTAATGGAAATTATTTCGGGAATCAACCAAAACAGCATAAAATTTTCCAAGTTATATTAAGCATGTTGTTTTCGTCTAAAGTCACCCTAACCTCTAAAAATATGTCAAATTCTGGTCTCGTTTAACATATTTATTGATAAACACGAAATTCATAGAAAAATACGGATGTTCAAAAATAGCTATTCGTTACTACGACCTTCGATTTGTAAAATTCAAAATGGCGCATACGATATGGCCGATAAAAAATAAAAAAAAAACTCTCTAGTTTCACCTGAAATGCTCTGTAATTATTTAACGATGATTCGTATTTTTATTTTTACTCTTGAGCATTGAATTTACGCTGCATCAGTAAACATTTCATTTTTTCGCGAAATGGACGCTAAAAGTCTAATAAAATAGTATATACATGTGAATTATTTGTGCCACACATTTAATTGTGGGTTGTGAGAATATGAATATCCATCTCTTGAATTCCGTAAATTCTGAACTTATTTACGGCCGCCGATAAGGTAGGATTTTACACTAAAAAACGTAAATTAAAAATCACTGAATAAAATTGTCAAAATTTAGACTCTTTAAATGAAATTATCATTACTATAAATAGTATCCTAGAAAAGACCACCTAAATGAATTGAGAACTGGCCGAGAATTTTCGGAAATAAATGATTTTTATTTATTTCTGAAAATTCTTGGTCAGTCATTTATAAATCTATGAAATCTTAACTAAACAAAATCTACACTGAGAAAATTATTACCCATATTGGGTAGATGAAGAAATTTTCTACATTTTCATGAAATAATTCTGGAATTTTTTTGCTTATGAAACTTTACAATTTTGTATCCCGTTTAAATAGAAACGATATGGCTTAATATCACATATTAAGGATCTTCTAAATGTTCAAACCACAGCATCACATTATAGCTTAAAATATTAAAATTAAAAAAAAACAATCGATCTTGATGAAATTCGTTTTGTAGTAAATGACATTACCGACTTAGCTACTTTGCGGTACACATTTTTGTAATTAACAGTTTTTTAAGAAAATTTTGATACAGGGGTTTTCGTAGATAACGATTGCGAATCTGAACTCAGATTTTGAAAAGTCAAAATGGCGGATCCAATTTTAGCGAAATCCGGTAATGTGTCTATTTTCGGCGCCATCTTGGATCCGCCATTTTGAATTTTCAAAGTCTCAGCTCAGATTCGTAATCAGAGACCTCATAAATCCTAGTATAGAATAATCTATGTTAGGACAAATCCAATTAAGCATTTATTTCCGACTCAATTTCGTTATTTTAATAAATTTTTCGATTTTTTATAATGTGATGAAACTTCTTGGAATTTGTCGGTCACGTGTAAACGAATGTTTGAGCAAAAGGTAAATAAATAAATAAAAGGCTTCATTCCAGGGCAAGGATGTCATTAGCTCTGATGAAGAGCACAAAATGACATCCTGGTGCGAAACGCATTTTCACAATAGTTCCATTTTTAAGCGCTAGAGGGATGTGTTCTCTGTTAATATCAAACGTTAATGTAAAATATTAATATAAGACGATTATAAAATAACACGTTCGACGTGAACTGATATCTCAATTACTTCTGTTTACTTATTTATTTACCTTTTACTAAAGTCAAGAAATTAACATACTATACATTAATGACGATTTTTATTCGTTACATTTAATAGTTCTAGAAACTTGCCCATATATATAAATAAAGTGAATTATCAAAAACCGAGAAATTTGTTGCATTTTACATTAATGTTTATAATATTTTCATGTGATTTTTTGATCTAAAATTGTTAAATAATAGTAATCACTGTTTTTTAGAAAATCCTTTATATCAATCCAGAACACGGGATGAAAATCTATCCTTTTAGAGGAACAAAAAACAGATATATCGCCATACGATTTATGGACCACTCGAGGGTTTTGTGCGTGCGCAACGAAATAATTCACGAAACTCAAAAGCAGATTGCAGAGAGACAAAAATATGTCTAAAAGCATCTACGTCAAAGTAATCGGACAATCACCTCAGCAATATCAAAGTTTCGGAGAGTATTTCTAATTCTGAACTTGACCAACGCAATCTCACTTCAAGTAAAAGAATTGGTTCAATTTTAAGTGTTTGATATTTTCGAATTAATCGTGGATTCGTTTAAGGGAAGATTATTTTATTCGTAACGATGAAATAATCGACAATTGAACATTTTCCTCCTTATGTTCTCGAGAATTATTTTTTATTTCAAAGGAAGCCTCAGAACTGTAAAAAACAAAAAACATGATTTTTCAGTTTCAATGTTCCAATTTTAATAAACAATGCAGCAAAGAAATAGTTTTATTAACCCATTAAGTCGAGAAGACGCACATTTTTTAGTTGATTTTCACCGTTCATTTTCAAAAAGTAATAACATTAATATTGACTTGAATATTAGTATAATAGCCAACCCTACCATTTACGGGTATGCTCTTTCACTTGGCGAGGTCAAAATTGAATTTAAATTGGTTCAAAAATGAATATGGTGTATTTTAAATAAAAAATGAACAGTTTCGTGTATTTCATTTTTTAGATCAGTAAATTTGCGGGATCGATACCTGTTTGCAACCAAAATTGTAAAAAATCTATGAACATCAACTAGAAATGTTGTTGTTTGGTCCTAAGTAACTTAACCTTTTCAAAACTTATGTCGAAAAAATGAACCTTCTTTGATCAATTATGAATATTATAAATCGAAATTCGTAACTCTAGCATGATTTGAGTTCTTTCGTGAAATTTTGTCGGCCATTCGGATATGCCATCTTGAATTTTAACAATCTAACCTTAGATTCGCGACTTTCAAAACCTCTGTATTCACATTTTCCCGCGATTTTGAAGCATTTTCTTGAATTTCGGTATACTATACTGGCTCCGCCATCTTGAATATTAAAAATGTTATCTCAAAGTCCCGATTAATATATAATATGTTTAAAAACTACTCTAATGTTCTGGTTAACTAAAATATTTTTTATTTTTTCGGAAACACCACTAACATATGGTAAACTAGTTATCATTAAAAATGTTTATTTAATTATTTATTGAATTATATAGTTTAAGAACTCTACTAATAATACATTTTTGAATAATGTGATGAAAATGTTTAAAAACTACTCTAATGTACTGGTTAACTAAAATATTTTTTATTTTTTCGGAAACACCACTAACATATGGTAAACTAGTTATCATTAAAAATGTTTATTTAATTATTTATTGAATTATATAGTTTAAGAACTCTACTAATAATACATTTTTGAATAATGTGATCTGGATAGCGTTATCTAATAATATTTTTCTACGAAATTTGAGATTTTTTTGTTTAAATCTCGCTTTACATGATTTCAAAGCTCGATCAATAATTCCATATGAGGTACCAAGTTTATAACACATAGGTTGATTAGAATTAAAATTTAAATATCTACCTGAAAAAGTCTTTTTATAGAACCAATGAGTTGATAATTTACCGTTGTTGTAAATCAATAAAATCATGTATACGAAAATGTTTTTATGAATATGCACGGAGTGTTTTTGTCCTAAACCTATTATATATTTTACATCGTCAGGAATATTTAATGAATTCAATTTGATTAACCACTCATCTTTAATTTTTGTTTCTTTATATATGAACAATCTTAGTATGCAGATATGTAATCGGCGTTTTTGACGATGAGCTATTTTGAGATTTCATACTCGATCGAATACCATTAGCATGCTAGAGGCCAGCTGCTGCATCGTCAATTGCTATTACAATTTTATTTGTTCGAAATTACAAGCGATTAGCTCATTTTGACCCTGTTTAACGTTAAAAATAGTTGAACGCATAATACAGCAGTAAATCATCGCTTTTCAAAATTTATCAGTACTATCTATTATAGGAGTTGCAGAAGCTCCATCTATAGCCTTTTGGGCATCGTTTCAGATCAGATTGTGACTTGTGATCGTGACAATAGTAGGGATTGAAAAAATCTTTAAAATGAGCCTTTGTTCGTTGAAATAAATTTAGAACTAGCCGAGTTATTCCAGAAATAGTGATTTTTTAACACTCCGGGAGTAGAACTCGATTTTGCGCCCTGCAGTAAAATATTCGGGCGCAAATTATGGAGTCCCACGCCCGTCGTATTAAAAAATATCATAAACACTGACGAAATATCGATCTCCGACAAGCGGGATTATCATTCTCACTTGACTCGCACGAAAATAATAAATAATATACTATTTGTACACACGTCAAAATAATAGGTTTGAAATCTTTAAAAGTTATTTTTTTTATTGGTTCTTTAAAAATTCGTTGAAATAAATATTTTTATCAGAAAGCTCATAAAAAAACTACAAAAAACAAGTACTGTATAATTTTGTTGTCTCATTATTTTCGTATTTAAATAAATGAACTGAATAGCACAAAAATGAAAATGAAACTTTATGGCGAAAAAAGTTGGTAATTTGACGTAGTACGAATAGTTCATTACTATGAACTCATATATCCCACTTGCCGCTAGGTGGCGAAAACATTATCCCGCTTAATCGCAATTGCCTGGAGTCGAATGCGGTTATTGATTATGCCAACGTCATCAGTACCACATCTCATGCGTGATGGGTAAATGAAGTAGATTGTAGTCCTGAAATGTTAAATTCAGGTGTTTGCGTTTTCTAAAAATCATTTTAACAACAAATTTATTGATCGTCCCTTATGTCCCAACTTTACTCAACTAATTTCGACAAAAAAGAAATAAAAATCATAGAAAATGAAAGCAATGAAAGGTGGATTTGTTACTACACCATTTTTTTAATGTCCTTTTGAGTTCGTGGAAAACTGTATTAAATCCCCTGCTTGGTTGTCAAGCTCACTAGTATTATAAGGCAGAGTCTGCAGATATAATGCAAAAATATGTTGACCCATTCTGTAAAATTATGACAATGTACAGAAAAAGCGTTTAATAACCAGAATTCATAAAGAATGCAACTGCTCCTCGAAAAGTTCATTGCACCCTACAGAGAGATGCAACGTACGGGGAGCAAATAAGAAACGCGAGAGCGACATTTAATTCCAGTACCGAGAGGGAAAGGGCTATGCACATAGTATTAACAAGCACGCGCGCGCAAGTTTCAGCAGGGTTTTCACGAACGCACAAGATCGGGTTACGAGTTTTCAAAAGCATCTCCTTCAGTCTGGTTCTCCCTATGCATCGTCGTTTCAGAACACGATATTTGCCGCAAGTTGAAACCGAAACGAGGCCGTCTCATATGCATCCACTTTTCGGTTTTGGCAGGTTGGGAAATCGCTCTAAAAAAAATTTCAAAAAATTTTAGTTTAAAAATTAATCTTTGTTTGTCATGTAAGTTAGCAGGTATTTCAAATTGAAAAGAAAATGTCTCTTGTCTTTGATCTTGTTTTGAAAAGAAAATGCAAGAGGAAATTTGAAAATGTAGCGACGATAACCATTTACGCACTACGTCACGTCGAGCGCTGTCATCGAAAGACGGCAAACTTTGTTGACACGCACTGATTTTTAGGTTATATTAGTCTAATACGTTTTACAAAATGCAGCATTTGTCACTGTGTCGAAGAAAATTTAAGATACTGAATTTTGAAATATATTCATTTTTGGATAAGCCAAACGATACCGATTGGTAACAGAACTTTATTTATATAAACTATAAGAAATTATTGTTACGTCATACGAATTTTGTAAATAACAGTGATATATTATCCTCCCACGGAGATAGAATGGCCAGATTTTAATCATTTAATAGCACGTAATCATTTAATGTAGCTCGTATTCAGCAAGTAACGTATGTCCATCCGGACGATCCTTTCATTACGACTATACTTATCTAAAATAAAACTTTTACGTTTTAAATATACATCTCTTTGTTCCACTTTAAGAATGTTGAACTATAAGGAGTTTTTAACTGTTTACTATTACGTATGTATTAAATTAGTAATATTTTAAATTTCAGTTTGGAATGATAAATGGTGGCTACCAACAGCATGGTTTATGAGGAGCTTACGGGGGTTCGGGGTAGCTGACCTCAGCCACCTCGAACTCTCTTCATGAGGGAGATGCCGCACAACCTCAACACCACGTCGGCGAACAGCGCCAGTGCGGGGTCGAACCACCAGGTCTATCCACCGTCGCAACCTTATCATCGAATCGGTGGCGATGGACTTCAGCCAGAGGTATATTTTATTCTTATCACAAGTCCAAAAAAGTTTGAAATCCTGCAATTGAGTAATTTTACACATAACCTTAAAAACCTCAAAATGTTACGAAAGGAATAATACCAGACAATAAAAGTACTGGTGATTTGAATATCACTTCAATCTCCGTCAATTTGACCATGAAATGCCCTTCAAATTTAGCCCCAAGAAAATTTGATCTTGACATGACCTTCATATTTGACCAGAAGGGCTCTAACGTCATGTTGTTAAATGTTAATGGTCAATACTTGTTTGGAGTTTCATTTTAAGGGCATTTCAAGGTCAATTTGATTTGAAAGGTTATACTTAAAGGTCACCTCTTGTACTCTCGGTTATACAGTTCATTATTCTTGACAATACTATTGTAAACAATGTGTAACAGAAAGAACCTGTGGCTTTCGACACGTCGCATTTACGCGGTGCGCCGACGGAAGTGGAGGCTTTGGTACACAACATTAAAGAGGTTGCACAGCAATTCCTTTACCATTGGCGCACTTTTCCCATCGTTCTTCCTCCTCCGCTGTCGACATGCTCCGATGGCGAGGACACATTGGCTAGAAAGAAACATCACTTAAAAGATCTCTTCATCGCACCAAGTTTCGACGAACTCGATGCAGTAGCGGTAGACAGCAAGGGCGAGCCACGAAGACTCACCAACAAACAGTTGGAAAGCATACGGGAAAGAGGGTAAGCATCATGGACTAGCCAAATATTGAGTAGATCTTGATTAGCCTTTCTCACATTTTTCACTACGTAGAGATCTTAGAATCTAGAAATTAGACGATTTCGTATCTAGTAGTCGAAATGAGGGAAGTTAGGCAAATGCTAGTCTCGGCATCGAAGTGCAGCAATGAGGAATGTCAGGGGCGATAGCGGATGCGTTTGTTTTAAAAAAAAAATTTGTGTCTCATGATTTTTTAATCGTTTCTGTGAAGCTTGCACAAGGATAAGTACGGAAAGCCGAAGAAACTGAATGCCACTCAGTTGGAGAGCATTCGCAGATGCGGGTACGTCATGAAACACACGACACACCACGTTTGTTAACGTTGCCAGTCGTTTCACCGACAAAACTGTCGCAATTCTTTCCGTTTTAAATGGGGTACTCGTAGAATTCTTCAAGTAGAGGGTAGTTTTGAAACAAGGGCTTTTGTTCAGCATGTTATTTGGAAAGCGCAAGGTGGCTTTGTACCTTTCAATTTCTGGGTTTTAAAACGTTTGACTGTTGGAGAAGGTGGTTAACGCTTTTATTTTTTCAGCCACACGTAGTTACGTAATTTAGTTTCGTTATTTATGCTTCGACAACATTTTGAGTGTGATAGAGTGAGCAATTTGACATTCGCAGGGAATTCGAAGTTGATTCCATCAATTTTCCTGGACAAACTCATCGATGGAGACTCAGCGCACTGCTGCAACGGGGGAGAGATCGTAGGAGAGAAACGTTGTTGAAGGATCTTGCACTAGCTACAAGATTTCTTGTGGTTACGGCGAAAAGTCGACTGGTTTCGCACTGCTTCAGTGTGTCACAAGCTTTTAGAGCGATGCTCACCGGGCTTCTACGACTATTAGGTTATATACTTTAGCTACGTCTTGTTTGTGGACCAATTACTTATGTTGTTATTGGTGTATGTTCCTTTCATCTTCCAGATATCATTGTCGGAATTCCATCCCTCCAAGCACAAAACTTAGATGCCAAAATTCGAGAGGAGCGATGCAGATACCTCGTTGCTGAGTTAGTATGTAAGGTATGTACATTATCATAGTGTTATTATCTTCTATCGCCGCTAGGTGCGATTTCAACTTTTGCAGAAATGTTTGGTTCCCGGTATGCAAATTTTTTGACACCTTGTAAATAAAATATAGTATAAAAACATACTGTTATTCAACACTTTGTCAACTTTGAAATTATTTGAAAAAAAATACAGCCAGAGTACGAAGATTCGTCGGAGCTGCTTTGCGGATTCGTCCGCAGGCAACTGCGAAGAGCCGCTATGGAAAAGTTCGAAGTGAAAAGGGAATCGCAGATGTTACCCGTACCGATACCATTCGTGTTCGGAACGCCAGGTGGCGCTGCCGTTGACTTAAGGCTGTTTAGCAGAGATATTATTAGGAAAGCATTACCGATACTCGTCGGAATACTCGAGAGAGAAACGAGAGGCTGGTTCCTGCATTTTAGAGAGAGACTGATCTCGGAGCTTCGAGCTCAGAAGAAATCTGACGAAGAAATCGAACGAGTGAGCACATAACATTTTTGTAATGCGACGTTACGTACAGCATAAAACTTTTGAAACATGTTTATTATTTTTAAAAAACACAGGAGGTTAATGAGGCAGTGATGCGAGAGTACCTGCAGCGCGTCTATTCGAGTATTTTGTCGCATCCTGATATTCTTGCGCTTGGAGAAGGCATTGCTCAACTGTTGGTGCAGCAGGCACAGTCGGTTGTACTAATGCATCGAGCAGTAGAAAACGTCCAGCGGAAGCTCGCACAGACCAAAGAAACCCTTAGGCTTAGCATGGAGAGCGAACATCCGGTATTGTCAAGGATCGGGCCATGGATGCGAGATAGGATGAGAGAAGCCGAGAACAAGTTCAGCGACGAATGTCAATGGAGCGCCCACGAAGAAGCACTCGCTCTCTGCAATCAGCAGAAACTCATGCAAACTGTTTATTTTCTCAATAGAGATTTAACTTTCATGAGAGAGGTGAGATTTATTATTGCTACAGAACCAATTATCGTGTCGTGCGTATTAAATGTGACAATTAATCTGTCCAGCGAGAGCCAGTATTACTGAAGGAATTGCGGAAAGTTAAGACTCCGACAAGAAGCTTCCAGTGGCCCTCGCAGATTTGGTTCCCCAGGAACTGGATCGTGAAACGCAGCTTCCAAGGTCAATCAGAAGTAATTCCGACAGTGTTAAGCAACACTCCAACAACGATAACAACACCCAGGGCCGATCCGAGCCAACCTGTCTTCCTAGTCGAGAGAGAAATTGTTCAAACGACAACCACAAGGTTTGTTTCAGTTTCACAGAACTTTGGTGATGGTAATACGAAAAGTTAATGAACAATTATTCGATGACAGATGGCCGATGTGGAGGTGGATCAATTATATAGCTAGGACCTGGTGCTGGACATGGAATGCGATGTTCCTGCTGGGTGTGGCGTTGCCCTGGTGCAGCCCGGTTTCTCTTAGGGCATTGCTGCTTGTTCATCCGTTCACGCCAGACTTGGAATTGAGTCAATTGAATGGAACTTTGTTTCCTAGGAAATCATCGCAGACGCCTACTCTTTGCTCTAGGTTGACAACTCTGTGGAGACATATAAGTAAAAGTCGGACGCATTTCGAGACGGAGCCTGATACTGGTAGATTCTTATTGCTGGTTTGGTTTTTATCAAATATGAAGCTAATGAAATGCCTTATATTACGTCTCCATTTCCAGGTTTTATTGGTAAAGGCATGACAAGACACATAAATCGATTTTGGAACTATGGCGTAAAAGGACTCCTTGGTACTCTCGCCATTCTTTTCATTTTTCCCGTTGCGTGCGTTCTCTTCAGTTTTACAGCGCTCTTCGTTGCACTAACTGCTTTTATATGGTACGTTCAACTAAGAGAATTCAATATTAAAAATCTATTCGTTAAGTTTTGAATTTATTGCGTGGAATGTCCGTTTCAGGATGCCAATGATCACTCTCACCCTCCACGCCTTCATGGCAATCGTTGTTGACTTGGATAGTCCGGATAGTAGTCGCAATCAGTATTTAGTCATCCTGGAAGCGCTGGCATGGAACATCGGGATTCAGGGGTTCCTGCAACCGATAGCAGCTGTGTTCGTAGCTTTTGCTATCTGCCCCATCGTATCTCTTGCGATAGTAACTGGTATAATACACTTTTTTATTTAGTAAGAAAAGTTTTTATTCGTTGATGATTGTACGATGTCCTTGTACTTTAGTGGCTGTGATACGTTATTGGGTAAGAGTGGTGTGGGACACGGCCATGTTTCATCTGGTGATCAAGAGTCGGGGACGAATTCCAGCAAGCGACAGTTTTGTCGTGAAGAGAATCGCTGGACCCGGCTTAGCTTCGGATTACTATTATCAGGTTTGTAGTTAGACGATTGTCTTGAAAAATATAGGACAAATGTAAAACTTGTTCGTTGGCGAAATTAGATAAGGCCGGAGCAGGCGTTGGCAGCGTTCGAAGCGAAATTGGAGCTGGATGAGCTACTGGCGTTTCAGCAAGAAATAGAACGGCTTATAACGCAACCGCAGCGCGACTTTACGCAGTTTGTTGAAGCTTGTTTTGGACCGTTCGCAGCAAGTTTGGCCAAAACAAAAGAGCCGTATAAGTCCCTGGAGAAAGAAGCCAGGGATTTAGTGTCGGCACTGCATGAAAAACTCGATCGGCGCCGAAAGGACCTTCAAACTGGACTTGGTGTAGCAGTTCGAAGCAAGATAAAATTGACTACGTACGAGCTTAAGGTAAATTATATTCGTTGAGTTATTATTATGTGGGTGATTCTCCGGAAACAGGGCATTTTCGTGTCTTTACGTTATATCTTACAAAAACTTTGACAATAAATTATTAAATTTCGATAGAAATGTTAAATAAATATCCCTGGCCCATGTTAATTTGAAAAAATAATACTTTTGTTACAAAAAACTGGTGTAAAATGACATTTAAAGACTAAAAGTAGCATTTTTGTTATGTCCAAACCTTTAAGTTCAAAACTTTAAAATATTAACGATATTAAGCAACCGAATTATTTTAATTTATTCAAATAATATTTCTATAGCTCAAACTGTACAATTTCTCTCTGTATAATATTTAATTAAATCAATATATATACTTATAATTATTGAAATATTAATGTCTTAAGAAATTTCTCTGAGGTAACGACAATGCGTAAACTGGTATAAATCAACTGGAAATAATTAACTTTTTTACTAAAACTTATGAGAAAATCAAAGAAAAAATACTACACTTTACTAATCCTCCATAGAAAATTGAAAAGAGAACATATTTACCTCATGAACAAGTAAAAACTGTATAAAAATACCACGTATTTTTATTAAATTAATTGTCGTCACCCGTCCTAATTTTGGTATTTTTATACAAACAGCAATTAAAAAACGATGAAAACTTAAAGATTAAAGGAATAAACGTTACTGTCAATTTGTTTTTTAATTTATTATTGTTTAAAATATGTAAAATTGGATTTTTTTACAAATTTTCATTGTCGTTACCAAACATTTGACGTATCAGGTACGAAACAAGAACAAAGTGTAACCCGTAGCAGAAAATATTTTTGAAATCATAAATAACATTTATATTTCTCTTCCTCTTAGACATTTATTTAAATATAATTTAAAAAACCACAAAATTAAACTTTATATTTGTTACAACGTTATGAATCAAGTTTATTATGAAATAATATTATTTATTAAAATTATCAGTATAATAATATTATCATTGTAGTTACTAACCAACGACACATTAACTTTAATAAATTTATTTTGTCTAAAACTTCTTCAAAAATTCATGTGTTTTTCTTAATTTTTTAATTATTACTTAATAAATAATTTTCATTTATTCACAAAAATGCACTAAATCAGATATGTACATTATGTTTTTGACTCTTTAGAGTTATTTTTTTCAAGTTTTTAATAAGCAATTGTTGGTTTATATAGCCGTATGAAAATGCGTCATAGTAAAAGTCTTCCCCTTTCCTTTAAAATAATTTTGTAGCGTGACTACTTTAACAATAACTTAACTTGGTGCTAATAAGCAAGAATCCATTAAAAAAAAAACGAATTTACAGTAACTTAAAAAAAAAAATTTCATTCTTGAAAATGCCCTGTTTTTGGAGAATCACCCATGTATTAGTAAACGGAAGAAAGATTATTTTATTAAATTTCAGGTGGTGATCCAACAAGGGGCGATGATGCTCGAGCGTCTTTATCCGAGCCACGTCTTCGCCAGATTATCGACGGTGGAAGAAGACTTTTGGGAAAACAAAGGCTTGGCCATCGGGGACTGGGCAGGGTTAGCGGGACTAATGTACGCCGACATGTTCAGTCTTGATTTCCTCCAGCCTTTGGACGATGCGGACACAAAATTTAAACTGGAACCGCACCCAGGAGTAGATCTCAGTCGATACACCGAGATGGTACACAATACGGAACTTGGCGGCATCAATGGTCCGGATCTGCTGGGAGCTGTTTACGCTCCGAGAGGAAACATCCAAGTCCACAGTCCATATCTGGAGGTTTCCGCTTTCAACCCGCGAGCCAAGCAGCCAAGTAACAGTCGAAAATCGGAGAAACGATGGTAATTATATTTTTCAAAGTTAATGTTTTTTTATCATAATTTTTCTTTAAATTATATTTGCATGCTAACAAATCATATTCATATACCTGTCTGTTCCAAGTAACTGTCAAATCGAAATTTTATTAACCCCTTCGCTGCGGCGAGAATTTCGCAAAAAGTGCCCAAAATGCGGGAAAAAAAATTTGGTTAAATTTTACTGTAACTTGGTGTATAGGGGTTTCTTGGGACGCCGATTACGAATTTGAAGTCAGATTTCGAAAATTTAAAATGGCGGATTCAATATTGCGGGCAAATTTTCAATTAGCGGGACACTTGTTACTCCTAGGTTTTCAGGGTCGCTGATGACGAATCTGAAGTTACGTTTTTGGAAAATTCAAAATGGCGGACGTCTTAATCAAAATTCGAACTGATTACGAATCTTAAATTAGTTTTTGCATGTACAATATTACGGCAATTTGTTATTCATATGTCAATAATGCTGCCCGTGGCAGGTTGGCAATAGAAACACTCTCGTGATTATTTATAGAATATTTATACCGAATTTTTTATTTTTATCAAAAACTTCTTCGATTCTGCAGCTACAAATCTATATTTTTAGTTTTTATAGATATTTTACAGAGTTTATTATCTATCCAGATTATTCCGTGTAAATTTCAAAATTTTGTTATGTACTCCTGAGTTATCATGTTACAAGTGGGAAAAAACACCGATTTTTGAGTTCAATATATTACAGTTTTTATTTTAAAAACAATTTTAAACAAAAATATATAAAAACAGAAAAAAATTGCATATTGAAGACCTTTCTCGAACCTCCTCGTAGTAAAGTGTGTAAGTACATATTGTATATCGAAGCTAACGGTGGAAGGCTAACATTAACCCGCGGTATTGGATCCGCCATTTTGAATTTTCAAAATATATCATCAGATTTGTAATCGGCGACCTCGAAACCCCCTGAGTAACAAGTTTCAAATGATTTCATTAATTTTTAATGCAGAAATTGACCTAATACGGCAACATAGCTCATGACAAAGATTTTTACAAAATCGTAAAAACAACATTTTAAGAACTTGTATCTTTTTTTTGACAACATGTTTTTGGAAAAGGACAACGGCATGTTGTTCGGTATACCTTAGGCTGGTTAGAAATGGTCAAGTTTTTAAATTGGATATATTATTGATTTCATTAGACTAATTTATGTCATGACAAAGATTTGCGTTTTTGCCGCAGTCAGAGAAAAGTCCTAAATGATCTTTGTCATCCGCAGCGAAGGGGTTAAGGATTTTTAACTGTATAGTTATGAATATAATTTTTTTTTTCATTTTTTTTTTCTTTTTCGTTGTTAATTTCATCACTAGTTGACATTATAAATGTTTCGACAATGCCTAGCGTTTTGAAAATCCGAGCGATTAGGACGCAACGTGTTTGAATTGTTTAGAAATTTTCAAACTATAGAATTTTAACATCTAACGCAATTTGTAGATATAAGCTGTTAACTATCTTAATTTTTAAATGCACCTACGTTAAATTTATATTATTTTTTTTAATTGTTCGCCTGACAAATGTCCTTTCTATGTATAGTAGTGCCTCGATAACTTAGTAGTTCAAATAGTAACCACTAGATATCGCTTGTTCGGAAAATTTTTTAAAATAATAGCAAACGGATTTATCCGACAGTTTAATAGTTTCATATGAGTATACGTAGTCAATAACGATATAATATACTGAGAATTATGGATAACTGTCATAAAAAACAGGTTATGTTGAAGTTCATAAATGAGAAGACTTTTTCGGTAACGAATGTAAAATATTCGGCAAAATGCGCTTCACTTTTTCAATGTTAATTTTCTCTACTAATATGGATGTGTAATGAAATAGGCAAAACCATTTCTTACGTATTTGAAATCGTTCTTTCGAAATCTACCAATAAAATTGAAAAAAAGAAAAAAATACAAAACGTTTTGGCCATTTTTATGAAAAAAAAAGGAATTCTTGACAATTTTGTTTCAAAAATTACTGTTTTTCGTATGGCAAGTATTCAGAACACTGTTTCACATAAAAATATCGCGTCCGTACTGTTTAAGCTTCAAAACGGTGTAACTCACTTTTGAAAATTTCAAGATGGCGTATCCAAAATGGAGACGAAAGAATTTTTTTTCAAAAATAGCAATATCCAGTGTCCGTTTCTTTAAATTTTGTTTAATGATACAATGAGTATCTAAATAAATTTAAATGGTGGATTCAATATGGCGGAAGATGTTTTCAAATTTGGTCGGATTATTTTGAAACTTGTTACTGTTTTATTGTTTTGTTATTATTTTAATGTTGCCCGGCAGAAATTGCGAGGAGGTAAAGAGAATGTGAAGAGCCACTTTTTTTGTTTTTCCAGTTTTATTATTTTTGTCTAATATTAATTTTTAATATCTTTTTGAGTTTTACCTTTAATATTTTGTTGTGTTTTCATTTTTAATATTTTTTTTTGTCATTTTGTAACGATTTAATATAATTTTACGAATATTTAAGTGTTTTGTTGAAACGCAATTCTCCGTAAGGAAGAAATGTTCAATCTGTATTGATTGCATATAATATTCGATACAACTGATAAGTTACAGTAACCTTTCTTATGTATAAAAGCAAAATCGATTTGTCTAACGGGCGCGAAATGCCGAGCAGCGAAAAAAATTCGCGACTAGCGGCAGAAACAGTAACCGCATTGTGTCATGTAATGCATTTGCAGAACACTCAAATTTTGAAAAGGAATCAGAAATACGGACTACTGGAAAAGGAAAAACAATTTTCACAATCCCTGCTGTTGAAAGAAATAACAAACAAATATTAACAACAACATATGTAACAGCAGTCTCGTTTGTTTGTTATGATTTGGATATTCTTCAATTTACGTCAAAAGTTTTGAAAAATTGCAAAACAATTATTAAAAATGAAAATAAACAAAGAGATAAATTACAAGAAAAAATAAAAATAAAAATTACAAACAATAAATAATAAATAGAATAAATGCTCTTCACATTTTGTTTACCTCCTCGCGGTTTCAGCCGAGCAACATTAAATTACTAACAAAACAATAAGACAGTTTCAAAATAATCCGTCCGATTTGGAATATATCGTCCGCCATTTGGAACCGCCATTTTGAATTTTTGAAATCATACTTCAGATTCGTGTTTCTACATCGAAAATAGCCAATGCAATTTGTAGATTGTGTTTCTGCCTTCCTCCCTTTTTGTTTAGAATTTATATATATGCCGTCTCACCGAGATAATTATTTTAATATTTATGTTATACGAAGGGCGAAGAAAATCTTGTTCTCTATATGAGAATTCATATATTCATAGTTTTTCATATATCGAAATATTTCATATATCATATATTTATAGTTTTAAGAAGCCTAGAAAAAAATTACCGCGAAAAAAAGTGTTTTTGAGAAAAAAAATATATTTATTTTTTTGAAAAATCGCTGTATTTTCTCGAATTTTTGATATTTTTCAAAAATATTAAATGGGTTTGAAAGAGATTGATGGATTCGGTCTAAAATTTTATCGCACGAAGGAAGTAATATATCGGGCAAGATTTGAACGAACACGACGCAAATAACATCCGTCATATGAATAAACAATGACATATTCAATTGTGACAAATTTCAAAAAAAAAAACCAAAATAATACACGACCAGTGGAATTTCGCGAATGTTTATTATACAATTAGATTGAATTTCTTTAATAAAATTGTTCCAAGTTGCAGTTACTACCGTAAAGAAGTTAAATCAACTAAAAATGTAGTTCTGCTAAATTCAATTAAAAATAGATCGCTCCAGCATGTTTAGTGTACTTGGTATAGTCCAGTCAAATCGTCGGAAAAAAGGCACTAACCTTCTATAAAATCACCCTGTCCATTTTTTTTTCATTTGCCTGTAGAAGGTCGATAACTACCGTCACGCCGCCATGTTGAAAAACGTCTGTTTATAATTTTTTTAAAATATCGCTTTAGATGAGTTGTACGCTAAAAATATGTTGTATAAATTTTTGTTCAGAATTAAATTCTCTACAATTTTTGTTTGAAACTTTTTTCATAAAATTAATATTTAAAAAAATTAGGAGCTAAAAAGTAAAAAATGCGTGTTTCTGAAATTGTTTCTGCGAATTATCTCGCTCCGGCGTCATTTTCTGGTAAAAACAGTTAGTTTCAAAGTTGTAGAGCACAAAATTCTGTATAATTTAAAAAAAAAAATTATAGAAATCGGACAATATTTAACTGAGAAAAGCCAGGCAAAAGATGTCTTGTCCAATAAAAGTGTCGGGAATAGGCTCTCCCAAGCAGCAACCCTATAAGTCATTTCGACCAAGCTAAAGTCAAAATGCCCTAATGGAGTAAAATTGACCAATTTTCGACCTAATAACTGTCTTAAAAGTCAAAAAGTCTTTATAGTCGAGAATATAGGGCGAAAAGTACGTAAATATTCCCTAAAACGTGCCTAGAAAGTTATGTGACTTTAAAATTATAAATGAGGTTAAAATTCCCAAATTGTGACCAAAAATATGTCTTCATAGTCGAATAGACTTTTAAGTCAATATTAGAGTCCACTTGGAAGGCTATATGACCGTGCAAAATTATCTTATTCTGACCATTAGGGCGAAATGTCTTAATTGGTCAATATTGGGATACTAAGACTTCATAACCTGGCTAGATTTTAATGTGAAAGTCGAATTTACCGCGAAAATTACTTTTAGGGCATTTCGACTAAGAAGGTTAGTCGACGACATATATATAAATGCGCATAACTCACTTTTATTCAAAATAACCTAACCTCAAACTGTACATACGTCAGTCTGAACTAAAATTCAAACCACGATGAAGAAAACCGTTCCGATTTTCATCGACATTTTATGGAAAAAAAAGCGTTAATGATTGATTTGGAGGCCAATATACATTATTGTTTTTAACCCACAAATGTAGAACATAGCAGTACTCTATGCACATATTGTTACCTCGTTTCTTCATCAACGCCACTATCGTGAAATGATCCATTTTACTCATGACCAGCACTCTACCCTCTTTATAACAGCGTTGTTTATACAGTTCTTAGCACAGAAGACTTACGAAGTTCATAGGTTATGTACATCTAATGTTATGTCAACATTCACGAGAAGATCGATTTACCTAACTATAATCGATAATCAACTAAAGTAATCGAATACATACATACATATATATATACGCAAATTCCCTATAAGTCGCCAATTCGACTTCAAAGTTCACAACTTTGAAGTCAAAATTCCCTAAATAAGTAAATTTTACCTCAAGGGCAACTAATTTATACTTTGAGGAAGGAAATTTGACTTATAGGTCTTATCTTCGACTATCAGGTCGAAATTCATAAACACTCCAGGAAATCATTATCCGCCATGTAATAACGAACATAACCTGTAATATTCACCAGTTATTAAATAATATAATTCTGATATTCTGTTGAACGTATCAAGTAAAATAATACATATTTTTTATCATTTTCATTGTACAAATTCGAAAAAATCATTACCAGATGATTAAAATGCAAAATAAAGTGGTTGTGACACTTAGCGAGTCGAAACAATAACTTCCCGATCAATCTCCCGTATTTTATTCCGGTTTATTTAACGGACTGGCTATATTCACGTACGTTTTCCATATTTTGCGTTACATAGAGAGGTTCTATTTCCGAAATCTACCCATTATTTCTTAAAAAAGCCGACAAATAAAAAAAATCGGCATATTGTAAAGAGAATAATACTTTTTCCGTGTCGGCTTTTTAATATGTCGGTTTTTTACTTGTCGGCTTTTTGATATGTCGGCTTTTTTATTTCTCAGTTTTTTGACGCGCATCAACAGTTTCCTCACGAAAAATGACGGAATTTGTTAAATTCATTATTTTTTCACGTTATTTGTACTATTTTTACTACTTTTTTTTGGAATAACTCGAAAACCGCTCAGCCGATCATGTTCAAAATCTAATCAGCACGAAGTTAGGTCAGGACGCATCGATTAAAAAAAAATTAATCAATTCGCTTCATCCGTTGAAGAGAAATCGTTGGACAAAATTTGGTTTTCATCCGTACACACCCACACAGACAGACATCTCTCTAAAAATGTGTCAGTTTGCTTCTAGTGGTCACAAAACGTGGAGATATCATGAAATTAGCATTTTCCATTTTCGAGGTCATTTCAATAACTTCCCTGTAGACCGGGAAGTTAATAATATTGACATACTTTTCACAACAATTACAAAAATTTTTTAAATGTACTGTTTCTGGAGGCACATTTAATATTAATAGGGTAGCATACAATTCTGATCGAGAAATTATCAATCGCACGAAAATTTGCCAATAAATAACGCGCAATTTCATTTGCAATTACTTACCATCATCCGTAATTATTTGTTTTATTGCTGGCTTGTGTTTTGGTGCAAGCATGGAGGAACCATTGGGGCAAGTTTTAGAGTTTTACAGTACTGCCATATCATGAGAATATATAATAACATAAATATACAGGCTTGTCAACTGCGAACACGAAGGAAAAAAAATATAATTTACACGGAGAACAATGTCGACTTATAGGTCGAAAAGAGGTAAATATTACCTAAATATTACCAATTTTCGACCACGCACAGGTCCATTTGACCAAATTCGGACTTCGACCTATTGGGAAAAATGCCCTCCATTACCTAATTTCGACCGTAAATTTACTTCCACTTTTGTTCCCACTTACCGTCATTCGACTTCTAATTTAGGTAAATATTGTGTGGTCGAGAAAATATCTCGCCCTAATGGTAGGTCGAAAAGAGGTAATTTCGCCCTGTTTTGCTGCTTGGGCTATAACTTTAAAATAAAATTACCGCGTACCATTTCCTTTTTCTGTAAGAAATTATTAACTGATTAGAAATTATATAAAAGTCCTCCTTATATACAATCCCAAGTTTCATTTCATTTGCGAGAAACAAATCAAGCGTTCTGTTTTCTAAAATAGTTGAATAGCGCCGTGAATACTTGAAGGACATGTGACCGATTCGCCGATTTCTCAATTTGAAACAGTAAAAACTGCTTCAAATCATTGAATATTTACCATTATCATTTAAGATATACCGCTAATCATTTTAAATTAGAATAATTACTGATTTGGCAACATGCTCATTGTTTTAGATTAAGAGAGCGGCACTTTTTTCGCGCATTTCTCTTATGCATTTATATCGAAAAACCCTATTTTCAAATAGTAAAAAGTAGTGGAGCGAGATAATTCGCAAAAACAATGACAGCTTGACAGTGGATCGCTCTATCTCGAAAAATGTTTAATCAGTTAATAATTTCTTACAGAAAAAGGAAATGGTACGGGTAATTTTATTTTAACCCTTAGTTCCGACTGCTATTGTAATAAATTTTCCTCCCACTACCTGGGTCAATTGAGTTCTGCCGTTTGAAAATGCTTACAGCTGTGCAATTTATAAAATATCATCTCCGTTGGCCGGCGGGGTCGAAAACGACCCCGGAGTCGTAACTAAGGATTAAAGTTATAGAGCCTTTTCCTGACACTTTTACTGGACACGACATCTTTTGCCTGGCTTTTTTCAGGCAAATATTGTCCGATTTCAATAAATTTTCTGCTCTACAACTTTGAAAATAACTGTTTTTACCGTAAAATGACGCCCGAACGAGATAATTCGCAAAAACAATTTCAGAAACAGGCATTTTTTACTTTTTAGCTCCTAATTTTTTTAAATATTAATTTTACGAAAAAAAGTTTCAAACAAAAGTTGTAGAAAATTTAATTCTGAACAAAATTTATACAACATCTTTTTAGCCTACGACTCATATAAAGCGAGATATTTAAAAAAAATGATAAACGGACGTTTTTCAAAATGGCGGCGCGACGGTGGCTCCATCTATCCCGCAAACTTAACCTTAGATTCAGTTATCGACCTCTTACAGGAAAATGAAAAAAAAAATGGACAGGGTGATTTTTTGGAAGGTCAATGTAAGATTTGACTGGACTAGTAGTTAGACTCGAAAAAATGTTAAGGACCTATTGGAATACTTTCAGTAGTTAAAAAGTAGTCAAATCAACTAAGAATTTTTTTTCAGTGTAACAGAGGGGACGCTATAATAGGTTTTAACGTATTACCGATTGGTATTCACAATTACAATAGTTAAATTGAAAATTACAGTGACACTACGAGCCTATTGACGTCAACTCGCATTCGTCGTCGAACAAAATCCGGAGGTACCAACAGCGAAGGTCGTTGGCAGCCATGGAAACGAGAAGCACGACCGTACAGTGCGGAAAAACTGTCAATACCGTTGCCAGTGCCACATCCGGCGCACATAGCAGTCACGATCCACAATCGTGACAGCGAAGATCCCATTCCATTGGATTCGGAAATTTGTCAGAACATCGTTCGGGCTATCGAAGAATCACCTAGCGAAATGGCCATGGAAATCGCAGGTAGATATCGAGCTGGAGGCGGTGATTCGAGCTTCGATTCGGTGGCTTCCCAGTCGTCGATCTCCATCGAGGGTCCAGAAAAAACCAACGACATCCAAGAGACTGAGAATGAAGAAAAAGAGGGCGAAACGTACCACTGGACTCTGTCGAACTGGGGCGGTGGTATGACAAGACGTAGAAACAACTCGGGGTCGGTAAAAGTCGACCTGGCGTCGCCGGAGGACGTCACCCTCGACACCGACAGCACAAGAGTAATTTTTAGTAACTACGGCACCACGGTTTAGGTGCCTTCGACAACGAACATCAAATGTGTCGTCCGAAGTATTAGCAACAGAGTCTTGAATTCGTTTCAGAATAGAAAAAGGATTTACTTGTCATTAAAAATCAGTAATCCTTTGGTTACTTATTTTTTAATCATTTTTTGATTTTCATTCAACGGAAAGTTCCACATCGAATCTCACGGTTTTTATCTATCTTTTCCTGTTTTGAAAACGTATCGTGCGCCTTTAAGATTCTTAGAAAATTTAACCTCAAACGAGAATTTTTTGGTACGACGGTTTAATGTAAATAGTTAGCCATCACGCGATGATTATTATTCGACGATAACCGCCAGTGAAAATGAACGTTCTCTCTATCTATCTATCTGTTTCCGTCTATAGCTATTTATCGCTTCGGCAACGAAGGGACCGATTTGGTTTTTATATAAATACACGTCGAGCGAACGCATAGCCACATCGCTTGGAGTGTCGTTTCAATTCTTCCAGCCGAGTGTACAGTTGCTTTTCCTCAATTGACGATTCCATCCATATCGAACGAACGTTGCGTGTAAAAAAAAAATCCAAAAAAAGAATTTTATTCGGGAAGCTGCTTTCGCCCGTGCTTTAGATGTATTTGAGCCGTGATTTTTTCGTTGCGAAGTACGATAAAGTAAACGCTCGAACGTAAAATACATTGGGATCGATTGTGCGTCGACGAACATAGATGGTTATTTTGTAAATATACACGGAAGTTTCGCTTACAATTTTTGTACACGATGTTTTTCAGTTCCTTCGCCTTCCCCTCGCGATTTCAACGTTGCTACGAGGAGTTTAACATTAACGTCGACTTTAGTATCGTTGTACATATTTAGTTTGCATTTTATACATTTTTTTCGGTTTTTTCCTTTTTTTATACATAATATACCATTTTTTTATGTTGATAGTAAGCGTATTCTCATCGTCGCGCAGGAACAAACAAAAGGCCAAGTCTGCCAGTAGATGTAAGGCGAATTATGTGCGTTGAGTTGTAAGATTGTATTGCATTATTTACGTTTTATACGTATTAAACGTGAATATCATGAACAAATGAGATGTTTTTGGAATCCTAAAAAATAAAGTAAAATAGACAACAATTTCGTCGTTTTATTTCGAATTATTTCAAGTAATCTAATGGTAAGTTTTTTAGACTTTTATTATATTGTATTGTCATGTTTTTTCACTTTCAGGGAATAAACAATGCTAATTTTACTCGATATACTTAGGGAAGAAGGTACGTCTATTACTTTACATTATTTAAGTACACGAAATAAAAATTCCAAATCTAACTTCGTGTTTTTGAGGGTTCTTAATTACTTTTGAAACCAATATGGCGCAGTGCAAATAAAAATATATTCGATCCCCGTCCAGGGAACAATATTTTGAAAACGATTTTCAAGCAGCAGCTCGCAGTTTGTAAGACGACCCACGTTGTTTGTTTATGTTTCGCAATGTTGTTTATATGGTGGAAATCGACTCGTGACCGTTGCTGTACTTAATGTGAAGAATTGCGCCATCTATGAAGACGATCTGCAGTTCTCGCAAATATAAGGAATAAAAATTGATGTATTCTGTGAAAAAGGCGATATCGTCCGTTGATAACATAATAATAAAAAAAATGTCTTGTATTTCGATTTTAGTTCATAAAATTTGTGAAGATTGTTGACAAAATTATTTCAAATGCCCCGAAAATGTCGGAACAGGATTTTAGGGTACTTGACTTGAATTTCAGGTTAGGTTTTTAAAATTCAATATGGCGGATCCAATATGGTATATCGAAATTCATAAAATTCTTCGAATCCCCGAGGAAATGTGTAAAAGCATTCGTTAAACGTTTGTGTGTTTTCGCACCTCAAACCGCATGCAGGAGAATGGCAAAAGTTTGTTTTAAATTATTTTATAAAGAAAGTGTAAAATAAAAGGCATCTATCGATATTTTAAAGTCGAAGATAAACAAAACGGCTAAATGAAACGGTTAAATGACGGAAACACAATTATGTTTCGTGAAACTCTCGCATAAACATTACACTGGTCTGCAAAATCCGACCGGGAAATTTATTATTTTTTTTTTTTAACTTCAATGGCTCGCCACTCAAATTCTGAGCTTCAGATCCAATTTTGGTATGAAACTTTTTTGCTCAGAATGATGTCAAGATTCACCCTCTGCAATATTATGTGGGAGTTCTCGGACACCATGTATACTAAGGACTTTATTGACATGAAAAGTATGATACAAACAAAAGGATATATCTAAACCATAAAAAGGGACCAATCGCGGCTCCGACACGATGCCTTACATAGTAAATCTATGAATATTGTCAAATACTCCTAAATAGGTACACTGAAGGTATAGTTTTAATAATAAAATTAATAACGTAGTACCTATCAAGTAACAATAAATTTACCAGAGATGTAACAAAATAATTTTTGACACTTTTGGAAATTAAACTACTTTTCGATGCTCCCAAGATTGGAAATAACAACAAAATAAATCCACAGCACTAAATCAAGAAGAAACAAACTACTGGAAAATGTTGTACCCTGATATTGATCGATATAACTTTCCGCTATATGTAGATATTTCTCGAGATTTTGTAATAATGAGATGGAACTCAAACATGGCTCGGAATCAGCATATTGAAATATCTGACAAACACACTTTATCTAGGTCAGAATACAATTTTCCGACATTTCTCGTACATGGCGTAGTATATTTCGTTACAAATTTATAAAATGCGATTTCCTGCGAAAGTGAACAGTGATTGGCTTTTCTAATGAAATATTCTTCCTGACAATACGCTGAAAATGTTTATTTCCCGCATAATTTTTAATAGTACGTTCGCCGTTTTGTAGAATTGTTTTGAAAGCAAATGCTTGTAATAATTTGTTATGAGTTTGTAAATCAACTGGATCTTCTGTGGATTTTAGTATATCTTCTAGCCATTCAATAAACTCGGGTACCGAAAAAAAAGGCTGACGATCGATTTTACGCAGGTCAAAAACAATAACAACTCCTACCATAAGGTCCGATCATTAGCAACACCAATGGAGTCGCACGAGATTTCCTTTAGAGCACGCCCATAACCCACGATTGTTCCTGAACCGAAATTTTTTTCCAACAGACTCCACGTGACTTTCTTGAATTCAGCCTGGAAATACGAAAATATAGCAATAAAAAAAAAATGAACAGAATATTTCTTTTGCAATTGCGATTTTCTTATAAAAAGGATGGTAATTATTTGTCCACTTGAAATTTGATGGTGTTTTAATTAAAACTTTGAATTATTTTCATGCAACTGGATACACAGTTTTTTTGGATGAATATAAATGAATTAAAAAAAATATGCCTGGTGTTTTTAATTTTCTAAAACCGACCTCAGATTGATAATCAAAGGCCTCGAAGACCCCGGAGTAACGAGTTTCAGGTGAATCCGATGTATTTTAAAACAATATGTCGCCATATTAGATCTGATATATTTAATTTTCAAAAACTGATCACGTTCTCATTAAGTAGCCCTTATTTTGATATCTGACGAGGACGTGAAATTTTCAAATTTCAAAATATGCCTGTTTTAAACCAATTTGCAATTATTCTACGATTAACAAAACAAAATAGTTAAATTTTGTATTCTTCTTATCCGATTAGTAGTTTCATAAGTGAAATTTACAATTAATTAATTAAATTGCCAATAAATAGCCAAATTAAATAAATTGCCAATTTGCAATTATTCTACGATTATACGTGTGTATATATATATATGTATATTGATTAATAAATAATAATAACCGTAATAAATACAACACTGGTTTACTGTAATATTGATGTACAAAAGTTATTATTTTAAGTCGTTTGAGTCCCGAAAATCAGTTGTGTAACTAATTTATTTTTCGATATACTATGCGTAAAATTTGATTTTACGCACCGTTTTTAGTGCGTAAAATACGATTTTACGCACTATTGCTGACCGGGGCCCTCTCGTGCAGCCCGGCTGTGCCGGGCACTCGTGCGCCGCGGTCATCACACGTGCGTAACATCATATTTGACCCACAAAAAACGGCGCACAAATTTTCCTGGTACAGTAGTCGGCCAGTTAAGGCTATGATTTCAGTGAATTTGACTTTAAAGCGCAAATAAACAATAGGAAAAAATATAACATTAGAAAATTTGTCTTAGGGGTTGTCCAATATTAGTATGCATACTTTATAATAACGAAAAAATAATTTTTAGGTATCAAAAAATTACATTTTAAAAAATTAACAAAATTGACAGTAGTCGGCCATCTGAAATAATGTATTTGGTAAAATTAATTTCAAAAGTGCAATGAGTATTGTTTATTTTGTTGAACGAAAGAATATTGGTCTTGAGGGTTGTCTTTAAATAAAACCGGAGTAATATTCACCAAAAAGTATTTTTTACGTATTAGAAAACTGTGTTTTTGAAAAGTATCGAAAACGACAGTTATCGGCCACTCTTCAGAAACCGTTAAAAAAACAATATTTTGCTATTAATTGTGCTTAAACATACTTATTGATAAGAGTTAAACCGAAACGTAAAGGAAAATAACGGGTTTGTAAAATTTTTTAAATCCTAAATAGCTCACGTAAAGTGGCCGACTACTGTAGGGTGGCCGACTACTGTACCATTTACCCTATATCGAAAAATATCGTTCGACACGCGGGCGTAAGAATTCAATTTTACGCACCGGCCTATCTAATCGCATGTTAAAAACGATGCGTAAAGTCGTATTTTACGCACTAGTATCGAAAAATACTATTATGCAAGGCATTATAAATATACATTTATAGTATACAGAACGTTTTGAGCGGCCGTTTTAGCCCCTCCGTTTTGGCGTCGGATGTTTTGACTCCGCCATTTCGGAGCCAGACTACTTGATCCTGGTTTTTGTCGCGAGATTTTACCAGCCAGAAATTTGCCTACTCCAATAATGCCTAAAAGCATATGGTTGTCACGAAAATTAACTAACCGAACCGTCAGAATTCCGTCTACCCTTAATAATGCCTAAAAGAATATGGCTGAAGGGAAATTTTGTCCAGGAAAATTCTGACGAGGAGGAAATTACTTCCAGGAATTATTTCTTAGGAAATAAATCACAGTCGTCTATATTCAATCGATTGATCCGAATGAAATCACTCCAAACTTGGTTCCCGGTTTTTCTTTGTAACTGACTCCAAATTTGAACCTGGTTTTAAAAAAATCCAAATTGAAAATACTAAAATCCTATAGCGGATCCATAATCCGGAATCAGTAACCTCAAAAGTCACCAATTGTCAAGAATTACGTGATTTAGTTTGATTTTGGTATTTTGAATACTAGATTTTACCTGCTCTAAATTTGGAGTCAGCGAACCGAAAAAACTGGGTACCAAGTTTAAAGTGATTTCATTCGTGTAAGCCGACTGAGTACACGCGACCATGATTATGAAACAAATCGAATTTAGCAGCCATTTTTGAGCCGCCATTTTGAAATGTATTTTTGCATTAGTTTTTGCATTATCTTGTAGCCCAAAAACTTTTGACGCGATATATAAATATTTGATGTATTCTAATGTGGGAAATGATGAAAAAATAACTATACGTGAACAAAAATCCTACAAAAATCCTGATTTTTATTTAATAAATGATCGTAATTTATGCATTTCCAAATTTGCGGAATTATTCGATTCATCATTCGAAAGAGCAGGTTTTGTACAATAAAAAACGTTAATTCTAAAATTTCTTTGACTGCGTTTTACTACTAAAAAGTAGTGTCAAACTTTAGGGGGAGGGGGGGGGGGAGTCGGCCAAAAACAACGGTCGATATAAAATATGTGTGTAAAAATCATAAAACTGTCTACGGGGGAGGTCAAAAATGCCAAAAAAGGTCTACATAGTTTATGGATGGCCCCTTATGTACATTTGGTACTTAACCCGTTGCGTCACAGTGTTGTACTCAGGAGTAACACCTAGAACTATACTATACATTCAAGAAAAACACAACGAATTCTGATACTTTATTGCGCAAAGTTTTACATCGTCATATAAGGTAGGTAATCCTTAAAACACTAAAAGTCGATATTAAAGTTTCACGATACATAAATAAATAATAATAAACAAATGAATTTGAAAAAAAAATGATTTTGTAACAAAAAATAGTTGGTAGCAATACTTTAATAATAAAGAGGTTGCAGTTAGTCTTGTTTTCGTAGCTTCGAAGCTGGTGATTCCGGATATAATTTGAAAATTTCAAAATGGCAGAACTAATATGGCGGACACAAAATTAAAAATACTTCGAATTATCTTGAAACTTGTTCCCTTTCACCTACATTGTTCCCTTATGGGAAAATAAAAACTGGTGCACAGGAGGGTGCATTAGTTATAATACCTCCAAACTCATATTTATCTATTACTCACCACCACCCTTATGAACCCCGTTATTTTTACGTTTTTTTTATTGGCAGTGATAACCTTAATATTATACAAAAATATTGGATTTTTTCGGTGCACAGGTTTCGAGAAATCTTGAGTGGAACAGTGTGCTCCGTTTCACAGTCGACTCCACTTTCCCCTACTTACTGCTGGTGAAATTGATTACATTTCAGTTCGTGTTTTCATGTAAAAACTGCTAGTCAATGTTTTTAGGTTATGTGTATGTTCTATCCACGTATTTTATTGAATCAGAATGTAAAGAAAATGGTCAAAAAATTGGGATAATTCATATTCAATTCGTTTTAATACTTTTTCGTTTTGGGTAGATTCAGCGGGTCAATAAAGTAGTAACACGTGTTACTAGGTATAATACGACATAAATTACTTTATTCACCCGCTGAATCTGCCCAAAACGAAAAAGCATTAAAAGTCTCTAAATTTTTACCCAAAACTTCTCGTTTGATAAGAAAAATGGAGCATGAAGTTCGAAATTCGATTTAAGTTTCGCGCCGGTGTCGCGCGCCGATCGTTGCATCGAGAGAAAAAAAAGGGAAGAAAAAGCGTCAGACAGCATACACAGACTCAGTTGGATTTTCGTATCGTCCTGCGAAACACCTCGACTCGCAGCGTTCCGCGAGATTAAAAAACAAAAAAGCAACAAACGGCGTCTTTCGAACGTCGAATATTTCGAAAATTCCGGGAAAAAGTTCGATGCAAATTTCGGAGCTCCAAACGGAGGAATCGCGATCAGCGACGATTCGCCGGCGGAGGTCGCGAAGGTTAGGAACGCAAAAGGACGGCAGATAAAGTCGACGCGACTACCGTCTCGCGTTTTTTGAAAATTCCAAACAAACCATTTAGTCACTAAAAAAACCTGAGAAGTTCCGTCGTTCGCGAGTGCTCGGAAATCCAAAAATCCGATCGATTTTACGCGAAAAAAACTCGGCGGCTAAAATTGTAGAAACAAAAATCGAAAGTTTACCAATCTTTCGTGGAAGTCAAAATTGAAAAAAAGAGTTTCTTGCGCTCGAACCACGAGAGTCTACGAACGGAAAGTGCGAGCGGATCCGCGAGTTTGTTACCAACTTGACGAGAGTTTGTCACGAAACAAAAAACTACGAGATGTGCAACAGTAACAAACTTAATTGTTAATGTTTAAAAAAAGAAAGACCGTGGGTTATGCGGAGTAAGACGAACGACTCGATGGTAATTTTTTAATTTCTCGAACCTAATTCGGGAATCTTCGTCCCGCGGGATTCGTAGGGCGAAAACTCGGGTCGATCGTCGTGTTTACCTACACCTCGCGACCAAAACATCGATGACCTTGAAAGGCGCCGTAGGACCCACGTGACGGAGGCCTGCGGCGCGATTGGCGAACGCACAGGAGCGTGGGGGGGCGCGCGCACCAAATAGAGCAGGTCGTAACGGGAGCTAGGACGTCGACGGGGACCTGAAGGATGGCGAACCCGTCGAGGACGACCTCCCGGCCCTGAAAGTGCCGTTAGGTTCTCTCCCCGGAGGATACGTACGACGACGACATCGTCGCCCGGAGATGAGGTCCGACTCGAAAACATCGTCGACGGTGGAGAAAGTGAAACATTACGCGTAAGTAGGGGTCGGTGCGCGCTCAGTTTCCGTGCATTCGTCTCCCTCGCGCCGCGACGAGAAAGCGCGACGACGAAGACGGCCGCAGGAAGGAAGAAGGAGAGAGAGAAAGCGAGGAGTGGGGGAGAGCGGCGGCGAGAACGAGGCAGGAACGTGGAGAGACGAGGAGGAGGAGACGGCGGAGGCGGCGGAGGGGAACCAGCACCGAAAAAGAGTCTCGATCGAGCGCTCGGGGCTGGGGGCCGGGAGGGGAGGGCTGCGGGCACCGGGAGGTCGAAGGGGGGAGGACGCCAGCGTGTCAGGCGTGTAGCCGCGGTGGCGGCGGCGGCGGTGGCGGCGGCGGTCGCGTTCGCCATCGCCGGCTGAGGAGACAGTCCGCGAGAGCGAGACCGAGAGGCGGACAGATGCGCGCGCGCTCCCGCTCGCTGATCGGAGGGGAGAGGGAGACGTCCAACGGCGAAATCATGTGTGGCTCCGTGGATTCGCATTCCAGATACCTTAAGGAATTTCGCGTCGAACAATGTCCCCTCTTTATACAAAGGAAATGCACCCAGCATCGGCCCTTCACGTGCTTCAATTGGCACTTCATGAACCAGCGGAGGCGCAGGCCGGTAAGGAAGCGAGACCGCACCTTCAACTACAGCGCAGACAATTATTGCAGCAAGTACGACGAGACCACCGGCATCTGCCCCGACGGCGACGAGTGAGTTGATGTGTATTTCCCTCTCTCTCCCCCCTCTCTTAAACTCGATGTTCTTCGCATTACGCGTATTTACGCCCGATCCTAAGACACGCACAATCCCAGAGAGGTCAGATTTCCTGGTTGCATCTAGGATTACTTTTTAAAACAACCTTCAAACATTCAAATTCGTTAAAGTTTCCTTTACTTGGGAATTAAGGATCCAAGTCAGCTGATCGATCGATTTTTGTTTGTTTGGAAACAAAGTGGGTAACAGGTGTTTTCTTGTTCTTTGTTCGAAAACATCTCAAGTTACTCGGAAAAATTTGGAACAATACCTGATTTTAACCTGACTTTAACCTTTTTCAAGTCCACAATTCAAGTCTACAAAAAAGTCAGTGTGGGCCCTAGGCTAAAGTTAATAGCTTAGCCACGAGCAACGATGGAATATGCCTCATATTTTACAAAAATTCCAAAATATTCATAATTAACTTGTAAGACAAAATTCCAGCGTTATTTATGGATAATCTATTAACTTTAGACTAGGGCCCTCGCTGACTTTTTTTCAGGAAATTTTGTGCCCTATAAAAAAGGTTTAGTGCATTTTTAGCGTATCTTGCACTGTTTATGGTATACGGAAGCTTTAGAATGAAAAAATTACCAAGTTTTTCCGTTTCAATAACGTTTATAGATCATTACAAATAATTAATAACTATATCATCTAGAAATTATGAATAAATATTCTCACAGGTGCACTCAAATTGGATCTGTTTATAAAAATTTTCTTTTCAACGAATTGGAATTGTAACCGTCATTTCAAATTTGTCAGAATCTGTGAGGTAACTACTACTTCCCAAAATGCTGTCGCATTCACTTAAAATTTCTTTGCGTGTATTCCACACTGAAAAAAGTGGGAAGTAAAATTACATTGCATTAATGTAATCATTTCCAACGGTTTTTGTGGTGAAATTACAGAATTGTTGTAATTTCTCAATGATTTCTAAAGGATTTTTACCATAAACATAAAAATATTACAATAAAAGTATAACATTCCCACGAAAATCATTGGACACAAAAATACCACTGCTAATCGTGGTAAATTTACATGAAAATGGGAAAAAAAAATTGTAATATTACAGCAATTATGTAAACTCCCAATAGTTTAGTGGAATATCACAGTACAGTCAGTGTAAAAATAACCTGACTACTAAAATTTTCTTGTTTTAAAATTACATTGCTCCAAGGTAATTTTACACCGATAGGTTATATTTTATCAGCTCTTGGTAGAATTCGTGCGATTATCAGTGGTATGTTTTCGTAGTAAATTTATATCAACATTTTTTACAGTGTACCACACCAATACCAATGGTTTTTTTTAAATCCATGAAGACTAGAATTGTTTATAACAATTTTTTTATTTTCGGAAAAGAATGTTGACGTTTTGTGTAATTTGAAACAAGAAGATCCTTGTCAACTTATAATTTTAAATTTAAATATCTATTAAGTTATTATTTTAGTAGAACAGTATTATTTTGAAATTGCATAAAGTTGCCTAAAGGTAAACTTTTAATTCATAAACTTTCTTACTACGCGTAAATAAACATGTTTTATAATGTATTAGAAAATTTCATGAAACCAAAGGTCATTGACCTTCTATTAGCTACCATTTAATGTCTTTCAAATAAATTTAATTTTGCTACGTTACGAAATGAAGGATCCTGTGGACAGTTGATTAATGAGCTTGTTTGAAAACAAATCGGTTCATAGATGTTTTCTTGTCCTTTGTTCAAAACTGTCTGAATATACAAAATAAAATGTTATTCAAATATGTGTTAGATATTCTTGGAATGTATCGGTCTATTTCTAAATATTGATTTGAATCAAAATAAATAAATACATAAATATATAGATGTCACTGGGATGTTAGCGCACGTCGATTACATTACTTAATTATCTTCTTGTATGAAAAATTTCAGATATGATAACTATTATCTTTTATTATAAAAAAGAAAAACATTAAAATAGAAAATATTCCCCTAGCGCTAAAACTTGAACTATTGTTCGCCAGGATGTCATTTTTGTACTTTTCGGCAACGGGATAAACATTTAAGAACAATTAAATCACTTTAATAACTTTATGTCGTTAAATACTGAACGTAATAAAAACTATTATGAAATAATTAATTGTTTATTTTTCAACCATTTTTTATTTTACCGTGATTTGAACTGTTAAAATTTGTTATAACGTTTTCCACTTAGTATATTCAGTACTCTAATAAACAGGGTTTATTCCAACTTTGGAGTAATATTTGACATTTACAAGCATTTTGTACTGTTCATTTGAATAAATTGTAAAAATTGATGTTTGTTTTTTAATTACTCCGATTTATTTCAATTTTTTATTTTAATAAATTATAAGATGTGACGATTGTTTTTTAATTACTCCGATTTATGTCAATTGTTTCTTCTCTTATTGACAGCAATAACATAATATAAACAAAACTTTTTACTAATATTCAAGTATGTGACATTTAAAATTGTCTTGGAAATGATAATTTTTTAAAACAATTTTTAAAGATTTAATAAACTGAAATTACCTGTACTTGTTTAATGACGAATACAGCAGTGAAACTGTATACTTATAATATCTTATTATCGTTGAATAAAAAAACAAAAATTGAAAAATTAAACTGATCATATCGAAGCCTCGTAAGAAAACTAGTACGTTTACATTTAAAACAACATACAAACATAAGAATTTTCGATAAAGCATCAATATCATCTGCTTAAAATGAATAATTAAAAAAAAGAAGAAAACCACCACACTCCTTTATTGTTAATGGAATTTAATGTTTGCTGATTTGAATGTTTGAGAAACATCATTGTAAAAGATCATTTTGACAATTTTAAATATCAGATACCTGAAGGTTAATAAAAATTATTGCACATATGTTATTAACAATGAGAAAAGAAATGTTCAAATCTTACCTGATTAAACTGAACAATTAAAAAGAAAGAAATCATGTATTCGTTTAAAAACAAATTAGTTCATAAAATATTTTCTTACTTTTTTTTTTAAATATCTGAATTTACAATTTAAAATACGTTACGTTTACCATTGGGTAAACTCAGTGCGCTAATAAACGGAGTTTATTTCAAATTCGGAGTAATATTTGACATTTACAAGCCTTTGTAGTCATTTGTTCATTTGAATAAATTGTATCAATTGAAGGCTGTTTTTGAATTACTTCTTTTGTTTTAATGGTTCATTTTAAATACGTTTGGATATATTTTTTAACGTTTTCTTTAAATCTGGAACAATATTGACATTTGAAAAGAATTTTGTAGTCATTTGTTCCATTGAATATATTGCAACAATTGAAGGTAATTTTTTAATTACTTTTTTTCATGGTTCAATAAAACAAATTCGTTTCAACATCAGGAATTCCAATATGGCGCCGAACTTTTAAAAAAATTCTAAAAAATTCGGAATTATTTATTCCTATCAATTTTTGTTCGAGCTATTAGAATATTGGGATTCTATTGAAACTCTGAACAAAGGTGGACAAAATACGACAATTTTAAGGAAAAATTTTACTTTTATACCCCACATCATGGTAACGACCTCAAAATAGCGTCAACAATGAAAATTTCTTTGAAAAATTTCTGAACATTCTAACTCAAAAAACTACATGCTGTTATAAAAAAATGCTAAGAATGAAAAGTTCTTAGAATTAATCGAGAAATATAGTGGAATTTTTTTATCACATTTAGAGAAATTTTTTTTCAACATTTTTTTAAAATGTCACAAAATGTCATCAAAAAATTTTGAAAAAATTCCACTATATCGCTTGATGAATTTTAGGAACTTTTCATTCTGGGCATTTTTTTTTAAAAGTTCGTAGTTTCTGAGTTAGAGTGTCCAGAAATTCCTCAAAGACATTTTCATTGTTGACGCCATTTTTAGGTCGTTAGAATGATGTTGTAGGGTACAAAAGTTAAATTTTTCCTTAAAATTGAAGTATTTTGTTTACCTTTGTTCAGAGTTTCAATAGAATCCCAATATTCTAATGGCTCGAAAAAAATTGAAAAGTATAAAAAATTCCCAATTTTTTGGAAATTTGTTTCATATTCGGCGTCATATTGGAATTTCTGATGGCTGATACTCAATTTTGACCTCGGAATCTTGAAGAGCGACCTCGAAAACAGTAGGATACGCACCTCTCAATTGTTTTCAACTTTGATTGTGATACGAAATACTTGATTGAAAATGAAGTATAAAAATTGTCATTTTAGGCGTTAATGGGTTAAACAATGGTTTCTATATAGAGTTTGAAAATACATAAAGTTTACATAATATGATTTATTTGTAATTAAATTTAAAAAACATTTGATATTTGCAAAGAAATTTCTAGTCACTGTGTAATTATCGTAGCAATTGAAGGTAGCTTTTGAAAGGCCTTTTTTAATTTTTAATTTTTTATAGCTTTAGTTTAAGCTGTTTTTAATGATTGCCAATCAATATTTCCCAGTTTTCTTTTCTCTATTCCAGATTTCATTTTTATGTTAACCTTGCTACCAATGGCGTATAAATATTGAGCACTGGGAGTCTTTACAAAATAGTTTTAGATTATTTTAGAAAATATACTATTATCGTCATTATTTTACATTGCCTTCATCACAGTGTGCTAGCCTATGGGTTTCGCATTGTTATCATTCAAGTGTTATTGATTGTGTCGTTGACGTTGGTATATTTTGATTCATTGAGAAATATATATAAATTATATAATGTAAATATTCCAGTATTTTAAAATAAATATAGGGATTTATCTATTTAGAAACAAAATTTTAATCTTGCTGAAAATCTAAAAAATAGACAAAAATAATTTATAACTAAATTCTGAAAAAAATCTAATTCAACGAGTTTTAATGCTAGTTTAAAAATTGTAACAGTTGCTTTAATATATCCCATATTAAATAAATTGCAGTTTTATTTAAAAGATATAAAATAAAATTGAAAAATAAGAAGATGGTTGTTTTTTTTAGAGTCAAGAAAGTTAATACACCATTTAAAATTAAAATATATTTTTTCTTCTAGTTAATTAAATTAATAATTAAATTTTATTCAGTCAAGATTTAAAGACATGTTTATGATTTAATTTTCATTTTTTATATTCTAATTCTTTAACTTGTCTATTTGACTTCAAAAAATTGAACACAACTTTAATTAAATGAAATGTACAACTGTGATTTATAATTGTTAAGATATAGTGACAATGTACAAAATCTAGTGTCTAGTTATATTTATATAATGACTAAATATTTATACATATATGATATGATCTGGCAACACTGTACACTATATATATATATATATGTATGTAATCTTTATAAACTTATTATTAATTAACGTTACGTATTAGAATTGTGATCAAGTAAACTTCCATTCAATTTAATCTAAACTAATCGTGTCCATTCCTTTATTTCTATTCCAAAATCCACTGCATATCAATAGTAATGTATCCCACAAATATTTTTAACAATTCTTTACCTTATTTGAATCTATATAAAAATGTTGTAATCAGTCTTGAAGATGGCTCATAAGAGGCAGAAAACTAGAGAATAAATACATTTTTGTCAAGAAAAGTATTTTTTTACTTTTCAAAAAACTGATACAACGACATAAATTGCATTATATACTTATTTGAATAATTGAGATCTATATTTAGAATAAATATTGCAATCGTTTGTTATTATCACCTTTCTTATTCAGAAATTAAATCGGTTACTGCTCTACTTTAGACCTGCCATAAGCTCTTCTTTCCTTCTTGCCTATTAAGACTTTCAAGTTTCTATTCTGATAGTGTAAGGGGGATCTAAAGTAAAACAGGTACTGACTTAACCTACAATCTAGAAAGGTGGAGCAAAAACTGTATCCAGACTTGATCAAAATGAGCTGTGGTGTAAAATACAATATCTAAATTCATATAAATGTAGAATAAAGGCTGATTCGAGTCCTAAAATTAATTCCATTTTTTGCTGTGAATTAATGTAACTAAATATTTTGTGATTTACATTCATTAATAAATTATAACGATTTATAATTTTGGTTATACCAGTCATGTTATAATAATTTATTTAATTAAAATTTGCACTATAATGAACCTATGAATCTTTTTTATTTTTATGATATTTACGAGAAACTTTAAATTTTAGATGCATGTTTATACTTTTGAAAGGAGAAAGTTTACTTTTGTTCAATTTGATTCAGGATGTGTCGTACCATTGAACAATATAAAACGTCAATCCATTTATATGTAATAATCCAAATTGTATGATGTAAACAAATACAATCACTAAATTTGATAAATTCTTTAGAATAATGGAGATATAATTCCCATCATTGTTTTTATTTTCTAAAAATATTTACTTTTTCTTGTTCCCAGTATATTAAAAGTTAAATCAAGAAATTTGTCTGTATTTTATAAATGTTTTCAACAAATTTTTCAACTGTTTAACATAAGTAAAAAAAGATCAAAACTCTGCTGATGAACATACATGATCATTCGTGCGAAACGCATTTTTTAACAGTTGAATGACATACTGCAGGGATATTTTTCAACATTCTCAGTAGTAAAATGCTTTTTTCAGGCTACATAAATTAAAATAATAGTTACGAGTGTCACGAGAGCTGATATCACAGTTACGCAATTATTTACAACGTTATTGTTTACAATATTTATTATTGTCTACTTACTGTAAAGTAAGAACCGAAAAATACTAAGATATTTTACATAAATATTTACATTTCTTTTACATATTAAAAGTTATTCGAAAACATTTGTTGAATATTATTGCTTAAATACAACGTTTAAAACATAATTTGTGTTGACAAATTTATAACACTTGTCCCATTGGTTCGTTACAAATAATTTTTTAGTTAATTGTTGTTTATTGTTTTTTTTTTTAATTCCTTCAATTTACTTACGTTTTGTACTATTTCTTAAAACAGGTAAGCAATAATAATATACAGTAATGCCAAGTTTATGTAATTACATATTTATTTAGTTATTTACGAGGGGTCAACCACTGGTGGAAATACCTGTACATTTGAGCGGGAATACTAGGGAATACTTGGAAATAGATGGGAATATTTGGAAATACTCAGGAATATCTGGAAATATTTTTGGAAATACCTAGCGATTGATTTACTTTCATTTGTTAAAATATAATAGTTTTATAAACAAAGTCAACTTAAAACAAATTAAGTTTCCAAGTGCTAACAGATTGTATAATTGGGTCCAATCATTTCACCATAAAACGTGTAGACTGTATTGAAATTAAAAAATTCTATAAAAAGTTTAAATATTCCTCTTAAATTAATAATTTTTTAAATGTTATCTTTGTGTTTAAAACTAATGTAAATTATACCATGTAAATAAATTAATTGAAATCTATACCTATTTAAGTTAAATTTGTTGATTTAAGAATGTTGACACGTTGAACCATGTAGTAGAACAGTTGGATCTAATAAGTAATTAATTAATGTGGTAAGATTCTGAGTCAAGGAATATATTACAAGTTTTAAAATGCGTTAGAATTAATGATGATACTTTGCAAATGCTGTGAGTGCAATGAAAATGACCAGTATGTCAGAACAATACTGGGAAAACGATGGGAATACTAGAAGTACGATTGTAATACTGAGAATACTAAGAATGCAATTACGAATATTCCCACTTTTGGGAATACCTGTACATTTTTTGGTCAGTGGTTGATCCCTCGGTTATTTATGTGCTGGATATAAAACTTTCGTGTTCGATTCCTAGCTAGCACGAAGTTACAAAAACGTTAACATATTGTTAACCTCAAAAGTTACGTGTTAACTTTTAAGATGTCCTATAAGTAAATGAAAAGGTTAGTATTTTGGTGTTGAAATCTTGTCGAATGCACCAAAAACAGTTATCCTCTAAGTTTCCAAATTGCTAACTGTTATGATATTGACTGAATAACGTTTTTGGTAACTATTTGACTACCAATTTGATAACTATTTGTGAGACCATTTTGTAATGAATATAATAACGTTTTGTTAACGTTTAGGTGAACTTAGAGTTAAAGTTAAAGTATACAGTTTCAACAGGTAGGTTAACTGTAAGTTAACTTTTACGTGTTACAAAGAGATGACATAATGTTACCATTTTCCAGGTGTAATAAATCCCAACTTGCACACTTGAGCATTCGTCAACAGAAAGTTATCCAGACATAACAAATGTTAACAAATGGTAAAATTCCAATAACTTTTAGGTGTGCCTTTGTTAAGAATGTTCGACAAATTTTGGCTAATGCACCCAAAAAGTTCTTCGAATATTAACATTTGTTAATATTTGTTATGTTTGGATAACTTTATGTTGACGAATGCTCAAGTGTGCTGGCTGGGATCCTTCCCAGATTTTCGAAGGCTTCTGTGCGTACGGGACCATCAAACTGATGTTTTGATGATCCGGACTAATGGAACGGCGCCTACAGAAGACTTGGAAAATCTCTAAAGGATTTATTGTCTAGGATAATCATACTGTAATTTTACAATTCTGTAAGTAATTTTACACCATCATTTTTTACAGTGTACAGTTCTAAGTGTAATTTTTTTAAATTTAAAAAAACAGTGTTTACTAATAAAAAATAATTTTCGTGAAGAATGGAAATATATGGAATGTTTATATTCTTATTTCTCATTTTTGTGTCATAAGAAAAATGAGAAACTATATTTAGTATACGTAGTTCATTTATCGTTAAAAATAAAAGCAAATAGGGAACTCTGGGTATTAAAGTCGTAACGTATTTAAACGTTATGTCACGCACTAGATAGGAATGAAGTTTGACGACGAAAACATCGGCAGATGTGCTTTTACGATCTTCATTTTCCACTGGGTACACAATCGACGGGAATAGTCCTCGAAAATAGGAAAAACATTTTACTAGGTCCGGATGTTTCGTTCCGATTACTGGGATGAGTCCCCGAGAAATAACGCGACAGCTGCGCCGCGAGGGGCCTTCTTTGTTACTGGAACAAGGCCCAATTTACGAACGGAGTATAGAATGCCCGATTTTTTTTTGATCGATTCCTTTGTCCGGCGACAGTAAAAACATTGATACGTCATAAGTCATAATGACAATAGGTTTTTAATATCTGAATGTTCTAGGCTCGTGAGAAAATATTTATTTTCAAAATTTCATCATATAAATTATAGAAAAGTTGATTCTGGTTTGGAAGAAAAGAACTGTAAAATGATGCACGTTATGTAGCTACTTCTGTTGTCACTAGGCGGCGCTGTGATTCAATTCATTCCCGTTAAAGAAACGCGATTTTAAGAAATGAATATTAGAAATCTTTACATTTGTTTCTGGATTATATATATAAATAAAATTGATTAAGTGAAACTTTACTATAAAAAATTGTTAATAATCTATTAATTTTATAAATTTTTTTTGTTCCTTTTATTTCAGAATTTGTTGACTCGTCATGGGGAGTACGAAAACAATACTGTTAGAGAGGTTATGTTTACGTTTCTAAAGAGCAGTGTAGACACTCTTATTTTCTATCTTCTTTTTTTCAGATATTTTCAAGTAGTTCTGATATTCCCGGTAAAATGTTCAAGTATTTAGACATATGGTTGACCCCTCGCGTTCATTTTGTATCTTTTAGTGTTTCTTTGTTTTGTTTTGAATAAAATTTATTATTCCTAGAATTTAGGTGGATAAATAACAATTTCGATTTTATTTTTAACTGTTAAACATTTATAATCTTAATTTTAGACAGTGTTAATGGTCAGTGATTAGCAAGTTTTCAACAAAGAAAAACGGGAGGGTAATAAATTAACAATGTTCAGTAAAAGAAAAACGAAAAATAAAAATTGAATTTGTTAAAAAAACGATAAATCAAAAAGCCGAAACGTAAAAACTGACGATCGAAAGGTCGACAGTTATTTGCTCCAAGAGACAATAATATAAATGTTTTATGCAATTGTTTCTATCCTTCACAAAGAAACATAAATTAGCATTTACTGAAATTTATCTAAACTTTTTTTAATATAAAATCAAAATTTCCAAGCTTATTCGTCACCATAAATTAATTCTATGTACCAAAGATGACTGGTTCCTGTTTCACTAAAACACGACAGTAAAAAATGTGATTACCAAATGAGAATTCCAATTTTAATAATATTAGTATTATTTTAGTGATAATTTTAATCACAAGTGCCCGTTGTAAAAATACAAGTTTCAAGTCTTGCGATTATCATCCAGGACTTAATAAATTAGATAAGCTAAATCTGGGAAACGATATACTTGAACAGATTCGATAACAAAAATTTGAAGTAATCAACAAATAATTTGGGACATTTTGAGAAATATTTCGTAGAACCCAGACAGCAAAATAAAGAAAAGTTAAACAATTATATTTTAATTTTTACTTGCGATCATTAAGAGAATTTTTACTGGAATATAGAAAGTTTGTTACTAATTATAGTAATATTTCGTTAAAAAATTAATGACAAGAGATTGCTAGTGAAGTTTGTGTTTATATAATAATTTAATGTTTATTTCTGCTTGTGATCGATAAACCTTTATACATAAACGAATTGTTTTCATTTTACTCCAATTGTTGTCTTTATTGTTGACATTTGGTGTTGGGTAACTGCAGCTGATAATGCAATACGCGATTTAAGGTAGGTTCGGTACAACACATTGCAGAAACAATACGTAATCTGCAATTTGATATTATAAATACTTCAGTGATAAAACGGATTTTTAAAAGAAATTTAATTTCATACTAATAAAAAAATGATCACTTTTTTCTATTTTATAAGAAATTCTCTTTAAAAATATACGTTGTTCCCCATAACACTTTAAAATATGAGGATTTGTCATAACTATAACCGATGTCGGCATTTTATAGTAACAATAACCTACATTATAAGACAATATTTTGCATGAAAACTTGTCTCCGTGAATTATGCACAAAGTTTATGAAATACAGTGCAACCTCTCGATTTGGTATCTCTCTAGTCGAATCCCTCTCCTAATGGTCCCTGTCTGAAGCGTTCTCGTCTGAACCCCCCTCCACCCCCCTCCCATCATTTTCAAGGGTGACGCAATCGCGCACCAACAGAATGCCCGGTTTTGTTCACGTGACAGTAAAGGGGGTGGGGGATGTCACTGATCAACGTCAGAGGGACAAGTCTCAATATGTACCAACTTGAGGGGTTGTACTGTACATCTCTTTATTTTCTTTGAACATTCAGAATAATATTTATAATATTATTGACCTTCCCATGTTTATTATTTTGTAGATACAAAACCGCTTTAAAGCTGCCATCCACTAGTACGAGAAATGAAAAGTTCTTAGAATTAATTGAGAAATATAGTGGAATTTTTTCAGATTTTTGTGATGACATTTTGAGAAATTTTTTTTCAACATTTTTTTCAAAATCATAATTTATTTATGAAAAATTCTGAAAAAATTTAGTGTATTCTCTGATGAATTCTAAGAATTATTCCTTCTTTGCAATTTTTTCGAAAAGTTGATAGTTTTCGAGGAAATGAATTTCAATTATAGTTTAGGATTTTTTCCTCCCAAAAATATTAACCTTTGGAAAAAATTGCAAAGAACAAATAATTCTTAAAATTCATCAGAGAATACACTAAATTTTTTTCAGAATTTTTCATAAATAAATTATGATTTTGAAAAAAATGTTGAAAAAAAATTTCTCAAAATGTCATCACAAAAATCTGAAAAAAATCCACTATATTTCTCGATTAATTCTAAGAATTTTTCATTCTTAGCATTTTTCATAACATCACGTAGTTTTTGAGTTAGAATAAATCATTTCCAATTTTTTGGAAATTCTTTTCATATTCGGCGCCATATTGAAATTCCTGATGGCTTAAACTCAATTTCGACCTCGGAATCTTGAAGAGCGACCTCGAAAACAGTAGGATACGTACCTCTCAATTGTTTTCAACTTTGATTTTGATATGAAATACTTGATTGATAATGAAGTATAAAAAATGCCATTTCAGGCGTTATTAGGTTAAGATAAACAAATTATTTAAATAATCAACATTTTATTTTGTACTTTGGTAAAATAAAGTTTAGAATCGTTTGTATAAAATTGTATTTTATATTTTTTGTAAAACGAGTATATATTGGAATAAAAAATAATTTATTATATTGATACAAAAGAATATTTATTTATTTATCCTTAACTTCGTAATAATTTATAAGTAAAATGCCGAATATTAGTAATATCTTCTGTTCATTAAAGTTTATCGTATTATTTTCAAAAGTTAATAATTAAATAAAATTTGAAACCTAAGGATTCCAAATGGTGGTAGCGTTAATCAAAGTGTCAAATTGCTAATTCATTGGCATATTCACCCTATTAGTGTAAAAAATGTTTATTTTTTGCCGTGGAAATTATTTAAAATAATGATTTTCTTTGTTTATGAGAGCTTTAAGAATGTATAATATCATTCACTAATATTGAATATTTTTTGAAAATGTTCTTGAATTTTATGGCTCATGTTTTTTTGTTTGAAGCAAGAGAGAAATTTAACAAAAAAGATCAGTAATTTCTATTTGAAAAATGTTTTGATGTGCTCAATATTTATGGATATGATTTTTTTTCTTTAATTTACATCAGTTTTTAATCGACTTCAGCCCATTGGAATACGTACGCACTAAAAATTTGTAGAACGCTCTTTTCGGAAATTTGTCCAAAATAACTTTCCGTTTTGGGAATGGTATTTATCTCCATCAGAACGTTGTGTCGCTGTCAACTTTGAAAGTCTTGGAAAATAACCTTTGATGTTTACCGAACGATACACTCACTTTTTGCTCCTGCTCTTCTCTAAAGAACGCATTTAAATTCTATACGATCTCTTCCGGTTCTATTTTAGATTGCACATAAGAACTGCGTAAGAGGGTTTTGTTCGAATGTTTGTATACTCAAAAAAAAAGTAGAACGCGTTGCAAAATTACCACTGAATTTAGAAAATTTAGAAAATTGAAAGAAAATAGAAAGTTTAGAAAATTGAAAAACTTTATTTAAAAATATTATGCTTTCAAAACAAAGACAAAAACATTATTATTCAAATCATACGCTGAAGAAAGAAATAGGTTAATGACACTTCGTTTCCTTGACTTGGAGATTAAAACAAATATTATGAAACGAATGTGTACAAAATTATATTTTCTATTTATCTTTCCCGAAAAATGAAAAACATAATATTTTTGTGTCATTGTTGTTTACAATCGCGCTACGTGTACTGATTCACTTATTGGACCCCCCCCCCCCCCCCTTACTAATAAATCTAATTATGCGTTAATGATTAGAACTCTATTTTGTTGTAATTTTGTGTGGAAAATTTCTATGACCAAACTTATACTTCCTTATAATCAATACTATTTTACACTATTTTAAAAATTGTTCTGAACATCGGAATAAATAAGTACATTAGTCCTTCCCTTATTCTAATTTTCTCCTCGCCCCCACTACTTAGACTTTTGTCTGTTTTTATTTTGTTGCGCATGCGCCGTTATTTGTATTTGTAGAAAATACACACGTCCACACATGGTAGTGGGAAGAACGCGTGAGGGGAAATATTAGAATAGGAGAAGAGAAAAAATTAGAATAAGGGAAGACATTAGAGTAAGGGAAATTAGAATAAGGGAAGGGCTACTGTAATAACAAAAAATTTTCAATATGTTGAAGATGACCGTTTAATGACTTTCTATGTATTATTTAAAATTTTACAATTATAGCATATAATCCTCAAATGACCTTTAACTGACTTTGCACAAATAACAGAATGCCATATGTTCATTTTTTCATTTGTGGAACAAACATTCTGGAAAGTTCTTGGAAATGTCCTAAATCAGATTTGTATTACAAATGTACAGCAATACAAATTGTTTATATATTGTACAGAATTTATTTTTCTTATTCTTTTCGTTATATTTTTATGTTTAGAGTTCTGTGTTAACTGTATTTTTATGTAAGCAATTTAGAAACATATTAGAAAATGTGAAATGTCAGAAGTGAAAAATATACTAAGAAACATTTACAAATATGACGAATTTATACTGTTTGAGGTTATGTGCAAAAAAGGTTTTGTATTTAGTTAGCGTCCCTTAGCGACGTTGGAATAAAAAATTATGTAGCGGAACATCTGGGCAACGAAAAGGTATGGTGCAACACAAAAATACAAAGAAAAGAAAAGGCCATTCGAAGAGAATTAGAAAAAAAGACAACAATTTTCACCAAAAAATTGTTTATGTCAACTATAGGTTTGTATGAATGTTGGTGTTTTATACTTTTAACACAGTTTTTTACTTGGAAATGACCGATAAAACAACAAAGGGCAATATTAAAATTTAGATAAAGAAAACTGTATTTCTAAACAATATTTTATGTGACATTTTGAAATTCAGAGCGTTTCATGTACACGGTGGGCAGGAAGGACCGATAGGTTACACAAAAATGACGACAAAAACGGAAAACGGGGTTGTTTTTGGCGTTGATCATAGATGAAAAATCACTTTGATTCGAAATCGTAGCTGCTCCTGTTCAGTAGATATTGGCATTTTACATATTTCTGTTCGGAATAGTTTTTGTGAAATTCTAAAAGCGTGAATCTTGACCGCTAAAATGTCGGCACTTATAAAATTCTTTATATTTCTTATTGTTTATAATCTGTAGACCTATCCTGTTGGTTATTCACATAAATAAACAAAAAAGTAAACAACTAATAAAATGCTTGGCGCTCTTTGTTTTAAATGTGCGTAGCATGCATAACGTATTTTCAATATAATAATTCAATTCAATTCACGCAGTTTCCTTTCAAATAACCATTAAATGAAATAAATTATAAATAAAATTAAACAATAGTAGTTTATATACGTATGAAGAAAAAATAAATTTTCAGAATTTTGTATGCATTTTTCACGGTTATTTTACCCTTTTTCTCACTGAGCACTTCTCGCAGATCGCACTCATAAAACCGAAAGGCGGAGGACTCGCACACGGAAATTAAAGAAATTGTTTCTCGCAAGCGAAGTAGGACTCACGTAGAGTCTAATGGCTCGCGGTGCGGGCGGAGTGATAACTGTTTTTGAAATCATTACAATATAATTTAATTATTATGTCGGGCTGATTTGTTTTTTTAAACAGTACAAGTTTATTGCATATGTAGTTGTCGTCGAATACTTCATATTTCCATCCAGTATTTTTATAAACTGAAATTACAGCGATATGCATCCAGAACAAAAATGTGATCATGATAAAAATCGATGAATACTACATGTAGTATTCATTTTTCGAACTAAACCTTTATGTACATTTGTATAACCCTGCCGAAAAACAGAAAGTAACAGTTACTTAACAATTACGTAAGAGTTACCTTGTTACATAAATGTTACGTGGTTGTTTTATATGGGGTAGGTTTCAGAATTCCAAAGCGAACAATGTAAACTATTACTATCTAAAGCATATAAATAGTAATAGCATGCATAGTTCGGACAAATCGGAATTCTGAAGCCTACCAAAAAAAATAAGAATCTTTTCTTGAACAAAAGAAACATTTGTTATTTTATAAAAAAAAAAATGTTTTTGATTTAAGTGAAGTTTTACTTGATTTGGTGATAACTAAAATAAATACTTAATTGAATCTAGACTGTTGTTTGTGAACAATGTATTTGTTATTGAATAAAACAAAATTGAATTTCGCCGTCACGGTTCGAGTAAATATTTATTTGAATACAGTAGTCCTCCCCTTAAGGTTTAAATTTTAGCTTTCAAGATGGCGGCTTCTTCCCTTAAGGTTTACTTTCCCCTGACCCCCACTACCAGAGTTTTTCGTGCTCGACTGCACGCCGCGCGCCTGCGTTTGCTTCACAGGCGTTAACAAAATGTCTGGTGGTGGGAGAGGCCGTGAGGGGAAAAATAAAACATAAGGGAAGAAAGTTTTAAACCTTACGGGAAGAATAAACCTTAAGGGGAGGACTACTGTAGTCGCAAATAAAACTTGAATGAAAAATTGCTAATATTTAACAGATCTCTTTTCAATTAATGTTCAACTAGCAAAAATATTGCGCAGAATGATGCGTGCTTTTTTCCGGTAGTATGCCGTCTGATTATATTAACAAGACAATCTGATTAAAATAAACAAGCAGGCTGCGCGAATGCGCAGTGTGTCAACCATAACCTTTTTTAGACATCGCACAGCAAAGTTACCAACCGCGCCGCTAGGCGGGACTACCATTCACGTATCTTCCCGCTACACATTAGTCACTCCCGTGGTTTGTTAGAAAAAAGCGATGCAATTACTATAAAAATAGTAATCAGAATTTCTAATTATTTCAACTATAAAAGTAGTAAGGGAGTATCTATTTTTGTTAAAATATGATGATTTCTGGTTCAAAACAAATAAATGTATGTTTATGCTCGTAATTAAATAATAACTAACGACAATTTTTCGAAAAAATGGTGAATTTTTTTGATAAAATTTGTATTATTTCTGAATGAATAGACGAGTTTCCCTCATCAGAAAAAATTTGCTAGGAAAATTAAAAGTATGCATCTCAAAAACATCGTGAGTTTCTCGTCAAAGACTCCATCAAATATTTAATTCCGGTCTTATAGATTTAGTTAGAGCTTGGGAATGTGTAGTTCCTCTGCTGGCCGATAGGAGGACAGGTACGCGCAACTGTCCATTCATTCTAGCAATATTTATGCACTTTTTATTCGCACATTACCGTTCTCAAGGAGTACAGAAATTTATAACCATCTTTCGGATTCAAGAATCGAACTTGTTATTTTTTTAAAATTTTTTATATTTATATTTATTTATATTTATTACATAACTGTTATTTATTTATTTGTTCGATAATCATTCGTTCTATAAAATTGAAATAATTTACATAAAATTTATGGCCCGTCCAAAAGTACTCAGAAAAGTGTACTAGAGTTTATATAACAATGCTCTCAATAATTATTGCTACTTTTGAATTTATCTCCTTTTTCTCTACATCTCTGTTTGCTATTCATTCGGCATAGATTATGTTTTTGCACACACACCTAATAAATCAAATTTTACAAACTGCAACTCGTAATCAACAAAAATGCGCAACTAAAGTCATAGACGCTCGTAAAATTGTTTCGTTAAAAAAAGAGACCGTTTATGGCAAACATTTGCGAGTTGGACGTTGATACGGAAAAGATAAACAGAGCGTGAGAAAAACGTAACTTGTTACTGGCTCGATCTGACGACGCAAACGTTAAAAAAGTGTATAAAAAAGTCTCGGATACCCGTAAAATGGAAAAGATGTAAAATACAAGTATTTTATTAAAAAGACGCATTTTGCACGTTTGTTCGAAAACTGCACTCAATAAAATGTTCTGATTAAATATTTAATTATGATTTTTGTAAAAATAATTTTGTAGTAAAATAATAAATCTTGTTGATGTAACCAAATGTTTTTTCCGGTGTATATTAAATTTGGAAGATGCATTGACATGTTGTAAACAAAATAATGACATTGTATTTTATGAGACGATAACATAACGGATATTTATATATGTAAGAAAATATAAATATAACACAACCGTGTCTTGTTTTCTAGAGATTAAAAAAACCGCCCACGCGATGCACGGCCACCCGACGCGGAAGAGATTACAATGAATTATGCAAAACTGTGATTGTGTCGTATCAAACACTCGAACAAATAAGGTAGCCAAGTGAAAACGCAAAACGATTAATTGTTCTCCTTTGTATTTGTTTATTTTTATATGACGCCTTTCATTCTGTCGGAAATTTCGTTTGCGAAGAAATGATTACTACGTAATTGAAATTTCATCATTTTTTACTGGAAAAAAATCTGCGTGTTTTAGCAGTGGGGGGAATAAAAATGATATAAACTATTATGGCAATGTTAAAGTTCAAATTAACCATTTAACACTCAAATTTGCCTTTACTTCTTATGAAAAACATTTAAAATGTTGACAATTCAAAATTGTGCAGCCAAAATAACTGATTGATTTTTTAATCTTAAAAATTCAACTTCAGATTCATAATCAGCAACCATTAAAATCCATTTTTTTTAATTAAAAAAAAAGGGATTTTTTATTATTTTTTTATTTGTATTAGTAATATGTTTATTTTTATCATGGAAATGGAGGGAAATTACGTCGAAACATCAACAACAATGAATTAGTGTTTTTTATTTATCAAGACACGATAGAATAGATTAATGATTATTGTGTAGTACATAAACATTTAATAGCATTGATCATAGAAGTTTTAGGAACATAAATATTAGTTATGACTAATAAAAACGACACATTGCAAAATAATAAGAGCAGAATCTCATTAACCTTTTGAAGCATAGAGCACATATGCTACACCTTTTGTAATTAATTATTTACATATTTAACCCGTTTCGTCCCAAAACGGCAAAATTTGTCGCCGGTTTTCATCCTCCGTAAGTTTATGGATATCTTTGAGATATTGTTGTAAAATGTAGGTTTTCTATAGTTTTTGGGTATGCTCTTTTCGAATCTGAAGTCCGTTTTACGATATCACATTCCATTTTTTAAATATGACCACTTAAACGGAAAAAATCGAAAACTTTTTCAGAAAACTGCAATTTTTCTTGCAAAGGAGTTCCGGAATCGTGTCAGGCCTCAGAATCCTGTGACATAATGAGTTTTACTAAAAGTTGGTCAATATTAAGATTTAAGTTACACAATAGCGTCCTCAAAATGGCGCTGTTCATACGGAATTTTTTTGTTATTTGGGTTTTATTAAAATATTTCTGGTATTTTTTCGTGTATTTTGATGAATATGTTCTCGTGGATTATGTTTGAGGATGGTGAATACAAATCCATTATTAAATTTTGGAAATTCAAAATAGGGAATCTAATATGGCTGGCCGCAATTTAAAAAAAATTGTCTGGTATTTGGTATACAGAAGGTTCCGAAATCACATTGGATCCGCCATTTTGAATTTGCAAAATTTAATAACGAATTAGTATTCAATCACCTCAAAAGCAATCTACATATTCATCAAAGTTCACTTCAAGATACCAGAAATATTTTAATAAAACCCAAATAACAAAAAAATTCCGTATGAGCAGTGCCATTTTGAGGACGCTATTTTGTAACTTAAATCTTAATATTGATCAACTTTTAGTAAAACTCATTATGCCATAGGATTCTGAGGTCCGGCATGATTCCGGAACTCCTTCGCAAGAAAAATTGCAGTTTTCTGAAAAAGTTTTCGCTTTTTTCCACGATTTTTTCCGTTTAAGTGGTCGTATTTAAGAAATGGAATGTGATATCGTAAAACGGACTTCAGATTCGAAAAGAGCATACCCAAAAACTATAGAAAACCTACATTTTACAACAATATCTCAAAGATATCCATAAACTTACGGAGGATGAAAACCGACGACAAATTTTGTTGTTTCGGGACGAAACGGGTTAAGGTAATTATTAATTAATTTTGCTATCATGTTATATTGCTTGAAAAAAATTAAACAAAGTGTAAAAATGGTGGATTTATTAATTATGGACGGAAAATATATGTGAAGAAGAAAACGTCACTAATAAATGACGAGACTGGGTACTCGGGGTTTTTTGGGGACGCTGATTACGAATCTGATTTCAGATTTTCAAAATTTAAAACGGCGGATCCACAAATTTACTTGATCGAGGTGAAATTTGTTACTCGGGGGTTTTCGGAATCACTGATTACGAATTAGCCTCGATTTCAGTCGGCCATTTTGAATTTTGAAAATCTGAGGCCTGATTCGTAATCAGTGATCCCGAAAACCCCCGAGTACCCAATTTCAGCTATTTTCAGCGTAAAGAAAAATGTATGCTTCAGAAGGTTAAATGGAAATTCATCGTTCGAACGAGAACGAAATAAGGAGAGAGTTACAATCGCGCCTGGCGACAAACAGCAGTAACTATATCTGGATGTTAAGTCCATTTATTAGTTTAGTAATCTGACGATGTGCAGTTACTAAAATGAGATAGCAAAATGATTACTTCTATATCACGAGCGTTTCCAAACGCATCCCTTACATGTGTTGGCATTTTCCGTTGAAATTTAATAATTTCTCGGAAGCTTTTAACAAAGTAAAAACAACCAACTAAAAACAAAACGTGCGAGGTATACCAATGCAGATTTATTTAAGATTGATTGGTGGGGTAACTCGATAGAGTAAGTTCTTTGTGTAATAAATGGAAATTCGTTTTAGTAACGGAACCAGAAAGCAGTGCGGTGATAGTTCTATCATAATTATATTGTGTACCCTATGACGTTAGACACAAAAGGGCGGCTACATTGTATGGACGCTTTGTTTACGTCATAAAGTAAAATAGATCGCTGTATAGACTATGTATCATCACAGTAATCATTTTAGGATAATTCAATTTTCCCTCCCATTGGGTTGCATATTACTGGTTAAATTTTCTCGAAAATGCCCAGACATGCAGAAATTTATATTGTTAACGTCCGTTTTCGCAAATTGTCGATACGCAGCGCCATCTAGTATCCAGTCTTGATGCAATATAACATCATATACAGGTTTTATCGGTGGGTGGTCATAGTCTCTACATTCTTTCGATTACTAACATTTACTGCAATGTTTATATTAGTCGTCATTTTATAACCTCACTAATCTTTTTCTAAATATTATTGAAAATTAATAATAAGTATAATGGCCATATGATAGTATTTATCAGTATTCAATCAGATTATATCCATAGAACAAAAAATTAAACATTTTCATATTTTATACAATAATTTTTAGAAACATTGTGACCATATGTCTTACTGTCTTATTTAGGTCCTAGTGTTGTCATAGGACCAGTACTATTAATGTGTTTGTAGTTTTTTAAATGAAATCCTATGTCTGAATTAGTTTTATTTGAGAGAATCAGCAAAATTCAAAATCTTCGTACGTTAGTTTACTTCAACTTCATAATTTTGACAAATAATAACAAATTAAGAAATTAAGGCATCGATATGTTTATTTGCTTTTACGAAATACAGATAATATCGTAATATAAACATAGATTATCGGTTTGTTATGTTCTTATACAATAATAAAGATAATGAGGCAAAATAAATCTTTTCAAGAAGATTACAACTCGACATTTTCTTACCTGAGTATTAGCTAATCAATGTATACCATAATAATAACAATTAATAATTTAATACGAATTTGAATATTATGTTACTGTTATAACAAAATTCAATTAAAAAAAAAAGAAAACACGAACAAATGCCGGTTTAAAATGAATGAAATTATGACACTGAACTTAGCCGCACATTCGTAGCCGCAGATTCGAAAAAAAGAATGATTCTCAATTAAAAATAGTAATTTTTTTTATAAAGCAGCAACTCTGAGATGTCCTTTCACTCATAAGTAACAATAATTTAATAGCTGCAATGAAATAAACTACAATTTTTACTACTATTCCGAATATGTGGCTACGAATATGCGGCTAGTTTCAGTTTCATAATGAAATTCGAATATATGCTCAGAATTTAAATTGTGATAGGTAGGAAAATCTTATCGCAGCCATGTAATTTTCGAGGGTGCAAAATGCGATTTTGTGAGCTTTAAAAAAAAAAAAGGTAAAAATGAACATTCATTTTGAAAAATATAGTACAATTTTTTAGATTTTTTTCATGATATGTTGAGAAATTTTTTATTTACATTTTATCTAGTATTTTGTTTCAACTTAATATGAAACACGGAAAGATGAGATTTTCACTATTTATTGACGAATATCGAGAGAAAACTCGTTATTTCGCTGTTTCACGAACGACATGTTGAATTCTGCCATTATTGCGACCGTCAAAAAAATCTACACTTTGTTGAGCAAAATTCTATTTAATGTCGATTTATACAAGAATTATTAAGAAAATTGTGATTTTTAACATTTTTAAAAGGGTGAGTTACAGTGAAAATGAAAAAAGGCTCCAAGGAAAATGACTACCTCATTTTGTGTATTTGAAAATCTGTAATAGATCCTTAAATGTTCTGGAAATATAAACAAAGAATACAATATGAACAAGTAAACCTTGGGTTGAGCACGTCCTTGCAAATAAATTGAAACAAGCCTTTTTTATGCCATCTTGAAAAAATAACCAGAAAACGTATTTTTTCTTAGTTTTTTGAGCATATTTTAAATGTACCAGTCGTACGCAAATTGAGGGGCTGCGGCGAATAACGTAATAAGTCGAATTATTGCGTTTTTTATATTATTGCATTAATGAAATATGCACTTGTAGCTGCATATTTTGTTATAATTATTTGAGTGTAAATGAATTTTTTTAACGCAAAACTGAATGCGATAATCAGAAAAACGGAATAAGTCGAATTGTTGCCTTTTATAAACCACACCAAAAGGGTAATACTTTCAAAATTCAATCTTACAATCGTTTATTCTATACTTCAGATGGAGAAGTAAAGGTTTCATTTTTAAACCATACAATAATAGATGAAAAATTTAGAGTTTGGAAATACATAAGTAATGAATCGCGTTTATGGTATGAAAACATATTGCAAGAAGTGAATGATTCTGCGGATAAAAACGATCGTGCGTTGTCGAAAAAATTTAAAAAAAAAATAACATTTCACAAAAAAATATTAAAAAATAATCATTTTGTTAAAAAAAAGTGATAAATACAAGTTTTATTTGTCATTAAAAATCCGAATAATTATGTAGAATTTATTTTCCCGTCCATAAACTAAGTGCAATATATAAAATTTGTTTCAATAATATGAAAAACGTAATAACTCGAAATTTACGATTCAGTTTTTTAGTGGTTTGTGTATAATTTTTTTGTATTATTCTACAATGATTTCATCTATAATATCATTATCTACCTATCAGCCAAACAGTTTTGCGATATAATATTTATAAAGTACTTTTCTACGTTTTTTGTGTTTTTCTCAAAACGTCATTTTTCGAGTTATTACGTTATTCGCCGCATCCCCTCAATTATTGGTAACAAAAAGTGTAGAGCGAAAAATTCTCTAGAAAAGAGGTTATGTGCATTAATTTTGAAATTATGAAAACATGTGTAAATTTCACTCTTCGTTGTTCGCAAACGTTATTTTTTAAAGATAACCTAAAAGAAACGGAAATGATTGCTGTTAAGCGTGTTTTTAAATATGCCAGCTTCAGTACTCCGAGGGCCAATTTCTTTGACAGTATTTTAACAACATAATATTTTGATGAAAATAATAAAAAAATGTTTAATCTTTTTATTTTGAAACGTTATGAACACAAAGAAATGGTTGACGAGTAAAATACCGTTTATCGTACTAGACGCATTAAAAGTCGAAAACGACTGACCTCTGAAGACGCTCTATGAATCCAGAATTTTGGATCGAGTCGTGACAGTTGGCAAACAAAGAAGAGCGAGTCCGATCGATAGACTACAAGAGATACATATCCGAGGGCGTGTGCGTGCATTTGTGTCTCCTCGCTCGCTTTATCCAAACGCTCATAAACGGCAGAAACGACCCACGAAAAATTATTTCACCTCGACCTATACGGGAGAGACACGTTATCAGTATTTTGCAAAATTGAGTAGATACTAATTTTCAAAATTGTGTTTTGATTAGAACCAAATTTTAGAAAAGTTGTTTATTATTTTTGTTTGTCTGTAGTAATTGTTTATTTTCGAAATGTATTAAATATTTCGATTTAAAAATATCACAGGAGAATATATAGTTGCTAGAAACTGGTTTGAGAATTTTTGAAAAAAAAAGATCAGGCATCTTACTGCTTTTGCAGTTTTCAAATTTTGTTTCAACCAACAAGAAACCTAATATGGCACCTAATTTTAAAAAAAATGGCCAACAATCGTTTTGTTCTCTGCAATTTTTTCAAAAAGTTGATTTATTTCGATAACAAAAATGTTAAACTATTTGAGATGTTTTTTCTCAAAATTCACGACTTTGACAAAATTGGAAAGAACAAAAAGTACTTGGAATTCATCAAGGAATAAAATGTACCAGATTTTTTTCAAAATTTTCGTTTCTTGATGAAAAATGTGTTTTTTTTTTAATTTAAATAAAAAATGTTTTAAAATATCGCCAAAAATATCTGAAAAATCCACGATTTAACAGAATTTTTAAGAACTTTTTATTTTTAGCATTTTTTCAAACACGCTCATAGTTTAAAATAAAAAAGCTGTATATATGTTGTATATGATTTATTGTTAAGCGTGATTGGATGCGAGATGTATGACTGATTCAGAATGTATTGCAATTTGAATGTGGATGCTAGATGTTCGAATGTTTAAATATGATTAGCGAATGTTTGTAACCGCGAAATGACAGATTAATGATAGATTTGAAAGAAGGAAGATGTGAACTGAATTGTACCGATTCTATTTTAAATAAATATTTTAAAAAGTCATTTGTAAGACTATTGTGTGGATTACGACATATAGCAGAATATATTTACAATTGCCCAAAAAAGAGATGGTGATCTTATAAACATTTTAAAATCCATTTTTAAGTGTTTCAAAACACGTCCAAATTAAAAAATTCAGAAACATCACCAAATATTCTGAATAAATGCACGTTTACTTATTAGATAATTTTAAGCAATTAATTTTCTTACTTAAGAATTATAAAAATACACTTAACCCATTAACGCCTGAAATGGCATTTTTTATACTTCATTATCAATCAAGTATTTCATATCAAAATCGAAGTTGAAAACAATTGAAAGGTACATATCCTACTGTTTTCGAGGTCGCTCTTCAAGATTCCGAGGTCGAAATTGAGTTTCAGCTATCAGGAATTCCAATATGGCGCCGAAATTTTAAAAAAATTCAAAAAAATTGGGAATTATTTATTCCTATCAATTTTTTTCGAGCTATTAGAATATTTGGATTCTATTGAAACTCTGAACAAAGGTGAACAAAATACTTCAATTTTAAGGAAAAATTTTACTTTTATACCCCACATCATTGTAACGACCTCAAAATGGCGTCAACAATGAACATTTCTGAACGTTCTAACTCAAAAACTACATGCTGTTATAAAAAAATGCTAAGAATGAAAAGTTCTTAGAATTAATCGAAAAATATAGTGGAATTTTTTCAGATTTTTGTGATGACATTTTGAGAAATTTTTTTTCAAAATTTTTTTCAAAATCATAATTTATTTATGAAAAATTCTGAAAAAAATTTGGTGTATTCACTTATGAATTCTACGAGTTTTTTGTTCTTTGCAATTTTTTCCAAAGGTCAATAGTTTTTGGGAGGAAAAAATCCTAAACTATAATATTTGAAATTCATTTCCTCGAAAACTATCAACTTTTCGAAAAAATTGCAAAGAACAAATAACTCTTAGAATTCATCAGAGAATACACTAAATTTTTTTCAGAATTTGTTGTAAATAAATTACAATTTTAAAAAAAATGTTGAAAAATAATGTCTGAAAATGTCATCAAAAAATTTTGAAAAAATTCCACTATATCGCTTAATGAATTTTAAGAACTTTTTATTCTGGGCATTTTTTGTTAAAAGTTCTTAGTTTTTGAGTTAGAGCGTCCAGAAATTTCTCAAAAAAATCTTCATTCTTGACGCCATTTTGGGGTCGTTAGAATGATGTAGGGTATAGAAGTAAAATTTTTCCTTAAAATTGACGTATTTTGTTCACCTTTATTCAATAGAATTCCAATATTCTAATAGCTCGAAAAAAATTGATAAGAATACAAAATTCCCAATTTTTTGGACACTTTTTTCATATTCAGCGCCATATTGGAATTTCTGATGGCTGAAACTCAATTTTGACCTCAGAATCTTGAAGAGCAACCTCGAAAACAGTAGGATACGCACCTCTCAATTGTTTTCAATTTTGATTTTGATACGAAATACTTGATTGAAAATTAAGTATAAAAATTGTCATTTCAGGCGTTAATGGGTTAAATTAGAATGCCGATTTGCCGCCTTGGAACGCCATGTTGGATATGTTACAACGACGTCGAGAATTTGTATTCATATAAACTAACATATTTTTGTAAACCGTTACAAGAAACTCTAAAAAAAGAGCGATATTTCCAATTTTCATTTAGTTTAGAAAGAATATAGGAATATGATACAAGAAAATATTTAAAACAAAAAATTTAGAGTTTGAAATTCTCTACAAAAAGCATTTATTCACAATATTTAAAAAATGTCGGCTTTAGTTTATCTGACCGTCAAATTTTATCGTCATTAAAAAAAGTATATGATTACGATCTATATTATACAGCCTTATTCTCACAATCGTTTTATAGTTCTCTAAATGCGAGAAACCTGTGGAATTCGGAAAATAGACAATAAGGCGAGGATACAAAGAAAAATAACGACGAAATCAGGCATAAATGGCGTGAAAACGTGAAAAATCGATCGCCAGACGGATACTGGCATTTGATGCCGTTAACTGCAGTGATTCTGTCAAATCGCGTATCAGAGATGAAAATCATCAATATTTCGACCCCAAGTGTATTGTACTATTAGAACATGCATGTGAGTTTCGAGCTAAACACACATGCTAACAAACTAATGTCAACAAAATACTTTATGTACATTAGAAATACTGTCTGAGCTATAGGTAGGGCATATCTATATATATCTCTCGATTATAAGGGGATTGATGTTATTAATTATATTTTATAACAAATTATTTTTATGATTAAATGAAACATTGTGAAAACACTAATGAAAAGAAATATTTTGATTGCAGGCAGTTGTTTGTTTACTTTGCATTGATCCGTGTGGCAGTGGTGTTTTGTTCCTGAATGTGCTACTTTAGAAATTGCTGTATTATAAATCCGTGAATTTAGCTGGAAATTATTAGGCAAACCTGTCAAAGTAATTGAAAAACTACAACCTTATATTTAATGAAAACAACTTGGCTTTTGGTGGAATCAGAATGTGTTTAACCCTTATTCCAGACTCCAGAGTCGTTTTCGACCCAGAGAAAATTCAAATTGTACTTTATAAATTGCACAACTGTAAGCATTTTCAAGCGGCAGGACATATTTGTCCCAGGTAGTGGGAGGAAAGGCTTTAAAACAGCCGTCAAAACTAAGGGTTATCTGTGCATAGTTTTTTAAATAAAGAACATTCAGCGTAATGTAAACAGAAAAAAATTATGTAATCTTATGTGGTTTCTAAAAGTGAAGAAAATAAAAAAAAAAACGAAAACGTTTCTGCCGAGAATCGAACCCGGGCCTCCTGTGTACTAGGCTTACACTCTAACCACTGGACCACAAAGTCTTATTATATTTTTGTTGAGATATTGTACTTCAAGAACACTTTTACGTGTAACATTCTGGGTGGTTATAATTAATACAATTACGTTTCATAACCAACACGTTAATATTTTTATACAAATATATGCATAGAGGCAAAGAAATATTTCCCTAATAAAAACTTTTCATATATTTTATTATTATTTATGATCAATAAAAATTAAAAATAGTTACTAGTCGTCGTGATCAGAATATAGCAACAATTAAGTATATAAAGATTTCAATTTTTCACATTGTTATTATTAATATGTAATAAACGTGTTCATTAATTATTTTGTTATTCACTGTTCCCAAAAATGTAGTAACCCTAGTAACAAACGATAGCAGAAAGCTAGCACAAACATAATTTCTGAAAATACAGTGGGAAGTTCTTTAGAACTCTTTGCACTTTCGAGTTAGCTAATGATAGATATGCCACCAAAAGACTAGTCGATTTCTGAAGTATAATGTTTTACATGACTTTTGAAAATGTTCTTAAATTTATTATTAATCGGAAATCATACCATAAAATCTGTTGTCTTTAAGTGTTTTTTTTTTAAATAAATCGGTAGTTCAGAATAATTCATTATCATTTTGCATCTCTAAATTTCTTGAGTAATTAATGACAGTAGGTATAATATACTTCTTTAGGCATTCCAACAATGATCGAAGTGCGTTACGTGGAAGCTATAAAAGTCGCAAAGACCCGAAACAAACAGGAAGCAGGGAGGCGAATACGTGGTGGCGCACGGCGCCTTCGGGTGTGCATACATCCGTAACAAATTGTGCGTTTTCCCTTCAAAACTCATCCTGCGTGTGGTTCAGGCACCGAAACAAAGAAGCCTACTAATATTGATTTTCTCTCAGTAAGCAGACGGCAACAAAGATTCATGCTGCAGTTTCCATTGTACATTTCCTCCTGTGCATATCCCCGACCCTGCCTCCCTCTTACGCACCTATCAGAAGTCGTATCTCGCCCGTCCCTCAATTTTTTTCATTGTGTTTCGAGTTTGTATCCGTGTCTTTTTTTCTCTCTTCTCTCTTCGTCTAAACCTCCTACTCGTCTCATCGGTTTTTATATCCTTTTTTTTCCTCCCCGTTCCTAAAGTCGATCTTCATTCGGGTCTACTATACCACGTGCACTGGTACGTGTGAGACGCATACACGCATGAGGGCGCACGTGTCCCTTGGGGGCACGTACACGGCTCGGACAGAAAAAAAATAAGTCTCAGTCCCCCTTTAGTAAGAAGCTTTAATATATGGGTCAATCGTGGCTCGCTAGTGTCGAGAAGCCCCCCTGTGGTGGTTCCGTCCATTCAAAAGAAGAGTCAAACAATCGTATTCGGCAATTGCAATTGTGAATGGAGTGCCTTGTGACTCGACATATTTTTTTTCAGTACAATCTGGATCTGTTTTTGTTGCTTTTTTTCTAGCAAGGGTAAATTTCATAAGGAAGCTTCTGTCGTTAAAGAGTTATATGTATTTCATGGACGGAAAATCGAATTCCATGATTAATGGATCAGTAGACTCCAGAAAAAGTCAAATTACAACATTTCCAATCCGTCATATTGAACTTTGATTTCATATTTGTAATCTCTAAAACCACTTATGACCATTGTCATTCAATTAGTGATCCTTAGCCTTATAACACCCATACACGGAGAGAAAAATTACTGTGCTCGGCATCCGAAAAGAGGTGCAAAGTCATTTTATTGTAATATTTACAGATCCAGACAAGATAAATTGCATATTTGGGTAGGACTATTTGTAATAACGGCTACAATATCTCTTGTACTCCGGGATGAAATTTATAATGAGCACCGTAAAATTTGTCGTACGCCAAGTTTTTAAATCGGTGCAGCTCAAGCACATAATTGTAGCAGTTGGGAATGCATGGATTGCAACTTGTTAGTTTTCTTAATTCGTAGACATTGGTAAACAGTTGAGTAAGTATTTAAATTGTTTTTTACTCATTTTTCGAATGAAATAGCAGTGCAATGACAATATCCTTAACAAACATCGGTATGCTTCGCATGTTCATATAGTAAGCGTTGATGAAGCTTCTGCTTTCAGATTCTGTTGTAAGCAAAGACACTGCTTGTGAACTTACGAAAAGACTTGTGAATACGTAATATGAACTAACAATGGTCTAGTTTACACCGATGACCCAGGCCACGACCTGGGCCTGAAATTTGTCTGAAAATGCATTAGGTCTTATGGTGTAAGCAGCAGCACGCGACCTACCGTTCTAGGTACCGCCCTTGAATTCAACGAGTATAAAATATATAAACATATATTCTATTATTCAATTTTAATTCGAATTCGACTTTTCTATCCGACAGAAGCTGTAAAAACTAAATTACTACATATCCAAGTTAAGTTTATTTACAAGTCTCGATATTTTTACCAGGCTCGAGCCCAGGCTGCTATATAGGCCAGGACACAAAAATGGGCCTCGGTGTATCCAGGCCAATAAGTCATGACGATTCTTGTTCCATGAATAAAGAAACAAAAGTTGTATAAGGTTTCTTAAAATTTACTGTGCTCTGGACTATGAATTTTTCTAGTGCTATTACCGAAAATTTTACTGTGCTCTGGACCAGGAATTTTTCTGGTGCTAGTATCACAAATGTTACATCTCACTTCAGAAAAATTCAACATTGTTTTTCAGGAGATTTCCGTACAAATTGTAATGGAAATTTTTCTCCGTGTATAAGGGTTATTTTTATAATTCCCACTGAAGAGGACCTGCGTAATGAGTCGAAACATTGGGCGTTTATTGTCTTAAATGGCAAATATTGGAATTGTAAAGACCATAAATAAATTACACGTTGATTAGAATTTTTTCTATTTTATATTTACCATAATCTTCGTAGGACAACTTGTTTCGCAAATTTTTGGAATAAAAACTTTTAATTGGTTTCATTACTATTCGACAATGCTATTCAAGAGCATTTCAAAAGAGTGCTCAAGATGTAAACAAAAATAATGCCCTTCAATTTTTTCCACATTTTTTGTTCGTATATAACGTATATGTTTTTTTAAATGTGTTTATGCACTTGGAATACTGTGTAGTAATATATTTATTAACAAAGATTTTTAATTGCCAATCAACTTGCGTAAAAAAATGCAGACATTAGAGACCTCTATTGTCATCGCAACGCGTTGAAGGCCGTAACTTATATTTCATCGATTATTGTCGATGAAGGTTATAGATTTTTTGTTATGTTAGTTTAGGAATAGAAACTATTTTAAAATGTTACTTCCAATTTCGGAAGATATTACTAATAGTTATAATTTACTTTCCAACTATTCTTCCGACATTTCCTATATTATCTTATTAATACGTTAACTACTCTTAGTACCTATGAATTAAAAAGAATTGGAATTATTGTTTTAATTTTGACAAATATTGAAAGATATTCCCTCTAGTCGGGCAACAAGATGCTTTCTTCGACCTTTTTAAAAAGCATTAAGACAAGAGTCTGCTGTTCAATCCAGTCACGTACGTCTTATTAATACCAACACTCAAAACTCTCAAGTCTCTCAACCCTCACTAAAATGACTCCAATATCTATTGATAGGGTCTAACTCGATGTTAAAAACAAAAACAACCTTTAATCTTTCTGATTTGTCACTATTTTTGACTGACATAATAGTTTATCATTCCTAAATAATAATCATTATTTTCGGAAGAATATCGTGTTCTGGATATTACAAATATATCTGTTCCTGCAGGGTGGTCATTTTTCTAATAAAGATGTACAGGTGACAGTAGTAAACATTGAATTAACGTGGATGTTTATCCTGCTTTTGAAAAGGAATAGTTTTTGGAAAATCACACATGTAACATAAAATTAGTGATATTCATTGTTTAGATTGTAGTCGTTCATTTTAAATCCTTAATTATTGGATTTTAACATGAATTGTACACTTATTGTGTTTTTTCTTTTAATCGTACTTTCGACTTTTGCCGCTAGGCGCGTACGCGTTTCTCTTCATTTACGACGTCTCCTTGGACCAAACAAATTTTGTTATTTACAATGGCTACTGTATGAGTTAACTACATATGACTGAGTTAATTGGTTATGAATATTAAACCAATCCTTGAAATCTGCACCAGACATTCTAAAGCATCCCAACCATGTCAAAATTTGATGTTTTCGACCTTAACAAGGTGTATAATACCTCCCTAATTAGAATCGACGATTCCTTTCAACGTAAAATAACTTGTGCCTTATTAAGTCCTGTAATAATGACATCAATTTGTCCATAGGTGTCCATTCCTCCATCGGACAGCGGGGGACACCGAGAGGAGGTATCACCTACGATATTACAAAACATGCATGTGCGTTCACGACACGGACACGAGAGGTTTCTGCGTAAAGAACGGGCCTCACTGCGCCTTCGCCCACGGAAACCATGACCTCCGACCTCCGGTATATGACATCAAGGAAATCCAGGCCCTCGAAAACCCAGAATCCGATCCCAACGCTTCGACCAATGGACCGAACATCCTGGACAAGGAAAGGAATCTGATGAACGAGGACCCAAAATGGCAGGACACGATGTACGTGCTGAGCAACTACAAGACGGAGCCATGCAAGAGGCCCCCCAGGTTATGTCGACAAGGATACGCGTGCCCTCAGTACCACAATAGCAAGGATAAAAGACGTAGTCCAAGGAAATACAAGTATAGGTACAAATAACATATTAAAATTTTTTACCCGTAGAAGAGTAGGATCCACCGAATAGTGGGATACCACTACAAATACATTACTATGGTAAAGTGGCGACGCACTTCGAAATTATTAAATTTTGTTAGGAACGGTTGGTAAAGATTCTCATATAGCAGTTCCCGCCCTAAGCTATACAGTCAAAAGTTATACTATCCTCTTCTCTCCTTCCCCCATCACATTGTTTCACTGAGCCACACTCGCTTCGCGACAGTCACACACAGAAGAACTCGTTGCAGGGATATGAACAGGGTTACGGAAGTGTGGATACTATAACTTTGGACAAACATCAGCCATCTTGAAAGAACCAACAGTATAACTTAGGACGTGCCAACTGTATTTAAATCGATATGAAATGAGATTGATCATTCGAGGACATTTTGTTTTGTAGTTTTGTTTTAGTTCAATGAAGTAAACGCTAGTTATTGATGAGTAAAGAAAAGTAGGAGGAAATACGTAACGGGGAAAACAAATTTGGACATTGTTATGCATAATTATTCATTTTCAATCATTAATTTTGAACTGCAAGGAAATTTATTAAAAATGTAAAGTAAGACAATGTAACGTATCATTAAAGTAAAAATTAACCCCGGGACCGTGTCGTACGATCCAATGTCTTAACCACTAAGGGGCCATCCATAAACTATGTAGACCTTTTTTTGGTATTTTTGACCCCCAGAAATCTGATATGGTCCATTTTTAATATGTCTGATTCAAAATGGCGGCTAACGCAAGTCTCATGAGGTTGTCATTTGGAAATTCTGTAATAGAAAGAAACATTACGTAACATTACCAGAAAATTACGAAATTTAACAGAAATCAGATAACTAAGGGGATATTAGTTTGGTTTGTAGCCGCCAGGTGCGGCTGCGACATGCGCCGCTCTATATTTAGCGCCCGTGCTTCGCGTTGTAGAAGTGGGGTTTTCATTCGATTATTAGGGATTCCTCGGTCAAACATCATTAGCGTATAAAATGCGTCATCTGAATATTGTCAAATTATATGACGTTGATTGTTATGAGTACGATGACATCATAATTTTCTTTAACTGCTAGTCATGTATGTCCTATTAAATTTAATAATCTTGTATATAATTCATTCAAGTGATGTTTAATATATACACCCAATACTTGAACATATGTAAAACATTAATAATGTAAAAGAACAATTTTATAAAATGGAGACATTTTTATTCCTCTTATATTTCTCGCTTACGGTAACTTAGAATTACTAAACTGATACTAAATTTTTTTTTAATCAGCCACAGTAAAAAACTTCAGTTATGTTTTCAGGGCATACTGAAAAATATTATTAATTTTGTATACATAACCTAAAAAAGAGAAGAAAAAATGCATTTTTCGAGTAGATAATTTCAAGTATTTCAAAATTCTGATGTGATGGGCCAATTCTAACCCCAAATTCGGAGTTTACACCCAAAATTACTTAGGAAGTGAGACACAGATTCCTAACAATAACATCTTGTTTATCTGTGTTATCGATCTACCCATGTAAATATACTTACTAAAAAGAAAACGTTTCAGCCTCATTAAATTACAGTTTCTACCTCAAAAATAAATTTTGTTTAGTTAGATCGAAATTTCCCGCTTTCACTATATATTTGCATTAATTGTACATCAATTTGTTAAAATGACAACGCTTAAATACGCGATCATTACTTTAAAAAATTGGGATACGGACATTCTAGATTATACTTTATAATGTATATACGTACAAAGATAATCATTTTTTAACAAAATTCTTAATGGATATTTTAAAAAATATTTCCTAAGAATTACTTATAATTATTAATCATGCATGACAATGTCCAAAACTTTTTCCTCAGGGTTATACGCCGACTTTATAATAAATGAGTCATTATCACATCACAGCCTTTGACTTATACAAATACTGCTGAATCATAAAAAATCGAAATCTGTTTCTATAATGAAAACGAAAAGTAGCTCCGATCGTCATAACTTCGACTAGCGGCAAAAAAAATAACTACACTACATGTAAATGTTCCTTAACTTTCATTACGTTTTTACAATTTCGTAATTGTTAATTTTAAAGCCTTACAGTTTTTTCAAATTTAGAATAAATTACTATATAAGAATAATGATTTCTGGTAGAAATTTTAAGCTACTCTAATACTCGTGGGTCTGTCCACAAATGACCATTTAGAATAGGAATAATCACAATAGAACAATTTAACATTTTCTAAAAGTCAAAAGAAAAAGGGTAATATTGTCTACATGGAGCAATTAATTAGCTATATCAAATTGCAACAACAAAATTATTTTATGCCTCATTTTCTTTCATAAATTAAGTGATGTATCAAAAAAAAAATGTTGATTGAGTTTTGATATGAGACTTTTTTTATTTTCGATCTAATCGATATATATAGTTAGTTCTACACGTAATTTTCTTTAGAATCGTGATAAAAGAATTAAAAAATAATGTTAGTTACGGCTTATTCAAAATTGAATCGATGATTACTAAAATCAACTACTTTTAAACAACAATAACTATTTATGGATAAAACAAATTCCAAAATATTGTTCCTGGAAAGGTATGAAATTAAATTTATCTAATACTTCTATAATTTTTTATGAATAAAAAATTTTTATTTATTTTGTTCAATATTTTTGTATTTTTACATTATTTCATAGATTTTGATATACCTTTTTTTACATTTATTTACTTTATTTTTAAAATTTGTCTAGCTCGTTGCACTACGAGGAAATTGCTATTTCTATAGCACAGAAAAAGGTGTTGAATACTCAATGAAAAGTTAAAAAAACACACGATGAGCAACAGTAGTTCTACAAAACAAGATAGAAGAATTGATGAATGTATACAGTAAAAATATTCACAAAGCTTTCCTCATAATAAAAACTAACTTTTTGTATAAATAAAACATTTTTTTTAAATTAAAAATTATTTCTAATTTTACAAGAAAAGCGAAAAAAAAAAACATTTTCCCCCATTTATACAACATCTTTTTCTATTCTATAAAAATCTCAATTTCTTGCTGTAAAAGAAACGTAAAACAAATAAAAAAGTAATTAAACGTAAAAATACAAACGAAAAAAAAAACAGACAAAAATTTAATGATTTTTTAAATACATAAATATTGAAGTGTCATACGCACTTTCTACGTTTCAAGGAATATTATTTTGAAATTTATTGAACAAATAAACAATTATTGGTGCCAAAAAGTGGTTGATTTTATTAAATATCCTCCAGTAGTCAATTCTTGCCAAATTTTCTTAAAATTTAACAATTTTGTGAAAATCTGAGTTTTTTTTACTTTAAATACCGTTTTCTAAAATATTACATCAAAATTCGATTTATTTTTTAATTTTTGAATATCAGATTTTTCAAAATCGAAGAGTTCACTTACAAGTGAGAAAGAATTTTCCTCACGTCACCAATAGTTCTTGATCTCTTCTCAGTTTTTAATGTGCCACTTGGATGGAGAACACGAATTGACATTGTTACTTTTGGTCGAATTTTATTTAAATTTACAAATGATCATATTCTTGATGCAGATCAACGCCATGTCCGAACGTAAAACACGGCGAGGAATGGGGTGAACCTGGAAACTGTGAGCAGGGTGATACCTGCAGCTACTGTCATACTCGCACGGAACAACAATTCCATCCTGAGATTTACAAATCGACGAAGTGCAATGACGTACAACAGGCTGGTTACTGTCCCCGTGGAGTCTTCTGTGCCTTTGCACACGTGGACCGTGAGTGTGACTTTTTTATTTTCATGTTTAGGTTTTTAAGTTCGTTTTAGTTTACCTTCATGACTCCACGTACGAAGACTTTGACTCTGACTTGTTACAACTGAATACGACAATTTTAGTCCTTTCTTCCAAAAAATAATTTTCGAAAAATAATAAAACATTGGTTGTCACAAAATGCCCACATTTTGTAATATCCTAGGAAATAAATGTTCATATAAAGTTACTAGGAAATTTAAGAGGTCATTATTGATTTAGATACAATCAGACAAAACTTTTTGATTTTATGCACCAGAAAACAAATTTTGGTAATATTGACTATAAATTTTGTTGCCGGTTAGTGTAGAGAACTTTTTTATAAAAAACAAACGAGAAAAATAGTGTCAACATTAGACTGGAAAATATATCTTACCAGAAGTACACTGTTAGAAATGTTTGTAAAATTCTTATACTTTAATGTTACCGGAGTAATAGAATTTTACTAAAACCTGTAACAGACAGACAAATAATGCAACAGTATCAGAAAATTACGAAACTTGTAACAGAAATATGAATATGAATCAGCAAGCGAAGGTAAAGTTAGTTTGGTTTGTCGCCGCCAGGCGCAGACGCGACGTTACGATCTGTACAAGAAGTGAGATGTATGTTTTATGTAATTTATTTATGTAATTAACCCATTAACGCCTGAAATGGCATTTTTTATACTTAATTTTCAATCAATTGCTCTTCAAGATTAAGAGGTCAAAATTGAGTTTCAGCCATCAAAAATTCCAATATGGCGCCGAATATGAAAAAAAGTTCCAAAAAATTGAGAATTTTTTATTCTTATCAATTTTTTTCGAGCTATTAGAATATTGGAATTTTATTGAAACCTTGCATAATGGTGCATAAAATAGTTGAATTTTAAGAAAAAATTTTCTTTTATACCGTACATCATTCTAACGACCTCAAAATGGCGTCAACAATGAAAATTTCTTTGAAAAATTTCAGAACGTTCTAACTCAAAAACTACGTGCTGTTATAAAAAAAGCTAAGAATGAAAAGTTCTTAGAATTAATCGAGAAATATAGTGGAATTTTTGCAGATTTTTGTGATGACATTTTGAGAAATTTTTTTTCACAATTTTTTTCAAAATTATAATTTATTTATGAAAAATTCTGACAAAAATGTGATGTATTCACTTATGAATTCTACGAGTTTTTTGTTCTTTGCAATTTTTTACAAAAGCTGATAATTTTTGGGGGGAAAAAATCCTAAACTATAATATTTGAAATTCATTTCCTCGAAAACTATCAACTTTTCGAAAAAATTGCAAAGAACAAATAATTCTTAGAATTCATCAGAGAATACATTAATTTTTTTTCAGAATTTTTTGTACATAAATTACAATTTTGAAAAAAATGTTGAAAAAAAATTTCTCAAAATGTCATCAAACAATTTTTTAAAAATTCCACTATATCGCTTGATGAATTTTAAGAGCTTTTCATTCTAGGCATTTTTTTTAAAGTTCGTAGTTTTTTAGTTAGAGCGTCCAGAAATTTCTCAAAGAAATTTTCATTGTTGACGCCATTTTGAGGTCGTTAGAATGATGTAGGGTGTAAAAGTAAATTTTTTTCTTAAAATTCAACTATTTTATGCACCATTATGCAAGATTTCAATAAAATTCCAATATTCTAATAGCTCGAAAAAAAATTGATAAGAATAAAAAATTCCCAATTTTTTGGAAATTCTTTTCATATTCGGCGCCATATTGAAATTTTTGATGGCTGAAACTCAATTTTGACCGCGGAATCTTGAAGAGCGACCTCGAAAACAGTAGGATACGTACCTCTCAATTGTTTTCAACTTTGATTTTTATACGAAATACTTGATTGAAAATGAAGTATAAAAATTGTCATTTCAGGCGTTAATGGGTTAACAACAAATCGACTTAAATTGCATAGAATTTACGTACATAACTATATCAGACATGTTGATTAATTATTTAGTGAAGCTGGAGAAGTAAGGTAGAGAAAAAAGAGGTAAGCAACAAATTTTTTTATTCATATTTCTGTTACTGTAACGAAAATCGCAAAATTTTGTTTCAGAAAATTATGAAACGGTAACCGTAAAAAGTTTCTATATTTCAGACAATTCCTAAAGAAATTTTTAACAGATTATATTTTTACATCTTAAAACCTAAACCAATATTCTATAATATCATCGCATAAAAATGTGTAATATCATCAATTTTAAATCAAATCCATACATTTATTTTCATTATGCAAATAATAATAAAAAATAAAACTTTAAAAGATCCGCCCGGCAGTACAAATAAAACGGAATAACTTTTTCGTATTAAATACTGAAAAGGACCCGAGTAAAGTATCAAAACGTAAAAGAATAGTAGTTTTCGATACAAGGGCGTATGCGTAAAGAACTTTACACACACACACGTGTGCCGAAATATTGTTTACGTACGGCTTTTTCGTGCGTAAAGTATAATCGAGTGCGTAAAGTTTACTTTACGCACAAGTATACTTTACGCACCGAAAAGACGTACATAAAATATATTTAATAATATAGATTTAACGTAGGTGCATTTAAAAATTAAAATAAAATAATTAACGGCTTAAACCTACAATTTGCATTAGATGTTAAAATGCCATAGTTTGGAAATTTCATAAACATTTCAAACACCTTCCGTCGTAATATATATTAATCGCTCGGATTCACAAACGTTTAGGCCTTGTCGAAATATTTATAATCTCAACTAGTAATGAAATTAACAACGAAAAAAAGGTAATAGAAAAAAATCTGTTTGCTTAGTGTGAATTTGTTGTTTGAAAGCTATATTTGAAAAGAAAGCTGAAAAGTCATTGTTATATGAATATCTCTTCCTCGACATCTTTGCTTTCACGCCATATTCTCGTCCTTTGAATCTGCATTCGACACTCCATATACGTATGCATCATTTGACACCTCCACACATATTGTTCAACACTCGATGTATCTTCTTGCTGCCTGATTTCTTCACCATCGCATTTCTCTTTTCCTTTGATCTTTTTGAATGGTTAATATTTTCTTTGAAATAAATTGTTCGTATACCTTAACATTTTAAAATCGCCTTGTAGCACCTGTTATCGTTTTTTATTCCACATTTGTATCGCATAATTTTAATTTATCGTTTACAAATGCGAAAATTCACTAATTCTTGATTAATAGATGGTATATTGAAAGAGTGGGTCGAAACACCGACAAATCAAAAAGCCGACAGGTCGAAAAGCCGACAGATCGAAAAACCGACAGTCAAAATACCGACATTCAAGAAGTCGAAACGTCAAAAAGCCGACTGTAGAAAAACCCAATTGTCATAATACAGACGGTCAAAAAACAGACATTCTAAAAGCCAACAAGCAATACGCCGACATTCCAAAAACCGACAGGCAAAAAGCTAACAGTTAACAAACCGAATTGTCATGATACCGACACTTCAAAAAAATGATTGCCCACTTGTAGATGTGTCTATTTTTTTATGTGTCGGCTTTTTGGAAGTCGAATTATGACAATTCTGTTTTTCTACGGTCGGCTTTTTGACGCGTCGGTTTTTTGTCTGTCAACTTTTGACGTGTCGGTTGTTTGCCTGTCGGCTTGTTGACCTCTAGACTTTTTGATTTGTCGGGTTTTCGACCTGCACTCTATTGAAAAATATACAACTAGGAAATAACAGCAGCATCGATTATTATTATAAAGCATTTCCATTATTTCAATAATAAAAAAAGCTCTGCTACTTTTGAATTCATTCATATTTTTTAAACCCCTACTAGTTACGAAGATTTTTTAAACAAACCTGGACTTCCTGGTAGGAGAAGTAGGGGCAAAGTGGAATGGTTTTGGAAAAACTTATAAACAAAAAATATGGGACATAAGAATGGTTAGGTGTAGTTTAGAATCCCTTATTTAGGTCCTCAACTAACTTATTACGAAACGCATTTAAAAAAAAGTATCTATTTAACCATTTCACTGGTAGCCGTTTTCAAATAAAAAGTGCCAAGACTGGTACGAGCCAGTTTTTAAGATATCAAGAAACTGTGAAACATGGGTTCCATTTTTTCATAAAACACATCATTTAACGTAAAAAAACTCACCTCCCCCTCCCTTTCACCCCCACAAGGTGCATACATTTTTGTTTAAAGTACGCACATTTCTTTACCAAATTTCGATGAGAATGTTAAATATGAGGTTTCCGGGGTCGCTGAATACGAATATGATCTCAGAATTTAAAAATTCAAAATGGTGGATCCAATCTGGCGGACGAAATAAAACAATATTGAAACATCTCTTTTCACAAGAAATGCGTTTATTTGAACATGATATCAAATGAATTTGAAGTGTGCATTGTTTTATAGATTCAAAATAGTGGATCAAAAATACAAAAAAGAACAAAAATACAAAAAAAAAATATAAAAAATGGAGTGCAAAATCCTCCCACTACCTCCTTCTGGTGCACTCTGGGGTCGTTATAATTAACCAACTAACGGTGGAGGTCAACCACATAATTTTTTCATTTTATAAAATATTCAAAATTGAGTCCGCCAAGGTAAGGTCAAAATTCATTTTGCACATTCTATTTGCCATCTCGGATATATCATTTTGAATTTAGAAAATCTGAGATCAGATTCGTAATCGGTGACCCCAAAAACCCCCAACTAACGAGTTTCAAGGAAATTTGATGAATTTTTAAAAATTCGTCTGCCATCTTGGATCCGCCATTTTGAATTTTGAAAATATACGATCAGATTCGTAATCATCGTCCCCAAAAACCCCCGAGTAACAAATTTCAGTCGTTTTCCACGCACAGAAAAGAATTTCCTTCAAAAGCATTTAGCTTGTAACCGCCATATTGGAACTGCCATATTGAATTTTGAAACGGTGACCACAAATTCGTATTCAGCGACCTAAGAAACTATAGCATACCAAATTTCGTGCAAATTCATTGACAATTGTGGAAGTTATTTAAAAATGTACATATATGATACATTACCAGTCGTGGCACTTTTTTTTTTTGTACACATATGATACATTACCAGTGAAGTGGTTAATATTCCAAATTTCAATTTTACGAAAAAACTTTTTTTTTTGAGAAATCTGAAAATCCAGGGGCAAAGTGGGACGGGTTGATAAAATTACTTCAGGAAAGGTTTGACAGAGAGAGAGAGAGAGAGAGAGAGAGAGAGAGAGAGAGAGAGAGAGAGAGAGAGAGAGAGAGAGAGAGAGAGAGAAAGAGAGAGAGAGATTAATTAAAAATTTATTTATTAGTGTCCTGGCCACTATGAACCGTAGACACAACTCAAGAGAGAGAGAGAGGGAGAGAGGGAGAAAGAGAGTTCTTACTTATCTCTGTGAACTTAAATCAAAACGGAAAACATCCCACTTTGCCCCAAAATAAAATTTTTTTAAACACGTCGTAAAAAATCATCCTCAACCCCAAATGAAACAAATAAAAAACGAAAATTAAGTGTAAGAGAAGACTATTAATTCATCCAATTCAGATATTAATTACGCTTAATTTATTGATACTTACTAATCGATTGAAAATATGTATGAATTTACAAATTGACTTGTTCATGTTCGATCGGTTGGTAAATACTGAATGAAAACTGAAATATGTTTCAAAATTTGTATTACGATAACTCTTTTGTTAATAAACAATGCAAACAAATACATAGGAAATGTTCTAATACAGCGAAACGCCAAAATCCCACTTTGCCCCTACTTCCCCTATGTGTTCTAAAAAAATAAAGAAAACGAAACAAAATCAATCTAATCTTTCAGATAATGAAAACCATTTCTAAAAAGATTCTTGACTATGCTAAAAGAAAGGCGAAAATAAAGTAATTGTTAGTTGTTAGTAATTGTGATTTTTACAATTATATTTTATAAAACCTAAATTGTCAAATTCTTCACAAACAAATCGGAATAAATCTAGAAACGTTAAAAATAATGAAATTAAAGAGCGTGAAAACGGACATTTTTATCAAAATTTATTGATCAATCGTTTTATTAAATTCGTTTGCACGCGAAAAGTCGAAAGTGAGGACGAAAGTTTTTCATGTTATAACGATCCTTATTTTGGTACAAATTTTCTAGTAAAAAAATGTAAAAAAAGAAGTGAAATATTTCAATGATTTTTTTACTGAGTTCATTTTTCCTACATTTTGTTGATCAGTATTAAACGAAACGCCCAAATTGACTTTTCACGTTAATAATTTTTCAGAAATGAGAACTGGTAAGTACAAAAAAAGGTCATTCCAAGGTCATGCAATGTATATGACTTTGAAATGTACCTTTATATCATGTACTAGTCAAAATTATATTGTACGGTAAAATTATTCGTTCTTTTCATTTCCGGCTTCCAGTATGGGGTTGTATTTGTGATAATGGTCTTATCTTTGAAATGACCTTGGCGATCATTCTCAAGGTCAAATCTAAAATGGCGATCGGATTATTCCAAGAAAAATTTTGCACCATTAGCATTTTCCTTTCCTTTTACTGTATTTCGTTTTCTTTAAATTTTTATAGAGCCTTTAATAGTACGTAACAAACCGTTTACTAACCTTCTAATTCAATTGAATAATCATGGAATAAAATTATGGTCCATTTTGTTTTCAATACAAGAGGCAAAAGCCGGTGAAATTAAGAAATATAATTTTATATTTCATGAAAATTTAAGAAATTGAAATTTGAATCTATCACGTCTTTGTGGATACTTTAGGAGTTGTCCGAGACATTTACGAAGAACTAAATTCATCCCGACACGCTACGACTGACATGACACCTCTCATGTGATGTTTGCTATATTTATAATTTTACTTATGTCTTGAGATGATTTGTGACTTTACGTAGATTTTAACAAATTGTTTAAATTTCATGAACCTTTCTGCACGTAAACTCCCGCATTGATTAAAACTAGTGTTTGGTGATTTCTTTAAAGTTTTTCTATGCACCACGTTTTTCGTTTATGAACAAATAGTATTTGTATTCGAAAATTGTGAACTAGGCGCTACTTTTGAATTGTTTTGAAACGTAATATCGTTTACACGATGATTGTTAATGAAAAACTTACCCGTCACAATCGCTTCTCAAACTTGATATATTCGGACATTGGTACGGTGTGCTGATGGAGCAGTGTTGCCAACAGAAGAAATGAGCTTGGCGCGGGACTTGGCAGTTCCTTTAGATTGCGGAACCAATTTGGCGGATATTTTGAACAACGCATTGCCGCCGGACAAACGAATACAAGATAAGGACAAGCCACTCAGCGACAGTAGTGTGAGTTTCGATGCTTTTGTCACATTTTCCTCGTCGGCGAGTTTTTAAAATATTGGAAATCTTCGCTGAGAAAAGTGTCTATTACCCCCTTTTCAAACGGTTTCTTATCGTCGATGAAAAACTATTTTATGGCGGATGAAGTTTTGCAGAATCATGGAGCCATTTCGGTCGAGTGTTCCAAATTTTGGACTCCGTTTGGGAACGCCATGTTGAATTATTTCGTAATAAGTGAAGTGCTACTTATTACTTAATAATACGTAACTTATATAAAATAATAGACTTTAAATAAGAGACATTTAAAAAGAGATTTTGAGGGTAGAATGCTGTGTTTCTAACTTCCAAGTTTTAACACATGAGTTTCTTTAAATTTTTATAGGAATAATATCTGATAATAGACACTTTTCTTAGTGTAGTCAAAGTTTTGTCTTGGTAGGGCCTTAAATCCTCACAAATATATTTCACTACGCATCTTTCGATTTGTAACATTTGGATTTTTTTTTCTTTTGTATTGTCATTTGGTGGAAAATGTCGTAAAATTTGAATGTCACCTTACGACTTTTGAAATTCCGTTGATTGCAGAACGGTAGCGGCGAAGTATCCGAGTCTGCGAGCACCAGCAGCCTCGGAAGCAACAGTTCGCACAGCAAAGCGCCCGGAGCGCAACTGCACAATTCCAATTCTAATTCTTCGGGCAACCCCACGACTTATCAGAAACTTTCCAGTCTCCATTTTAACGCTAACTCGATGCTGCAGGTGGGTTGCCGAATTTGAAAAAAAACAAAATTAAAAAGAAAACGCGCGTTATTTGGGAAACTCGATCAGGAATGAAAATCGAAAATAAAAAAAATCACATCAATACCGATTAGTAATAAATCGTTTTGATTGCAGGGCGAACTCCGGAAACAAATGGCAGCCATCGATAACGACCCGCTGCTGAGCAAGGCAGAAAAATCTCAGAGGAAGCATAGCCTTTATATCAATTACAATTTTAATTCCATGCCTCCGACCATTTCACCGTTGTCCAATTCGTTTTACACCAACGACACGGTCGAATCCGTTGTGGGTAAGTGTTTTTCAGGTCTTTTTATTTCAAATAATAACGAATTCTGTATGATCCCTTTTGCAAATGCTAGAAAGTAAGAAAGTTTTGGATCTACTTTATTTTTTTGAGTAAACGTTCAGATTGATACGCTGAATATGAATACGAGATTGAAATCTCTAAACTGGCTCTAGTTTCCGAGATATCCTTACCTAAAAGAGAAAAAATAACGATTTTGGCCTATATTTGAGGTTATGTAGCAACGAATTTCGTCACTTTCACTTTTCAATTGACATCTTCTAAAATAAAAACATTCAAAAAGACTCGCGAACTCTGGATTCACTTTACAAATCGCTATATTAACTATTTATATACATGGTATACAATTTTTGGCTCCACGTCTTTATTTCACATGACAACTAATCACACGACAAAATAGAACACGACAATTGATCGCACGACAAAATATCACATGGACAAATAATCATAAACAAAAATATCACTGAGGTAAAAAACCAGCCCTAAAACATTGAACATTGCACACGGAAATCCATGTCAGTCTTTTCCCGCCGCCATTTTATCGTTAGGACATTTTGGTCCTACTGGTTTGGCGCCGGATGTTTTGGCATCAGGCTACTTGACCCTCGTTATTGTGACGAGAATTACTTTAGATAAAATTTTGTTGACTAAAATGGTGGAAACAGAGAAATGGCAACGTCATGAAACTAACCTAATCTAACTACTCAGAATTCTGTCCACCACTAATAATGCCTAAAAGCATATGCGTTCTCTAAAACTAACCTAACCTAACCACTCAGAACTCCGCTTACACCTAATAATGCATAAATGAATGGCTGCACGGGGAAATTTTTAAATGTGTGATATTTTGTTGATGTCATATTTTATCAATGTGATATTTTGTTGATGTGATATTTTATCAATGTGATATTTTGTCATTGTGATATTTTTATGCGAGATATATTATCATTGTGATAATTTGACATGTGATCAAATGTCCGTGATATTTTCTCGTGTGATTATTTGTCCGTGAAATAAAGACGTGCTACCCAATTTTTAGTTTGTTTGTTTTTCAATTTTTAACTTAATCCACATGCCAACTGTCCCGAAGAGGGAACATTGATTCTGCAGGATGGTAAAGAAAGGTTTTTCCCCTTGTTGTCATTTACAGAGTATTTTTTTTGTATTTTCTTTCGATCATATATATAGATGCTTATAACCAAATTGTAATCAGTCCCGAAGAGGACCCACAAGTTATCAAAACGTAGAGAAATATAAGAAATGTAATAAAAATTTTTTAGATTGTTATCACCACCCTATTCGCTTAGTGCATGAAACTGTCACGCCACTAGTGGCGAGGTTAGGAAGTTGATATTAATTAATAAGACCATTCGTAAGTGTATAGGAGGAAACTGAAATATTTTTAGTCTTACGTTCACCATATTTTTAATAAATTGTTGAACATATTTTTATGAAAGACGGACACTAGTTGGAACAGATCGAATTTCTCAACAATAAGTAATGTGAACAATAGATTCATAAATTTGAATTGGTACTGATTTCTACGCTGCATTATCTTTGGACGTAATATGTTTCCAGTAGGGAAACAATAAAATTCTGTTGCCGGAGAATTTTTGCGAGTATTTGGGCAGTTAACCACACTACAATAAACATTATAATTTTTCTCCGGATCCATATTTCGCCAAATGCACACTTTGCAAATTAGGGTTATGATTCACGTCGGTATGTACAGCAGGTACAACGAAAAGCAAGCTCTAAAAATAATCATTTTCAAAATTTATGTACATATTTGAACAAAGTAAAATTATACATACTTATTTATAGTTTAATAAAACTCCAAGAATTTTATATGCTTTGAAATTACCTTCTAAATATCCAAAATCGAGAAATAAAAATCAGACATTTTCTATGACATTCAATGTAACAGCTGTGTTTTCATTAATATCAACTTTCATATTCCGCCGCATCGAGCGCTGGCGTTGATTGTCATATCCCTTCCAAAGTCACGCACTAAGCGAATTGAGTTTTCGTATATCCTTCATCAGATTTGTCCTAAATTGTTACTTTATGGCAGTCATATAGAAAGCCCCATTTTAAGTTTCGTAATTTTTTTTTTTAATCGTAATCAGTGACCACAAAACACTTACAATGTCAAATTTAAAGTAATTATTTTTAAAAACGGGCAGCAATGAGTTTTTGCGAAAAAAAACTGTTTTGCATTCAAATGGATTATTTTTGTACGTTTATTTTTTATTCAAGGCATCCATATTTTGACTGAATTACTTCGACCCTGACCGTAAGTCTGGACAAAGTATTGAATTTGGTACCTTCTCTTCAAAGCTGAATTTTTTCATCAAATGTCGATGTTTCGCCTAAAAAAAAAAAAGGGGGATTTTTTTTCCTGCGCTATAACTCGCGAATGGATAAGCGAATCGAGACAAATTTTTGTTTGAATACGTGTCTTGATTTAACTTAAATCTGATTAGATTTTGAGAAATATTTTTGAAAATGATTCTTTTTTCGTCTGTTTGTAATCTTAAACAAGTAAGGATTCCGAGCGAGGCGCTTTATTTTATGAATTTGTTAGATCCGTACGTATAAGAGGTCCTTAACCTGTTTCGTCCTGAAATGCCGTAAATTTTGACTTCTTTTCATCAGGTGCTTTCTTAAGGAAAAAGTCACTCAATCGTTTTGATATAACCATACGTATTGTATTTTTTCTCGAACTTTCTAAATCCGGTTTCAGATTGACCATATCTGCCGCAATTTTTTACTATGGCGGTTTAAACATAAAAAATTTGTGAATTTTGAAAAAATTTGTTCAAATAATCGTATTTTTGAACAGGAAACCGTGTTCGGAACAAGCTAAGTCTCTGTATCTGGTGGAGTAATTAGTTACACTAAAAGATAGGATGGTTATTAATTCTCTATTCAAAATGGCGGTTCTCTGTCAAAATTTTGTTGAAAAATTTCTGGACGATCTAACTCAAAAGCTACGAGCTTTCGAAAAAAAATGTCGAGAATGAAAAGTTCTTAGAATTCATTGAGAAATGTAGAGGAATTTTTTTCAGATTTTTTAATATAGTTTAAGATTTTTCTTTCTCGAAAACTATCAACTTTTGGGAAAAAATGTATAGAATAAAAAACTCTTAGAATTCATCAGAGAATGCACTAAATTTTGTTCAGAATTTTTCGAAAAAAAAAATACAATTTTGAAAAGAATTTTGAAAAAAATGTTTCAAAAATTCATTTAAAAAATCTGAAAAAAAAATCCGCTATATTTCTCGGCGAATTATAAGAATTTTTTATTCTTAGTATTTTTTAAAATAAGCTCATAATTGTTCAGTTAGAGCGTACAGAAATTGTTCAACAAAATGTTCACTGAGAACCGCCATTTTGAATGGTGAATTAATAACCAGCCTATCTTTTAGTATAACTATTTACTCCACCAGATACAGAGATTCAGCTTGATTTGAACAAATTTTTTCAAAATTCACGATTTTTGTATGTTTAAACCGCCATAGTGAAGAAATGGCGTCAGATATGGTCAATCTGAAACCGGATTTAGAAAGTTCGAGAAAAAATACAATAGGTATGGTTATATCAAAACGATTGAGTGACTTTCTCTGAGAGAAAGCACCTGATGAAAAGAAGTCAAAATTTGGGACATTTCAGGACGAAACGGGTTAAGGGGAGGATAGACCCAAAAACTCAGATCTATGAAAATACAACTTTAACAAATTTAAAATAATTATTTCTTTAGTCATTTTTGACGTGGAATTCAGTGGTGCTAGAATAAAAATTGTAAACAATTTTTTTGGCCCATATAAAATTATTTTTTTTTCGAAAAAAATTGAATTGTTTAAAATCCATCCATAATTATTTATAAAATATATTTTTACGTTCACCATCATTTTTTTGAATTTTTAAATTAATTTAGAAAAATGTAGAAGCATTTTTCCCAAAAAATAAATTTTGTTTCTCGCTAATATGTAGGTGTGGAAAAAATTATTTTTAGAGCAATTTTTAACGTGGAATTTAGTGGTACTAGAATAAAAAATGTAAACATTGTTCATGACCATTAAACAAATTGTTTTCTTCCATAACAAAATTATTTTTTCGAAAAAAATGGAATTTTTTAAAGTCGATCCGTAATTATTTAGAAAATGTGTTTTTATGTTCACTCTAATTTTTTTTGAATTTTTAAATTAATTTAGAAAAATGTAGAACATTTTTTCAAAAACGCAACTTTTTTTTCGCCCTAAAATTTTCGGGACAAGCATAACTTTTCCACTTTTTATTTTTACACTACTGTATTCCTCGTCAAAAATTACTACAGAAATAATTTTTTCGAATTTTTTAAAGTTGTATTTCATACAGCTGAGTTTTTGGGTGTACCCTCCTCTAAAAAGATAAAATATGTTATATAACAATATTCCAGCTGACATGAGGAGGGGATCTACCTTTTTCAAATGATCATTTTCAATTTTACATTGTATTTGATGACTGGGATATTCTGAATTCAAAGTCGTCTCGTGAATTGTGTATGTGTCATTTACCGTATTTGCCCGAATATAAACCCCCTTTTTTTTCGTTTTTTTCCACTCTGAAATCCCAAGGGGGGCTTATAATCGCAACTTTAGAAATATGGGGTTCGAAACTTTTGTTTGGCAACAGTGAAATATGTTGGTAGACCTATTTTCTGATGTTGGTAGAACGAATATTATCTATAGAAATGTTAAATATAGGGATATTTGATGAAAAATTTGGTGATTTTCTGTTTGTGCAGTATACGCACCCTGAATAATCAATAATTAAAATAAAATATATTAAAATAATTTTAATATAAATATATTAAAATAAAATTAACCTAGATCTTTTGAATGTGATCTGTGAATTTAAACAAAAAACAATCGGCTTGAAAAAAGAGGCACTCAAATTAGCTAAATTCCTAAAGGATTTAGAAGGAGTTACGATGCAAATTTGTAATTGAAGGTTATTAATGATGCCAAATTAACTTACAAATATTGACCTACCTTCTGATATACTACTGTAATTCCAGTAGAAGCAATCGATGCCAAAAGATTTAAAAGATTAAATATTGTTTATTATGTTATGCGTTCTGTAAAATGTTGCAAAATGGAAAAAAATAAAATTTATTTTAAGCAATTTATTATTTAGGATTTTTTAGCTGAATTTTGGAGGCTTATATTCAAGTAAAACTTTTTTTTTTGTCATTTGGTCTTGAAAAGTCAGAGGGAGCTTATATTCGAGGGGGGCTTATATTCGGGCAAATACGGTAATTAACACGATACGCATTTATCGTAAAGATGTGCGATTCATTGTTCTAACTTCAGATTAATGCCTAGTTCCTTTTTGCCCGGTCGAGGAGTACATGAACTAAAGGCCGCAAGGTCGAAGCCACTAGTTTTATTTTTTTATTAAAGTGGATTCGTCAGTGACATAATTAGCATTCAAAAAGCTTTGGAATATTTTCTGAATCCTTTCCCGAATGCGGGTATAGTTTAATACCGGTATATTGTTTTCATTTTAGGAAACGCTCTGGACGACTTGCATTTAGACGATCCATTAAGTTTGGTAGATTCTATTCATAGGGAAACAAATTCACCGATTAGCAATTCGATTTCGGCCGGTCTGGCGAGTTCCGGGTTACTATGTAGCTCGGCGCCCGTCAACATACCCGGCATGGCTGAACGTACGGGTCTATCCAATTTTTCGCCATCGACCTCCAGTCCCCTGCAGCCGCTGCATTCCAGTTTCCTCACGGGTACACGATTTTCCCATCAGGATTCCATCGAGTCAGTAAGTAATAATACAATTACGACCATGTTATTTCGACATAAGTTTGTTACGGTGTAAAAAAGTTACGTACCCAAGTAGCGAATGTTGTCACGTAGTCAAAATGTTTTAATTCAGTAAAATTTGCTTTTCGGTCTACCAATTATCCTGTAACTTTTTAGTCACGATGAGAAAATTGTCTGGCTAAAACAGCTTCCCACTGTCCAGCAGATCTCGATGTAAGTCGCGAGTGAAGACGTAAACTGACAATTAAAATTCGAAATCCTCAACATTTTTTTTCTTTAAATAGGTATACTTTTCTTATGTCTTTAAGAATATTTCTACATAATTTCTAGACGATGTGGTTATTTATATTATTTTTATATGATTTTTTAAAGTCGTTAGTAGTGCATACAATATGTACGGCATGAAAAACATCGGAAGTTATTGAAAAAATCATTGAAATTTTAGAACAGAGATAGTTATCTTATTCGTGACGTATCTGACTTTTTTGTAGGAAATTTTGTGCTCTACAAAAAAGGTTCAGTGCATTTTTGTCGTATCTAACACGGTAATCAATACGGAAGCCTTAAAATGAAAAAAGTAGTGATTTTTTTCACTATTAACGACTTTAAAAAATCATATAAAAATAATATAAATAACCACATCGTCTAGATATTATGTAGAAATATTCTTAAAGACATAAGAAAAGTATACCTATTTATAGAAAAAAAAATGTTGAGGATTTCGAATTTTAATTGTCATTTTACGTCTTCACTCGCGACTTACATTGCGATCTGCTGGACAGTGGGAAGCTGTTTTAGCTTATTTTTTTCCGTGTACTGACAAAAACAAAAATTTTAGACGATGCCGTTCATGAACCAAGTGTCGGATCCCTTCAGCAATCACATCTCGCAACTAAGCAGTTCAGCATCGAAGCTTAGTGGTTTCAGCAACAGCTTGTTCGACTTTGCCCCCCAGGGGGTGTCACCGTCGCGGGCCCAACCGCTCCCAGCTTCACCGCTGATCAGCGCATTCTCGATAAGCCCGAGCAATACCAATTCCCATACTGAAGTAAGAAATTTTTTAAAAATAATTTTTTATTTTATTATTGGCCAACCTACCGGCATGTTCTAATTTTTTGACAGATGCAAATGCAGAGATTGCGGGAGGAAGTGACGTCAAGTAGGGCACAGTTAGCAACATGGGACGATCGCATAAACCAAGCTCGAGCTGCCTGCGCTGCATGGCAATTGGAAAGCGAAGAGTTCAAACGCAAGGCATCCATCGCTGAAAAACAAAGGGACGAGGTAAATAATTGATATGGCTGATTCTCCAAAAACAGGGCATTTTCAAGAATGAAAATTTTTGTTTTTAAATTACTGTAAATTCGTTTTTTTTTAATGGATTCTTGCTTATTAGCACCAAGTTAAGTTATTGTTAAAGTAGTCACGCTACAAAATGATTTTAAAGGGAAGGGGAAGACTTTTACTATGACGCATTTTCATACGGCTATATAAACCAACAATTGCTTATTAAAAACTTGAAAAAAATAACTCTAAAGAGTCAAAAACATAATGTACATATCTGATTTAGTGCATTTTTGTGAATAAATGAAAATTATTTATTAAGTAATAATTAAAAAAATAAGAAAAACACATGAATTTTTGAAGAAGTTTTAGACAAAATAAATTTATTAAAGTTAATGTGTCATTGGTTAGTAACTACAATGATAATATTATATTCATAATTTTAATAAACAATATTATTTCATAATAAACTTGATTCATAACGTTGTAACAAATATAAAGTTTAATTTTGTGGTTTTTTAAATTATACTTCAATAAATGTCTAAGAGGAAGAGAAATATAAATGTTATTTATGATTTGAAAAATATTTTCTGCCTCGGGTTACACTTTGTTCTTGTTTCGTACCTGATACGCCAAATGTTTGGTAACGACAATAAAAGTGACGACAATGAAAATTTGTAAAAAAATCCAATTTTACATATTTTAAACAATAATAAATTAAAAAACAAATTGGCAGTAACGTTTATTCCTTTAATCTTTAAGTTTTCATCGTTTTTTAATTGCTGTTTGTATCAAAATACCAAAATTAACACGGGTGACGACAATTAATTTAATAAAAATACGTGGTATTTTTATACAGTTTTTACTTGTTCATGAGGTAAATATGTTCTCTTTTCAAATTTCTATGGAGGATTAGTAAAGTGTAGTGTTTTTTCTTTGATTTTCTCATAAGTTTTAGTTAATTATTTCCAGTTGATTTATACCAGTTTACGCATTGTCGTTACCTCAGAGAAATTTCTTAAGACATTAATATTTCAATAATTATAAGTATATATATTGATTTAATTAAATATTATACAGAGAGAAATTGTACAGTTTGAGCTGTACTATAGAAATATTATTTGAATAAATTAAAATAATTCGGTTTCTTAATAGCGCTAATATTTTAAAGTTTTGAACTTAAAGGTTTGGACATATCAAAAATGCTACTTTTAGTCTTTAAATGTCATTTTACACCAGTTTTTTGTATCAAAAGTATTATTTTTTCAAATTAACATGGGCCAGGGATATTTATTTAACATTTCTATCGAAATTTAATAATTTATTGTCAAAGTTTTTGTAAGATATAACGTAAAGACACGAAAATGCCCTGTTTCCCGAGAATCACTAATATAGTATAGAAGAGTTTATCGACGTAAACATTTGAAAATAATCCTGGGTAATTACTTTATTTAACCCATTAATGCCTGAATATCCAAAAATCGTAGGTACAGTAACTTTGAGCTAAAATCTTTTAATGAAATCGCGAAAATTTCTATTTGGCATAAAGTTGTTCTAGACGTTTTCGGGTATGCTCTACACGATGCGACCATTGAGAAAAGTGAAAATTTTCATTTTGTATTGTTTTTTGATAAATTTATATAAAAAATAGCTGTTTTTACTGGATTTTTTCGTAGAAAATCGCCATTTTTTAATATAAATTATATGTTTATCATATTAAAATTAATTAAAAACGTGTCATTAGTGTTTGTACCGACAAACTATGGATGTAGATTTTTTTAAAATGTTTTTTCCAAAAATAGAAAGCTTTGGAATGCAAAAAAGTTTGCCAATTTTAATTTTCCTTTTCTGACAGAAGAATTGCAATCTGAATCCTCCAAAACCCGGAATAGACACTTTTGTGAATAATCGGGTATTATAATAGTGAAAAAACTGAACTCTAATAATGCCCGCGCTAGTGATATTTTTTGCATTCCAAAGCTTCCTATTTTTTGAAAAAAAAAAATTAGAAAAATATATCCATAGTCTGTTGGTACAAACACTAATGACACGTTTTTAATTAATTTTAATATGATAAACATATATTTTCTGTTAAAAAATGGTGATTTTCTACGAAAAAATCCCTTAAAAAACGCTATTTTTTATATAAATTTATCAAAAAACAATACAAAATGAAAATGTTCACTTTTCTAAATGGTCGCAAGATTTTAGCTCAAAGTTACTGTACGATTTTTGGACATTGAGGCATTAATGGGTTAATTTAACAAATATTCTCATTTCATTTCTTAGACTAAAATAAAAGTTCAGATGACCAGTATTTAAAAATTTGTAATTTCTTTTGGAGTGTTGAACGATTGAAATTTTGAACGCGTATCATTCTGCAGGCATTGCAACAAGTCAAAACTTTGAAAGTTGAGAATGAAGCGACAAGCGGCGGTGGTTCCTACATGCATGCCCTTCGACGTACTGGCGAGCTTCGTTCTCTATCGATAACCACCCTGAAGTCGATACAATCTCAACTCCGAACGGACCTGGAGGAAGTAGAGAAGGTAATATCAACAATTAATAAATTTACCCCTTCGTGCATGTGCAGAATGTTTTTGACAGTGAAGGTAAAAGAATTTAGGTTTAATTTGGATTTCAAGTGTAAAGTTGCAGTAAGAAAAAATGAAAATTTATTGAAAAATTCATTATAAATGTGTTATCTCGCGAGTGGCGCCTCGTGGAGATTAATTTTTAAAGCATTCACTTGAATGATAAAAAAGTAAGTCGGAAGTAATTGAACCCCTGGCGATCAAAAGGGGATAACGCGCGAAACGCCGGAGAATTTGTTGGCCCCTCGGCTCGTAATTTTTTTACTTTCGAATTTTAAAGTTTTCATTAGATATCTTAATAGGATAATTAATTACGCGTATTTTTTGTTAAAATCAAAAATTTCTATCCCTCTTCGTTTTTAATATAATCGCAAAAAAACGAAATTATTTGAAATATAAAATAACTTAATTATTTTGTCTTTAACTCGTCATATCTTTTACAATAATTGGAATTTTTTAATGAAATTTTTAGGGAATATGCACTATTCTATCTACAAACTAACATATTTTTCGAAATTATGGTTAGTTATTACGGAAATTTTTAAAAAATTCGTTTTTACAACACTCCGGGATTCGAGGGAATTTCAATAAATCGAAATTTCCTTCCCACCGAAAATTATAGAAAGGTTCAAAAAAGTTTTTGGTAAAGTTATAGACTAATCTGACTTGTAGTTTTCAAGTAACAATTGAAAGTTGTAATGCTGTTGCGTCGCGTCGTCTCTTTCACGAATTCCATAAATTAGAAAACGCGACAGCATTACAACTTTCAATTGTTACTTGAAAACTACAAGTCATATTAGTCTATAACTTTACAAAAAACTTCTTTGAACCTTGCTGGAATTTTCGGTGGGAAGGAAATTTCGATTTATTGAAATTCCCTCGACTCCCGAAGTGTTTGAAGCTTTCAATGTCAATGTTGTGCAGTAAAACAAAAATCAATTTTTAAAAAATTTCCGTAATAACTAACCATAATTTGGAAAAATACGTTAGTTTGTAGATAGAATAGTGCATATTCCCTAAAAATTTCATTAAAAAATTCCAATTATTGTAAAAGATATGACGAGTTAAAGACAAAATAATTAAGTTATTTTATATTTCAAATAATTTCGTTTTTTTGCGATTATATTAAAAACGAAGAGGGATAGAAATTTTTGATTTTAACAAAAAATACGCGTAATTAATATTCCTATTAAGGGGTCTGTCTAGTAGCTCGCGCCGAAAAAAACGCGATTTTCGTGATTATTTCTTGGGATACTGGATATAGGTAATGATATAAAAGTTATTAGGCTTAGTAAATGCACTCTTGAAATACATAAAAAAAATTTGTTCTTTTATTTTATACATGTATTATGACCAAAAACGTCAACCAAACGCAACACCTCGAAAAGTAGGTAGGTCCGCCTTGTTGATAAAATCTCGGAGCTGTGTTGTCTGAAACAAAAAAATCAAAGTGCTTTAGGTTTGGTATGACAATGGCAATGTCCCCTGTGAATTTTGTTCAATTATTATAAAAAATTATAAAAAGGTGAAGAAAAAACAAAAAATGTGCAAAAAACCGTTTTTTTTCGCCGATTTTTGAAAAAATAATATAGTTAAATTCCAAATTTTTGAACAAAATTTATAGGAGACATAGCGATAGGTTTAAAGAATATGTGGTTCAAATTTCATAAGGATCGATCGAGTAGTTTCGAAAATTTCATCATCAAGGCGAGTAAAAGCGTTGTTTCCAGAAAAACGCGTTTAAAGATTTTTTTTTTACATGAAATTCTTAAAAAAAAATTACTTACACCTAGTCAGCGATGCCTGGACCGTACAAAATTCCTTATCACACAATATGTCTTAATATATTTACTTTCGAAAAAAGTAAAAAACAAAAAACCGATTTTTCAAAAGTGAGTTACTAGACAGACCCCTTAAGATATCTAATGAAAACTTTAAAATTCGAAAGTAAAAAAATTACGAGCCGAGGGGCCAATAAATTCTCCGGCGTTTCGCGCGTATCCCCTTTTGATCGCCAGGGGTTCAATTATTTTGTATTTACAGGCCTTCAGAAATGTTTTATTTTTTGTAAAACGTAAAATCACTTTCACCGAAATCTTTAACGTATCGAAATCTTCATATTGATTTTTCATGTCATCCATTAATTAAATATTGAAACATTTTAAATCTGTTCCATGATTACTTTTGATTTGTTATGCTTAATGTCAGGGCATTACTGCAGTTTGTATTACTATGGATTAAAAAATTAGTAGCGGAGGAAATGGTAGGGGAAAATGTGTCCAAAAAAATCGATTTTTCTGAAATAACTCGAAAAATATCACTTTAAACGAAAAAAAGAAACATGGTGAATAAACTTAATCGCGGAGATGTTACTGTCATTTTTGTATCATTGATTATTCATAACAGCAGTATTAAATTAATTAATGAATAGCGATTTTTGAGGTTACTTTTCGTTTACTTAACTAACCTGTAAGTTAAATTTTCTTCATTTTTACTTCAAGTCCTGGATCGAAATGTCAATCGATAGGGAATTCGCGGGTATTATGTTCATTATCGATTCTCGAACAGTTACTAAATCGATAATAACAGGAATGAGTTTCTAATCTATGAAAACAAACAGCAATTTGCAATAAAAATGGATCGTTGCCAGTTTAAGGTCATCGTTGTTTTAGAAGGACGAGGAAATAAAACAGTAATAGAATAGTCAAATGACCGTATTTTTTAAAAGTATCTGAAAAATATATAAAAAATGTGATTATTGAATAATAAAATTAATAAGATTTGTACAGAATTGTTTGTTAACCCTTTGAAGCACACATTTTTCTTTACATGGAAAACGGTTGGAATTTATAATTCCGGGGTTTTCGGGTCGCTGATGACGGATATGACCTCAGATTAGTGAAATTCAAAATGGCGGATCCACGATGCAGGGCTCGCAGTCAGTCTCTTTTTTCGACTTAAGTCCCTTTTACATCCTTTTTTTAACCTGTCCAATTTAAATTGTCCTTCTGCGGCTATTTACGTCTTGTTTTCTGCGTATGAATAAATGTTTGATTAAGAAAAGTAATTCGTTTTTCAAATCCGAAGAAATATGACAATATTACTTGCGTTTTAACTTGGGAGAAACTAAAAAATAGTATGAAACCATTCAAAATTATATCCATATTGTTTTTCATCTATAAATTATTTTATAATATACATATACAGTATGTAGTATGCAACAAAAATTATATGATTATTTTTTTTCTCTATTTAATTTAAAAACTTTGTCAGAATGTTTTGAGAAACGATTACTTTTATTACGTAATAATAAAAAATGGTAAATAAACAAAACAATTTTCCATATTTATGATTTTATAAATGTAGATTCAAAAAATTCTGTTTGCGGTATATTTGTGTGTTCTTTAATTTCGTTCCATTTGTTTTTTAAAATTAACTTTACTACGTCTGTTGAAACATTGGTAAATAATGAGACTGCATCTAATGACATAAAATACAAGAAAATTCAAGAACATTTCACTTAAGAAAAAGTCAGAAAAGAAAGAAAGAATTAAATATTAGATTGGTTTTGTAAAACACATTTGACAAAGACGTCACTGGAGAATTTATCTGTTTTAGGTGTTGTACAGAGAGACAGCCGCTAAATGCATGGTGTGCGAAGAGCAGAATCGCGCCATCACACTATCGCCGTGCAACCATTTTGTCGTCTGCTCGACATGCGCGCCAAATCAACGCGAGTGTCCGTATTGTCAAACTCCAGTGGCCGCCACGAGTTAGGCACTATTAAAAAAAAATCGGAGATCATCTCGATGCAGTCCCTCCCGTACGTTCTGCCCGTTCTATCCACGAGACCAAACTTTGAGGTTAGGGTGTCGGTAAGTTTCGTCGGCGAGCCGAGCTGCGTCGTATATTACATATGCACCAAGATATGTAACTAGGAGTTTTCAATTTAAATACCGACTCGTTAAAAATTCGGTCACAGCGTAAAGTCAAAATATCAATTTAGAATTTATAAACAAAAAGGTTTGCAAAATAAAAAAACATTTTTAGGACATGAAAAATTTGTGGGACGCTGCGACCAAATGATTAACGGGGTTGGGTAACGTCGTAGTATTATGAATGTTACGAGTACAACGGCTCGTTTATCGATTTTCTTTTAACGAGAGATGGGTGGACATATATTAGCTAGGTATATTTAGGTATAAATTAATAAAGTAAACAATTCAATATATCTAGGATTTTCAAAAACAAATCAAAAGATCTCGCGGTCGGCTCGACTCGCGGCGCTGTCGGTCCAACACGCTTCTTTCCTTGGTCCGTAACGCGTTTAATGAATAAGGTTAGGTTAGATAGGAACTATGAGAAATAATTTTCGTCATATTATTCGTCCGGTAAGCTACGAAGATGGCGTTACCTGCGAAAAACATAAAAACTATTCGTCGCTTCAGTTATAATCAGGAATTTTCAGTTTCGAATAGGACAAAACATCTATTTTTAGAAATGAAAATTCTTTATTTATCCTTCCAAAAAATATTATCGAAGAATAGTTTATATTATGCAGATGGCGTCGCTTTCGTCGTTGCTCAGACGAAGAAACAATTGAAAATATCATTTGAAACAATCAAGAGTTATTGAAAATTTGTTTGTTATTAACACAACTTCGCACAAAATTCCTATTATGCAATACGCGTCAGGTCCCCGACCGCGCGGATCGATCGTACATTGTCAACTTATCGAATGCCAAAAAGTGTTTTTATCGAGTATCAGTCTGCGCGTTTGACGGCTCTAATTGGAGGTGATAAATAACAAAAAGTTGTTAAGATTTAGGGACGAGATATTTTTGCGCTTTCGCAGGATTTCGGAGACGATGATAAAATTTCTAGCGCGAACTCTAAACGGAGATTTACGCGATCTATTCGCGCATAAATGTGTCTAAGCCATATTCTATCTTACAGGTAAGGATGATTATTGTGCGATCTACCCATTACGAAATTTTGAAACGACGATTTAAATTATTGCGAAGGAAGGAAATTTAGTCGCGATTAAAGAATTACTAGGGTAATAGGAGAGTAACAAAATGAATTAAATACATAGCGATTTTATTATATTATTAATCTACCGACAAAGATGGCGTAGTTGAATATTTGTAGGAATACAAATATGAAATTACTAAACACATATATAAAATATATATGTATGTATGCATAAATATACATATATATGTATATTTTTGACAAGGTTGGTAACTAAACAAAATACGAAAGGTTTTTAAAAGCCTTTTTTAACGAGACGAAATGCAATTGTGACTTACCGCTGCGAATACTCAAGTACAAAGCTTCATGATTTTGTACTTCGCTTGTGGGTTTTTTTCCTCTCCCACGGAATGGTTGAGATTTTACAAAATTACATTCGAGGAATATCGCGCGAGTTTTCGATGTACGTGTCCGTGTGAAAAAAACTTTTTCGGGATTTCGCGAAGATTCGGAAAAGTTTGAGGTCACCCGTCGGAAAATCGGTTAAATGTTTTTCGTGATTTTTGACCAGGGCACTCTTATTTCTTACGACTCGAGCATACGCGGCTCTTAAATTATGTCCAAACTCGTCTTTAGCCGTTATTTTAATACTTTTTTTTTTTACGGATTTATGGTTTTAGATTAATTCTGGTTACGCGACAAAAAGTTTTCAATTTGTTAGAATATTTCCGAGGGTTTGAGAGTTTTTCGATTTGCATGTTTCAATTTTTCATAATATTCCTTCCTAGTATTTTTCTTTTCATTAATTTCATTGACAGTTTATTAATACTGTTACGTTTTATTAATCTAGTATTTTTACGTTTGATACACTATACGGGCCTATTAGATGTGACATTTATATGTTTTATATGATTTAGGAAGGTGAAGTAAAATGTCCTCAAACGTTTCCGATATTGCGAAAAGCGCGGTGCGAAAGATATCTCCGATTATCAGCTGTCGGATGCAGCGCAGAGTTCCAATAGTATTTAGCTTGCGGTGTTAAGAAACGATGTGCTGTATCTTACATGAGTAAACAATAAACAAAAAAAAAAGTATAAAAGAAATGAAAAACAAAAAAATTAAAAGCATTCTGAACGCGGCAGCCGGTGGACTTGTTCGTTGACGCATCGTCGTCGGTCGGATTCTAGTCATCGTACATTTTTTTAATCGTAAAATTGAGCCGTTGGTTAACGATCATTTCTATATATCCCAAACTTTCGATTAGACTTTTAGCAATGTTAGGTACGAATTAAATGGCGTTGGAAGAAAATGTACAATATTAATATATGTTATGATTATTTTGATATGCGTGTTATCGTTTGGTTTCTTTGTGGTTGAGTTTACTTTTTCGTTTTGACGATCATTATGAAGCTCGACGCGTCGACGGAGGGTCCCCCTCGTGGCTGGCTGCCGTTACGCGATCTTTCTAATTAATTGTAGTTTATTGTAAACGATATTAACGATAATAGACGATAACGAATTCGTAGAAGTGGTTTTGTCGTTCCAGATTGAGATTAATTTTACATGTGCATTTTTTCTACTTTTATTGCGCGAACGAATGGCATCGGAGAAACGATCCAATCTCATATCAGGCGCGATGTGTCTCTCAGTGTCACTGGAAATTTTGTACGTTTTTAAATCACCCCCATTCATCCCTTTAAAGACTGCGGAATCATTTTCCCCCTAATACAAAGTTACAATGATATATATATAAATATATAACTACTGACGAAATCTTGGAGGTGCAATATGAGACGACATGACGACAATTGACAGAATATCGATTATTGGAAATTGATTTCCTGTCAATTTTTCATAAATTTAGTTTCGTATTGCGACGTAGCGAAATAATCGCGATCGTGTTTATTTGAGGGACCCGCATTTGCGAATGACCGAGGCTGATTTAACTTACTCCAGGGCAAATTTTTTGTCGACATTAAGCAGATTCGGAATGACGACAAAAAGTTGGGTAGGTCTCTCAGTTGTTGTAAACGCAACGCTCTTTGTTCTCACATTTCAAGTTACGTTTGTCATTTGCATTTATTGACACATCTTTATAGGCTTCCAGGTAATTAAAAACTTTCACAAAGTTTGTTAACCAGTGATACTTTATTAGCGTACATCCAACTTTATAAACTAATTATATCGGTAAAAGTTTGAGCTATTTCGTTCATGATAAATGCGTGCGTGGGATTTGGAATAGTAATTATTGCGTTTGTCAATTTTTTCATGTGTATTGAAGTTTTACGATGAATGGATTTTACGGGAACATTATACGTTTAAAGATTTTATAAATGCCACCTAAGAAAATAGAGAGATTCGATCGGAGGGCATCTAGGTAATTGAAAAGAATAAATTATCTTATTTGCGACTGATTAAGGTTTCGATGAGTCCGCAAACGATGTTGTCCGTTCATTGTCCTATGGTAGATATTCAAATACTCTAAGATGTCAATTAAGAAATGAAAATCAAAGAACTTTTCAAGAATAATACTTTTACCAATTTCATACATGTCAGACTTTGTAAATTCGATGCAATTATCTTCATTATCGATGAAAGTATATTTTTTAGGTTATAATCACTGATGTTTTTTAAGTGTCAGAATTTTGGATGTCTGTAATACATGTAAACTCCTGGTATTTAAATGTTTGTCACTGACTTTTTTGAACCGTACAGAAACACTTTTCCGGAGTAAATCGATGTACGAAAGCTTATAATCAAATTGTGCTATTTTCTGAGAAACGAGTGCGACAACGAATTACGATTTTCGCAAAAGACGATTCTACGTCGAGGTCATGTTAGATCGTAAGTAAATGTGCGTTGGAAAAAAAAAAGAAATACAGAAATTAATTTATTCTTTGCGGTGTGTGATCTAACTTAAAATCACCAACTAACATAACCTCGAAGGAATTCGCGCTTTGAATATACCTGAACAATTGGACTCCGACAATCGAAATCCCACGATCCTCATCAGTGTGACTCTCTCGAATGCACCGAATCTTACGGTCTTCGGATTCGATCAACGCGAAGCGGATTCCTTTCTTATTTTTGTAACGATAATGTGATGCAGTGTACAAACAAAGGATTTATAGCGTAATGCAGTTAAGCTCAAATTTCCGGAGGAACTTAAAGAAACGTACCATTCAAGCCGCTAACCAAATATACGATAGAATTGTTGCTAGTAGTCGCAGCTCTATTGGACAGGGAAAAAGTCGATGTATTTTAATCGATAGCTCAAGTCAGCGTACAGATCAAGATCAGATTAATTGTTAACTCTTAAGAAAGTTTTCGTCTCGAATGTATTTTTTTGTAATCGATATGAAAAAATGTATGGTTCATTCCTAGACAACTTATTACACACGAATACATAAACGAATTCCATCTTCCCTTTCTGACAGAGATGTATTTTGAAGAGTTAGTGACTCGTCGTATAGAAAGTAGAATGTGAGTCAGTGAGAGGGGATTAAGAAAGGAAATTGTGGTAGGGCTTAACTTTTTGAAACGTAGCAAGTAACGATGACTGTAGAAAATTCTAATAAAATGTCAGTACAAATATAATGGCGATGAAGGACCGGACGGAGGTTGACCGCTTAAACGAGTCGCCAGTGAAAAGGATGAAAAAAAAAATATTCAACCATTCATATTTTTGGCAATACAGAATTAAAATGAAGATTTAAACAGAACAAACAAATGTAGTAGTTACGTGAGATATAGCCAGTATAAATAAAATTCTGTTCTAATATTTTTTTGATGACTGAAAGTTTATATATATATACATAAATATATATTATATATAACAGATAATAATTACCTTACGACGACGTACATGATTCGTAGAACGAATTTTCATTACTGCTTCTTATGCTATAATTAGATAGTGTATTAATAAATGAATAAAATACATATTGTACATCAATAAATTAAAGTGAGTGAACTTCAAAACGTCTTATTTATTTCTACCTTAGTTTTATTTCGTTTATTAGCTTCAAAGGTACACTCAGCATATTGGACTGATTGAATGGCGCATTTATAGAAAGGTAAGTTTTCAGTTAATTACAGTTTTTTAAGTATTGGGGATTTCAAGTTACGATGCGGCACTAACGGTTTTGAAGTGAACTAGGAAACATGGACGCAGCGATTGTAAGATTCGCATTGGTATTGAGCATTAATTTTGTAAGTGATCGGTATACGTTATATTTTATTAAATCATAAGATTCATTAAAAAGTAATTAATTCACTGAACAAAACGGCGGCATTTATTGGAGAGAAAATTGGGCGAAATTATAAAAAGTTAAATATAACCTTCCGAAACTTCGCAAACATGTATACGGGCAAATCCACGGAACTTTTAATTTTTTGCACTAATTGTAAAACATTTTTGGAATTTATTTTGTGGCACAATTTTGTCCTTTTAACCATATATTCAGGCTAACGCTCTGAAGTGAAAATGATGCGCGTGCACAATTTTTATGACACGGCGTGAGAGCAAACTACAAAATGGCGGATAAAATGTGAAAAATTACTCGATTTTAATGAAATTTGTTTTTTTTTTTGTGGAGGATGTTAGCGATCGCTGATATGTTGTCAGATTTTCGAAATTCAAAATGGTGGATTACAGTACGAAAAATTGTTTAATGTAAATAAAACTCGGTTCCTGTATAAAAATTATAAAATAAAATAAAAAGAATAGAAATAAATATAAAAGTGGAGATTATCCGAGGGGAAATTCATGTTCAGTCCTATCGAAGTGCTTAACTTACATCTTAATCGATGTAAATTTTTATTTTTTTTTAATGGCTATAACACTGTATTCTCCGTAGTGAATTTAAAAATTCTGATATCAGATTCGTAATCAGTGATTTCGTAAACCTCTTAATGTGAAATTCTGTAAAAGAGCCTCTGTAAGCCCCATAAAAAAAATGTCCCTTTTTCGTGCATCGAATATTCAAACTTTTTTTATACCAATTGATTACATATGATGACCCAATAATCCCTGCAAAATTTCAAAGTGAGCATATGTCCCGTTTCGGAAATATGAGGGGTCAAAGCTGACCATGTCCAATAAAAAATGTACATCAATTTCACATTTATACTCGAATAATAATATTTAAAAAAATCAGACGATATGGTTTTTTACAGATTTTTGGCTGCTGATTACGAAACTAAAGTCAGATTTTAAAAATTCAAAATGGCAGATTCAAAATGGCGGATGACTTTTAAAAAATCAAATGCAATTCGCTAGAAACATGTTATTCTGGGGTTTTCGGGGTCGTTGATTACAAATCGGCTGTTAGTTTTTCAAAATTCAATACAGCAGGTCCAATATAGCTGATGACTTTTGAAAAATGTAATGCAATTTGTTTGAAACTCGTCAGCTTTAGGTTTCTGTAGTCGAAGAAGTCGAATCTAACGTTGAATTGATATTGAACATTTTCAAACAAATTGCATTACATTTTTCAAAAGTCACCAGCTATATTGGACCTGCCATTTTGAATTTTGAAAAACTAACAGCCGATTCGTAATCAACGACCCCGAAAACCCCAGAATAACGTGTTTCTAGCGAATTGCATTTGATTTTTTAAAAGTCATCCGCCATTTTGAATTTTTAAAATCTGACTTCAGATTCGTAATCAGCGACCCCAAAAAACTCCCAAGTAATAATTTTTAAGCAAATTAGATCGATTTTCAAAAAAGTACCCCGCCATATTAAATCCGTCATTTTGAATTTTTAAAATTTGTCTTCAGATTCGTAATCAGCGGCCAAAAATCTGTAAAGCATCATATCGTCTGATTTTTATTAAGTGTGTGTGTTGTGTTGTGTGTGTGTTATTATTCGAGTATAAATGTGAAATTGATGTACATTTTTTATTGGAAATGGTCAACTTTGTCCTCTCATATTTCCGAAACGGGGCATATGCTCACTTTGAAATTTTGCAGGGATTATTGGGTCATGATATGTAACCAATTGGCATAAAAAAAGTTTGAATATTCGAGGTACGAAAAAGGAGCATTGTTTGTATGGGGCTTACAGAGGCTCTTTAAGTCGTATTTCGTAAGTTTGTCGGCCATATTGGATTCGCCATTTTACCTTGAGATTCATAATCAGCGACCGCAAAAACCTCTGATCTTCGATTTTCGCCCACTTTATATTATATTTTGATAGTTTTGTCTGTCATATTGGGTCCGCCATGCTGAATTTCAAATTTCTAAATTCATATTTCTAATCATCAACCTATAAAAATTCAGAATACAATTACTGAAATGTATTTAAAACCCTCTGCAAATCGTATAACGAAGATCCGTTGAACTAAAGCCTTCCGGGATGAGTGATGCTCCCTAATTTGCAAAATCTAAAGATGCCGTCATAATTTTTTGATTAAGTATGAAATTTGAGAACGATCACAGAAAGAAATAATTAAAAACTAGTGTTGGCGTGATGCCTCGCTCGCTTCGCTCGCTCAGAAACTTCGACCCAGTGGAGAGTCGGCTATTCCTTAATATTCGTTTGTTTACTAACAGCTTTCAATTATATTATAAAATTATATTTATATTTGGGGGTCCAATCATATTTAGGTCCAAGTAGCTTCGATAGATACGTTACAACAATATAGTGTTTGTTATATGTATGAAAATTGAAAATGAGCATTTTCAAAACTTCGACCCCGACAACAGGCCAGCCGAAGTATTAATAAATAAAAGATGCAAAATACTTACTTCAAGCACTTGTATTGTAATAGACTATTCGATGCATATTACTTGTTTACAGTGTTTTACTAATTACTGTCTGTATCATTATGATATTGTATATACAATATATATACATATAATTCATCAAAGATATCTTGAAAGTGTCGAAAAGATCTATGACGGATATCTTATAGATATAAGACATCTTTTAGATATATCGAAATAGTTATTTTCGTATCAAGGGCGTAAAAGAACTTATGCGCCCGTAGGTGATCACCGCGCCCGAGGGGCTGGCGAAGACTATCGCTGGGGGGTAGGGGGTCGAAGCGTCGAAATTTGATGAAAAAATATAGGGTAATTTTTTGCCGAGGTGACCAAATTCAATACTTTTTCAGACAATAGTCATAAACATTTTAAAGCAGTTTTTATGGCATTATCGTTGAGTTTAGGAAGAAAATGCATACCACCTTTTTTGAAGAGTAGTTCATGCTCTATCTTTTTTGTTTGAAACATTTTTTAATAAAATTTGTATTTTTCAAAATAAATGCAAAAAACTACGAAGTAACTTAATTCGGGCTAATTTTTGTTAGTAATGGAGGGATGGATCTGCGCCAAAATCTAATCAGATCTAAGTTATGCCAAGACGCGGATTTTAAAAAAAAATTTATGTCAATACGCTTATCCGTTCGCGAGTTATCGCGAGACATAAAAACGGGACGTACGTACGGACGTACGGACGTACGGACGTACGTACGTACAAGATCACGGACACAAATTTTTTTTTTCGTTTTTTGGCTTCCTTAGGGTCTGAAACGTGGACATTTGATGAAAAACTATAGGGTAATTTTTTTGCCCGAGGTGACCAAATTCAATACTTCGTCCAGACTTAAGGTCTGGGTCGAAGTAATATTGTTTATTTTAAGTGTCCCACAGTAAAAAGGTAATTTTGAAAATAATCACGTTTAAAGCGAAAATGATTAAACCTGTATAGAATCATTTTTAAAAGGGGCACATAGATGAGTGACAGCGTAATTTGTTCGTTTTTATGTTAGTAAAAAATTGGACTCTAAGTTAAAACGATTAATAATATGGCATGAAAATTATAATCGATAATCTAAATTAATTTTATATTTCTACAAAACTTATCACGCAGTTTTAAATCCCTGTAGTTTTTTATCACAAGCAAGCACATTGATCAGACTACGACTATTATATTAGTGTATTTACTTGACTACATTTTGTGCTTTGAGTAAATCAAATATCTTGTATGGCATACATGTAGCATAGCACAGTTTTAAATAATTTGTAAGAATCACAAGTTAAATTTTTCGGTTTTCAATTCGAAAACGTCTGTAGCTAGTGTCTGTGTTTATTAATTGACTCGATATCGTTCAGATATATTATTTAAATGTGTTTAAAACGAAATATCAACATACATTAAATATATTTTAATGGTGAACATATTTATTTCCGTATATGACTGAATCACAGAAAAGTTAAAAGTTCTGTGGATTTGCCCATATCTGAATGGGTTAATTTAAAAACAGTGTCCAATGCACTTAAAGTGTCAACATTTTTTCTATATTTTCTTTGAAAACTTAATAAGTAAGTTGTTGTATAAACGATTCTTTGGTATTTAAATATGTACACCAGTTTCCGCCACGTTTATTTGAAAATACTAGCGCCGCGCATTCGACGGTAGTACTTTTCTTCCCTAATATACATTTTTCAAATAAATACAATTTTATGTCGAACAGTGAAGAAATGAGAAAATGTCAGTCAATATTTAGATTGCAACTTTCCAGCAAACAGTGACAGGTATATGGAGTGTATTCCAGTAACTGATATATGGTCTAATTATTACGCAGGACCACAAAATAACAAAATTTTTAAAAAAATTTTTGGAAACTGAAACACGACTAGGTGATTCTTATTGATTTTTAGCGCGAGCCTAAAGTTGGCTGCCGGAGTTAGCGGCCGAACTTGTGGAATGGAAATTTTGATTTATCTGCGAAAATAAACGAGGGGGAGTTTCCAATTTTATTTTGGGTGGTTCTTGGGATCTTCAGAAAAGGTCACAAACGATTCCAGAGCGGCTATTTTGAAATTCTAAAATACAAAGTACCAATTATCAAGTAAATTTTTGCAATACCCGTTAAAGGAAATTAACAATCGATCCCAATTTTGTTTGGTGGCTTCTTGAGACATCCAGAAAAGATAAAAAAAGTTTTCGGAGTGCGACGCGGCCATTTTGGATTTCTAAAATTAGAAATATCATCAAGTTTCAAGTAAATTCCCAGTAGCCGTTACACGAAATTGACGATCGATTCATACTTTTTTCTGGTGACTTCTTGGAACATCCAAAAATAATTAAAAAAGTATTCCGAGTGCGACGCGGCCATTTTGGATTTCTAAAATTAGAATTATCATCAATTTTCAAGTAAATTCCCAGTAGCCGTTACACGAAATTGACGATCGATTCATATTTTTTTCTGGTGACTTCATGGAACATCCAGAAAAGATTAAAAAAGTTTTCGAAGTGCGACGCGGCCATTTTGAAATTCTAAATCCCGTCTTACCACCAATTTCTAACTAAATTCTTAATTCCTGTTACAGGAAATCGTTGATCGTCTTCAATTTTCTTCTGGTGACTTCTTGGTATCCCCCAGAGAGAATAAAATAGTTTCCAGAGTGTTACGCGGCCATTTTGAAATACTAAAACACGTCATACCTCCAATTTCCTACTAAATTCTTAATTCCTGTTACAGGAAATTGACAATCATTCCAAATTAGTAGGAAATTGGAGGTATGTGCACACACACACACAGGTGAGGGGAACCATCTCAACAAAGTACCCCGAAGACATGTTAATCCGACCGAGCAACATCCACGCGGTGCATCTTGGATAACGCTAATGCCGACCATGCTTAAACTTTAAGGACTCATAATTCAGGCAAATCTCATCGAAAAAGAGCTCATAATATGCGTTTTGAAAACGTCTCGATATTATCTACAAGAATCTGTAATGAAAAATATGGGGTTCTATTTAAAAAATGAAGTTGACCTTGACTTGACCTTGACAAGGTCATCCAAGGTCAAATGACTAGTAGCGTTAAATGCGTTTTTTTAAACCCTATAACTTTTATCAAAAACATTTTTTTTTTCATTTTCTAAAATGCATTGTTTCCGAGATATTTAGGTGTTTCTAGACTTTTGGTTACACCCTGTATACTACAATTAAAAGTCAGAAACGCCTTTCCCATGTTATCAAACGATATTATAAGGAATGTTTCGGTAAATCAATTAAAGATATGAATAACTCGTGGTATCCGAAAATTGTATATTCTAGTTGCATATCACGCCTGTGTCCTTGGCGACGATGTAATGCTTATGCCATTTTCTTCACAAATGGAATGGACAGCACCCGAAAACCATGAAAGTGATTGTTACGTTTGTATGTGCGATTTAAACGGGCATACTTCAAAAAGTAAGCAAAGCATCATTTTAGGATTGGCAGAACTTTTGGCAATCAAGACTGAAGGAAAAGAACCTATTAGATCCAGGAACGAATATCACTTTTTACAGAACTAGAAACCAATCTCTCAGGACATTTTTTTCTCTAGAAAATTCGTTAGTGTATTGTAATGATATTAACAAACGAGTTCACAAATACAACAGTATTACATATAAAGCCGAAGACTGACGGCAGATCATCGACTCGTGGTTAAGGAGTTTAAAGGCGGTTTTACTGCACAATCGTAATATCTATGCTCCCACCCCCCTGGCCCATTCTGTAACGTTAAAAGTAAGGTATTTAAGTCTTGTCATTCGGATTCAACGGCCAAACATCCACAAGAATTACACAATTCACACCGGTCGAAACATTATTTTATGTAGTGAATGTGGAAATACGCATAAAAAGGGCAATTTTACGCACTATAACCTCACATAAAAAAAATCTCAGATGTGATGAGCAAATTCTGTGCCCAGATTCGGATTCAGCGGCTAAAAATCTATAAGAATCACCTATAGTCGCGTTTCAGTTTCGAAACATATTTTTTATTTTGTGGTTCCTGTCTTATTATACCATAAAATTACGCCTAAAAAATATTAAACTGAGAAAATATTACGCAGTAAAAATATTAGGTTAGGTTAGGTAATATTTATGAATATTGATATGGAATTGCTGATAGTATTAAGGTATGAAAAAATATTGATGTAAACATTTTCGTAACTGAATGTAGTAATATAGGAATAATGTTTGGACAGAACCCCAAAGTTAAAAGTTCATTCTACGAATGTGAAAGGTTGCGATCCGAGACGAAGTCGAGGGTCGTAATCACATTCGCAGAATAAACATTTACGCACATGTTTCATACGATATTTTATGTCACTTGAGTGCGTAAAAGGCGACCGAAAAATGTCAAAAGTATAGCATTTTACGCATCGAATGGCATAAAAATGTTTTTTATACCAATGTGAATGCGGACCTCGTTTTCAGCTCGTCCGACAACCCTCACATTTGTAGAAAAAACTTTTACGCCCTTATATCCTTTTATGGATAACTACTATTCTTTAATGCAGCAATAATTCGAACATTTACCCTAGCACACGTTTACACTACAATATTGATAATTTAACCATTTTTTTAAGTCGATTGGATGAAAAATAAAGCCGTAATCTTATGAAAAAAGTCAAATGCGCATTTCATACGGTTTTCACGGCGTTCATTTCTTCAGAAACAAATTGTAGTATCACAGGCGTGGACAACATTTACCTCTGTTTTAAAAGAAAATCAGTACGATTAATTGTCACATTAACTCAAAATCTTGTGTCCAAATTACTTGAGGTCTGAAGGTTCCAACGTGGTAGATCGGGACTGTCCTCAGCACTCTTAATCTTTTAAAATGAGAGCGAGACAGGTTCAGGCATGACGTTAACATTATGCAAACAATTTTAGTAAAACTGCACTATAACTATCAAAAAATTATATCATGCTATTTTTATGTATTTTTGCAACCTGATTTCGAATGTGACAAGAAAATAGGGCGGTTAGATTATTTGCAGCCGTCATCTTGAAAAAAAAAACTGTCAAAAAGCAGAATTTTTCGCGTTACAACTATACATCATTACCCAAAAAAGGTCCAGTCTAAAATATCTTGGTCTAAAATATCCGAGGACAAAATATAGTGACCCAAAATATTCGGAATAGTCAAAAGACAATATATTTATAAATGAGACGAAATAAAACACTTGTTTGGTCAGCAAATCAAAAAATGAACTTTTATTTTGACCAAAATTCTTGTATTGGCAATGGAGGTTAAAAAAGTTCTTTTTCTCTGAATGTCAAATTGAATCTGATCTCATCAAAAGACAAACATGAAAACAAAAACTAGTACAACGTATATGTTTTTCACGAAGGAACAAAGGAATAAACATTTAAATTTAAAAGGAATGATTACTATTTAACGAAACGTGGATAACACGATTAACTTCTTCATTATCAATCTTTCACCAATATTTACCCCCATGCTACAATCCATCAAACTTCTTGTTCGTCAAACTGGCCAGTTCAAGAGAATAAATTCTCTTTACTCTCGACACCAAATGACTACTATCCATTTGTGGCGAACATAGCCGGATTGCCAGGATCCCTACAACCAAAACACTCTTAGACTTCTTGTTCACTTAGAAGTAAGTACTGGCAAAGATACCAACTCTCCGTACTATAATCATCCAAGCTACGTCTCCATCCAAGAATGTGCCAGGAACCGGACTTTAATCTTTATTATCGGTTTTCTTTCACACAGTTTCGTTACTACTACTAAATATTTTAACAATTTATCTAAATATCGTCAAAACTCCCTTATCCTATACCATTGCCACTACTATCCAAGGACCTTACAATCCTATTATGGCTCCTTGGGCGTCTGCAGCCGTCTTCATAGAAGTACTCACATTCGTGAAATTAATGATGTGGGAAAACTGCAAAAAACCCACACCAAGTACAGCAATTAAACATAATTATTTAAACTGAAATTGCGACGATCATCACATCTATCCATAACAATATTATTATATTTTGTAAAAAAAATTAATCCACTAAAGAATACTAAATTAAAATACAAATATTTACTAACATTCACTTTGATATTATTTGATGATTAATCATTATTTTCATATCATTCATTTCTTGGAGGGTTTAAGAATAACCTTAAAAATCTGGTTACATTTTTAATTTTAGATCGTTCTGGAGAGTTGATGGAACCTTGAACATCTAATGAAGTTCGAATGAAGTGATGAATTGAATCATTTTAAATATAACAAAGAGAATAATTTAACACCAATTTATTATTTATTTATTTTTATTCATTTGAATGATTGAAGCTATAAACATTACTTAAATACTAATTTATATATTTAAATATTATTAATGGTTTTAATTATTTTGGACTTTCTCAATTACAAATAATTATATTTATATAGTAATTGTAAGACATTTTACTTTGTATGGTTGCTGCCTCTGTTTTATTTTTGTTTAGACATACTACGAAGGATAAATTGAATTGGTAATCAAAGAGAAGATCATCAAATTTTAAAATTTCAGTTTAGTTCTTAGAATGCAATACCGTCGGTTAGGGTTGTTACGTGCCAGCGATTTTCCCCAATTATTTTCTTTTTATGTTTTTTACGGTAGGTTGAGAAACTGGCGAATATTAGGTACATATATTGGAATAAGTTCAATAATTCTAATTGTGACAACTTCAATCTCAACAGTTAGATATCAATGAATTAAAATTACATTTTTTTTTGTGAGAGAGAGGGTAATGTTATACATTCGTAATTTAGAATTCTGCGCTTTCAATCAAACCTCTCTCTTCTTTTATTTATATAGCTTTGAGTTGCGTGAACATCGACGTAGATTTGTTATTATTTTATAGAACCTAAGATTTTGACAGTTTATGATTAAACGTTCATAAAATAACATCACCTGTATTTTATTAAAAGTCGAATAAAACAATAGGTTATAAATACAACAAACAATTCATTTTATATGATTTAAAGAAAATGAGAATCTCCTTATAGTAATAAGTGTAGTTGGTATTTATATTAATATTTTGCGTTATCTTGGCACATTGATGTGTAATTTTCAATTAAATATAAAATACAACCTCTAAATTTCAAATCGTCATTACGAATTAGCTGCTTCAGCGTCGTATATGCGTATTAATACACACGTGAAAGCGTAATTACAAAAAAGCTATTCCATCAAGGATACCTGTACACACTTCGAGGTGGCAACAAAGAATCAATAATTAGGCGTTGTAATCAATGGGAAAAACTCCTGTAGTGTCAGCTCTATGCACAACTTCAGCTGATCGTTATACATTTTTTAAAAGATTTGCACTAAATTTAACAATGTAAAAGTAATCGTTCGTTATTTCACTCTGTGTCCATATAAGATCATGAGTTAAATTTATATTTTTTTTATCAATTTGAGATAGAAAATTTAATGATACCAGCATTTATAATGGCCTGGGGTATTGTAAAATCACCCGTTACATCGCTGCATGTAAGGCAATGGTTAAAATAGTCAAGTATTTTTTTTACAACAGTTACAAAATGCTGTAAATAGTCTCGGCAATCTTTTCGTAACCCTAAAACTACGTGTTCTTTTTTCGCACGTAAAAGAAAGCCTACGATTCAGTGACGATGACTAAGTTATTAAGATTTTCACATCGACAATTTTTTAAGTTCTGGGAGTGTTACAAAATTAGTAACATTCAGGATGGAATTTACTCATAAAGATTGCTGAAAGCAATTGAAATCTCTTCACTTCATATACAATATAATATGTGTTTGGAGAAGTACACCAAAAAACTATAAAATAAAAAAAGAAAAAAAAATTAAATATAAAATTGGACAATAAATTTATTAAGTCCACGTCATCAAAAGAAGTAAATAAGAATATTTTAAAAATGGGAGAAGATACCATTTTAAATCGAACTGATTTATATCTAGACATAATGTGGAAACTTTCACCGAAGTCCCATTTTGGATCCATTTTTATCAAACTTCAAATGGCCCAGAATTTATTTAGTTCCTAAAACAAAACGCTAGTGCGAGAAATGTGGCGAAATTTACTTGTAGTAGTTTGATTATTGTAGCGGATTACTGATGCAAAAAGGATCGTGCAAGGTTGGGTATAATTGTAATTTTAGTAAAAACACCTGTACATCTACAAAGATTTTTGATATGAACGAATAACAGCGCAATATTGCAGAAGTGGCAAACACCGGAACCGAAAAACGTAATTATGTAATATTAACCCATTAACGCCCAAAGGAGACATTTTTTTGCTACAATTTCAAGCGAGTATTTCGTGTCAAAATCGTAGTTCCAAAAAATTGAAACGTCCATATCCTACTGTTTTCGAGGTCACTCTTCAAGATTCCGAGGTCAAAATTCAGTTTCAGTCATCAGGAATCCGATATGGCGCCGAATTTGAAGTATTTATTCTTATCAATTTTTTTCGAGCCATTAGAATATTGGGATTCTATTGAAACTATGGACAAGGGTGGACAAAATACTTGAGTTTTAAGAAAAAAAAATTACTATTATACCCCACATCATTCTAACGACCTTAAAATGGCGTCAACAATGAAAATTTCTTTGAAAAATTTCTAGACAATCTAACTCAAAAACTTCGAGCTTTTTAAAAAAAATTGCTAAGAATGAAAAGTTCTTACAATTCACCGAGAAATATCGTGAAATTTTCCAGATTTTTTTTATGACATTTTGAGGAATTTTTTTTCAAAATTTTTTTTCAACATTGTAATTTATTGACGAAAAATGCTGAAAAAAATAAAGTGTATTGTCTGATAAATTCTAAGAGTTTTTTATTCTTTGTAATTTTTTCAAAAGTTGAACTGTAATATTTAAAATTCATTTCCTCGAAAACTATCAACTTCTTGAAAATATTACAAAGAACAAAAAACTCATAGAATTCATCAGAGAAAAGACTATATTTTTTTCAGAATTTTTCGTAAATAAATTAGAATATTGAACAAAATTTCTCAAAATGTCATCAAAAAAATTTGAGAAAATTCCATTATATTTCTCGATGAACTCTAAGAACTTTTAATTCTTAACATTTTTTTTAAAAAAGCTCGTAGTTTTTGAGTTAGATCGTCCAGAAATTTTTCCAAGAAATTTATATTGTGGACGCCATTTTGAGGTCGATAGAATGAAGTGGGGTATAATAGTAAAATTTTTTCTTAAAACTCAAGTATTTTATCCACCTTTGTCCATAGTTTCAATAGAATCCCAGTATTCTAATGGCTCGAAAAAAATTGATAAAAATAAATATATCAAAATTTTTTGGACATTTTTTCTAAATTCTGGGCCATATTGGAATTCATGATGGCTGAAACTACATTTTGACCTCGGAATCTGCAAGAGCGACCATGAAAATAGTAGGACATGGACCTTTCAATTTTTTGGAGCTTCGATTTTGATACGAAATACTCGATTGAAATTCAAGCAAAAAAAAGTGTCCTTTGGGCATTAATGGGTTAAAGAAATAATTTTTAACGTTTTTTGAAATTCCGCGGAACGATAACAAAATTTTAGAGAAGTTCGTAAAGAGTATATTTACTTACGATAGTTATTTTTATCGCAAACGATATAGAAATGTTATTCAATTATATTTAGTTAATTTTGGTATTTCTATACAAGAAATAATAGTATTTTAAATACTATTTTCATATTTATTAGTCATTTATGAATAGGTTAAATAAACATTTTACAGAAATTTATATAATATTATTTTTAACAAGTTTGATTAAAGTATGTTATGAAACAAAATAAAAAGATATACTTCACTTTTTTTCCATGTAAGTTACTAAAGATGTGTCTCTGCCAAACAGGATTAAGAATCATTAAGAAGAATAATTAATGATGATGATCACATAAAACAATTAAATTATATTGCTGTTATGTATTATATACTAAAATATATAATAAGAATTTTATAAAATGTACGAAATAAAATTAATTTTGTTTTTTCAAGAAACTCTTACTTTGATCGTTGGTGTTTGTACCAAGTATCAGTTAATTGAGACAAGGACTGTTTTAAAAATGCTTAGACTAAAAGCATTAAATGTATTAAAGCTTCAATTAAATTTTTCTCATAAAGCGTTCCCTCAATGCTTCCGTATATGACGTATAAAAATTTCAAAAACTTTCCATTCACTCTCTGCAAACAATTAATGAACGCTTAAATAAGAGTACTGAACGTTTCTATAAAGCTTACTTACATAGCGTACAGAAATAAAAAGAAAACATTTCATTCACGCTTCGAACGCTTTGGCGTTAAGTGTAATTCAAACAGGCATTAAGCGTAATATTCGTTTTATTGAATCGTACAATTCTATAAAACATTTTGTGTACGCTTTATGGACGCTTTACTCAACGCTACCATTTTATACCAGGGAGTCTAGGTGAAAAGAGAAAGAACCCCATTAACATTATTTTTTCATCTTTATTTTTCAAAATTGTTTTGTAATTTGTTAATTTCCAGATTCTGCAAATTGTCTATATTAATCTTTAACCAAAAGGCAAAGAATGCATATATGTATTTTCAATATTTGTGTATTAATAGCATACATAACCTCAAATATCAAGTACTTTAGTGTTGCATGAAAATAGTAGTTTTATAATGTCTGAATAATAAAATAGACGTAATACAATTCATAACCTCTTTCCGTAATAAAAATAAGACGGGTTACAATTCTGAATTGCATGGGTAACATTCTGTCAACTATAACTTTTTTATATCGTTAATTTTACTATTATTAAATGTTGCAATAGTAACATTTTTATGCTTTAATTAACACTTTCTTCCCATCTTTTTTTCGGGGACTTATACCTGAATTTTCAGCTATATTAAAACATAATTTTAACAGTTTTAATATTTGTATTCTGGCACTAAAAATCGTGTGTTTGATTGTTTTTGTTGAAAGGAACGGTTCATGACAAAACAGAAATGTGTTAGTAAAAAGTCGCCACTATTTTACGCTTGACAACATGTCTTTTTCTGGTCACTTAAATCGATTTTTGATGTGTCGATTCAAGCATTACCTCTTAGTCACAGTATAGGTAAGCCATATAGTTTGCTTAATGACTGTTCTTGAATCTTTACATTTTGTGTACATACATAATAGATACATCTTGACAAACTTTGCAGGTTCTAAATAAAAAGTAATGGAAAAAAGGTGTTCATCGGTAAAAATATTATAAACTTTGTTGTTTTGTCCTTGATTTATAAACTTTTTCCGTCACCCGTTTTCCTTAAAAAAAATGTTTGGTGAGCTGTTTTATAATAGTTGGCATATAGTATATTTCGTAACAAGTGCGGAAAATGCGATTTTAAGTGGGGGAAACGTTCGCACGTGTAACGAACGATTTTTTTTTTAATAAGTGTGCGGAAAATGTGGCCACTATACACGTAACATTTAAAATTTGTTATAGCATGCGTAAAGTACGTTCTTATGAATGATGGGGAGATAAAGGGGGGCTTCGGACCCCCCCCCCCCCCATACAAACATATTTATGATTTTACAGATACAAGAACTGTCTTATATTTTTTATAATATCATATCCTTTTCCTAAATCAGTGTACAGTGTGATTTCCCAAACCGGGGTGTGGAAAATATAAAAATTAAATTTTCCACACTAAAATCTGTTCGGAAAACACACATTTTCCGAGCCCGTAGTACAAAAAATATTTTACAAGCAGACTTTTTCTGCGTAAGAAACAGAACTAGTCATCATTAACCGATTAACGCCCAACTGCACAGAAAGTTTACTGCAACTTCAACGCTTATTTTCCATATGAAATAAATTTCGAAAAATATAAAAACTATCAGATTCTACCATCTTAAGGCCGCGCTTTCGAAGGATAGTAAGAAGATTTTAAAAAAATAAAATTTATATATAATTTTGACATATATAGCAGAAAAACATGATTTTTTCGGACGCATTTTTTACAAATGTCGAGTTTTCGATACAATATCTTACTTTAAGTGAGCTAAAATATATTGCAAGGGTGCACTCGATATTTGTACTTGAAAGGTACACTAGTATATATTTAACATTTTCTTTCTCTGTTTATATAGTTTTCAAAAAAAAGAAAAATTAATAAACTTTTATGGATTACAACACTAATAATTAAGTTTCTTGAAAACTACAGAGTTTAGAGAAAATTAAAGCAAAAAGTCTTAGAATTGGTTAAAGAATACTCTCCAATTTTTTTTGAGATTTTTTAAATGACTTTTTTTAAATTTCGATTTTTCAAATTTTTCAAAAGTAAAAAATTTACTTAAAACTTATTTTAAAACAGAAATGTTCTTATAAAATTTTCTCTAAAGTCCATAGTTTTCAAGAAAAAAAATGGTTAAATTTTGGAAAGGAATGTGTAAATGCAGTGGTCATTTTCAATCTGACATAGAAAATTTCAAATATACTTCAGTGTATCTACTACTAAAATTATCTACGAAACGTTTGCTATTAAAAATTGCTGGTCATTAGTAAATGAGATAAAAGTTTTGACTGTTCTAGATGATAATTCTTGTTGTCGCTGTACCTGGCCAATTTATTTACCATCATATTACACTGCTTGATGATTTGAAAGTTTGAACAAACATTATGTGGAACTAAATAAGATATTCCATGTGTTAACTTTGTCTCTGATATTAGCTGGTCTAGTGGGGATTGATTTAGACAATGAAGTATTATTTGGATTTGAATAAAAACCAGTATTGTATAAAAAGTATGCTGATTTATCTTTTAAAGCATATAATGACAAATTAAAATGTACTATTACATTACAAACTGATAATACTCTAGCTTTGCTAGAATTAACGTTTATTAAAAAACCAAGAAACTAAATAACTAAACATATGAAAAAAGCGATATTAAGAATGCTCGTTGACAAAAAAGTTGTACTGTCTGTGAAGCTCCATGATAGGAATTTAAAACATATTACGACTTTTTTGATACTTAAATGATTAGGTTAATCAATTTATACCGGGTACAATAAAAACTTACGAACAATTCTTTTACCGTGGATATAATGTCATAATTTATTGTTTTTCATTTTTCGATATCTCGGTCAAAAATGATCGAAAAATAGCTGTGGTACAGGAAATTATCCCAGTATTAATAAGTTTTACGCAATTATTTAAAAAGAATCAGCGATTCTAGATTCTGGCGAGTTGTTATTGGTTATTTTATTATTACTTGAAGACTTGCTCACTTCGTGGCGTTCCTGGTTGTTTAATGACGTCCTTGGTTGTGGATAAAATTGAACATTTTAAGTAAATATGATGCGCCATGTTTTTGAGCACGGTAATAAATATAAGGGACCACTTTAATTTCAGATACGACCTTGACTGTTTTATATTTCTTTCATGTTATTGCTTTTAGGGGAGACTGGGGCACATTGGCGGTTTCCTCTTAAAACAAATTCTGCACATCAAAAAATACTATGCCTCACACAACATATTCTTTGTAACCAGCTGCATCGCATTACCCTAGTATAGCTTTGTGAATATTATTCAATTTATAATTTGGATTGATTGATTTGCTGTACGAAATGTAACTAATTACTTCCAGTTAAAGATTCACATTTCTCCGTATTGTGATCCGTATCAAAGTAACTATTTATGTATTTATCATCCTGTAATCTCACTGTATAAAGCCTACAATAGTAATATCGTAATATTTATACACGACATTACGAAAATCGCCTTTTAACCTACGAACTCGGAACGGGGCAGTTTGGAATATAAAAAGTCGAAAAATGTTCAAAAATATTATTTCACCAACAAAAATACATACTTTGGTAAATAAAGATAATGAAGAATATTGATCTTTTGGACACGAGTGTGAAATCTATGTTTTATTTACAAAGGCAGGGACTGCCGATAAATTACAGAAAAACATTTACGCAAATGTCTCCGATAATTTTTATATGAAGTAATGAAATGAAGGAAAGTCGTAGATTTGATTTATTTACTACATAAACATAGTTTTACATCTAATGTGCCCTACGCGTGGGGCATATTGGCGGTTTTGAACTCGCCGACTGTTTAGTTATTTTCTCTCTTTTTAGCAATATTTCTAAAATGTTAATCAAGGTATCTTAGAGATAGGGCTTACACCTTCATAATTGTATATTATATAAATTAAATAATACTGTTTATAATTTTTAAGAAATGATTTAACAATTTTACCTCCAACGTGCCCCAGTCTCCCCTACATGAAATGTTGGACAGAAGACAAAAAAAAGTTATTTAAACTTATCCATGCAGTCGTGTCATATTTTCCATATCAACAATACCACCGACCTAAAAAACATTAAAAGTGGTAAAAAACATTGAAAGTGGATACGGCAAAAATTTAGTGTTTTTAAACATCTGAAAAATGGTGAAAAGTACTATTGTTGTAAGAAATTGCAACTGAAGAGACTATATTAACAAATCAGTCAGCTGTAGATAATGCGCTTGCATATAATATAGGAGCCATGATGTTCTTTTCATTCTCTCCATCTGCTTGTCAGTAAAAAATTGCCGAAAAACAGGTCTTTCAGTGTAAAGTATCCCGACATTAATAAATTTTAAGCAATTATTTCCAAAATTTTGTAAAGAACTAGAATAATTGTATTTCATGCAAGCAGCATTTCGATTTTAAATTCTGATAAGAGCTAATTTTATTAGTAGTTTATCGACATGCTCGCTGCGTGGCGCACGATCGCCGCATATAATGGAACGCCTACTCGTAAACGAAATGGGTGTTGATCAATACAAATGTAGAACTTTGAATGCGCTGATACGAATCCTAGTGATTCAACAGAACTATGTTGGACAGAATTCTCACTAAATTGAACGGTGTTTACGTTGTTGTTATTATATTTTAAGTCGAGTGTAGGTAGACGAAACAGTATTTTCTTAAAAATTCAAAACAATATTTTTAGATTTTCCAGACTGTGGACACTCAATGAAAATCAATTTTCATATTTTATGAAATTTTGCATAATTCTGTATTATCTGATTCAAACTTATCACTCCTCATAACATTGAAAGTGATGAGATAACATACGAATTCCGTAATTTTATTGCATTCAACATATTTTTACAATAGTTTTATGGGCAGACATTTATTAAAGCTCAGATCAGTTACGTCTGTGATCAGGCCCTGAATAAATTTCTACTCGGGATGTCAGGAACGCAAATTTTATAAAACAGTGTCACAGGAAAAGATATTACGCTTAACATTTGCATAATATTCTGACTAAACTTTCAGACAACGTTCTTTAAATATACTAAATAAGGCTTTAACATAATATTTTTAAATATGTTCAATCGATAGTAAATGTAATGTTATACTACTAGAATTTTTTTTTTTAATAATAAAAAAAATAGGTGAAAATGATGATTAAAATATCGGATAATGTAACTGCTCCGAAAAAGCTCCGGAAACCGCCGAGTGTTGACGATGTCTTCCGAAACGGTGAGTGACGTCACGATACTAGTTTGCTCCGTTTTTTAAAGGTAATTGACGTTAACAGTCTTACAAAGTCGTCAGATTTGAATTATTTATTGGAAAAAATCACGATTTGAGTAAGTACAAGTGTTGTTTTGTGGCTTTGTGCAAAAATACAAATAAAAATGCGCCTGACGAAATTTTCATTCACGTGCCAAGGGACTTGAATCGTCGGAAATCATGGTTTCAAGTAGCTCGACGTACAGGAATGAATGAAAAATAACTTATTATTGCTGTGAGAAACATTTCAATGTACCTAAGTAATGAACAGGTAGATATTTTCGAAAAAAATAACGGGCGGTTTACGCACTGCGAGTGTCATGGCCGCCGCAAGGTTCGAGCGGCGCCATGACACGAGGACGCAAAACGCCCGTCGGAATTCGTGTGTCGAACAATGTTTTTCATTATAAACGTTATAAACGCATGCATAACCCGAGTTTGCAAAACGTTCATGGGCATCCGAAACAGCTGAATCTTGCCGGTGCGCAAAATATTTTCTAAGCTAATTTATAACGTTATAGCAATACATAAATTTAAAATTAGTAGTATCGTGACGTCACGAGCGGATGGACCAATCACAGCCGTTTTCGGAACAGATGAAAATAATTCAAATCTCATTGTTTTCAATTAATTACTGTGATGTAAATATACAACAAAATAATAAAATATTTATATTATTAGGCTTTATTGATCATAAATTTTAATATATATTAAAATTATTAGAATCTGAAAATTATGTTAAAGCCTTATTGTAACACAACCAGGGTTGGGTTGTTGACGGGTGAAGAAAGTTTCATACGTATGTTACGTATGTTTGTCATAAACTACGTATAATACGTATGATACCCGCAATATTATTATTCAAGATTTCATAACCTAAAATATATTGTTTATAATCTTTTAGATTTGTAATATGTAAATAAATTATTATAAAATGGACCAATTAAGTGGATTTGAATTAAAAGCGACTTGCCTAAAGTGTGGACATATCTTTTATAATTATGCTGAAATTAACATACTGAAAGAACACAGGTGAATATTGATTCAGTTCTCTTAAAGTTTATATTTTCTAAATGTACATATAAAACAACGTTAACGTTCTTATATTTATTTAAATTTATTATATGATTTTTATGATTATGTATTTAGGAGGAAATGTCAATTATCAGAACACGTTCTTCGTCAACCAGTCTTCAATGAAAGTAAAAAACGAAAGGCAGATTTTGAAGAAAATGTAAGTACAATCGATAGTTTTTTTAGTAAACATAATAACAACGTTTGTAATAAATTGATGTTTAATGTAAATATAAATATATTACTTTTTATAAGAACGAATCTTTTTTTATTATTAATTTGTTATATTTCTATACAAACCATAGAAAATATTGCAATTTTGACATTCAGTTATGAAAAATAAACCATTTTCTAATTCTTATCAAACAACATTGTAACAAATATTTTAATATTTCATTGTTGTAAAAAACATAAGAGAGTATATGCCAGGTTATTTGCGATAAATCCGAACATACCAGTCTCGTATGTTAAGTCACATTTATCTGTATTAATATAAAAAGGAAATTATAAAACTTTTTATAATGTTTGACAAAATACCTTTGATTGTACCAATAAGACTGTTCATTATAACTATACGCAAATTAGTTTCTGAAAGAAATTTGCATTGCTGGACTATTTTTTTATGTACTCTTTTAATTATAATTGTGTACAATTAAAATTCTAAATTAAATTTATCTATTTTAGGTTGGTTCATCTGGCAATAAAAACGCTTCAATTGTAAATGAAGAAGATAACGCTGCTGACAAGATTATTAGAGACAAAGCATTAGGGCGATTCTTTTTTGGCTGCAATATACCATTTCTTACCGTAGAATCTAAACATTTTAAAAACTTCGTGTCAGAATTAAATCCAAATTACATACCGCCTTCACGAAAAATGCTATCAAATAGTATTTTAGACAGCATTTACAAAGAGATGGTCATGGAAAGAATTAATATTTTAAAAGACACAGAATCTATTTTATTGATTGATGGGTGGAAGAATTCTTCTGCAAATACAAAGAATGTTGTTTGTTGTATGTATAATGTTTCTAAACAAAGATTGTTTTTTTTAGAATCGTATGATTTGACCGGTATAAGTGAAACGGCAGTTGCTTTAGAGGAAGTAACTAATAAAGCAGTTTTATTAGCCAAGGAATTATACCAAACAAATGTCTACGCTGTTGTATCGGACAATGCATCACCAATGATGGCTATGGGAAGATTGATACAGTTATGGCATACAACATGCAGTAGTCACAGTGGCAATTTATTGGCAAAATCATTAGTCGATATTGAATTTGCTAAAAAAGTAAACTCACTGCTAAAAGAATTTAAATCGCCTAGTTTAGAAAAAGCATTGAAAGAAATAGGCGGTTCTAAAATGATCTTGGCTGGTGATACAAGATGGTGCAGCAATAGGGACTATTTTCGGTGTGCTTTAAAGAATTTAGAAAAAATGAGAACACTAGTAAGAAATGGAAACGTCACTATCAGCGAAAGAAACAAGGAGTTACTATTCGATGAAAATTTTGAAGTGCTTTTACAAGATTACCTTTTAATATTTGACCCAGTCTGCGAATTAGTAAATGCGTGTCAAAAATCTTCAGCTAATATTGCAGATGCAGCCGAATGGTGGATGTCTCTCAACATCCCAACCAACAATGATAAATATCATGCAACTATCGAGGCAAGAATTAAAAAAGCTGTTCATCCAATCGCTTTAGCAGCAAATCTGTTACATCCACGTTACCAAGGATTAAAACAGTCCAATGAACAGCGAACTGTAGCAGAAAATTTTATAAAAGAAAATTTAAATGAAATTGGACTTCAAGAATTCGAAATGTATAAACGACGATCTGGAATATTTGATAAGCTGTTGGCCAAAAATATAACAAATGAAAAAGCTTTTTGGTCATTTGGTAAAGGACGAGCTCCAAATCTATCTGATTTGGCCACAAGAGTGATTCAAATACCTGCATCTACTGCTGATCTAGAAAGATTATTTTCTAATTGGGCTTACATTCATTCCTCAATTAGAAATAGATTATCATCGATTAAATCAAAAAAACTCGTTGATGTATATTATACTTTAAAATATATAGATGACATATAATAAATGTTTTATGATTCCATTGAAGTAATTTTATTATTTAAACATATTTTTTTATCTGATTTAAAAATTATAAAAGATATATACATATACAATACATAAAATTATATATTCTGTTTAAAACGATTGTTTAAATATATTTTTCAAAAATAATAGTACATTAAGTCATAGAGATGTTTTATCTGAGAATGCGAGGGTTGCAAGCTCGAGGCAAAGGCGAGGGCGGCAATTACATTCGAAGAGAAAACCTTTCCACCCGTGGGACATCTATTATTTTATGTAGCGAAGGAGAAAAAGCGCGGTTTTTACTCCCTAGTTACATAACTAATAATATTTAACATATAGTTGAATTATTGGGCAAGGAAATATGAAGCATATGATGTAACAACTATATACTTTTATTAATGTACGTCCGTATAACAATACTTATGATCGACATCTTACATTAATTGAACATATACATTTTATTTGTACTCTTTGAATCACAATATTAATATTACTAAATAAAATACCAATATTCTATTAAATCATATTATATCACATTTGAAGGCTAATCGCAGTTGTTTTGATGACGCTAACTTAAAAGTTTTTAAATATGTTATTATACTTTAAACAAAAGTAACATCTTTATAAATTCGTTTCCACAACTCAAATACGTATAAAATTATAAGTAATCAGTCTTTTACAAATTAAATAAAACAATGAAATAAAGACACTGTCGAATCTTTGTAAACCTATTTCTAATATTTTCCGCTGTTAATATTAAGTGAAAGTTGCAAATATCTCAGTTTTTTGTTATTTTCATCGTCAAAGGTAGTTTGAGCAGACTCCCTTCCAGATTGTAGCTTCTTTAAAGAAATCGTGGAAGCCGGAATTCGAATCAATTTGAGAGCTAATGTCGCCAAATCAATGTGTTGTTTTTGAGCTGCGGACCAAAATACTGTTGGCGATATATCAGTTTTTTTGAGTAATTTATTGAAAATTCCGTTGGCGTTTTTGTACTCGTGTAAGTCACTCAATCCTGCACCACTTAACTCATCGAGTGAAAAGTCCTCACATCTGTTAGAGAGTAATTGATTAAACTCGAACCTTTGTCCTTTATAAGTTGGATGCAAAAAATTGGCCATTAATAAAACTGGATTCAAGATGTCATTCAACATTTCTTCAACCTTAGTTTCATACTCAAACCATTTTAAATTTGCATGAAACTCCAATAGAACTTCCGTAACATCTGCTATTGTAGCATCTTTCTGGCGTAACTTTGATTCCAAGTCGAGAATACTTGTTTGCAATTTGTGAGACTTCTTTAAGACTTGTTTTAAAATTATCATCGATCAAAAGATGCTGCACCTTTTGCGACAATGTAAAGTCTTCATCAAATATCATTGGTTTCATTATTTTGAAAGTGTTATCGCATGATTTTACAGCATCATAAAAGTTTCGCCAATTACCAATGTTATCATAAATTATAACTTCACTACCAAATCGTTGTAGTATTGCTTGTTGTTTCATTGGATCTTTGAACTCGTTTGATACACAATTCAAATTTGTTACGAAATCGTCATCGATTAGTAATGTTTTTAGTTTATCAATTGCTTTCTGACTACTTAGAAAATACAGAAGACCAGAGTCTTCAGTTGGTAAGTTCGATTCAAAATCTGAAAGCACTGCGTATACTGAGACTCGGTATCTTTGCTCGGCTGCTTTTATGAATTTTGTGGTTAAATCATCGATCGTACTTTTCAGTATTTCTTCTCCACCAATGTTTTTTTCATCAATAAATACATATCTTTGATTATCTGCAGAAATCAAATAAACGATGCTTTCGTTTCCAACAGAATTATCATCGTAACACAGATACATTACGACCTTTTCACCAATTACAGATGCATTGTTCGAATTAGACAATTTTGTATACAGATTATTGAACAAGTACTGTGAATCAACGATTGAAGGCAATTCATAAGCCGGTCTTAATACTTTTATAAATTGCTTGAAAGACTGGCTTTCTAAAGTATCGAAGGAGATACTGCAAGACACGAATGCTTCTGATAATGCTGTATCAATTTTTACCTTTTCCGTGTCCTGGATAACATCAATGAAAGATTTCAATTTTTGGTGTTTATTCACTTTAACTGGTGCAATTTTTGTAACGGACTGTTCAGGTTTCTTTTTATTTTTATTTACATCGGTGGATATACCATAGTTTGCATTCATGACTGGTAAATTAAAATATGCATATTCTTCATCCATTAGATGTGATTCAAGGATTATTTCATCCACTTCTCTCTAAAATTTATTCACCAAAAGAGTGAACATGGTTATTTAACTATTATAAATATTAACAGTAAATAATTAAATAAAATTTGTATGTTTAAACAATACTTACGGGTGTAGCATTATCATTAAGTTCCATACTTTGGCTTTCGCTAGCACCACATTCTGAAGTATTCGGACTATTGCTTGGGATCAATTTACATGCATGTCTGTAGAATATAGAACATAATAAATAAAAATGATATACAAAATAACTAATAACAAAGTTGCAAAAATAGAAAATTTTCGTACAAGATATTTAGAGTTCAACGGTAACAAACATTGAACAATACATGGTATTTCATACAAAGTAGACATTTTTTGCATTTGATTATTTCAGTTTTTTCGATTTATATTAAGATTGTATTACCTGTGTTCTTGTAATCGGGTTACAGCAGTATTTTTTAACACTTTTTTGCAAGTTTCTTCGTTACACCGAGCACCTATTAATTTTCCTGTAGCATCTCTGACAGTAGTAAAACCTCCTTTTTCCCAGTACAAAGACAGTTGTCTTCCTCCTTTATTCATCTTGTACGAAGCCTAGTTCGAAATCTTGTCTATGTTTAAATAATTTTGATAATAAATAATATTAGTATGATTCTTTGTTTTGTTAATGAAAGTTAGGTTAAGTTGCTTTGTGTACATACGTAATATACGTATGAAATGCGTTTCCAAAGTTACGTATGATACGTGAATTTCTTACATGTAATTAACTACGTAATATACCAATAGAAAATTACCTTCCCATCCCTGAACACAACACAGAATGGAGTGTGCATACTACTCTCTAACGTAGTTGAGCTTTTTCTCGTCAGGCGCTGTTGCGACGTTCTTATCTATACGCTTGGAGACACCAGCTCCCGTTATAAAAGTAGATGTTCAATTAGTCATAAGAAGTCCTACTACGTAAAGCATGAATATACATATAGGACTTTACATGCATTATTTTTTCCCATATATTTTAGAATGTTTTTATTGAATATGTCTTTGTTAAAATATATTGAATATAATCAATCGAATTTAAACTATTTAATATATTAAATAGGATCAGTGACGCAACATAAAACTATAATTGGGAAATCGTGTCCCAAAATTAATTGTTCATTATAGAACAAGTCCAAAATTTAGAAAGGCAACAGCTCAAGGACAGCTGCGGTCAATAGTACACCGACCATCGAACAATACCTTCAAGGTTTTGGAATGCATATGGTGGGGAACAAGTAAAAAAGATACACATAAATATACCGAATGTCTAGGAGACGGAAAGAACGTCCTTTAGGTCTGGAAAGGGATTCGGAATGCACTTGAGAAGAAGGAGCTCGTTGTTATCACGGGAAAGAACCTTAAACCGGCGGCGCAGCTAAATTACGTAGTACATATAAGGAGGAACGATATTAGACCTTTCTCTAAATACGAAATGTTGGAATTTTATTAATTATTAATAAAATTTAAGAAATTAAAAACATCCACTTTGTCGGCTGCTAAGTACAGAATAATAAAACATACTAATTTTATTAATTTTTGTGTCTGGTTTGGGACAAAATTTCAGTAAAAGGTAATGAATAATAAGCATTTGGAATAATTTTTCAAAATTTTGAATTTTTGCGTTGATATTGAACTTTTCAATGCAATCTAGAATTAAAAAATTAATAAAAAAAGTGTAAAATAATACGTTTTTTCATTTTTCCACAATAAGCACACTCTATTATAACAATCTCAGGGTATACATCTTATTCTTTATAGTTAAGTATAGTTAAGTAATTTAAACAAAAAATTAATGTAGACTCTTGTATTCAGAGAGAAATTGAATTTTTAATGGGGAAGGGTGAGAAGGCGTAGGATGCACAATCCACGCTTCCGTCGAATACATGTGTTTTTCCTTTAAAACATGCAAAGATCTTACGAAACGTGAGCTTGAGTTAAATTGTCCCAAACTAATGAATGACGTGCCTCTCACATTCTGGTAAGAAGTCTACAAGCACAAAGGCTGTAAATGATTATGGAAAATTATATCCTAAAATGGATAAAAGGTCATAACTCCAATTGGTTCTGGATTTGTCAAACGGTAGACAAAATGTAAAAAAAATGAGATTGTTAATCGCATTTTATGAACCTTAATAACAAAAGAATGGCCATATTTAAAGGTGGCATCGACGATGTTACACAAATCGTTTCATGTAAAAATTTTACAAAATGGCCGACTTATGGAGTATTTGATACAGCGCCACGTTCTTAAAGTTTCCCGTTTTCGAACAAGATGGAGCTCGTACTTCGTTTCTGAAATCAAAAAACCAAAATTTGTTGTCATTATTATTATAAGATTATCTTCTGATTTGAGGTACTTACAGTTCCAATTTGGGTTTAAAGTTTCCGCAGCATATTCTGTAGATGAGAAAATTTGTTAAAGCGGACTAAATTGTGGGCCAAAAAATGTCAAATTAATGAAGATAGCATAATGATTTTAATAGAATTCGTAGAAGCATATTAAAAAGTAATTTTTTAGAAATTAATAATAACGAAAGTCCAAGAAATTTAGAATTATTATACATAATCCACACTATAAGACTATAAAATTGTTAATGTATTAAAAGAAAACCTCACAATTTGCAGATCTACGAAAGATGATGCAAGTACCTAATGACAAAGGAACTCCTAAATCTCATTTTTTACAGCTGATTGTACCAGGGGTGTGAAAACCGTTGGCTTGAAAAGCGCGTGTGCTATGAGAAACACATTTCAATAAGGCTTGAGGAATGTTTTCAAATGATTTATTATCGGAAAACTATTTCTTAAAATAGCAAATCTCCAAATGTGAAACACGTTTACACCAGTCGAAAATTCATTACTTCGTAATTGTTTTGTTGTAATTGTGTGTCTCATTAATTTCTTCGGAATTAATATAGATAAAGGGTACATTCATTGTTTGTGGAATTTTTACTGTTTTGAATTCAGAAAAAAATGTCTGTACTAATGGACGTGGATTTCACGTGGAAAGTGAATGTTTATCGATGAAACCTTTTCGGAGCTTCTTGAGAGGTCTCAAAAAGCTTAACTTGAAGCCGTCCATTTTTAGCCAGATATAAAACGTAAAAATCATTTTTGTAATTACTCGGCTTCTATTAAAGATATTTTAATGTATAAGAGCTCGTTTTGAAGCTTTTTTCATTCTCTATAAGCTATCCTGATAGATATTGGTGTTTTATCGATAGTTTCCAACTTATCTAAAAAAACTGATAAAAATATTTAATTAAAAATATTTATCGATTCTTCAATACTTGCATGCAGAAAATACCATTTTTTAAGCGGGTAATCTTATCTTTTTTATTCTAATCTTACGCTTTTTAAATTTCATTTTTTGTATTGTTCGCTTCGCAAAGTTTTTGAATAGTCTCAAAACTTCTCATTGTAAAAGAAAGAAAATAATCAAATTCCAAAATATCCAATTAAAATAAATTGAAAAAGATCTCTATCTGCTTCTCCGAACCCCTTTTTTAATTCATACTCTCAATTATCCTGACTAACCGTAATTTGCATACAAAGGATGAGGCAATCGCAATAAAGCTTCATTTTTTTCTAGGCCCATTCGTTTTTTTTTTAAATAAAAAAATATGTTTTTATCTGAAAGCTTGCGTCTCGACTATAGATTACAGTCATTGTTGATATGTATGGTTAGTAATATATTTCAAAGATTGAATGTTTGAATATTACAAAATATTAGATTGCAAAAAATGTTGATGCAAATGAATCATGAAAATAGCAAAATACGAAAATATTAAAAATAAATTGTGAGAAAACAAAATTTAAATTAACAATGTATATTTTTTGTCAACTGTAAAGTGTATAATTTTGTCTTTTCTTCGTTTTATCGCTCTTTTAAGGTAGTTAGACCCCGGAATGGAAAAATATTTAATACCGTTTCCAAGAAATTAATTTTCATTATTAATGACATTGTTGACGAGAGAAAGCATTACTGTTCTTTAAATAAAATTGAACCCTCTAAAAATAATTTGTTTAACAACTGTTATTAAGGACGCAAATTTTCTTCTTTTGGCCAGTTAAGAATTGTTTACAAGTGAAGGGATTTTATCGACTGACGGCTTATTTTGTAGAGAAAACCATTCTCTGTAACTTTACCGTATGATTTTTGAAAATTTCTGAACCTAACGTTAAACATCTCTGTTTATTATTAAAAAAAAAGTTATTATTTTTCACAACTTCTGAAAATTTTTCGTGATCAGGTAAAAAATCTGGGAAAATTCGTTCGGTAAAGTTGTAGACAATATTTTTCTTTAAATAATAAGCCATCATTCGTTACAATCCCTTAATTTTTACTACATTTTTAACTAACGATAAGAAGAAAGTTTGAATCATTAACAAAATTTGTTTATCAAATTATTTTGGCAGGTTACAATATTTTTTCAAAAACAATAATACTTTCTCCCTTCAACAATGTCATGATTAGTGAAAACTAAATTCTTGGAAACGCTATTAAATATTTTTCCCAAACATACTATATCGTGAGGTACTACTTTAAAGAAAACGTTATAATAACCCAATTTTTTTTTTAATAATTCGGTCGCATGTGGGCCTTAAAAATTTGTGGATTTTGGTATAAATCATGCTATTATATATACTATATAAGGAATATGGTATATATGTATACTATACAAGGAATACAACTAATAGTATCCTATGCAAGGAATACGAAAACTCCAAAAATCAATAGGCTAGTAAATAATGGAAAGGGAGGGGGGCTCTCTTGCATTTGAAATCACCTCGAAGCATTGAGAAAAGTCTACGACCGATTACGGCGATTTTACACAGGTAAAAAAAAGTTTCGGAGCGTTTTCTTAAAAAATTCCTGTAGTTTTCCCAGGGCGCCCCTGCCGAATAAAAAATGCGTCATAACTCATACTTGCAAATAGAAATGTTCTTGTAAATAAATACGATTTTTTTACATGTTCAAGAAGAAATACATAATACTACTCATCTGAGGTCAATGACATCCCGATACGACATTTTTGAACGTAACGGAACTTCTGTCAGAAATAATATGATGTATTAAAATAAATCTTGGTTGGGTGGATAAACCATGCCAGTGGATATCGGTGATTTTAAAAAAACTGATATTTTTAACTCTAACTAATTTGGTAAATTCCCAGATTGAGTAAAAAATGTAGATTTTTTATTTTCTTGTTACTTATGTCTAATGTGTACGTTAAGTATAACAACTATAAGTTAACTATTCATAAAGTTATAATAGAAATAAACATTTCTTATCCCTGCGGTGCTGACCGAGATTCGTGATACTGACATTCAATGGCTTTTTAAACAAACACAACATCGATAGCTTATTTTTATTATCATTCATATAGGTTTATGATGAAATATAACGCCAAAAAGTAGGAAGTATTAAAAAATGAACTTAGGCCCTAGAAATAAATGGTCAAATTATAATTTATTTATATTACAGTTATAATATATATAGTTATAATTAATTTTTAAATTAAAACTATGAAATATAATATACAGTAGTTATAGACAACTTAATAATAATTTTGATAGTATTTTCACGTATAGTCACCATTATTAGTAGTATTTATTATATAGAAAAGTATGTACTTTTTATTTCAAACGAAAAAATAAATAGTAAACAAAGTAAAACATTCAACTAAGATTTAGAAATAATGTTTAATGTTAAATAACATAAATCTGAATTGACGAAATAAAGATTTTAATAAATACATAATTAATTTATATGCAAATAAAAACATTTTATTTGCATGTATCGTGCGATATTTTTGTATGCGTACGTAACAAGCAAATAAAAAAAGTTAAAAATACGTAAAATCGATTTTACTCATGGAGTGTAAAAAATTGTTTTAAAATAAACAAATAATTTATATACTAAATTGCTCCATCAAACAAATTTACGTAGAATATAAAGTTCAGGTATACGTATGTATATTACAAACCTTCCGATACGAATATCGCTTTTTTCTCTAATTTTTTGTTCCCATTTCCTTTGTTTTTCTTCATTTTTCCCATATCTCGTTACTTTCCTTGTGACCAGAGGAATTTTGTAACAAATTTACTTCGAAATTCCGAAAATCAAAACCCCGAAAGGCTAAAATTTCAATATTGCGCGAGTCCAAGAACCAATTAGTATTCAATAAAATTACATTAATTTACCTATAAATAAAATTATAAGAATTTCTCAACGTCTCAACATCTAACCAATTTTATAAGTCCGTTTAATTTTATAAGCCGAGCACTATTGTCCCTCTACAATGCAAACATGTACTAAATCCCCTATAATGATACAGGTTTTCCTACTTGATGTTGAATGAAATGAATAATTAATATAACAAGTAACTAACGGTAAATGATGTCATTTTTAGTGCTGGTACAAAATGGAATATTATTTATATGTATATTGTACCAAAAGACGGCTAGATATGTCTTAAATTAAAAAATGTCAACAAGCCACAGCAAATCAATTTTAAATAAAATTTCGTAATTTATAAAAACGAAATATAAAGAAAATTACAAAACAAACTGCTGAAATATTGTTGGTAGTTGAATTACGCGTTGAGTGCCTGAGCTTCCTCTTCATTATGGTTTTCTTAATCCCTTAGTAATATTAAATTTTGTTAAAACTAATACTACGGTTTACAACTTGGAAAGTGAATTTTTTCATGGAAAAAATTGTTTACATAACGTTTGGGTTGTAAATAAATTTAAAAAATTTGTGTACACTGAGAAAACGAAAAACGTTAATTGAACCATTTTACAAAAGTAAAATACGTGATTATAAAAAATGGTTAAATTAACCATTTCCATAGTAAAACAAAACAAGTAGACACTTTACGGACTAAAAACAATCGTTAAAGTGCCTACTTTTGCGAACAGTGTATCAAAAAATAGTGTTCGCTCCTCGGCCACTCGGGTTCGCTTCGCCAGTCCTCGGACTCGCAATCTCCACTCAGTCTGTAAAATTGAACTTTACGGCCTAGGACCGAAAAGTACTATTACTAGAAAAATAAATTTAGTAAAAGTGTATAAACGAACATTACTTACCATCATAAAAAGTAATTATTCTACGTTATATTTTACAATATTATAAATTATAAAAATGTAATAATAAAATAATAAATAATAAATTTAAAATTAATAAAAAGGTAATGGCAACTACAACTTTCCATGATGTTAATTGTACTATTATGAAATGTTATAATCATTTCTACCTTTTTTTCGTGGTTCCATTAACCCTTTTTTTTCTGTGTATGACAATTTTAAAAAATACGAATTTCTTTTTCAAGTCGAATAATATATTTCATCATGAAGTTAATTCTTAACACACCATCGGTCTGTCTGCATGATTTGAAATGGATTCGGCCTTAGTTATATTTTTTTGCACCTGAAAATATTTATATGCAATATGAGAAAGCAATTTAATCACCTCAAGTTTCGGACTTGTGGCGTTTCGGCGTAAATGTCTGTCTTGAAGAGCAATTATCTTTTTTAACACTGCCTGGTCACCGTACTTGCATTTTGTTAGAAAAAAAATTTGGACCCCCCATTTTTGCAAAATAAAAATAAATCGTTTTATTATAACAAAGAGTATATTTTATTGCTTTAAATATAGTCTAGAATGAAAGCTGAGTTTTTCCCTACAAGCCAGTAAGACTCAACTTACTTCCTCTGTCTTCTTGTTTTGTTTTTTAATTATTGCATCTAAGTACTATAGCACAACCAATAACATATTAATTTTTCGTAATTATATTCGTTGTAAAATTAAAGCTTTAATGCCATTATCATATTTATTTTAAAAAATTGCTGAAAAATTACAACAAATATATAAATTAACCACAAAAATCATGTTGTTGGTGAAATTTACTTTTATTTTGCAAGAGCAATTTGTATTCTTGTATACGAGTCGAAAAAAAGGCAATGCGTCAATGTTGTCGATCAACCACAAAACGTTGGGCGTTTTCCTTTTTACCTCCCCAGTATTCGTGTCTAAACCTGTCGGATACAAGAATGTCAAAAAAAAAAACAAAGAACGAGCAAGTACGTCCCTGACGACAATACTTATATATCAAAAACACAAAAAAGTCGAAGCGCAAAACTGCCAATTTCCGGATTTTCGAGAAATTTGCAGAGGTGGGAAATTCGTCCATTATTGAGGCTCCATTATCGGAAATCGATGAAACGCGCTATATTGCAAGACCGAGCGAGAAATGTAAACAAAACGAGCAGAGGTTCATCGACTCGCATCTCCGCCCTCGCGTCGCGCGGGAAATCCATTAAAAGGTGCGCAATGAAAGTCGCAAAAGCAGCGGCCGGAATATAATCGATCAAGAACGGCGGGAACCAAGTCGCGTTTTACCCGCCTTTCGTCTCGCGATTCTCGCGCGCAATATGGCCGCCATCTTGTGCGCGCGCAACGACAATAATAACACTTTACCACACAGGGCACGACGACTCGTTACCAACGACAATTCGTCTCGAAAAAGGAAGCCGAAAAATCACAACGCACACGCGTACGTATACCAGGGCGCACAGTTCCTTCGAGTTACAAGAAATTTTCTCGTGCCGACACTGCCCGAATATGACCGAACCCGCCGCGACAATCCCTTTCCCGTGGACCAACAACCAATAATGGCACCTGGTCGCGTCCGGCAACCAATCACGAAACGCGTAACAGCGCGCCAGGCCCTAGCAGCGCGAAAATTACGTTCGCCGCTGGATTTTAGTAGTGTCGGCTCAGTTGCTAGTTGATCGTCGCAGTTTACAGTTCGACTTCGATCTAGAATTTTCCAAGAGAGTTTACAGGAAGTTTACCTGGTAAGTACCAGTTTTTTTTTCTTTACCTTTCCTTTTTTTTTCAAAGTTTTCCATTTTCTACTGTGGTCCGGTGGGACTTTCCAAAATTCTCGGAATTCGGGGAAAGGCGGCGAAAGTCACGGAGACGCTTTGATCGAGGCGAAAACAACACGTACGCCAACCGCCATTTTGATTATTGTGCTTCTCTCCCCAGACGGAAAATTGTTAAGATATTTTTCGACCGCGACAATCGCCGCCTCTCCGTTCGTTCGTTTACGGTTTGTGTATCTCGTTAATTCTCTCGGAAACGGCGGTTTGTTTTGGTGGTTTCGTGCCGGTTTTCGCGCCTTTTTCGGCAAATTTTGGCGGGCAACGGATTTCGGACGCTTCGAGGGAAATATCGCGAGGGCGATGCGCTTCGGGAAATTCGGCTGATAGGAGTCCGACGTCGTTACTCCGCCAAAGCGTCACTTGTATGTCACCGATCGCGTTTCTTCGTCACTCGCAACAAATTTTTATCATTTTCTATCATCGAAATATTATTTGTTTAAAAAACGATCACTTATGTGGCATAGTTGCGCATATATATGTAAACGTGTGTCTGTGTGTGTGCATACACGTACGATACTAGCGTATGTAATCTCTACAAGACCCATACTCTTACACTCTTACATATAAAAGCGCGATTAATTATATCGTTATTTGATTTACATGATTCATTTAATTGCTTTATTATTAGGTTTTAAAAGCTAATACCGATCGAAAATACGTCTAAAGAATATAACGAAAAGACACCGACGTTCTCGATTTTTAATTATTTTTTGAAATGGAAATTGTACATTAATGTAATTATCAAAAATAATCAAGATATTCCAAGAGTCTACTTTCACAGTTGGAATGGGAGAGATCGACTTCGAAAAAAGGGGGAGGGCGTGACGAAATGGCTCGAGCATTTTTTGTTTGCACAGTTCATATATTAAAATAGATCTGGAATAATTTACATAATATTTCATAATTCATGTAATATTACAAATGGGTTGGATTGATTCTTTAATTAACAAAATGTCTCTTTTTTGTTATAATAAATAATGATTTTGAAGGAAATTTGTCCATTGGGAAATAGCATGCTTGACCGCTTGTGCTACATACTTTCAAGTTCTTTGCTCTTTTTCTCATTTTCTTGGAATTACCGTTGTGTGAAAAATGTTTGACCTTTTTTTTTCATTTTTTTTTATTTACTTCTCGAAAAAAATTACTCTACCGGAATGATAAAATTTGATATCACATGTGCTTAAAGTTTTATGAGCCGTCTCGAGTGTGTTCAAACCATGCTTTTTTTTCATTATTATGTACGTGAATAAAGAATACGCGTTCGTTTCTCACATATCCAATTTGAGTTAGAATGAAGTGAAAACTTTGGGAAAAGCAAAAATATTAAAAAAAAAAAAAAAGCGAACCGAAAGCGTTAATCGATATTTCCTCGTGACTAGTGCATTAATTATGGAAGTAATATTTATAACTCGATAAAATACAACTTTTTATGAAATAATACGACCTTCGACGTCGTTGCATTGCGATAATAATTATTGATCGTGAGTTGGAACGCGTTTGTAGATATTGATTGATTGATTGATTTGAAATTATTTAAAACATTGTATTATATTATTGTTTGTTTTTATTCAATTTGGTTAAAAAAATATAATATAATACAATGTTTTAAACAATTTCAAATTGATATAATAACATCACATAATAAAAAATTAAATTTTCTGATCTAAAATGTCGGATAAACAAAAATTTATTTTTACCTAAAAATATAAAAACGTTAAAATGTACTTTTAAAAGGGATAAAATATTGTTTATACTCGCGATGTAACCTACTTTTGACTTACTTTTGAAGATCACAGAAAAATAACGTTACTGAATGATATATACCGTCGACGTGTATGCACCCAAAATGGAGGTCTTTGTGTATATTCATTGACACAAAAGAAAAATATTTTTCGAGGGAATTTTTCTCAAAGTGATTTTATAATGGAGGGAAAGAAGAAAGTATCAATAATTTTTAATTGCGGAAAATCGCATTAAAAAAATGCAATGTCCATTTCCACGTACGGATTATGTATCGTACGTGAGAGTGAGCGAGAAGGATACAACGATTTGTGGACGTGGTAGTGTCACACTAGGATACATGAGCTTCGAGGCAAAACAAATTTAACCGTTAGAGTTTTAATCATTTTCTTCGTACGTGGAGTTACATATAACATCTTAATCACAATAAATTGTGAAGGATATTAATATAAATGGCAACATTACAAACAAAACATTGTACAAGGATGAGAAATAGTGGATTGATACACAATAGCGATTCAGTACATCGTCATTTCAACATGGGCATATTATGAGCAGCGACAATAAAATCGAATACTGCTCTCAGATCCATTTCATGATCAATTGTATGCAACATTACTGGAAAAGATTTTCTTTGGATTACCTGCGGAAAACTATTTTTACCCATAATTAATTTAAGAAACGTTGAATAAATATTCAACTTGAATTGTGAAATGCTTCACGACTTCCCGCGCTCATCTTATCTTTCAACGTACAATATGTAAAATTGGTTTACCACTGGCATAGCGCGCAGTCGCAAACTACTCCTATGGAAGGGGGCGAATGGATGCCAGAAAAGAAGGAAGAGTCTGAGAGCACTGAACGCGTTTTGTCCGAGATCTTTCATTGCATCTTCCAATACATGAATGCCTTTACATGCCAGTCTAAAAATGCCGAAGTCACCTTATGGGCATTAGAAAGTTATTAGACATTACAAGACTGTGTCGAGAAACAATAAAAACTCGTTAGGAACAATCATCTGATCTTGCTCGCACTAGATTTATCGACAAGGCCCATTTTAGGCATTTTTAAAATTAATGAGATAAACTACCTTGAAATATGTGACGTTGAATAAGCCAAAAAGAAAGAATTACTGCGTCCTTGATGATCGCCCCATCTAGTTTAGAAAAAGCTAATCATTAAATGTTGATAACACGTAACCTTCTCGTTTATCTTTTAAAATGAAAGTAACTGAAGCCTTTGAATGTCATGATGAGCGTTCTTCGAAGGGCGCGAGTATGTCCGATATGGCAATGGTAAACGATGGCGTACATGAAACAATATCTTTCTCAAACAGCCATTGTTTGCGTAAAAAAGGATTTTAAAAAACCTTCGAAAGATTCTAAATGGATAATTTAATGATTTGAAGATGAATTTGAACTTTGCACAACATTCTCCTAGTATATTATTTATGTTCAATAATCAGTTTTAATATGTGCATTTTATTTATTATAATCCGCCCTGCGTGAAAAACTAAAAGAAGGAGCTACAAATCGTGTAATTTTTATTTTATTTTGTTTAAATAATTTTTTATTTTGCAATTTTCTTGGCGGGAATCAATAGCACATACTTGAAATAGTAGGAAATGCAGCTTTAAAGAATTAGAAAAAATTCTTTTTAGTGAAGAAACCAAGATGAAGATGGCGTACTTGCTTCTCTCATTTCGGGATGCAAAGCATTAATTTCCCGATTATGGGAACCAATAATAACGCAGAGTATCGAATGTAAGTTACATCAAGAGTGACAGTGATTAAATTCAATGAATCATAACTAAATCGACTACAAAAATATTATTAAATCGTGATATTAAATGGAAAATTGTAAGCCTACTTGTTTTCCTCACTAATATTATTGAACAAAACATTTATGTAACAGAAGCTATTATGATTCATTTTCTATAATTATACTTTGCGATTGCTCTTATTGCTCAGAATTTCCCATAGGTAACAGTCGCAAGAGATCATCTTGGTTTGCTCCTTATGACGTCTGTGCTTTTATTGTCCTGTGATTATCATCGGGATATAGATAGGACCCCTTGTAGTTCACTACAATTCCTTCGAAGTTAACTACAACTACTCATCTTCGAAGCGGACAACATTCACATTCGCACAAAAAGCTTTTACGCACTTGTATCGAAAACTACTGCTACGTTGCAACGGCTTGTAAAAACCAAATGAAAGAACACAAAAAGGGGCAAATAGTATATTACTCAACGAGGGATGTAAAATAAAGAATGGCATTCTTTTTTACTTCCCGAGGGAAGTATACGATTTTTCTTTATGACCGGGAGGATAAGCAGCATCTTTCCTTCCGCTTGCGGGAGGAAAGCAGCAACTTTCCTCCCGGTGTGAAGAAAATAGCATTTTGCGCACACTTTCACATAAACATGGATAAGCAAGTCGATGGCATCCATAATGTCTACGAACTCATTGCATAACACAATATTTTAATATACTAACATTTATATTCACTTTCTTGAAGACATATATTGCAAATTTTAATATCATACAGAAAATTCTCTATCAAAGATGAGACAATTTCGTAAATAAATTGTATATATTTATATTAACACTAATGTTGACGTCTTCTTAAAGACCTAGACAATATAACAAAATTTATGATATATCTCTATTTAATATGATAAAAAAGATATTTCTTTATCACTAGTATCGATAAAGATTGTGTAATTATTTTTATCGGCTCAAGTGCAATATGAAACTTCAAGGCATTGATACATTATTCAGTATAAGGATGTATTATCAGTGAACGGTGAGTCGCTGTTCCTGGAAATCCGTGTTTTGAGAATGAGCAAGTAAATATCAAATACATTACGGGTGTCATGTCACAGATTCTGATCATTAGGGCAGTTAATCGCTATGCCAGTTAATATTATATCAGAAAAAAAAATGATCATAATAATTTAATCCGTGCAGTTATATTTTGTACATTCTGTAGTATTAAAAGAGTGATTTATCATGAAAAGAAACGTACATATATCAATTCGTTTTGTGAATGAGTTGAAGCTATTGATTCATACTAGATCTTAGTAGCGAAAAGCCAGGCTGATACTATCAATTTGGGTTACCAGTTTATCGCACGGAAAGTCATAATATGCATAAAACTTGCTCATAATTTAAAAATAATTATAAGGCTCGAAAAACTGCGTATCGTTTTCACTTTTATAGAGAATAAATTTGGCTTTTTGACAAAAAAAAAGCATAGAAATAAAATGATTCTATGAACATTTCTCTGCAATATCTGTCGTAATTGCTTATCATTGTTTACTTGGCTATTTGTTGATGGAAATACTGTGCGATTTTTTAAGAACATTGCGAAAAAAGTGGATGGAAAATCATTTTGGCCACCTATTTTTCGGTGAACGCCACAACAAATAGTTTACCATAGACGGATAATCGACGTGAATAAGAAACATCGGCATTGATGGATCCAATAGCCTTTGAGCAAGTTGCTCAGACGGAGCCACCTTGTGATTAATCATTGCGTTTCGTAGTAGTCGCCGTTTTTTTGGCAAAAGTTCTTCATTCCTCTCTTAGTGACGTATATGAAGCTTCTGTAGTTGTTTAAGTTAATTTGAGGAAAAAAGCTGCGCGAATGGTTATTTGGCCAGCATTACAAAGATTCTAGTTTATGATATTTCGCAGAGATGATTACACATGTACGTATTAGGGCAAACAAAATTGTTACTATCGGGAAAATTTAACGTAAAAATGGAAAAGATTGCGTCATTACAGTAACATTCGAAATGCGGTTATCAAAATAAGAGTACACGTATGAATACTCACGCATTCGTTAATTATTCTGCTTGTTTATTATTCTAAATATTTTTATAGCGTAAGTAATAATAATTTATTGTGCTAGCACGTTAGGAATAATCTTGTAATCTGTGAATCTAGAGAAAATATTACTCGGAAGAAACGTATACATATTTTAAATTTCCACGATGGGGAGGCAGTATAATTTGAAACAATTTTAAGATACTTCATTTCGCGCTAATCCAGGCGTCGAAATGCCTGGCGTAAAAACCACGAAAATGGGATGCTCTACGCCTCGAATTCCGAGTACTTTAATCAAATCGCTTTTAATTTAGAGAATTGGAAAACGTTCCCCTCGAATGTAGAATCCAAAATTCTTGTTAAGCTTTTATCGTCTGTTACTTCATCTATCATGCATTTGAACAAAAGTGATGAAGTTATAGTTTATTTTATAAATTATATCATAAGCAGTGAAACTAACATGTCGTTTATTGTTTTGCAGAAGTGAAAAATGGCGCGTACTAAGCAGACAGCACGTAAATCGACGGGAGGAAAAGCTCCGAGGAAGCAGTTGGCCACCAAAGCTGCGCGTAAGAGCGCTCCGTCGACGGGTGGAGTTAAAAAACCCCATCGTTACAGGTGAGTCCTTGAAAACTGTAAGGAGTGAAAGTAATACTCAGCTTAAATATATTTTGAATAGAGTAACAAAGGGTCGATAAAGCTTTCGTGTGCTAGGCAGTATCGTGTTTAAGGGGCTAAGGCCATTCTGGAAAATATAAGAAAAAGTATACAATTTTTTATTTATATACTTCAGTTATAATGTCATGAAATAAATTTAACCGCTTCACTGGTAGCCAAACAAAAATTGGCTTCAAAAGCGTATAACTTGTAATCGCCATATTGAGTTTTGAAAATGTTACATCATATTCGTATTCAGCGACTTAAAAACCTATAGTATACCAAATTTCATGTAAATTCATTGAAAACTGGAAGTTTATATATTATTATGTATGATACATCACCAGTCGTGGCACTTTTTTTGTACACATATGATACATTACTAGTGAAGTGGTTAAAATATTTAAAGATGGCAGAAATGGCTCCACGTCTTTATTTCACATGACAACTAATCACACGACAAAATAGAACACGACAATTGATCGCACGACAAAATATCACATGGACAAATAATCATAAACAAAAATATCACTGAGGTAAAAAACCAGCCCTAAAACATTGAATATTGCACACGGAAATCCATGTCAGTCCTTTCCCGCCGCCATTTTGGCTTTAGGACATTTTGGTCCCTCTGGTTTGGCGCTGGATGTTTTGGCATTAGGCTGCTTAACCCTCGTTATTGTGACGAGAATTATTTTAGATAAAATTTTGTTTACCAAAATGGGGGAAACAGAGAAATGGCAATGTCATGAAACTAAGCTAATTTAACTACTCAGAATTCTGTCCACCACTAATAATGCCTAAAAGCATATGCGTTCTCTAAAACTAACCTAACCTAACCACTCAGAACTCCGCTTACACCTAATAATGCATAAATGAATGGCTGCACGGGGAAATTTTTAAATGTGTGATATTTTGTTGATGTGATAATTTATCAACGTGATATTTTGTCATTGTGATATTTTTATGCGAGATATTTTATCATTGTGATAATTTGACATGTGATCAAATGTCCGTGATATTTTCTCGTGTGATTATTTGTCCGTGAAATAAAGACGTGCTACCGGCAGAAATGTAGGTACTAGAATACAGACATATTTTCTATTTTCCATATAATAGAAAGCTTTACTTACCCTGGTGTTAATATATTCTACACTAAGGAAGTTGTTTTTGTGAAATAATAGTTTTCAAACTAAGTGAGAAAAAGATTGTTGTACGAATGTGACAGCGCTTCTTTCAATGTTTACGTGCACTTTACTCACTTGTATCGAAATGGCAGTTTTCGATACAAGGGCGTATGCGTAAAGAACTTTACACACACATACGTGTGCCGAAATATTGTTTACGTACAGCTTTTCCTACTTTACGTAAAGTTTACTTTTACGGCACGAAAAAGCCGTACGTAAACAATATTTCGGCACACGTATGTGTGTGTAAAGTTCTTTACGCATACGCCCTTGTATCGAAAACTACTATTTCTTACTACATGCACCGAAAGTGACATATTCTAACCTCGCAACGCTTGGAAGAAAAATCGTATTCACCCCTCGGGATGTTAAACACACAAGCATTCCCCACGTGCTTGCCAGCTTCTTGCACCTGAGGAGGACTTGTCTATTTTCCTCCTCGTCGTGTTACAGCGTGGACAAAATTCTATTTATGCCATTCGATGCGTAAAATGCTATTTTACACACTTTTGACATTTTTCAGTCGCATTTTACGCACTCAAGTGACATAAAATATCGTATGAAACGTGTGCGTAAATGTTTATTCTGCGAATGTGATTACGACCCTTCACAATCGTAAAATAAACTTTTACGCACTAGTTTCATAATATACTATTTCGTAATTGCGTGCGTAAACTTCGTTTGTAACGTACTTTTGATGCCTATCTTTCGCGCCTAAAGTAAACTTTTACGCACTCTCGACGACGATCTTCATAAAGTGATCGCTCATGCGTAAAGTTTACTTTACGCACTCAAACAGGCATCAAAACTTTCCACACACTCTTTACGCACGCAATTACAAAAAAATAGGATACCTAACATGGGTGTAAAGTATAACTGTTACGCATCGGTCGGGAATTTTACACATCACTCGGCGCCTTCGGCGCCTCGTATGTACAGTTCCCGCACGATGCGTAAAAGTACACTTTACACCCGTTTGTTAGGTAATATACTATTTCGGAACACGTGCAAAAATGTTTTTTGGACGAACGTGTTTGCGGCACTCGCCTTCGGCTCGCACCACTACCCTCACATTCGTTCAAAATCACTTTTTCCCACTTGCATCGAAAACTACTACTTCATCACGCGGAGTGTATATTTCAATGTTACGTATTTAAAGTAAAGTAACATGTGGGCAAGATTTACACTCTCCTCAGACTTTCATAGAACTCTCAGTCGGTGTGTAAAATCGTACTTTATACACTAGTTCGTCTATGACGTTGCATGGAGTTATTTGTGTATTTTATTGTTGTTATGCATATATTATTTTGTAACAAAATTGTAATACTCTTTTCCAGGCCTGGTACTGTCGCTCTTCGAGAAATCAGAAGATACCAGAAATCTACGGAATTGCTCATCAGGAAATTGCCCTTCCAACGTCTAGTTCGTGAAATTGCACAAGATTTCAAAACTGATCTGCGTTTCCAGAGTGCGGCCATCGGTGCTCTCCAGGAAGCGTCCGAAGCGTACCTGGTCGGTCTTTTCGAAGACACGAACTTGTGCGCCATCCACGCCAAGAGAGTAACCATCATGCCGAAAGACATCCAGCTCGCACGCCGAATTCGCGGAGAGCGCGCTTAAATTGACAAATGTATTATTAAGGTTACATCGTGTTACGTCTTTATTTTACCGTTTTCATTATTATGGAGCATCATTTATTTCTACTAGCCTCAGCTGTAAGCGACGCCTCGTTCGGTTCTTTTGTCGCAACATTTATGATTCTCACTGCCAAACATTTTGCAGCGACCATCGCAAGATGTCAGCTCCATCGCTTCCTTCGCGTCGCTATCGAAGGAAATTACGTCGCTGGATATGGATTCTCATTTCTCATACTCGCAAACAAAACAAAAATCATCTGCACGTAGATACCGCGATAACGGTATTATATAGATTATAAATCTTCGTAGAGGTTAGATTTATAAGCCCTTAAGTTTTCAATATGTGACGATTCATGTGTAATTGACACGTAGGCCAAGTCGATATCGGCAAACAGTGGTATGTAGTCGTGACGCTTCATTTCGTCGCCGGTGCAATGTAAGGCCTCAAAATTGTAAAATTAGCGGTTCAACGACGTATCTGATTAAGTTCAAGAATGTATTTATGCCACAAATTTCTTCTTTTTTTTTTATCACAATGACACGGAATGGACATTTGTACAAAACGAAATGGCAGTTTGGGCGTTACGCACCCGTATCGCGAATTCATTTACCTGCAACATTATTGCGCTAATCCACGCGACGACTAAAATGAAAATAGCGACGTCGAGATTTTCGGTCGCCGATTTCGTGCGAACGGGTTTTTTGAGACCTTTCATCACCGAATGTATTGTAGATAGAATAATTTTCAATACATAAGATTAATAATGAATGAACACGGGCTTCTTATTAATAGTGATTCCTTCCCGAGATTCATCAGAGATGTTTTTTTTTTTACATCGAGAAGGACAATTCTTTGTTGGTTATGTGTCTTAGATTTTTAGCTATATTTAGGTTTTTATAAACATTGTATTTTTTTGGTGTTTATAATAAATGTTTTAGAGAGTATTTTTCGTGTTTCGTTATTGTGGAGTGGTCTGTTGATAGTCAAGAACACAACCATCGGGAGATCTACCAACTGAAGCCGAAGATAAGTATAAGATTATATATCAACCTTCCTATGCGCAGGCCTTAATATATTCGTCCAAACTAAGGTGTTTAATTAAGGCTTCTAGCATTTCACCAAATTAACATTAGACCTTCATCATTTACAAATTAACGTTTAAGGTTCAGAGTGTCATATATTATGTTGGTACATGTAAAATAATTATTGATTTTTATAAATAATTAAAAAATATAAAAAAGATCAATTTATACACTTCAAAGGCTGACTTGGAATGCGATTTTCTTGAGAACCAACATAATCGACACATGACCGCTGCTGTACTTGGTGCAGGTTTCTGCAGTCCTACATTTCATACACAAATGTGAATATTGACGCCATCTCTTAAGGCGATATGCAGCTCTCGCAAATTTTACAATTCTATGCAAAAACTGTGTAAAGGGCGATTCCGACCGTTAAATAATAAATAAATAATCATGAAACGCATTAAATAAGGATCGCTCGAGAACGTTGACAGCGAATCTGATGTTCAAATTTCAAAATTCAAAATGGTGAATCCAATATGGTGGATTAATTTTAAAAAATCATTGAATTTTCATAAAAATTGATTGCTGAGTTTTTTGAGTCGCTAATAACGATTCCCAGCAATCGAGATTGGATAGGATTGGATTGAAAATTTTAATTCATTTTGAATTCATACCTTGATTCCGTAAATATGTATTCAAATGGATTGAATTCCGAAGAAAGTAATCCATCTGTATTCAATTTTACGAATACAATCGGAAGCGTAATTTGCCGGATTAAATTTCAGAAAAAGTAATCCATCTGTATTCAATTTTACGAACAAAATACAGTAATGCGCCATAACTATAATTATATATTTTAAAATCAAAATTGACGATCAACTCAAAAGTAACTTTTTCAAATCGATTATCCATAAAAATTCAAAAGAATTATGCACAAATTGCAAACTGACAAATATAACAAATACTCTAATTTTGAAGTCATATGAATACACTTAGATAGTTTTGAATCCGTAATATTGAATACAGATTTATTTAAAGTTTATTTTTTAAAAGAAAACTTTTTTGCATTGAAATGAATACGCTTAGATAGTTTTGAATCCGCGTAATGTTGAATACGGAGGCATTCAATATTTCGTTTTGAAGAAGGAAACTTTTTTTGAATTGAAATGAATGCACTTAGATAGTTTTGAATCTGTAATGTTGAATACGGATGTATTTAAGATTTAATTTTTTTAAAAAAAACTTTTTTTATTAATATGAATTCAGAAAGTAACCTTTTTATTCATATGAACAAATAGAATTGTATTTACGTATTAAAATGGATTCACCGTTGACCAAAGTATGGATTCAGAATTTATTAATTGAATCCAATTCTATACAACTCTATCCAAATTCGATTGCTGGGTTCTAATGTTTAAATTTCTATATTTAAAATGGCGAATTTAATATGTTTTTTTTTAATCACAGAAAACTATCCTGAATTGCATTTAACGAGGTGCAAATAGCAATTTATAATATTTAAGTACAAACTATTAAGTCGTGTAACAACATAATGGATGCTACCAATATAAAGGAATGAAGAACATAATATAAAATATTAATTTTCTTCCTTTTTCTTTTTGTCAAACTTGTTTTTAAGTTGTCGCGAGCTTTAGCAACTTGAGAATAGTGACGCACACTGACAAATATAATAAACAAAAAAGAGCAATGCATTTTTTTGGTTTTCAAATTGTAATTTCTTCTGGTTAAAAGGCACGGCAATTTTAAAAATTTACTTTGAATGTTTATTGCGAAGAGAAAACACTCATGTAGTGTTTTCTTCGAAAACTCGAAACGCACATTTTTTAAAAAATGGTATTTAAAAAAATGCATTTTTAGGAAAATTTAGTTTCCTCCATTTTTTATCTTATATTTTATTTCAGAAGATAGGCACACTCTCGCAAATTGCATGTTTTAAAAGTATAATATCAGGAGGTAATACACAAATATTTTTACGGCCTTTTCAAAAAGAAAACTTTTTCTGAAAGACAAAAAATATAGGATAGTTTCCTACGTAACTCTTTAAAAAGTACGTAGTTGACATTTTTTTATATGAAAATTATTATTCTTCATCAACCAAAACTGTTGTGCGACATTTTCCAACATCCACTGCATATATAAAAAAAAATTGTTGTTCATCAGTAATACTAAATTTATCATTTTTATATATAATTTCCTAAATATTAGAAGTATCGCGGAAAGTCTCGTAAATATAATAGACTGAAACGGACACGTCAAACCGATTATATTCGTGAGCTTATACGGGGTTACCGTTGAAATTAGAAAGAATAGTAGATTGTGCAACTAGGGAGCAAAAGAGGTGTTTGCCGATGAGTGCGAGTTTGACTCCCGAGCGCAGCGAGGACGGCATTTCGCACGAGTCTACAAATACCTATTCTCACTTGTTACACTTATTATGTTCTCATGCGAGGGCGTGCTATTTTGCTCCCGCGATATAGGAAGCAAAATTGTATTTTGCGCTCAGAATACGAGAGAAACTTATTTTGCACCCGGATATATTTATTTTGCTCCCTTGGGAGAGAATGTGCTATTTTGCTCGCGCAATTTAGGGAGCAAAATAGCATTTTGCGCACAGAGTGTGAGAAAACTATTTCTAGGTTTCTCGCATTCTGTGGGCAAAATACTATTTTGCTCCCTATATCGCGGGAGCAAAATAGCACGCCCTCGTATGAGAAAATAGTATGTGCAACAAGGTAGAATAGGTATTTGTAGACTCGTGCGAAATGCCGTCAAACTCACACTCATCGGCAAACACCTATTTTGCTCCCTAGTTGCACAATCTACTATTATAACCTTTTTTGTAGAGAATTTCATGGCCTACATTTTTGTTGGAAATATATTTTCGTTAGATGTATATTTCTCGGAATAAATGCAAAAAACGCAATTTTCTCAAGTTCTGACTTTGAAAATGAGCTTGTTAACTTGGTTCACAGCATAAAACAGCTGTGAACCAATGTCATACCAATGCGTCCAACAATATTTTTTGATATAAGTGTGCGTAAAGTGCATTTAAAAAATGTAAAAAACGCGTAAAGCCACACTTAACGCTTACTGTAGCCAAAAACAATGATGTACGTAACGCGAGTATGTTTCTCATAAGATCACACTTTGCATCCTTGTTGCACAAAGTACTATTTTTTGTGGTATGCGTAAAATTTCACTTCACCTATTTTACGCACAGGAAAAAGGCGAACAAATTTTACGCATACAAATTAAAAAATAGTATTTTATGCAACAAGGGCGAAATTTTCGATTTTCGTCGATTGTGAAGTTTGTCGCGCGAGTGAAACGAGGGTGACGATCACAATCGTCGGAGATCGATATTTTGCCCATGTTCCATACGATATTTTTTAACACGACGTGCGTAGAGCTCGAGTTTACGAACATGAAAATTTCGCCCTAGTGCGTAAAATCGAGTTTTATGCACGAAGTGTTAAAAAAAATAATGTTCGATACTCGAGAGTTAGAGTTCGACTTTACGCATCCCATTCTAATCGTATGTTAAAATGTGGTGCGTAAAGTTTGACTTTGAAAAGTATTATTTAGGCATATGTATATTAAAAAAAAATGTAATTTCATTTTTTGTTTATTCCGGTCAAGGCCAGATTTGGATACTACTTCGCGCACTTGCATCGTAATGTACTATTTTTGTTACTCCTTGAGAGAAATATTTCGCACTAAAAATTAATCCCAAAAAACTGCGATTTGACATCGTATTCGTACTGTGGGTGAGGTGAAATTGGCGGAAGTCCTATCATACACACTGAATTTGATAAGTTATCAGTTGTATGCCGAAAATAGTGTAGCAATCCACCGTCTACATATAACTATAATAAGCACTGACCTCCAACTGCTTAAGGTGAAGGAATATCCCATAGGAATGAAAAAGTATTCAAAAACAAGAAATTGGATTGGAAATTACAGAAATATTCACATTGGACTGAAACGAATACTTCTTTGTTGGTTTTGATCCTAAATATTAACTTGAATAATTCTTCTTTTGGTATTCATGCAGAATTTGAAAATATTAATTAAAAATCAACTTATTATATCCCCTTACTCTCCCTGCGTTTGGCCGAGCGCGGGATATATAACAAACAAAAAATTGTTTGTTTATGGCGTACAATTTGTCACGAACAGTTTACTGAATTTTTATGCATCATCATGTATCCGAGGTTCGGATACTTAACAGTCAGGACTCAAATTGTACAAGTTACAATTTTTTGGAAATTAAATCACATTTCGAATTTGCGTCATAGCGAATCCGCCAATTTGAATTTCAGAAATCCGATTTCAGATTAAGATTCAGCGACCTCCAAAACCGAAACACTAAAATTATACGAAAAAGCAATGAACATTTTCCGAGACAAAAATGGTACGAAAATCTGATTTTCGTATGACAGATAAACGGTTAAGGGTGGTTTGTAAATTTTAAAACCGAACATAGCAGAATTTACAAACCACAATAGCAAAAGGTACAAAACCGGACCATAAAACCCAAGTTATCCCTAAATTGAAAATGTTTTTGCAATTTTCGTAAAAAAACACCTCGCAGTGTGTTCCTACAAATCATAAATTACAACAACATTTCATGTAGTATAAATGTTTGTATTTACTTACTGAAAAAACGGAGGAACGAAATCGCCAAATTATGTTTTAAAAAATGACACATTAAAATTATGTTTGAGTCAATGAATCCTTGTACAAAGGGGATTTTTATGTAGGTTTTTGGATTATAATCATTATCAGAGTGTATTGATATTAATAATTCAATTAATTATTTTTAAAAGATATTTCTTTTTTCTATATATTTTTTGGTAATTATTACGTTGTAATTTTTTGTTAACTGTTTTTAAATTTTTTTCTGATTTTGGGCCATACGAATAAAAATGTTGAAATCTACGTGAAATGTTTCTTTTGCCAATCAAAACACAATTTATTATTTTCCTCAATTTCATGAGTAAATTTCAATTAATTGCAATAGTTAAAATCATCCAAACATCTCATTCACCTTAGATGTTAGAACACAAGTTATGATATTGTCCAGGAATCTCTAGTAAAAAAGAGGACGAACTGATAACAAATTTTATTTTCTTTGAATTCTTAGATTTAAGATTCTTATTTATTATCAAAAAATTTGATACAAGAAAAGGTTTTGACTTATATAGCATATTCATTTACCTGCACCGCGCGAGTGTAGGGTATCACTGTCTCACAATTTTACATGTATTTAGAAAGAAACAGAGATACATTACGCTCGTGCAGTGCAGATAAATGAATATGCGCTTACATTATGCATTTAGTTTTAGTAATAGACGAGTTTTAAAATAGTAACGTATATTTATTTATGTTCAACGTGGAATCCGTGGGCTTTGTTTATTTACGTTCACGCAGTATAATACGGAAGCCGGGGAAATATGAGGCAAGGTCTAATGTTTATAAAAACAAATATATGCATTTCTGGTTATGATTCCTCAGCTTGTGTTATTTACCTATGAAATGTATGTCTTTGTCATCTGTGTTGTAGCATCCCCTTTCTTTCGAATTACATACAACATACAGGGTCATCGAAAAGTATCGGACCCCCCTAATATCTTCAGTTAGAATGCACTTAGGAGAAAATGTCCAATAGCAAAGTTGTATGGTTTCAAGCGGGGAGTAAGATGATGACCTTGACTTTGACCTTGACCATGTCCTTCAAGGTCATTTCGAGGTCAATCTTATTTTTTTAAATAGAACCCCCTACATTTTATTGCATATTCTTGTAGCTTATCTCGAGAGCTTTCCAAAACACTATAATAAAATATTTTTTTATCATGTACTTTTTGAGTTCTAAAGGTTTGAATTTTTTCCAAAATGCATTCTTACTGAAAATATTAGGGGGATCCGATTAATGTATTTTCTTTAAACCAATTAATTGGTCTCGTTATTCCGCGCACAAAAGTATTAAGGTTATGATTACTGAAAACTAAATAATATTTTACAAGATATTCTACATTTTGTGTCAAAAAATTGTTAACTTCAAACCTTTATAACTCAAAAAGTACTTTAAAAAATATTTTATTATAGTGTTTTGGAAAGCTCTCGAGATAAGCTATAAGAATATGCAATAAAATGTAGGGGGTTCTATTTAAAAAAATAAGATTGACCTTGAAATGACCTTGAAGGACATGGTCAAGGTCAAAGTCAAGGTCATCATCTTACTCCCCGCTTGAAACCATACAACTTTGCTATTGGACATTTTCTTCTAAGTGCATTCTAACTGAAGATATTAGGGGGGTCCGATATTTTTCGATGACCCTGTATAATAGTCGAATGGTCAACATTTTCGAGATGCAGATTTTCGTGAAAAAACAATAAACTGCACATAAGATCTTAAAAATCGAGCAATTATTTCCTACAATTTCAAACCAATTCGATTTGGTAATTTTTACATTACATTCATACAATCGTTAGAGATTACAATTTTGGTCTCATTTTTATCATGTGTTCTTAATTTGTGTAAAACAAAAAGACATCGAACAATTAGAAATAAAAATAATAAACATTATTTTGATCTCTCGATATTTCTGAAATATTAATGCATTTTTTAACATGCAGCGTTTAAGTATTCGCAACAGAATTAAATTTCGGTCAACATTCGACAAATTTACATATTTAATACATATAACCAAGTAGCGAATATCATGAATTTTGACCTCCATATTTGTTAATCAAATTTAATCGATACATCGTACAATTTTCCTATACATTCCTAATAGTGTTCTGGTTGAGCGAGCCATTATCATAGCGGCTGGGTATGTCTATTCTGCAGAATCTCGATAGAAATGTACACGAATTTTAGATAAAAACTCGCTAGACCACTAAGGTATATTTAAAATTACGTAAAGCAATAATTGCAAACTGAAAATATCATTATCAAGTTTATATAATGGAGCAGCTTTGTAAACAATCGCGGCAGCATGTGCAGGCGAATCAGGTGAGGGCAATCCGCCATAATTACTAAAAAAATCCAGGTGGCTTTTTCCACGTGGTCTAACCACATGGTCTCGACCTGGTATTTTTGGGCCATTTGATCAGGTCCGAACCATGTGGGATTCTCACGTTAGTACATAATTTTGACCAGGTGGTCATGACCTGGTGGCAAAATTCTACATTGTCTTGACCTGGTGGGCAAATTTTACATGATCTTGACCGGGTCGAAAAACGTATTGGGCAATGACCCCATAGGTAATGTATAGTCAAGGCTTCGTAAAATCTTTACGTGGACATTACCAACTTAAAAGGTCGTGGTACATGTAATATAGGAACGGAATGATAAATATTGTTGTACTTATTTTGCCACCAGGTCATGACCACCTGGTTAAAACTATGTAGCAACGCGAAAATCCCATGTGGTCTCGACCTGCTCAAATGGGAATGTGTATATGCTTGTCGCACTCGTGTTAAACTATATTATGTGTCTCAATGTCTTACTTCTCGGTATATTTACATCAGAATTCATTGCCATTTTTAGCCCCATATTGTAGAACTGATTTTTAGTTAGATCATAAAAATCTAGGATAATTCTGGACAGATTCTCGTGACCATCTATACCAGGGGCCCTACAAATTTAATTTTATTGCCCAAAAGCCTTTTTTAGGTAGATTGGTGTGATAGCTACTCATGTTTTTTATTAATTACGCCTTTTTTATTTTGAAAGTTGAAAAGCATACCTCTTTCTGATTGCTCCATACCTCATTGTGAGGAAATGAAAGCTAACCAAAGTACAGTTTAAAGTATTAGCATTTTTTTCCAATTGTACGACGATTTTTCAATATTTTTCAATCTTGGAGATTTTTTTCTGATTAATGCTTTGAAAGTGAATTTATCGAATGCAGTTTTCGAGTTTCGTGAGTTTCAAAATGTGTGTAAAATCAAAACCATCTTTGGCACGGTATCTTTACTGAGCATTTATAAAAAAAGAGTCTTTCCTGTTAGGCTTCATTTCAAATTGTAGTGTTAAATTTACTTTATTAAAAAGAAATATGCTATCATTGCAGTTAGTTTAGTTTTATTTTGGGATAAACAATGTTTATAATTTCAAAATAAGAAGACTGCTACAGTGCTAAATTGACTCTAAAAAACGCTGGTATGAAACAGAATCGAAATCGAAAAGTGTTTCTAGTGTTCTAATGTCTTTAGCTTGCTGATGATGTCCCAGAAGACGAAAATGAATTCAGACACCGAGGTTCCGAATTCAGCGTTATAAATATGAATTCATTTTAATTCTTTAATAATGGCACGAATAGAAACGAATTCATTATTACATTTCTAAATTCGAATTCTTAACATCTTCATTTTCGTTTACTGGGTTGACAAAGGTAGTTGAAGAATCAAAGAAGGTTCGATTCGTCGATAATGATGGCAACATACGTTCGTTTTATAAAAATGGAAGTAATTTTTAACAATCGTCAATTGAGTGACCCCAAAACTCCCCGACATAGATTATAGTGGACTTCACAAAAATTTACAAATTTTTGCAACCAATAATCTGGTTTTTCCTCGCGACTACAGGAATAATGATTGATTTGTAAATAATCAAGAAAAGTTAGTACATTTTTATTTCTATTGGCATGAACCTGAAAAAAGTGAACAAAAAAACGAATTAATAAATTAGCAATCAATAGCATTTTTCTATTCTTACAGTAAAAAATTACTATTATTTTGATGATTCTATGCAACAAGGGGTTTTAATTACCATGAAACAGACAAAAATTAATTTGCGTCCGACAATTCTAAGCGGAGAAAAGCGAGTTGTAAAAAATAGAAGGCCCTTGGATAGCATTACATTATATAAATTTTATAGATCTTCTTTTCAGCAGGTTGTTAAAGATGACTTGATTCTGTCAGTTTTCAGTGAAAACTGACTTTTCACTTGTGGCAGTCAACTTTTTCGGTCGCCAGAGAGTACTGTGTATTTACAAGTCGTTATAGATTGCGCATACTGAGATTAAGAATATTTTTTTTCTTTAAATACACTATGAATAGATACAAAAAATTATATACATATACTAACCGACATATTGAAATTTCGGAATTTATAAATGGTTTCTTGACAACTAATAAAAATATTATTTTTTTTAACGAATGTTTGTTCCATGAAACTAATGGTTACATATTTATTTATTCAAACACAATTTGTTAACTGTTAAGAAGCCTTCCTTGGGTAAAAGAAATTCTTTGTCAGTGTGGGTCGATCCGTTTTCAAAGAAAAAATTATCAGACCTCAATCAGATGTAGTTTTACTCCACATCTGATCAACGTTCACTCGTCGTATGGTTTAAATTCAAAGTACATATGGGGGAGACTGCAGTAGCCCGACATACATCAGAAATGCGCGCACGCGTGTGTGTATAGTTGGGGATTACGCCTTGCAGAGGTGACAGCGGTGACAGAAACATCTCGCTCGCTATACGATTATAGACGGTCGGTAGGCTGCAGATTTATTGTCAGAATTTAATATCTGATCATAAAATGAGCGAATTAACGTATTTCCATTCAAAACTGAAATACCGTATCTCATGCGATAATCCTTGTAAAATATTTTCAGTTTGTACCGGTCAGGGTTTTCCACCGTTTTCCATGACCCGTAATGCAAATATGATACTGCAGGGGTTAATTCTACGGAGTACAGTCCAGAGCGACTCACCTTTGGGTGGGTGACGCCATGTGCAAAGTCTTGTGACGTCTTAAATAATTTCCATTTGTGCAGTTTCTCATTCCGACTTTATCCACACAAGAGGCGACTGGCGAATATATATGCTTGAACAGTTATTAAAACGGAAAATTCTTATTTGAATTTTGATATGATATACATAATTGGATTTTACTCACTTTAATATATATTTAAAGTAAGTAATCCCACTGCCTGCACATACACACGAGAGGCAAGGGGATTACTCACTTTGTTCCATCACCCTGAAGAGATCAGTTACCTGCTACGTCCACATCGTTGAACATGGGTGATACGGAGACCGAATTGTAGGGCTTAAATAGAGCTTGAAAAGGAGCCTTTCTTCATTAAAATAACCTAAAAAAGAGCCGAGTTGTTGCAAAACAGTAATTTGTTTCCCTAATCTTTAGTGGCTTTAATTGCCGTCATTAACGTTCTGAGCCTCAGATCCAATTTTGGTACAGGACTTTTCGGTTTGAAATATCATGAGGAATCACCTCCTGAAATATTATTGGGCAGTTCTTGGACATCCCGTATATAAATATATATAAATATATATTGCGCGCGCGAGAGAGAGGACACACGCACATTTGAAAAATCACACTCCGCCAAAAGTGATCGTAGCGCCATCTGTGTCTAGTGTTTTCTATTCGTCTCGAAAAGATCTTTCAAATGAGCTCCCACTCGATCTATTTTACCATTTAAGATTTTCCACCCCCCCCCCCCATCATACCCCACGTGCCCCTTAGGGGGGGGGGGCTACCTTCGAGATTAGAAGCTTTCGATAAAAGTGCAAAAAAGGTTTTTCCGTAAAACTTCGGAATGACTTGGTCTCCCTGTAAAAAAAATGTTTTCGTATCTATTTTTACCTACTAATTACCAATATGACAATAAAACCTGGCGATAGAACAAGCCGAAGCCGCTATGTTATAAAAAAAAAAAGGAAAAAATCTTAGGCGAACTCGTCACCAAGACATTCTATCTTATTAAGTAATACTATCCAAAAGTTTTAGAACTCCGATAAATAATCGATACATAATTTTTTTATGCGTAATACTTTTTATGAAAATGCAAAAACTACAAAATTTGATCCGCCATTTTCGATCCTTCATTTTGAATTATATAAATTTTACTTTAGAATCAAAATGAGCGGCGAAAAGGTCACTATTGATATTCTATTTACTATTTACAAAATACCAAAGAAATTTATTGAGAACTGACTGAGGATTTTCAGAAACAAGGTATTTTTATTTATTTCCGAAAATTCCCCGTCAATTAATGTCTTTTGTATTTTCTAGGAAACCATTTATAGTAATTAGAATCGCCTTTACGGTGCCCGAATTTGAAAAAATTTATGCAGTCACCTTCAATTTAGATTTTTTACTGCAATTTCCTATCTTATCGACGACGACTTCTTTAGAACCACTTTAAACCTTATTCGTCGATAAAAGAAAGTATGTAGGGATTATTTTTAGGAGTTTAAAAATGTGCCAACTTACAGTCCATTCGGCTCGTAACATTTGAGTAATTTTTAATACGTACATTTCAATCTTGAGCTGCAATGAATATTTTATATCAAAAATTTTAGTATAGTTGCCGTTCTAACGCTATTTTGTACTTACGATAGAGAAAATTATTCTTTATTAATCCTAAACGGATGTTCAAAAAGGCCAAATGTTAAAGAGAAGGGGATTTCTCTGTAAGTTACTAGAATACCACAAGTCGCTTTGAATTTACAGTAGTCCCATCCGAAGTTATACAGTCGGTTCTTTCAAAATGGCGGAAGTTTATCCAACGTTATAGCCCCACACTAGTAGCTCGCGTAACGTTTAATACAAAAATGTAACTAACAAATGTACCAAAAGTACCAGAAAATTACATTGCAAAACCATTGAAATTGAATGTTATGAAATATGACTTAAGGGGAGATACCGCCATCTTGCTTGCCCCGACTTTATGACTTAAGGGGAGCACTACAGTGGTCCTCCCCTTATTTCAACTGCGTCCTTTATTTTAACTTTTTTTCGTCCCTTATGTTAACTTCTTCCCCTCATGAGTTCCCCTACCATTCGCCATTTGAAAGTGTTCAAAAGAGTGCGGACTGCTGTTTGCGCTTGCGCATACAGGTGAAGAAGGACCACAATATTTCCTTCCTCTGTTTTTAATCTCTCATACTGCCAGTGGTGGAGATGAAGTGAAGCGGTAAAATAAGGGAAGAAGCAGCCATCTTCCTTGACTCGAAAAGTTAAAATAAGGGGAGGGCCACTGTACTGTACTGCGTACCTACATTCTGGAGGTTAGGGTAGTCCAGGTAGTCCATGGTGCAATAAGAGAACATAGCGAGACCTGCGAGACGCATGTTGGGGAAGGGGAAATACCAATTTAGATCAACGCTGATTGGTTGCTTCTATACATCTCTTATTATACAATAGTCCTTCCCTTATTCTAATTTGTTCCCTTCTCCTGTCTAATATTTCCCTCACGCGTTCTCCTCACCGAACCAACTACTTTCCTTAGAAGCACGTATGACACATAACTGCGAATGCGCTGCGAAAGACAAAGAGAGAGAAAAAGCGAAACAGTAAACGTTTAGTGGGAGTGAGGAGAAAATTAGAATAAGAGAAGGACTACTGTAACATGTTCCCATCCTGCCTCGACCGATCAATTTAGATCAACGCCGACTGGTTGCTTCTGCGCAATCACCAAGTTGCTATACCTTTCTTCTTATACCATGGGTAATCTAGAGCCTAGAGAACTGCTTTGCTGAAAACACCACTTAGACATTTTCACGTAGAATCTTTTTGTTGGAGAATTTCCAGCTCTTAATTTTTTCTATGTACATTATTTCTTCGTCCGACTCTTGGTTTTTTGAGAGAAACAAAAAAATTACAAAAATACATTAGGTGTTTTGTTTTAAATAGGGTCTTGAATTTGCTCTATCACCAAATTTTATTGTCTTCATAATTAGGATTCAAAAATATCTAAAAAAAAACTAATTTCCAATCGTCCTTTTGGAGTGGCTCGAAGTTTTACTTTGTCTCCGAATATGAGGGTTGGGGCGTAGACGAAATAATTCAATGGGTGTAAATGTCCTTCGCTGCGGTCTGGAATTATGCCACGTAAAATAGCGTGATGTTAATATATGTTCCGTAATTTTACGTGAGATACGTAATTTAATACATTAGGTTGTACATTTCACTTTTTACAGCGTAGGACAGTTGTCTTCAATTCTGCTCGCGTGTATGTATATGCGTTTTCTGTAGACATGGTGGACATATACATGTTTACTTCCTGTACGTAAGTAAATACTGCAATGGCTGCAATCTCTGGAACTCGTGTAAATACAACCTGAAAAATCTAGAATTTGAGAAAGAAAGCCAAATGTAAGAAGCATTTTTTTTTTAAATTCGAGATAAAAAAGCGGCTAGGTTTGTTAGATTTTATCCAAAAGAAAAGTGTACATTTTCAAGAACAATTTATCGAAAAAAATGCATTCATACCTCGTCGTTGGGCTGGAATAAAATATCGACGAATATGGAATTCCGCGAGATTTTTGTAACGTCGACTTTTATGTCTCCTTATAGAATTCCAAACTTTCCAATTGTTCGACAAACGAAATTTATTGTTTACGGTGCAAAGGCGAGGGAAAGTTCAGACCTTCGCAGTCTATCGAAAATTCATAAAAATAATACCTTTGCCTATACGAGGGATATGAGGCGATCATAAAAATCGGAACAATAGAACGACAAATAATTGAAATCTACCAGGCGCTCAGAATGCCTCAAGGTGTCTTGCCGACCCCCACTCTTGTTCTACCAGCCAAAAAAAAAAGTTCCACAAAATCGATCGATCGGAAAGACAACGGCCGAGATCGCGAAACAAAGGGCAACGGGATAGAAAAGTACAAAAAGTCGTCCAAAAGACGCGAGAAAAGTGTCGATGATAAGACCGCGTCCACCAATAGTGATACTGCATCCCGCGGACACTCGTGTCCTATTGGCGGATGGCCTTTAATTTCTTCACGAGGCCGAGGGACGAGGAGTGGGGAAAGGCGACCGCCTAATGCCAGAGTCTCGCGTCTACCGTCGTTGAAAGTGCATCAAGAAAACCTCAAAAGGTTCCGAAGCGTCATCAGCGAGTGTCATCGTCAAATCCGTGCTCCAGGCATTTTCCTGCAAAAGGTGAGCAAAAGCTTCAAATTCCTTTGTGGACAGTGCGCGATGTCTTCGTGTCAGGTCGCCGACGATCATCTACGTGGAAAATTGCTCGGAAAAACTTCGGAAAGTTGTCTGCAGCTCGCGTCGCATCGGCAGCCATTTTGTAGTTGACGTTTGCGAGGGAACCCGGGACAACCTCTCGACGGCACGTGACGGAAACTTCCAAATTCGGTTTTTTATATTTCCGGTCGATTAAACGCGAGATATTTTTCCGACGTGGCTTCAAATTTTCTTTCGTCACGAAAGCACAATACGCGTTTCCTCTCTTTTTTTTTTTTAGATTGATGTTGCGCAAGCGCGCTCTCTGCTTGTCTCTCCTCATCCTGCAGGATCGTCCTCGACTTTTTTGAGAGAAATTATTGTCTTCGGTGTTTACTCGAAATATAATACAAAAAGGTACAAAATCGCCCGTTGGTCGATTTCTGACGAAATGTTATTTCGAGGAAATGGCATCAAAATTTCGAGGGCATATTTTGGAAATTGCGTCGTTCGCTTAGGAACGTAATTCTCGAAGGTTCGCGTTTGGGGGGGCGAGGGAAAGCGTACGATTTCCTCAGGTTTCGATGGGATTAACAGCAAACGTCCGCGGGCGTCGTTCGAGAGTTGGCCCTCTATTATAACGCGGACGCTTATATTTCGGGGGACTTCGTGAAGCGCGCTGAACTTTATGTAAACAACCCAACGTTTTGCCCTTTTAAAGGATACTACATTTACCATAGGATGTCAAAGTGATCAAAGATAACAAACAAATCGTTTCGCACATCGCATTTTAATAAAATTTTAATTTTATTTATTTAAAAAAATAAAAATTTAAGAAGGCCCCTCGACAGTTCTATATTATAGTTTTTTAAGGGACTTTAATGAATGAGGTCAATGTGTTTTCCTTCCTTTTTTTATTACGATTTTTAATTTTAAAAACGTAAAAAATAGTTTATATGAAAATTTATATTTAACTAAATTTGTCTTACTTGATTCGTTAGTAATTTTAAATTATTAAAATGATTTTGTTGATGCATTATTGAAAATTTCTTTATCGTTTGGTCGTTGGACAAAAAAGAATTTAATTTACATTTTGGCCACAATGTTGGCACTCTTTAAAAATTGATTGTAGATGCATTGAAATAAATTTTGAATATCTTGGTAACTGTGGGATATATCAATAAAATCGTTGTATAAATGCAGTACACCACATTCTGTATAGGAATAACGAAACTGCTACGAAGTGTGGTGTAGTGCATTTATACGATGGACCCGTAACGAAATTAATACTATACCAAAAATACATGGAATACCGAGAAGATAACGAAATATTTCGTTACGTTATGCTATGTTGACAATGTATAAGCATTATAACGTTACGGGTCCCTGATTTATACGACAATGTCGTTGATGTATCCCAACGTCACCAGAATATTCAAAATTTATTTCGATGCATCTACAATAAATTTCTTAAGAGGGCCGAAACGTAAATTAAATTCTTCTTTTTTGTCCAACGATTGTACCACCAAAATTCGATTAAAATAATTTTAAATGATAATTAGAAAAATATTTTTCAAATGTTCGTTGCATTTAACGTGATTGGATACTGCTGTTTTTTTGACGTTTACATAAGGAACTAAAGGGTTGTTTTCACAATTACATATAAGTATTTTGTATTATTTATAATATTTTTGGAAAATTTGTAGTTTGAGACCTGCGAGATTAATAAATTTGAAAATGCAAGTTAATATTTCATGAAAAATTTTACTAAATTCGTCTCATAGATATTTTCTAAGATTGTTCAATGTTTCTGTTCTCTAAAAGTCACCTTCAGGTCTAATCATAAAATTATTTAGTAGATTCTATCCTATAAGACCTGATAAGAATTTCTATAGAACCAAAGTATTGTTGCAGTACCTTTGGAAATATTTGCAAGACATCAGGCGAAAAAATATACATTTTTAAACTTGTCAAACATTATAATAATAATAATAATACAAAAAATTATAAGTAAAACAAATCTCATACATGGAAAGAAATTTGAAGCAGTTTTTGCTTCATACATCAAGCAATTGTATACTCCACGGGTTCCGACAAACGTAAAATAGTCATTAAAACTCTAAATCGTTAAGAAAGAAAAATTTATGAATAAGAACGCTTTATTACATCTTTGAGATTATTTATTCATAATTTCTATACAATTTAGTTATTACTAATTATTTGTAATGATCTGCAAATGTTGCTAAAAGTGACAAAACTGATTAAAACTCTAACACATTTTTTCATGTTTTTTGGGTAATTTCGAACAAAAAAGGTCTTTAGTTACTTTCAGGTAGGACAACTTTTCGAGATAAAAATTCCCAAACTTTAAAAAAAGTTGATTTTTGCCATTTTTAAAAAAGTCTAAGTTAATATTCTTCTTTTCCGTTGTTTCTTAAATGAAAAAGTATTTGTTTCTTGATTTTCTTAATCAGACCGGAATATGGAGAGGTTGTTATTTAGAAAAGAATAAAAAACAAAAATTATTTTCTTTAGAATGAATAACGTTTCGACTGTCCGTTTGCTGTTCTCTTCAAGATTTTTGTATTCTAAAAAATATACAGAAAAGTTTGTTTTTACAAAATGTCAGTCCGAACAGTTAACAATTAATTTAAAAGTTAATAAATTAATTTAACAATAAAACTTAGAACATTCTCATATTGAATTTTATTGGAAGTTACTTTTCAAAATTGTCCAAACTTTTTTCTTGTTTATTTCATTTTTATTATAAAATTATTTTATCTTTATTGTATATGGTATTGAGAGATTTTTTTGTGTGTATATATAATACTTCTTACCTTATTAAAATGTGTAGTTAAATATGACCCATTCTGTGATGATTTAAAAAAAAAAGTTGATTTTTGCTATTTTTGACACCCTAGCACATTAAATACTAATGAATTTTTTTGTAATCCACCTAGACTAGATTTGTTTATAACAATTTATTTATAACAAATCAATTGGTTGTTAAATATAATGTAATGATTAAAACTTGGAATCGTTAAGAAAGGAAAATTCATGAACAAGTACACTTTTATTACATCTTTGAGATTATTTTTTCATAATTTCTTAACAATTTAGTTATTATTAATTTGTAATGATCTGCAAACGCTGCTAAAAGTGAAAAAATTGGAACTTTTTTCATTCTACGGCTTCTGTATAAAAAATAGTGCAAGATACACAGAATTTTGAAGATATACAGAACCATTTTTTGTAGAGCGTAAAATTTCCTACAAAAAAGTCAGTAAGGGCCCTACTCCAAAGTTAATGGGATATCCACGAGGAACGATGGAATATGCATTTACAGAAGTTATAAAATATTCCTAATTGTATGACAAAATTCCAGCTTTATTTGTGGGTAATCTATTAACATTAGACCAGGACATTCGTTTACTTTTTTGTAGGAAATTTTGCGCTCGTACAAAAAAGGTTTGGTATATTTTTAGTGTATAAATAAATCATTTTCCATTCGTAATTTCATAAATGAAAATATTAGAATAAATGTTTCTTAGTAACAAATTAGCAAATTAAATACTAATAAATTTTAAAAAAGATCGAATTTGGCCTACATTTTAATATGAGTTTGTGTTTGTGAAGTAACCATCACCAATTTTAATAAATACAACTCAACTTTCTGTTGCGGTCGATAATAATTAATAAATTAACCTAAACTATTTATCATCAATCGAAAAGTAAGAAACAATATGCATTAAAAAATACATATTTTCAGTGTATCTTGAATTTTTTTCGATACGCACAGTTTTTTTTTCACTTTTAGCAACGTTTGCAAATCATTGCAAATAATTAATAATAACTAAATTGTCCAGAAATTATGATTAATAATCTGAAGGATGTAATAAAAGTGTATTTGTTCATAAATTTTCCTTTTTTAACGATTTCAAGTTTTTATTCGCTCTTTTACATTTGTTGGAACCCGTACAGCGAACAATTGCTTGATGTGTGAAGCAAAAACTGCTTGAAATTTCTTTCCGTGTATAATACCTCACAAGAATTTATGGACAGCCAAAGTGTCATTGAAATACCTTTGGAATAATTGCAAGACAGGACAAAAAGAATTTTCTAAAATTATTTATGTAATATTAACCTATATTTTTAAACTTATTGTCAAACCTACGTAATAACAGACCTCATAGACCGAAAACTGCAAATTTTTCAAAGAAATTATAAGTAATACAATATGTTCTTATTTTCATTTAATTCTGAAAATATTTTAATAATCATGTAAATGTATGTCAACGAAAAAAATTCTACAATGTGAAAAATTTCCATGCAATTTTACAGTGAAATGGTGGAAATTAAAATACCAGTGAAAATTATGGTAAATTTATAGCGTTGCGTTAAATTTCTACATTATTGATGTGATTTTACATGTGAATGTAAATAAGACGTCAATGCGCTTGTAATATTACAAAGACGATGTAAAATTTAATTTTTTTAATTACACAATCGATGTCAAATTATCACGATTATTACTGATATTTTTATTTCTACCTCTGAGGTTGTAAATTTACATTTCCATTGTGAATTTTACGTGTTTATGGTAATTTTCTTCTATTTTCGGGACATTTTTTACTTGAAAATTGTAATTTTACTATAAAACTTGAACACAACTGTAAAAACTTGGAAATGTAATTTTACTATGACGCTGAAACTAGCAGGAAATTCAGATACAGCACACCTATAGAAATCCGTAGCAGGAAATTCGATGGCTAGACTCCTAGCAGCGATTTTTCTCCATAAAAGTGTCTATGCACTAAACGATCATTAGTTTACTCATTATTCCAATAGCCAAAAAAAGAATATAGGAAATCTCATATTTTTAAAAAATATTTTTGAACAAATTTTCATAAAATCATTATTACAAAAATGGTGAAATAATCTAAATAAAAGTGACTTTGACCTCGATATTCGGTATTCTGTCAATTTTATTTCATTGTCTACAATATATTAAAGCAATGCCATGTGGTTTCCACCCGGAGCCAAAGTTAGAAATATTTTTTTGAGCATTTTTAAACGAATTTTCATAAAATCATTTTTACAAAAATGGTCAAATATTTAGATTATTTCACCATTTTTGTAATAATGATTTTATGAAAATTTGTTTAAAGATGCTCAAAAAAATATTTCTAACTTTGGCTCCGGGTGGGGACCACCTGGCATTGCTTTAATATATTGTAGACAATGAAATAAAATTGACGGAATACCGAATGTCGAGGTCAAAGTCACTTTTATTTAGATTATTTCACCATTTTTGTAATAATGATTTTATGAAAATTTGTTCAAAAATATTTTTTAAAAATATGAGATTTCCTATATTCTTTTTTTGGCTATTGGAATAATGAGTAAACTAATGATCGTTTAGTGCATAGACACTTTTATGGAGAAAAATCGCTGCTAGGAGTCTAGCCATCGAATTTCCTGCTACGGATTTCTATAGGTGTGCTGTATCTGAATTTCCTGCTAGTTTCAGCGTCATAATTTTACTTTTACTTTTTACAGCGTTGTAAATCACATTACACATAACAATATTTGAAAAATTTTTACATAAAGCACTCATTATTTTTAAGAATTTAAATTTAACTTTATTTTATTTGAGTTAATTTAGTTAAATATATTTAACAATATTTGTTTAATAAATAAAAGAATACGCTGATCCGATGACAAGTTTTTATACTACACATGTAAATTATTATTAGTATTTTATTAGATTCCATGTAGAAAAATCAAAATTAATTTAGTAATAGTTCAAATAAAATTTGACTTATATTGGCCCTTTATTAAACAATTAAGTTTTTTAAATTTGTTGTAAAATAAATTAATAAGTGATTAATTTTGTTTGCAGAATTAAATAATGGCTCGTACTAAGCAGACAGCTCGTAAGTCGACGGGAGGAAAAGCTCCAAGGAAGCAGCTGGCTACCAAAGCTGCCCGAAAGAGTGCGCCATCAACCGGAGGAGTCAAGAAGCCACATCGTTACAGGTAATTCAGGCAACATTTATGAAGGAAATAATTTACATGTCAGGACGAATATAAAAATGAAATTTCTTTCCAGGCCTGGTACTGTAGCCCTCCGAGAAATCAGAAGATACCAGAAATCGACGGAATTGCTCATCAGGAAATTGCCGTTCCAGCGTCTTGTAAGAGAAATCGCGCAAGATTTCAAGACAGATTTACGTTTTCAAAGCGCGGCCATCGGAGCCCTCCAGGAAGCGTCCGAAGCGTACCTCGTCGGTCTCTTTGAAGACACGAACTTATGCGCCATCCACGCCAAGAGAGTCACCATCATGCCGAAGGACATCCAGTTAGCTCGGCGAATCCGAGGAGAACGCGCTTAAGCAGTGTCTCGAACATTAAATAACATTCATGACTATTCTATTATTACTACTATATTATTATCGATAGCTCTTACCCTATTAGTGTTTGTAATGACGGATGGCAGCTCATTCATTCCGCAATAAAAATAATTAAAGGTGCCTATCAAGGAGTCGGGATGTAATGTTCGTTGAGCACTCAATGTTTAAACGGTCCTGTAAGATACATGAATATTCCAGAATTTTGTATGTTTTCAAAGTGAATGAACTTGCGTGAATGCACTCTGATAACGTAGATAAACAAACAAATCTGTAGTATTTACTCTGATCTTGACATTACTGTTAAAACATCGAGTTGGTCAAACGGTACATCACCTCCCGTACTTCTTGGGTAGGCGCAGAAATTGACCTTACGACAGTTTGACTTGAAATCATTTATTTATCACTGTTTTGCATTTTATTCGTATGATGCATCACCAAAAAGCCCGTCATTTTTCCTATTTCACCTAATGTAAATTTATGTCCTGAAATTCACATTGTTGAATAAAATGTCAGAAATATTTTCCTATTATCGTGTGCAAAGTGAAAGTTTTCCACACTGCAGTAGGACCTCTCTTATTCTAATCGTCTTCTCCCACTATCACACGAAAAGTCAACGAAAAATGTTGTCCACGAATCACAAGCTCGCAAGTAAAGTAAATCGGGGTAAGGGGAAAATTAGAATAAGAAAGGTCGGCGCCATCTTGAAAAACTTTACTAATTAGAATAAGAGAGGTCCTACTGTGTCTGCTTTCACCGCCATCTCCCCTCCACGACGCGAGGAAGGGGATTGGTCTCGGGCGCAGTAAGCTGACCAATCCCGCCCGAGATGTATACACGTGCCGTTGTATACTGCACGTGTTGCCAGTGCTCTCAGATGGTGTCTATTTCACGCGCAACCTCCCGTGCGCATCTGCCTTCGGCACGCTTCGGCCGGCTGAGCTGAACGGCGGGGAGGAATATAGCAGAGGCGCACGAAAAATTTAAACAAATGACGACCGACGGAAGAACATGTGCATTCTTTCAACTTTTCACCGTATCACCTTCGGTGGTTCCGTGGTACATGCGCTTGCCTTTCGCACTGGTGTTCGAGAGTTCAAGCCTAGCAAATTTCAATTTTTTTTTTTTTTTTTAATAGTAGTTTTATATATTCTGTCTATAGGTATAAGATTATTACTATTCAGTATTAATTATTTTAACAATATTAATTAGTCGAGTACATTTCTTATGATATATCTCAAAGCGATATATGTAATTTTACGATAATGTTATTTATGTTATTAAATTCTTTTACTATCATCTGTATATTCAAAAGAAAATATATAAGAATAACAAGTTTCTCGTATTGTTGAATACTACATATTATATTTAATTTAATGCCATGAAAATATAAATAATCCGAATTAAATCTTGCATTAAAAAATATGTGTTTGTTGTAATTTAAAAAACGGTTGATTTACTAATGGCTTTGTCACCCCATTTACTTTAATTTAAGCATACTAATGATTTTCAAATTATAAAAATTGCATACAGATGGAGAAATACACACTGACACAAAAAAGTAAAAGTATAAACATATGAGAAAATCCCATAAAATTTTAAATTTGTGTGTCACTGGTATTTTCTCCATGTGTGTATTTTTATACTTTTAAAGGCATTATTATAAAACCATTAAATGTACTATAAATATCATGCGTCATTTATTACTAATTTCCACCTCCGAAAGTAAAGAATGCATAACAAAAACGCGAAAAAATTCAGTGTCACGGAACTAGTTTACACTGCGAAGGTATATATACCCTCTTGAGAACAATCACCTGATTTTGAAATTTATTTTTAAATTTTAACTCTAAATTTGAAAAGATCGATGCAATTGCATATTTATTTTTTATATTTAGAAACTTGAATTTTTTTCATTTATTTAATTCAAGTGATTTTTAAAAATTACGCTCTCCCGCCAACAACTTCGTGCCGTAATCACTCGACCACCTCCTTATTGTAAAAGATGATGCGAAACTAACAAATAGTTTGAACGAGGAGCCTTTATGAATTGTGTAGATAAAAATAATCTGCTAAATTTATTACCATATTTTATATTTTTGTAATAATTTGCTTATCGACTTTGAAAAGAACGAATGGCATGTAGATAGTAGATATTTTTGTTGGTAAAATAAATATTGTAATTATTTTTCTAAATTATTTGATCTCTATATTGATTCGAGAATTTTCAAAATTTTCAATTTCTAAAATTATGCAATTTTTTAATTGTGTATGTCAGCTGAATCATCGCCACATCATGGCAAAATTTCATCAGATTTCATGTATCTCTATACCAGTTTACGAGATATTGCGTAAATTTGAAAATAAGTGTCAGTTAGGTGTCCAATAAGTGTACAAATACATTTCATTTAAGTGTACAATACTTTTTGGACTCTTTGTGTATTGAACGTTTAAATAAAGTGTACCATTTCCGGCAGAGCACTGCTAAATGTAATTGGAAATTGGTTTGAAATAAACATTTCACATTCCAAATTTTGAATCAAAAGTCATTTGTGGCTTTTATTTTCGAAAATAACTTTTTGTAATTGAAATGAATAATTACGAAATGAACATAATTTTAATATTTTTCCGGTGCAAAGCGGAAGTTATTTTTTTTTATAGATTCATTTGAATTAAAATGAAGAATCATTAAGACATCGTATTCAAATGAATTCACCAGACTTTAATTGTTGTATTGATTTATTTTTAAATTCATTTGGATTAAAGCAGGCATTATTTTGCTAAGTCATGTATTGAAATGGATTCATTAATTCCAGATATTAACTGTTATTATTTATGGATTCGATTGTATTAAAAAATTATCATTTCAATCGTCATTTGTATTCAGATGGATTCACGAATTTGGCCTTTTTTCGATTATTTATAGTAGTTTCGGCAACGATATTATTTATGTATTCCTTGGATTCATTTGGATTCATATCCAAATTATAAGGTGGAATTGTTGTTTGATTAAATTCTCACGGCTGCCTTGGAAGATGTAAAATATGCTTTGCAAAATTTATCGGAGCACTGGGAAAGTTTAGCCACATTCTGTTGGCTTAAACTTCTAACACGGGTGTTTACTAATTCTTAACGTTTTCAATTGCATAATTCTCATAATTAGTTTTCATAATTTTATAAAAAAACCTACATTTTGAATGTATTCAAACTATGCGCATTTTACCTTATGTAGTCGATAAGGTAGGAATTGATGCAAAAAAAATGTAAATTAAAAATGAATCGCTTTTTTAAAATTCAGGTGAGCAAACGCACTTGGTAATTAAAAAGTTGATTTTTACATTTTTCATAAAATTCTCGGTCAGTTCTCAACGAATTTATTTTATATTTGGCAGGGTATTACATGAAGTAATTACCAATTGAGCTCGATCACCCGAATTTTGAAAAAGTAATTATCAATCGTTTTTTAATTGACATTTTTTATCGTTAAATCCTATATTATAGACTGAACAGTACGGCATGCTCTTAAGAGGCCCTGTCCGATAACGTTAGTTCCCAACCTAAAATATTCATATTAAACAAAAAGTAAACATAAAATCTGATAATTTATATAAATAATTCCCTATTATTTCATCTGTATTTATTTTATACATTTTTTTGAATACGAACCTTCGTATTGATGGCTTTCGGTAATTAAATTACTTTCTTACCTCGCACTCAAATTTTCAATTTCAAACACCGCAACTCGTATAATATATTCAAACTTAGCTGCATTTCGTATCACATTTTTACACTTTCAACTAAGATGTGGGAAAAGTGGTTTTCATTATGGCTACAGTCGATCTTTCCACTTAAAAAAAAAGAAGTGCACCAATCCCTGGTTACTAATCACTGATATTAATGATCAGAATTTAATTCACAATAAAATTGTCTTAACCAGGGATGAATTCGGTACCTCAATGGTGGTGAGGAAATCCGAATATGTGAATGTGAATTAGTAATAAATGACGCGTGATATTTATATACGGATATATTTATTGTATATTTAATGATTTCATAATAATCCCTTTAAAAGTATAAAAATACACAGTACACAGTGACACACAAATTTAAAAGTTTATGGGATATTCTCATATGTATATACTTTTAAATTTTCGTGTCAATGTGCATTTCTCCATCTGTATGCAATTTTTATAATTTGAAAATCATTAGTATGCTTAAATTAAAGTAAAATGGGATGACAAAGCCATTTGGATTTTATATTAATATTATTGAGACACTTTAACAGAATTGTAGAATGTCAAATCCACTAAGTAATTGGCATTCTATTGATCCTATTTTGAATTAAATATACAGACAAATTAAAGACCATGTATTAATTGCAATATCTTTCAAAAAGTACTAACAAAATTGAATGCGATTTGATCAAGAATTTATAACTGATTGAACTCTTGAATTCGTATAAATTACATAGAATTTTAATAATAAATCTCAAATTGTAATAAATATCCTTCTAAAAATTCTTTGCTTACGTCTCATATGGAAAATCTGCAATGAAATATTAAGGATATAGGTATACAAAGGTTATAACTATAAGGTGGAAAAAAAATATGTAAATTAAAAATGAATCGCTTTTTTAAAATTCAGGTGAGGCAAACGCACTTGGTAATTAAAAAGATGATTTTTACATTTTTCATAAAATTCTCGGTCAGTTCTCAACGAATTTATTTTATATTTGGTAGGGTATTACATGAAGTAATTACCAATTGAGCTCGATCACCCGAATTTTGAAAAAGTAATTATCAATCGTTTTTAATTGACATTTTTTATCGTTTAAATCCTACATTATAGACTGGACAGTACGGCATGCCCTTAAGGAGCTCTGTCGATAACGTCAGTTCCTAACCTAAAATATTCACATTAAACAAAAAGTAAATATAAAGTCAAGTCCAAATACATTTTAGGCATTTTTATGCATTTTTTACGAACGTACGTCAAATTTCAGAAAAATTGGTTAAAAACGAGCGGGAGTACACAAGAAATTTTTGTACTACTCATACAGTCCACTTTGTTATCTACAACATTTATTCTTGCTAGTTTTCTTTCGTTATTGTATTAATTTTAATACATTTTTTAATGTAAAATAATGTATTTTTTTCTGAAAAATATGCTTTTATTGAATATACGCCGTCAGAGAAAACGAATTTGATTAAAATAACGAGTCGGTTTATAGCAGCGCCTTTCCCAGCAATCGAAATTGTATTGAAATGTAATGACTTGGATTAATTTTTCGCTTTGAATACGCTATTTGAAATTTTCGAATACATTTGAATCCAAAAATACTTCACTATTATTTTAATACAAAAATATGAATCCAAATGAATCCAAGGAATACATAAATAATATCGTTGCCGAAACTACTATAAATAATCGAAAAAGGTCAAATTCGTGAATCCATCTGAATACAAATGACGATTGAAATGATAATTTTTTAATACAATCGAATCCATAAATAATAAACAGTTAATTACTGGAATTAATGAATCCATTTCAATACATGACTTAGCAAAATAATGCCTGCTTTAAGCCAAAAGAATTTAAAATAAATCAATACAACAATTAAAGTCTGGTGAATTCATTTGAATACGATGTCTTTAATGATTTCTTCATTTTATATTCAAATGAATCTATAAAGAAAAAATATAACTAATATTAAAATTATGTTCATTTCGTAATTATTCATTTCAATTACAAAAAGTTATTTTTCGGAAAATAAAAGGACGACAAATGACGTTTGATTCAAAATTTGGAATGTGAAATGTTTATTTTCAAACCATATTTCCAATTACATTAGGCAGCTGCTCTGTCGGAAATGGTAACACTTTATTTAAGCGTTCAATACCACAAGAGTCCATAAAAAGTGAGTTGTAACACTTAAAATGAAATGTATTTGTACACTTAAATGAAAATGTATTATGTACAAACTTATCTGGACACCAAACTCGACACTTATTTTCAAAAAAATTACGCAATATCTCGTAAACGGTATTGAGATACCGTGAAATCTGATGAAATTTATGGTAATTGTAATTGGCATCTATTGATCCTATTTTGAATGAAAATATACCAGACAAATTAAAGGACCATGTATTAATTGTATAATATCTTTCAAAAAAGTACTAAACAAAATTGAAATGCGATTTGGATCAAGAATTTTATAACTGATTGAACTCTTGAAATCGTATAAATTACATAGAATTAATTAATAATAAATCTCATATTTGTAATAAATATCCTTCTAAAAATTCTTTGCTTACGTCTCAATCTGGAAAATCTGCAATTAATAAATTATTTCTCGAACCAGAGTTCACTTTTCTGTAATTATTTTTTCTCAGAATTTTACATAATGCCGGTAGATATTAAATTATCAACAATTTTTCTATTTTATTTCATTATCGGCCAGAGAATGCATTTAAACTATGGTATTTAGTTATTGTATAAATCCAAATGACAGATAAAGTAATATCATTCATTAGTAAAATCAACCGTTTTTTAAATTAACAACAAACACATATTTTTTAATGCCAAGATTTAATTCGATTTATTTATATTTCAGTGGACATTAAATTAAATATAACTATGTATGTAATTCAACAATACGAGAAACTTGTTATTCTTTAATAATTTCTTTGGTGAATATACAGATGATAGTAAAAGAATTTTAATAACATAAATAACATTATCGTTTAAAGAATTTACATATATCGCTTTGAAATATAATCATTAAGAAATGTACTCGACTAATTAATATTGTTAAAATAATTAATACTGAATAGTAATTAATCTTATACCTATAGCACAGAATATATAAAACTACTATTAATAAAAAAAAAAATAAAATTGAAATTTTGCTAGGTCTTGAACTCCCTCGACCACCATGGCGAAAGGCAAGCGCATGTACCACGGAACCAACCGAAGGTGATACGGTAGAAAAGTTGAAAGAATGATCCACATGTACTTCCGTCGGTCTGTCAATTTTGTTAACAATTTTTTTCGTGCGCCTCTGCTATATTCCTCCCCGCCGTTCAGCCTCAGCCGGCCGAAGCGTGCCTGAAGGCAGATGCGCACGGGAGGGTTGGCGCGTGAAATAGACACCATCTCCCCACCCCCCCCCCCCCCCACCCCCCCCCCCCCCCACCCCCCCCCCCCCCCACCCCCCCCCCCCCCCACCCCCCCCCCCCCCCACCCCCCCCCCCCCCCACCCCCCCCCCCCCCCACCCCCCCCCCCCCCCACCCCCCCCCCCCCCCACCCCCCCCCCCCCCCACCCCCCCCCCCCCCCACCCCCCCCCCCCCCCACCCCCCCCCCCCCCCACCCCCCCCCCCCCCCACCCCCCCCCCCCCCCACCCCCCCCCCCCCCCACCCCCCCCCCCCCCCACCCCCCCCCCCCCCCACCCCCCCCCCCCCCCACCCCCCCCCCCCCCCACCCCCCCCCCCCCCCACCCCCCCCCCCCCCCACCCCCCCCCCCCCCCACCCCCCCCCCCCCCCACCCCCCCCCCCCCCCACCCCCCCCCCCCCCCACCCCCCCCCCCCCCCACCCCCCCCCCCCCCCACCCCCCCCCCCCCCCACCCCCCCCCCCCCCCACCCCCCCCCCCCCCATGAAAGTGTTCAAAAGAGTGCGGACTGCTGTTTGCGCTTGCGCATACAGGTGAAGAAGGACCACAATATTTCCTTCCTCTGTTTTTAATCTCTCATACTGCCAGTGGTGGAGATGAAGTGAAGCGGTAAAATAAGGGAAGAAGCAGCCATCTTCCTTGACTCGAAAAGTTAAAATAAGGGGAGGGCCACTGTACTGTACTGCGTACCTACATTCTGGAGGTTAGGGTAGTCCAGGTAGTCCATGGTGCAATAAGAGAACATAGCGAGACCTGCGAGACGCATGTTGGGGAAGGGAAATACCAATTTAGATCAACGCTGATTGGTTGCTTCTATACATCTCTTATTATACAATAGTCCTTCCCTTATTCTAATTTGTTCCCTTCTCCTGTCTAATATTTCCCTCACGCGTTCTCCCCACCGAACCAACTACTTTCCTTAGAAGCACGTATGACACATAACTGCGAATGCGCTGCGAAAGACAAAGAGAGAGAAAAAGCGAAACAGTAAACGTTTAGTGGGAGAGAGGAGAAAATTAGAATAAGAGGACTACTGTAACATGTTCCCATCCTGCCTCGACCGATCAATTTAGATCAACGCCGACTGGTTGCTTCTGCGCAATCACCAAGTTGCTATACCTTTCTTCTTATACCATGGGTAATCTAGAGCCTAGAGAACTGCTTTGCTGAAAACACCACTTAGACATTTTCACGTAGAATCTTTTTGTTGGAGAATTTCCAGCTCTTAATTTTTTCTATGTACATTATTTCTTCGTCCGACTCTTGGTTTTTTGAGAGAAACAAAAAAATTACAAAAATACATTAGGTGTTTTGTTTTAAATAGGGTCTTGAATTTGCTCTATCACCAAATTTTATTGTCTTCATAATTAGGATTCAAAAATATCTAAAAAAAAACTAATTTCCAATCGTCCTTTTGGAGTGGCTCGAAGTTTTACTTTGTCTCCGAATATGAGGGTTGGGGCGTAGACGAAATAATTCAATGGGTGTAAATGTCCTTCGCTGCGGTCTGGAATTATGCCACGTAAAATAGCGTGATGTTAATATATGTTCCGTAATTTTACGTGAGATACGTAATTTAATACATTAGGTTGTACATTTCACTTTTTACAGCGTAGGACAGTTGTCTTCAATTCTGCTCGCGTGTATGTATATGCGTTTTCTGTAGACATGGTGGACATATACATGTTTACTTCCTGTACGTAAGTAAATACTGCAATGGCTGCAATCTCTGGAACTCGTGTAAATACAACCTGAAAAATCTAGAATTTGAGAAAGAAAGCCAAATGTAAGAAGCATTTTTTTTTAAATTCGAGATAAAAAAGCGGCTAGGTTTGTTAGATTTTATCCAAAAGAAAAGTGTACATTTTCAAGAACAATTTATCGAAAAAAATGCATTCATACCTCGTCGTTGGGCTGGAATAAAATATCGACGAATATGGAATTCCGCGAGATTTTTGTAACGTCGACTTTTATGTCTCCTTATAGAATTCCAAACTTTCCAATTGTTCGACAAACGAAATTTATTGTTTACGGTGCAAAGGCGAGGGAAAGTTCAGACCTTCGCAGTCTATCGAAAATTCATAAAAATAATACCTTTGCCTATACGAGGGATATGAGGCGATCATAAAAATCGGAACAATAGAACGACAAATAATTGAAATCTACCAGGCGCTCAGAATGCCTCAAGGTGTCTTGCCGACCCCCACTCTTGTTCTACCAGCCAAAAAAAAAAGTTCCACAAAATCGATCGATCGGAAAGACAACGGCCGAGATCGCGAAACAAAGGGCAACGGGATAGAAAAGTACAAAAAGTCGTCCAAAAGACGCGAGAAAAGTGTCGATGATAAGACCGCGTCCACCAATGGTGATACTGCATCCCGCGGACACTCGTGTCCTATTGGCGGATGGCCTTTAATTTCTTCACGAGGCCGAGGGACGAGGAGTGGGGAAAGGCGACCGCCTAATGCCAGAGTCTCGCGTCTACCGTCGTTGAAAGTGCATCAAGAAAACCTCAAAAGGTTCCGAAGCGTCATCAGCGAGTGTCATCGTCAAATCCGTGCTCCAGGCATTTTCCTGCAAAAGGTGAGCAAAAGCTTCGAATTCCTTTGTGGACAGTGCGCGATGTCTTCGTGTCAGGTCGCCGACGATCATCTACGTGGAAAATTGCTCGGAAAAACTTCGGAAAGTTGTCTGCAGCTCGCGTCGCATCGGCAGCCATTTTGTAGTTGACGTTTGCGAGGGAACCCGGGACAACCTCTCGACGGCACGTGACGGAAACTTCCAAATTCGGTTTTTTATATTTCCGGTCGATTAAACGCGAGATATTTTTCCGACGTGGCTTCAAATTTTCTTTCGTCACGAAAGCACAATACGCGTTTCCTCTCTTTTTTTTTTTTAGATTGATGTTGCGCAAGCGCGCTCTCTGCTTGTCTCTCCTCATCCTGCAGGATCGTCCTCGACTTTTTTGAGAGAAATTATTGTCTTCGGTGTTTACTCGAAATATAATACAAAAAGGTACAAAATCGCCCGTTGGTCGATTTCTGACGAAATGTTATTTCGAGGAAATGGCATCAAAATTTCGAGGGCATATTTTGGAAATTGCGTCGTTCGCTTAGGAACGTAATTCTCGAAGGTTCGCGTTTGGGGGGGCGAGGGAAAGCGTACGATTTCCTCAGGTTTCGATGGGATTAACAGCAAACGTCCGCGGGCGTCGTTCGAGAGTTGGCCCTCTATTATAACGCGGACGCTTATATTTCGGGGGACTTCGTGAAGCGCGCTGAACTTTATGTAAACAACCCAACGTTTTGCCCTTTTAAAGGATACTACATTTACCATAGGATGTCAAAGTGATCAAAGATAACAAACAACTCGTTTCGCACATCGCATTTTAATAAAATTTTAATTTTATTTATTTAAAAAAATAAAAATTTAAGAAGGCCCCTCGACAGTTCTATATTATAGTTTTTTAAGGGACTTTAATGAATGAGGTCAATGTGTTTTCCTTTCTTTTTTTATTACGATTTTTAATTTTAAAAACGTAAAAAATAGTTTATATGAAAATTTATATTTAACTAAATTTGTCTTACTTGATTCGTTAGTAATTTTAAATTATTAAAATGACTTTGTTGATGCATTATTGAAAATTTCTTTATCGTTTGGTCGTTGGACAAAAAAGAATTTAATTTACATTTTGGCCACAATGTTGGTACTCTTTAAAAATTGATTGTAGATGCATTGAAATAAATTTTGAATATCTTGGTAACGGTGGGATATATCAATAAAATCGTTGTATAAATGCAGTATACCACATTCTGTATAGGAATAACGAAACTGCTACGAAGTGTGGTGTAGTGCATTTATACGATGGACCCGTAACGAAATTAATACTATACCAAAAATACATGGAATACCGAGAAGATAACGAAATATTTCGTTACGTTATGCTATGTTGACAATGTATAAGCATTATAACGTTACGGGTCCCTGATTTATACGACAATGTCGTTGATGTATCCCAACGTCACCAGAATATTCAAAATTTATTTCGATGCATCTACAATAAATTTCTGAAGAGGGCCGAAACGTAAATTAAATTCTTCTTTTTTGTCCAACGATTGTACCATCAAAATTCGATTAAAATAATTTTAAATGATAATTAGAAAAATATTTTTCAAATGTTCGTTGCATTTAACGTGATTGGATACTGCTGTTTTTTTGACGTTTACATAAGGAACTAAAGGGTTGTTTTCACAATTACATATAAGTATTTTGTATTATTTATAATATTTTTGGAAAATTTGTAGTTTGAGACCTGCGAGATTAATAAATTTGAAAATGCAAGTTAATATTTCATGAAAAATTTTACTAAATTCGTCTCATAGATATTTTCTAAGATTGTTCAATGTTTCTGTTCTCTAAAAGTCACCTTCAGGTCTAATCATAAAATTATTTAGTAGATTCTATCCTATAAGACCTGATAAGAATTTCTACAGAACCAAAGTATTGTTGCAGTACCTTTGGAAATATTTGCAAGACATCAGGCGAAAAAATATACATTTTTAAACTTGTCAAACATTATAATAATAATAATAATACAAAAAATTATAAGTAAAACAAATCTCATACATGGAAAGAAATTTGAAGCAGTTTTTGCTTCATACATCAAGCAATTGTATACTCCACGGGTTCCGACAAACGTAAAATAGTCATTAAAACTCTAAATCGTTAAGAAAGAAAAATTTATGAATAAGAACGCTTTATTACATCTTTGAGATTATTTATTCATAATTTCTATACAATTTAGTTATTACTAATTATTTGTAATGATCTGCAAATGTTGCTAAAAGTGACAAAACTGATTAAAACTCTAACACATTTTTTCATGTTTTTTGGGTAATTTCGAACAAAAAAGGTCTTTAGTTACTTTCAGGTAGGACAACTTTTCGAGATAAAAATTCCCAAACTTTAAAAAAAGTTGATTTTTGCCATTTTTAAAAAAGTCTAAGTTAATATTCTTCTTTTCCGTTGTTTCTTAAATGAAAAAGTATTTGTTTCTTGATTTTCTTAATCAGACCGGAATATGGAGAGGTTGTTATTTAGAAAAGAATAAAAAACAAAAATTATTTTCTTTAGAATGAATAACGTTTCGACTGTCCGTTTGCTGTTCTCTTCAAGATTTTTGTATTCTAAAAAATATACAGAAAAGTTTGTTTTTACAAAATGTCAGTCCGAACAGTTAACAATTAATTTAAAAGTTAATAAATTAATTTAACAATAAAACTTAGAACATTCTCATATTGAATTTTATTGGAAGTTACTTTTCAAAATTGTCCAAACTTTTTTCTTGTTTATTTCATTTTTATTATAAAATTATTTTATCTTTATTGTATATGGTATTGAGAGATTTTTTTGTGTGTATATATAATACTTCTTACCTTATTAAAATGTGTAGTTAAATATGACCCATTCTGTGATGATTTAAAAAAAAAAGTTGATTTTTGCTATTTTTGACACCCTAGCACATTAAATACTAATGAATTTTTTTGTAATCCACCTAGACTAGATTTGTTTATAACAATTTATTTATAACAAATCAATTGGTTGTTAAATATAATGTAATGATTAAAACTTGGAATCGTTAAGAAAGAAAAATTCATGAACAAGTACACTTTTATTACATCTTTGAGATTATTTTTTCATAATTTCTTAACAATTTAGTTATTATTAATTTGTAATGATCTGCAAACGCTGCTAAAAGTGAAAAAATTGGAACTTTTTTCATTCTACGGCTTCTGTATAAAAAATAGTGCAAGATACACAGAATTTTGAAGATATACAGAACCATTTTTTGTAGAGCGTAAAATTTCCTACAAAAAAGTCAGTAAGGGCCCTACTCCAAAGTTAATGGGATATCCACGAGGAACGATGGAATATGCATTTACAGAAGTTATAAAATATTCCTAATTGTATGACAAAATTCCAGCTTTATTTGTGGGTAATCTATTAACATTAGACCAGGACATTCGTTTACTTTTTTGTAGGAAATTTTGCGCTCGTACAAAAAAGGTTTGGTATATTTTTAGTGTATAAATAAATCATTTTCCATTCGTAATTTCATAAATGAAAATATTAGAATAAATGTTTCTTAGTAACAAATTAGCAAATTAAATACTAATAAATTTTAAAAAAGATCGAATTTGGCCTACATTTTAATATGAGTTTGTGTTTGTGAAGTAACCATCACCAATTTTAATAAATACAACTCAACTTTCTGTTGCGGTCGATAATAATTAATAAATTAACCTAAACTATTTATCATCAATCGAAAAGTAAGAAACAATATGCATTAAAAAATACATATTTTCAGTGTATCTTGAATTTTTTTCGATACGCACAGTTTTTTTTTTCACTTTTAGCAACGTTTGCAAATCATTGCAAATAATTAATAATAACTAAATTGTCCAGAAATTATGATTAATAATCTGAAGGATGTAATAAAAGTGTATTTGTTCATAAATTTTCCTTTTTTAACGATTTCAAGTTTTTATTCGCTCTTTTACATTTGTTGGAACCCGTACAGCGAACAATTGCTTGATGTGTGAAGCAAAAACTGCTTGAAATTTCTTTCCGTGTATAATACCTCACAAGAATTTATGGACAGCCAAAGTGTCATTGAAATACCTTTGGAATAATTGCAAGACAGGACAAAAAGAATTTTCTAAAATTATTTATGTAATATTAACCTATATTTTTAAACTTATTGTCAAACCTACGTAATAACAGACCTCACAGACCGAAAACTGCAAATTTTTCAAAGAAATTATAAGTAATACAATATGTTCTTATTTTCATTTAATTCTGAAAATATTTTAATAATCATGTAAATGTATGTCAACGAAAAAAATTCTACAATGTGAAAAATTTCCATGCAATTTTACAGTGAAATGGTGGAAATTAAAATACCAGTGAAAATTATGGTAAATTTATAGCGTTGCGTTAAATTTCTACATTATTGATGTGATTTTACATGTGAATGTAAATAAGACGTCAATGCGCTTGTAATATTACAAAGACGATGTAAAATTTAATTTTTTTAATTACACAATCGATGTCAAATTATCACGATTATTACTGATATTTTTATTTCTACCTCTGAGGTTGTAAATTTACATTTCCATTGTGAATTTTACGTGTTTATGGTAATTTTCTTCTATTTTCGGGACATTTTTTACTTGAAAATTGTAATTTTACTATAAAACTTGAACACAACTGTAAAAACTTGGAAATGTAATTTTACTATGACGCTGAAACTAGCAGGAAATTCAGATACAGCACACCTATAGAAATCCGTAGCAGGAAATTCGATGGCTAGACTCCTAGCAGCGATTTTTCTCCATAAAAGTGTCTATGCACTAAACGATCATTAGTTTACTCATTATTCCAATAGCCAAAAAAAGAATATAGGAAATCTCATATTTTTAAAAAATATTTTTGAACAAATTTTCATAAAATCGTTATTACAAAAATGGTCAAATAATCTAAATAAAAGTGACTTTGACCTCGATATTCGGCATTCTGTCAATTTTATTTCATTGTCTACAATATATTAAAGCAATGCCAGGTGGTTTCCACCCGGAGCCAAAGTTAGAAATATTTTTTTGAGCATTTTTAAACGAATTTTCATAAAATCATTTTTACAAAAATGGTCAAATATTTAGATTATTTCACCATTTTTGTAATAATGATTTTATGAAAATTTGTTTAAAGATGCTCAAAAAAATATTTCTAACTTTGGCTCCGGGTGGGGACCACCTGGCATTGCTTTAATATATTGTAGACAATGAAATAAAATTGACGGAATACCGAATGTCGAGGTCAAAGTCACTTTTATTTAGATTATTTCACCATTTTTGTAATAATGATTTTATGAAAATTTGTTCAAAAATATTTTTTAAAAATATGAGATTTCCTATATTCTTTTTTTGGCTATTGGAATAATGAGTAAACTAATGATCGTTTAGTGCATAGACACTTTTATGGAGAAAAATCGCTGCTAGGAGTCTAGCCATCGAATTTCCTGCTACGGATTTCTATAGGTGTGCTGTATCTGAATTTCCTGCTAGTTTCAGCGTCATAATTTTACTTTTACTTTTTACAGCGTTGTAAATCACATTACACATAACAATATTTGAAAAATTTTTACATAAAGCACTCATTATTTTTAAGAATTTAAATTTAACTTTATTTTATTTGAGTTAATTTAGTTAAATATATTTAACAATATTTGTTTAATAAATAAAAGAATACGCTGATCCGATGACAAGTTTTTATACTACACATGTAAATTATTATTAGTATTTTATTAGATTCCATGTAGAAAAATCAAAATTAATTTAGTAATAGTTCAAATAAAATTTGACTTATATTGGCCCTTTATTAAACAATTAAGTTTTTTAAATTTGTTGTAAAATAAATTAATAAGTGATTAATTTTGTTTGCAGAATTAAATAATGGCTCGTACTAAGCAGACAGCTCGTAAGTCGACGGGAGGAAAAGCTCCAAGGAAGCAGCTGGCTACCAAAGCTGCCCGAAAGAGTGCGCCATCAACCGGAGGAGTCAAGAAGCCACATCGTTACAGGTAATTCAGGCAACATTTATGAAGGAAATAATTTACATGTCAGGACGAATATAAAAATGAAATTTCTTTCCAGGCCTGGTACTGTAGCCCTCCGAGAAATCAGAAGATACCAGAAATCGACGGAATTGCTCATCAGGAAATTGCCGTTCCAGCGTCTTGTAAGAGAAATCGCGCAAGATTTCAAGACAGATTTACGTTTTCAAAGCGCGGCCATCGGAGCCCTCCAGGAAGCGTCCGAAGCGTACCTCGTCGGTCTCTTTGAAGACACGAACTTGTGCGCCATCCACGCCAAGAGAGTCACCATCATGCCGAAGGACATCCAGTTAGCTCGGCGAATCCGAGGAGAACGCGCTTAAGCAGTGTCTCGAACATTAAATAACATTCATGACTATTCTATTATTACTACTATATTATTATCGATAGCTCTTACCCTATTAGTGTTTGTAATGACGGATGGCAGCTCATTCATTCCGCAATAAAAATAATTAAAGGTGCCTATCAAGGAGTCGGGATGTAATGTTCGTTGAGCACTCAATGTTTAAACGGTCCTGTAAGATACATGAATATTCCAGAATTTTGTATGTTTTCAAAGTGAATGAACTTGCGTGAATGCACTCTGATAACGTAGATAAACAAACAAATCTGTAGTATTTACTCTGATCTTGACATTACTGTTAAAACATCGAGTTGGTCAAACGGTACATCACCTCCCGTACTTCTTGGGTAGGCGCAGAAATTGACCTTACGACAGTTTGACTTGAAATCATTTATTTATCACTGTTTTGCATTTTATTCGTATGATGCATCACCAAAAAGCCCGTCATTTTTCCTATTTCACCTAATGTAAATTTATGTCCTGAAATTCACATTGTTGAATAAAATGTCAGAAATATTTTCCTATTATCGTGTGCAAAGTGAAAGTTTTCCACACTGCAGTAGGACCTCTCTTATTCTAATCGTCTTCTCCCACTATCACACGAAAAGTCAACGAAAAATGTTGTCCACGAATCACAAGCTCGCAAGTAAAGTAAATCGGGGTAAGGGGAAAATTAGAATAAGAAAGGTCGGCGCCATCTTGAAAAACTTTACTAATTAGAATAAGAGAGGTCCTACTGTGTCTGCTTTCACCGCCATCTCCCCTCCACGACGCGAGGAAGGGGATTGGTCTCGGGCGCAGTAAGCTGACCAATCCCGCCCGAGATGTATACACGTGCCGTTGTATACTGCACGTGTTGCTTGTCAAGATCTGTCAAAAATTATGTTTTTATTTATTATTTGCAGGTTTTTTCATACAGAATTTTAAATAGTTTTTGAAAACTCTTCAGTCTAGGAGCCCACTTGAAACAATGTTTTTTTTTTATGTATTTTTGGCTGCTGAACACGATTTTTTGAGCAGAATGCTCAAAAGAAGTCGGTTAATTGTTTATAACAATGTTTTAAAACAATTGAATAATTTTTTTTTTTTGCTCCAGTAAAATTGTTTGTTTTTTAGGTAATTTTGAATAACGGTCCCTAGTAACTTTCAGGTAGGACGACAATGAGATAAAAATTCGAAAAACTTTTTAAAAAGTCGATTTTTGCCATTTTTTACAGGCTACCAGACTAATGTTTTTTTTTTTAATTAACCTAGACTAGATTTGTTTATAACAAATCAATTGGTTGTTAAATAATAAAATAAAAAAATGTTGACGTTTTGTGTGATTTGAAACGAAAAGATCCTTATCAACTTATAATTTTAAATTTAAATATTTATTAAGTTATTATTTCATACAATTAAATTAGAACATCACAACAATTTTTTTAAACAATTTAAGATTTAAAATGCTTAAATAAATAACAAATAAAGTATGTTGCCACTTGAAACAGTATTTTTTTTATGTATTTTTGGTCGCTGAACACGAATTTTTTGGGTGGAATTATCAAAAGTGGTTGGTTAGTCGTTCACAGTTAAAAAAAAGTCTTAAAATTGTTAAAACTCAAATTAAGCACCATAAAAGGGTTAATTTCAGTCTAAAATTCAGATAATTTTCTTAAATTAAGTCAATATTTGCACTTAGTCTTACTTTCAGACAGCAAAGTTTAATTTTAGTCGAGATTTTGGCTTGAAGAAAAATTTGTCGAGCTTGTCACACCTAAGTAAGAGAATTCTCAAACTTCAAGCCTGAATATTGACTAAAAGTAAGTTTCCAAAACTAAAAAAACAAGGTGCGTTGAGCGTAAATATTGACTTACTTTTAGAAAATTAGCACAATTTTAGGCTGAAATTAAGCCTTTTACAATTTAATAATTTTTGTCGACGAATGACGGATAAAGTTAAGATATGGTATATGAAAAAACTAATTAAAAAATTGTTCAATTTAACGTTTCAACTTATTTATTTTTGGTCCTCTTCAGAAAACTTTAATTTTAAAACAAAATTTTTGTAAAACTTGGGTTATCAATGACTATATTTACAATTTAAAATTTAAGTCAAACAAAATTGAATTAAAAAATAGTAAATTTAAAACTACTTACCTTAGAAAGTTGAAAAAAATGTAAAAATCACTAAATTAATAAAATATTGTAGGTTCTTAACACTTAAATTATTAAAATCTTCTTTGGGTGAATATAATCTAAAATAAAATTTATATAACATAAGTTATGAAATTTAGTAAGAATTGTAAAATTAACCGACTACTTTTGAGCATTACACCCACAGTATTCGTGTTTAGTGGCCAAAAATACATAAAAAAAAAACATTGTTTCAAGTGGGGACGTATAAGAGGTTACATAGGTAGCTCTTAGGCTACTTTCCCTGCGCCTTTGCTTTGAGGCTTTAAATGTTGAAGTCGAACTTTGCTCACTTAATAGGAAAAATATACTTTAAGCACGTGTATATGATTTCTGATTAATTCCACATTGCACATTAAATCAGAAAGTGAATTTTGATTGATTTTTGTAACTACTCTGTACTTGGTTCTCAAAGGACGTATCATCCCAAAAATTCGTTTCAGAATTGCTCTTGCATTATGTAATAGTCGCTTACACAAAAATTTTTCAAATAAAGGTTTTATCAATTTATGTTATTCTACTATTTGTCATGACGAAGATATAAAAATTTGATAAAAGACTATGAAACTAAAGATAAACAAGTAAAAATTATACAACTTAATATTAAAAATATCGATTAACCCAGTAACGCCAGGAAGGACTCATTTCCCACTTCAATTTCAATAAAGTGTTTCTTATAAAAATTAATGTTAAAAAAAAATTGAGATGTAATTCAATGCTCATTTCAATGGTGTTGTCAAAATTGAGCTATTTTAATTACAAAATTAAATACATCAATTTAAATAGTAACGCCTCTGAAATCGATTATGAACAAAACTTTGAAGGCCTTATTTTGTAAACCAAGACTATACCCCACGGAACTCCTTCATAAAACTAGATTTGTGTATACCAACGATGGCTATTTATTTAGACTTGTCCAAGGCTTTCGACACCATAAATCATTCGATCTTGTTTACAAAGCTTGCCTCGTATGGAATACAAGGTGTAGCGTTAAAATTAATAAAAAATTATTTAAGAGACAGAAAACGAACAGTGAAGATTGAAGATTATACTAGTAATGAACAACCCATCAATATTGGTGTCCCACAAGGCACTATCCTTGGACCACTATTGTTTATTATCTACATGAACGATATCTTCGAATTACTACTAGATGGAAAAAAAATATCTTTTGCGGATAATACAGCAATAATGTGCTCAGGAGGTACATGGGAAGAAACATTAATGACAATACCTTATTACTATAAATTCTTGGATGGCATGTAACTATCTGTCATTAAATCTAAATAAAACAACATATATGACATTTGGAAACTACAAGGATAGTATAGCTAAATGGAAATTACATTAACTGAGTAGAAACTACTAAATATCTCGGAATCAAAATTGACTATCGGATGAGATGGGAAGACCATGTAAAATACATTTTAAACAAATCAAGATATTTGATATTTATTAGTAAAAAATAAAAATTATCTTCTTATCCGTGTAATTTTGTTTGTAAGTGAAATAGTTTTTTTTGTTGAATATAATTCTTCTTAGTTCACGGAAAAAGTTAAACCATGCTAAAATAAAACCATATGGTTTCGACCTATTTATTTACGGTCCTCTTCAGATAACTATAATATTACAATTTTTTACTTAGTTGATGACAGTAAATTAATACAAAAATAATATAAGTTAAGTCAAACAGAAATAGTTAACTAAAAACTAGTCATAACTAATAAATTTATTCTTCCTAACTTATAATTCCTTAAAAAAGTCATATGTGAACAGAAAACATTTTAAAAAACATCAAAAGGAAGAGTCCATCTAAAATTGTTAAATAAAAACTGTAAGTTATAAAAACTTGGTAAGGGGAATAAAATAAAATGTACAAATTTTTAACGAAAGAAAAAATTCAAAATTGCTTTAACGGATAAAACAATTTTGAAAATTTACATTATTGCGAAATAGTCATCGGGTAACAATGATTTTTCAAATCTTATGTTTACTGCGTTATTATTAGATTTTATGAAATAATTTTCGATATGTTTTCTTTTATTTTTATTGTGTTCTGTAGCTAAAATTGTTATATTATCATAATTAAAATCATGTCCTGTATTAATTCTGTGAAATGTTAGTCCAGTAAATTTAGTTTGATATCCAAAAATGTTCTTTTTATGTTCATAGATTCGATTTTGAAGTAACCGTCCCATTTGTCCTATATGGGTGATTCTCCGGAAACAGGGCATTTTCGTGTCTTTACGTTATATCTTACAAAAACTTTGACAATAAATTATTAAATTTCGATAGAAATGTTAAATAAATATCCCTGGCCCATATTAATTTGAAAAAATAATACTTTTGTTACAAAAAAACTGATGTAAAATGACATTTAAAGACTAAAAGTAACATTTTTTATATGTCCAAACCTCTAAGTTCAAAACTTTAAAATATTAGCGCTATTAAGAAACCGAATTATTTTAATTTATTCAAATAATATTTCTAAAGTACAGCTCAAACTGTACAATTTCTCTCTGTATAATATTTAATTAAATCAATATATATACTTATAATTATTGAAATATTTATGTCTTAAGAAATTTCTATGAGGTAACGACAATGCGTAAACTGGTATAAATGAACTGGAAATAATTAACTTTTAAAACTTATGAGAAAATCAAAGAAAAAACACTACACTTTACTAATCCTCCATAGAAAATTGAAAAGAGAACATATTTACCTCATGAACAAGTAAAACCTGTATAAAAATACCACGTATTTTTATTAAATTAATTGTCGTCACCCGTCCTAATTTTGGTATTTTTATACAAACAGCAATTAAAAAACGATGAAAACTTAAAGATTAAAGGAATAAACGTTACTGCCAATTTGTTTTTTAATTTATGATTGTTTAAAATATGTAAAATTGGATTTTTTTACAAATTTTCATTGTCGTCACCTTCATTGTCGTTACCAAACATTTGGCGTATCAGGTACGAAACAAGAACAAAGTGTAACACGTAGCAGAAAATATTTTTCAAATCATAAATAACATTTACATTTCTCTTCCTCTTAGACATTTATTTAAATATAATTTAAAAAACCACAAAATTAAACTTTATATTTGTTACAACGTTATGAATCAAGTTTATTATGAAATAATATTATTTATTAAAATTATCAGTATAATAATATTATCATTGTAGTTACTAACCAACGACACATTAACTTTAATAAATTTATTTTGTCTAAATCTTCTTCAAAAGTTCATGTGTTTTTCTTAATTTTTTAATTATTACTTAATAAATAATTTTCATTTATTCACAAAAATGCACTAAATCAGATATGTACATTATGTTTTTGACTCTTTAGAGTTATTTTTTTCAAGTTTTTAACAAGCAATTGTTGGTTTATATAGCCGTATGAAAATGCGTCATAGTAAAAGTCTTCCCCTTCCCTTTAAAATCATTTTGTAGCGGGACTACTTTAACAATAACTTAACTTGGTGCTAATAAGCAAGAATCCATTAAAAAAAAACGAATTTTCAGTAACTTAAACAAAAAATTTTCATTCTTGAAAATGCCCTGTTTTTGGAGAATCACCCATATATACACATTCACAATATTTACATTTAATTTCATATACTACATCATTTAAATCACACTTGTTTAATTTGTCTTTAAACATTTATATTTGCTAAATTACGGAAAATACTTATATAATAATACTTAGATAACATGTTAATAATTTATCATGCACTGTTTGGTAGTTTTGCCACGTATGGTATAATTGCATGGGGAGGCGCCTATCCCAACGTAATTAACACCCTGGAGCGCTTTCAATGCAGACTGCTAAAAATTATATTTAATAGAAATTTTTATTTAAATAGAGAATACAAGAAGCTAAATTACCTCTGAGAATCTCTGCTGCATTTGTTTTAGAATCAATACATCACCATTACAATCATCTTAAAACTAAATATCTACTGATCAAAACTAATAGAAGAAATAAAATAGTAAAAAGAAGTCGGATTACGAAGCGCATCAGTGAAACAATGTATTCTCGTCTGGCTCTAAGAGCGTTCAAGCAACTACCAAACGATTTAAAAATATTAAATGGGACCACGAAAGATAATAAGCGGAAACTAAAGAGATGGATCAAGTTAAACATCGGCTCATGGACCTTTATTTAATCCGGATTATTTTAGATTATTCTATATTTTTATATATTGTTTTAATATTTTTATGTTTATATTTCAACTTTACATTTATCTAATTTTGTTAATTTTTTAATTATTATAATAATTATTGTCAAGTATACCAGGTCAAGTAGGTCGCGTTAATAATAATAATAATAATTGTTAACCCGTCTTATATATTATATTGTACAATATATTCTGGTAAATAAGTACAAAAATACAAAAAAAATACAAATACAAAGTATAACAGATTTTTTGCTTTTATTTTACATTCAAATCGCTATATTTAATTTTCTAATTATGATAGCTCAATTTTGATAACGCCATTGAAAAGAGCAATCTTGGAAACAATAAGATACATACCTTTCAATTTTGTTGATGTTCGATTTTTTTTACAAAATACTCAATCGAAATTGAAGTGTAAAAAGTGTCCTTCCCGGCAAGAATGGGTTAATGTTGGAAGGGTTATAAATGAACTGTTGTTACAGTCAAATGTTTTTATTTGTCGAATACATTTCGGGGTGAAATAATTCCATTGTTTCCAATTCTTGCACATTTTGTAAAAACTAAAATTTGAATAACATCGAATACTTTTTATTTAGCTAATATATTTGAAGAACTTTGTATTCGTAAGATGTCGAATCGCATGTAACAGTCGCTAGTATCACTACTTCGCTAGTCGAGACGATAGAACCGGAAGGAGTTTTCGTTTTTACAATTACATAAAATCATATTCTTCACCGAAGGATTTTTTTGTCGATTACACAGCAACAGCGAGCGCGGCTCCACGAAAACGAAATATTTACATTCGAAAAGTAAAATACTGCTCGAGTGACAGAAGGAAACGATGCGGCAACAATTGACATAAGTTGCAAATGCACCGACGTAATTCTTTTTTATACACAGAAGACATTTTCGCGAGATAAATTAACGTAGACATAAATATATAATCACGAGTAATAGATTGTCCATTAAGTAAAAATGAGAGAAAAAAAACGGAAAAAAACCGACTCAAGTACAAAAAATTTCCTATTGTGCCGAACATATCGAAAGTTCTTCGACCTGCTGCAGTACAGTTTGGCGTGAAACAAGCCAACGTTAATTATACATTATCTTACAAGTTTCGTTTTGAACGTTCATAAATTAAACCCTATTTACAGGAGCTTCGGATATCTTACCGAAACTCGGGGTGCGAAAATCTGGTGACGAAAATAAAAGCTCGGAGCGCCCTAAACCTAATATTTCGATGCTACAAGGAAAAGAGTTTCATGTATGTACAGTGGCTGCAGACTGTATTCCTCACGCTGTGTGTATGTATTGTGTAAATGTTTCTTTCTTTCTCGAGTTTTGATAAATGCCAGGAATACGCTTCGACGTCGGGCTCGATACTCTTCGTTGAAGCTTAGGTTTTCATTCGAGGCAAGGTTTTTTTGTTTTTTGAAACTGCGAATGTTGCAGGAAGTCCATTTGTATTTCGTACAATAAAGCATCCGATTAAAGGGGTCGATCGATCGATTTACATCGTATCCTTTTCACTTTTTACATATTTATAAACGTTTAGAAGAGTATCGTACAACAGCCGTCTTTATTATTTCGAATGATTTACGCTTACGATGTAAATGGAACTATTGCGAAATTTGAGCGACGACAAATATTTTCTTGAACTGCGACGAAACAGCTGTTCTACAAAACTCTTTTATGTACAATTTTTAAATATATTTCAGCGAAAACAGAAATTCTGATATTACAAAACTGGTACCGTTTCTACCGAACATTAATTATTGATTTTCTTAAATTGTCAACTACGAATGCAGATTACCATGTTCAGTAGAATTACAAAAAATTAATTTTTCCTCATTTTTATATAAGCGCGTCACCTATAATTACTGTGAAAAACAACTTCATTTTGCCTAAAAATTTTGTGCATTTCAAATGTTGAAAACGACTTCAATATTATCAAATATTGTTTATTAATTTTGTTTAGCTTCCTGAAAGTTTAGTTACCTCTTATTAATTATTCTGCTAAAAGTTATTTTGGATGCGGCTTTCCAATAATCTTGGATATTAATGAAAACTAAAAAATCCAGCTATAAATTGTCGTAAAACTGAAAGAATGAGAATTTTGCAATGTTCAAATCTACCAGTCTTTTAATTTCCAAAGTCAAGTGTTAAAAATCCAAATGTTAAGTATTTGTCGTAGATTGTGTTATTCAAACTGTAAAAAACTTTCATGAACGAGAACTTTCTGTTTGCAAAATTTCGGGATTTTGCATATTTGTCAGTATTTGTTTTTTTTTAATGTTTTCAGAAAAATTGTAAAGAATAACCATGAAAGGTTCTTCTTATGAAACTCTTTACATATCTGTAAATAAGAAAACACATTTTGGCTTTATCGCCAAAAATTGTGTGGATTTATGAGCCTGAAAAACCTGCAAGCTTCAAAATCTCCGAAATTTTGAACAGTTTCAAAAACGATTCAAAAAATCGCAAAATCCTCAATATCTTCCTTTAGGTCCTCTTACAAGTTTCCCAGAAACTATAAGAAACCTTAAAACAATGTTGAATCGTACAAAACCTGTGGAACGCTTCTCTCGAAGTCATCGCAGGTCGTAGTCAATCTTCACGTTACTAATATTTACAATTCATAACTGTTTTAAACGCGGTTCAAAATGTTGACTCGATCGTAAGAACTATCAAATTTTTGTGTGTGTGTCTTATCGACTAAAGATGTATCTAGCGCTATGAATAAAATAGTCACCGCATTGATAAAAATTGTTTTGAGTTATGACTGCGAATGATTAATTAAATTAAAATCATCTCTTTCACTAAAAAGTTTATAAAATTCGTCCATGTAGAAGACATCAGGCCCGACAGTCGTAAAGATCGATAGAACTAAGATCTTTATTATTTACAACCGCTACGTGTGTGCATACTTACTTAAAACGATAAATCGACGAGGAATCGCCGAAGTCTTTGCGTTCGAATACCTTGGTAATCTCACCGATCGACCCCTACGCATCACTGAAAACCCCAGGGAGGTCGGGCACCGGCGACGATCGCTTATCTGACGTCGGAGCATCATCTTCTCGTCGGCGTTGGTATCTTGGAACTGTTCGACAGAGTGGCGTAACGTACGGCTGCTCTCGTCGGATGGTTGCTCGTTGTTGTCGGCCTCACCGTTGCTGCTGACGAGCAGGTCTGCCCTCGTCGTGCCCCCACCAACTCTCGTGATGTATGTGCTCTTTGCAAAATTATATACCCTTGTGTTTACAAAATTGTTCGTACACTGATGACAGCAGACACAGAATAAATATACGACCAACGAACTCGAACTGTATTCTAGTCAAGTGGCAAGCTCAAAAAACAGCTGTGACTACTGGCGTAATATCAATTTAGCAAACTTTCATCCAGCTTTTTCACCGATCTCTTTCCTACGTCGTCTTGAAATGTTTTAATCGTTTGAATTTTTTATTCCTTTTATTAAAAAATGTTAATAAATTTTGTTTTGAGAATGTGATTGGAGTCAATTTTTGTAAAATTCAAGACTTTCTTATTGTCATGATATAATACATTAATTAAATTTCATATAAAAACTATACACGGAGAGAAAAGTTAAATGTTTTCTACTAGACACTCCAGCACTATGTTACCTAATACTTTGTAAAACTTCCGTTTAGTATAAATAGGGTTTTAAGATAGGCTTGATTTCTTTAATAAATGTAAATGTTATGGGCTCTGCCGATCACTTGAAAGAAAATTAAGACTTTATTTAAAAACTAACATTAGTTAGTTTTTAATTATTGACTCCTGAAAAGGGACCCGAGAGGTCCGAAACGTTGAGTCTTTTAAAGTTTATTTTAATTTTTTGTATATATTTTTGAAAGAGTTTTAAGTTTTATTTTTTTGTATGTTTTCAATTTTAAATAAAGTCTTAATTTTAAAAAGTGATAAGTGTCTTTAAATTCATGAAGAAGGAAGAAAGAAGAAATTTTTAATTTTTTTTCAAGTGATAGGCAGAGCCCATAACATTTATATTCCGTTTAGTATATTATAATTGTCGGTTAAGTGTATTGTTTAACATAAAGGTTGGGTCAATACATTTTAACTTTTTGAAAATTAAAATTTTATTCCGATAATTTGGAATTTTCTAACGTTAGATTACATTATTGATATTATTTTACAGTCAAATATAAATTTCCCACAATTGTCACTGGTATTTTAGTTGTTTATTTTTTTTAATTTATTTATCTGGTACGGGCGTAAACGCCCAAAATACAACAGAATTACAATAGATTCGAGGTTGTGTAGGGAACAAAAGTAAAAATATAAAAAATACAATATAACAAACATAACAAATGTCTAATACGACGTCGCAAAAGAAATGAATCAAGTAATTATTTTTATTGTAAAATTACTTTCTTAGCAATTAATACACTTAACCTACAATTATAATATACTAAACGGAAGTTTTAAAAAGTATTCGTTAATTTTCTCTTTGAAGTTTTGTAGATTCTGCTGAAACATCCTATAGATTTTACTATATTCATATAAACCGAATTTTTTTGTTATTTCTACAGTTTTTTAGACTGTGGGAGATACTAAAAATTACCTAGTATAAAACACTTAACTTTTCACTTCGTGTATATCGAATTCAATTTTAAAGACGAAGTAGTGGAGTCGATCAGTCTGGATTTGCCGTTTCACATTGACTTTGAACCTATTCCAACCCATCGTTAAACAACTACATGCTGTGCATGCGACGAACAATGACCCGTGCACAGAAAGGGAAACTAAAGTCGATTAACGTAAAAAATAAGAAAACATTTTGCTAGTCGAAGCTCCGAGCCCGAAACGTCGATATGGTGTGTAAGTGTTGGCTATGGGAATGGTATGTTGGTGCGAATAGAAGGCAAAAGAAGCACTAAGTACGAAACCGTCGCGCGTTTCGACGTATCGACGAGAACTTTTAACAGTGACTTTTAAAATCAGTGGTTTTAGTTTAAAATCGACTCAGCGATACGTCGCTCGCGAATTCAAAACACAGTGGCGTACAATGATTCTTCGAAGTAGGCCCGGACGAAGACGCATGATTTTTACTTAAGTAATTGATTTAGCGTTACCTGTAGAGATCCCGCACTGCTTGATCCTCGCGTGACGCGTTGCGACACGTGTTCAATTTGTTCTCCAACGCCTGCATCATAAAACCAGAATTAACGTATTTTTCTCAACGGTCGAGCTTTTGTTTTAAATGAGAAATGGATATTCAATATGCGGATGCTCTAGTAAATGTTATGCTGATAATTTGATACAAAACTTTTGCTTGTTAAGTCAATTACTTTTTAAAAATAAACGATTGTTGACCGATTATGATAAAAGATGGTTTCTGCCATATACAGTATATTTATTATCATTATTTACCTATAAATTTGTTTGCGGTTGAATACCGATAATTGAGAAAATTTTCGTTTCCAATTACTGGTAAAAATATGACTAGAGCATACTTTTAAGCAAAAATTTTTCTTCAGTTTCTTAATTAAATGTATAAAAGTTTCTTTTTTTACATTTTACACAATATTTACACTTTGATGAAATGTGATCAGTATTATATAAAGGATTGAGCCATCTGTTAATTCATAGAAAGGTTAAGAATGTTAAATTATGACGACAGGATCATGGTGAGCCGTTTATATTTAAAACTTTATGAGCGATGAAAACTAATATTTCTTTTTACCTTCATTAGGATGCAAAATTGCACTAATTATATTATTGAATCTCAACTTATTGAATTAAATTTCTTTGATATCTACGTAGGAAATCTTTCATCCCTAACAATAAATTCTGTCATTATTTTTTCATGTATTCAGAATATCTAAATACTTACTTGAAATTCTTACTTTTATAAGAAGGTACGATTACAGTCAACATATATGTGAAGACATTCTGCATCAAATCGGCAACTTTTTTTTCCACAATTATTAATTTTAGTTGTATCATTTGTGTATTGTTAATACATGAAAAGAAGTATTCTTGACCATATAAAACATTTTAAAATCGACAGTAGTAAGAGTTGTGAGGATATTTAGGAAAATGTAATTTTCTGTTTTGGCAATGTTTAATTTATTTAACCTTCGCCGTTCACTGGGGATCCAGCGGACCCCACCATGAATCACCTATCAGCAATTTAAAGTACTACCAATAAAATTCTGGTAATGCCGTTGTCTGACAAATGTCAGTATACTCGTGGTATGTTTAGTCTATTTCGTGACGGGGTCCAGCGGACCCCAGTGTGACGGTTTATAATTTGAAGAAAATAAAATCATGATTCGTGTAGTATGAATAGTCGAAATAACACAATAAATAATGCATATTGTACATCTATTATTTGCTGTCGATAATATTATGAGACATATATTATTTATAGTTTTAAAGATGACTTACAATTTAAGAGTTCGAAATGTTTGTAAGCAATTAGAAGAGACTGGGGAAAATGAAACTATTGGCGGAGATGCTTCAGAAATTTTCGATTTTCAGAATGTAAATTATTTAATTTGTTCATTTATATATCTTATATTTAAAAATTATGTATAAATGAATAAAGTATGTGGGTAAAAATTATGTATTTTATTTTTTAAAGATTATGCACTTCATTTATCTAAATAAATACCTTTTTTAAATTGTACATTATTAGACTATTTTTTTTTTACATGATCACGATCTGCAAAGTACGTCCAGAAGATTTCATGAAAAAATATAATAAGTTATTTTTTAAGTAAATAAAGTCATTTTCTGCACTTTCTTTTATTTGTAATTTTCTTTACTATATTAGATGCAAACTTATGCAAATTGAACAATGGGGTCATCATTTGGGATGGTTGAACGTCTCAGAATTTTTGTAACCTGCTAACGGCTTACTCTTCTAATACAGGAACGATTTAAAGCATTGGGGTCCGGTAGACCCTGTGTGTCATTCTTAGCATTTTTAGGAGGTGTGACCAGCAAAGGTTAAACACCAAAGCATCAGGACTGAAAATTAATGTAACACATGTTTTTCGTAGTTTTTGTTATGTCCTTTCTCGCTTTCATGTATTGTTACAGGACGAGGTTAAACAATCGTTAGAGTTTTTAATTTACATTTAGAAGGGACCCATTTTAAAATTCTGAAAAAGTGCATAAAAAAGGTTTAATATGTGCCCTTTATGGCAACACATTTGAAATTTTGGCTCTGGATCGGTTAAAATAAAACATTGACCTGAAAAATTATAAATAAAAGTCCCCTGATTAACGTATAAACTGCATAATACAGGTAACTTATTTTATTCAAATTTAACCTCGATTATCTCGCTCAATTTTGGTCGAAATAAAACATTTTTTTTCGTTTTAAAAGTAATTCAATGCTTTTGTGTGGAGAATTTTATACAAGATTCAAAATTATAACATTTCAATTTCCAGTTATAAATAATGACCGAAATCTATTGAACTTTTCTACGTAGAGAATCTTTTAATTTTTTAAATATTTCAGAAGAATCTTTGTCACTTGAGGTCTTGTCATCATCTTCGAAATCAGAAAACTTACTGGAATCAAATGAATCCTCATATACATCAGAGTAATCAGAAGCATTTACGGAGAAAGTATCACAATTTATGAGAAATTCGTCACAGTAATTATCATCGACAATCGAATTTTCAATTAAGTTTTGTTTCTTGGCAGGGGAAGGCAAAAAAGAATCTTGACTGAGATTAGTTAAACAATTAGAAACATCAGAGACGTCCAAAAGATTTTTTTTTTGCACATGTTCACGTTTTACAATTGCGTCAACATCTTCACGACAAGAGCTACAAAGCTGTGAACAATTGTGGACATTTTGTAGCACTTTAATTTGTGTCAATGACACACGACGAAGAGAAGCCCTTTTCTTTTTGAAAAGTGTTAAGAATGTATAAACTAACATTTGTATTTACGCCCCCCTTTTCTAATAGCACATACAATGCTACCTTGTTTATATATACGTGATTCTCCGGAAACAGGGCATTTTCGTGTCTTTACGTTATATCTTACAAAAACTTTGACAATAAATTATTAAATTTCGATAGAAATGTTTAATAAATATCCCTGGCCCATGTTAATTTCAAAAAATAATACTTTTGATACAAAAAACTGGTGTAAAATGACATTTAAAGACTAAAAGTAGCATTTTTGATATGTCCAACCTTCTAAGTTCAAAACTTTAAAATGTTAGCGCTATTAAGGAACCGAATTATTTTAATTTATTCAAATAATATTTCTAAAGTACAGCTCAAACTGTACAATTTCTCTCTGTATAATATTTAATTAAATCAATATATATACTTATAATTATTGAAATATTTATGTCTTAAGAAATTTCTATGAGGTAACGACAATGCGTAAACTGGTATAAATGAACTGGAAATAATTAACTTTTAAAACTTATGAGAAAATCAAAGAAAAAATACTACACTTTACTAATCCTCCATAGAAATTTGAAAAGAGAACATATTTACCTCATGAACAAGTAAAAACTGTATAAAAATACCACGTATTTTTATTAAATTAATTGTCGTCACCCGTTTTAATTTTGGTATTTTTATACAAACAGCAATTAAAAAACGATGAAAACTTAAAGATTAAAGGAATAAACGTTACTGCCAATTTGTTTTTTAATTTATTATTGTTTAAAATATGTAAAATTGGATTTTTTTACAAATTTTCATTGTCGTCACCTTCATTGTCGTTACCAAACATTTGGCGTATCAGGTACGAAACAAGAACAAAGTGTAACCCGTAGCAGAAAATATTTTTGAAATCATAAATAACATTTATATTTCTCTTCCTCTTAGACATTTATTTAAATATAATTTAAAAAACCACAAAATTAAACTTTATATTTGTTACAACGTTATGAATCAAGTTTATTATGAAATAATATTATTTATTAAAATTATCAGTATAATAATATTATCATTGTAGTTACTAACCAACGACACATTAACTTTAATAAATTTATTTTGTCTAAAACTTCTTCAAAAATTCATGTGTTTTTCTTAATTTTTTAATTATTACTTAATAAATAATTTTCATTTATTCACAAAAATGCACTAAATCAGATATGTACATTATGTTTTTGACTCTTTAGAGTTATTTTTTTCAAGTTTTTAACAAGCAATTGTTGGTTTATATAGCCGTATGAAAATGCGTCATAGTAAAAGTCTTCCCCTTTCCTTTAAAACAATTTTGTAGCGTGACTACTTTAACAATAACTTAACTTGGTGCTAATAAGCAAGAATCCATTAAAAAAAAACGAATTTACAGTAACTTAAAAAAAAAAATTTTCATTCTTGAAAATGCCCTGTTTTTGGAGAATCACCCATATATATTCACCTACTTTACATACACATAGTATAATTAGTCAGTTAAATACAAACCACGAAAGTGAAAACACATGTTTATATATTCAATCTATTTTCCAATCCACAATTATCAGGTTATGGGCCCAGAATCGAGCCGTAACGGAAAATAATAAAAAAATTTAAAAAATCGTGAGGGGTTAAAATCCACAATTATCAAAAAGGATTACAACACCTATCTTTAAATCACTCAGACATTATAAAACTAACTATTATTTAGAATCAGAAGTGCGTTGCGGGTTAATGAGATCAATTATTGTTTACATAAATAATTATATATTTTTCATAAAACAATTTCAAAGCACGAATTTAGTAAGCAAAACAAAAGTCGGACAAATTATACTGATCAAGTTAAAAATAATAAAACAAAAAATTTCAACACGCTAAATTTGAATAAGAAGAAATGATGTATCTGTGAAAAAGAAAATCAGCTTCTTAAAATCTTATTCTAAAGTCTCAAATACGTTTTCCATTATAATATCAGATTTACTGAAGAATTCAAAACGCTGACAAGTTGGCCTATTCATAGTCTCTGAGTAACTCATTTTACTAGTGACAATCGATAAGAAGTAGCAGCACCACAATACGAAAAGTAATGAACTTCAAAAGACGCACTGCCTGCGGTAGCCAATTGTAGAAACGTTGTATGTATACAGTTTTCGGTCATTATTTGTAGTTAGACATTGAAATGTTACGATTTTTAAAAAACGCATCTTGTAGAGCATTGAATTACTTTTAAAAAGAAAAAAAAAGTGTTTGATTTCGACCAAAATTGAGCGAGATAATCGAGGTTGCATTTGAATAAATTAAGTCCCCTGTGTTATGCAGTTTATGCATTAATCAGGGGACTATTTATTTACAATTTCTCAGGTCGATGTTTTTATTGTAAACCGATCCAGAGCCAAAATTTCAACTATACTGTTATAATGGGTATATATTAAACCTTTTTTACGATTTTTTTTGGAATTTTAAAAAAGGTCCTTCCTTTGAAAAATATAAATTAAACTCTAAAACGATTTTTTAACCTCATCCTGTAACAATACATGAAAGTGGATCTTTTCATGAGAAAGGGCATAAAAAAAAACTACGAAAAACGTGTGTTACATTAATTTTCAGTCCTGATACTTTTGCGCTTAAATAAATTAAACATTGCCAGAACAGAAAATTACATTTTCCTAAATATCCTCACAACTCTTCCTACAGTCAATTTTAAAATGTTTTATATGGTCAAGAATACTTCTTTTGCATGTACTAACAATACACAAATGATCAAACTGAAATAAAAAATTGTGTAAAAAAAATTGCCGATTTAACGTGAAATACCCCATGTGTGAAAGATGATTTATCAATAATTAAGAAGCAAACTACAACGTAGCAGGAACTAATTCTAATTAGTTGCACCATCAATTGTGGCAAAGTTTCTACTGATTATAGCGATGATCTATAGTAAATCTAACTACTATCCAGTGAATATAACTACGTTTCAATAATTGAATGTGATTGTAAATTTTTTACATTGTTAAAAAGTACAATGTTCAAACAACAGTAATAAATATGTATACAAATATTAATAATAGTAGCTACTCTTTTTTGCAAAAACATAGATACTACGGTGGCGCAAAAGTAAAAAAAGTTTCAATTTTGATAAGCATACATCACAAGTAGATTCAGTATGTAAAAAGAGTACTAGTTGTGAGACAAGCAATTATTACTAAAACGAAGCTGTTAATCATATTTCTTACATTAGTTCTAAACACAGTGTACAAAATCATTTAAGAAATCTAATTATTGATTTGTGCCAAATTAATAATTTACAAATTAAATTAATTGAAAAAGGTAAGTACAGTTTATTTTCTATTATTGTTTCGTTCATATTTCACGATGCCACATTGTATTTTGTTAATTTGCAGTTAAAATTTATTTTCTTTTTTGTCATTTTCAAAATATTGTCAAATTTTAGTTATGAGACACTACGTGTCACTAGTTGCGAGATACTTTTCTCTTTACTAGAAATCGATTTTTAAACCCTTTATAATAACAAAGTATTGTCATTATTTATTATGTTAAACTATATTAAGTATTTACTTGGCTTGGCGGTTTTTCGATATGAAAATAAATAGAAATGCACAAATGCGTGTTTCGGTTTATATTAGTTATCCAGAGGCGATAACATTCAAAATTTCTTAATGTTTTATTATTTTATAATGTATACAGAAGTTTATATTCAAGTTCGAGATACATACACGTATTTGTTTATTTCTATTTACTTTCATATCGACGAACCGTCACGCCTAGTAAATACTTAATATAGTTTAAATGTCAGAGGTTAAGAAAAAATTTTTCTCGTTGCGCGAGAAATTCATTAAGTATTTATTATGTCTTTATTACTTCGAATTGTTGAATATAACGATTTTTATTGTTATACTGGCTCGTTTTCTCGAAATTTTAGGTATATCTGCAAAAGCAATTTAAATGTATACATTGCGACAGCGATATGGATGAAGAAGACGAAAACCTTTAAAATAAAATAAAATAACGTTCTATTTATATTAATGGTAGTTATGTTACATATTTTTCAAATTTTAATAAATCTTGTTTACTGTCTCACAACTAGTGTCAATTTTTTTTGTTTTCATAAAAATACGTCTTTACAAAATTGGTCATAAAATTTTTTTGGATGGTCAAAATACTTTTCCATATTCCCAAAAAGTTGCGTATTTTAATTACCTTTCAAATGATCTTTGCATTTTTTAAATTCGTTTACCCATTAAAAAGTTGCAGCTAAAAAACAGAACCCGTCTCACAACTAGTGACTCTCCCCTACTTTCAATTTTTTTTCAGATTTTTCGGTCAATTTAGAGAAATTTTATCTATTGAAAATAGATAGAATCTATTATAATTTTTCTAAATATATAGACTTCTGTCTGTTAATTAAGGTTAAGGTCCACAACGGGCACCAAATCTGGTGACAAACGAGGACCAAAAAATTAATTAATGGAACCGAATATGTCCGAATAAAAAACATCTTTTAATTTATTTAAATAATTATCTAACAACTAATAGATTACGGTAATGCAATATGCATGCTATGAATAATGACAATGATAATAGTATTAAGTTTACATCGTCGTGATTAGTATGTAAATACATCTTATACAGTGTGATATTTTTGTAATATTAAACTTTTATGATATTTTTTTTGTGTTATAAAATACCTTAATATTTAAACGTGTTACCCATATTCTATTAGATCGAAATAGGTTCACAACCTCTTAAAATATGCGTTAAATTGTCTATGTTATTAAACAAAAAATAATCATGAGATAAAATTTATCATTCATCGTATAGAGCATGTACTATATCAATTTAATGGCATTTATTTACAATGAAAGCGAGTCTACTTGTGATGTATGCTTGTCAAAATTTAAACTTCTTTTTATTTTTGCGCCACCCAGTGAGCTATGATTCAGTTCAACCCAAAAGTTCTCTCACCTCGCGGTTTTCTTCTGATATCTCTTCAAGGGTGCCTAACCAATATTTTAAGCCATAAATGAAAATAATCGTTACAGAGAAACTAAAAATACCTTAATTTTTCATTTTTTTTTAAGGTTATTGACAATATTTTCATCAGAATAAAGGTTTGATCTAGTTTTTTCGCCGGAACATGTGGAGTTTTAACATTAGAAAAGTTATCCTGAATTTTACAATATTTATTATTTATTTGTATACTACACACAGTCGAAAATATGCAAAAATTTGTACTTTTGTTACTTTTCTTTCAGGGTCGTTCCATTATATTTCACCCAAAGCCGTTGCGGCCTATTTTTTAAAAACGTTAATACTTTACAGAAATGATAATTGATGCTCTGCAAATACATACCCGACAATGATTTTTAAAAAATTTTCATGATTACGTCATAATTGAAACGAAATGCAAAAATGTCATTTTAGCAGTTGGAAACATTTAATAAAATAATACAGAAATACTAAGAGAACAAATTATTTCTTTTTTGATAATTATTCACAAATGTTTAAATTTATAATTTATTGTGTTTAAAAGGCAGAATTATTTAAACATGATTACTTAAGTCGATTTTAAATGTGATGTGTCAAATGTCAATTTTTCACACTTTTAATCTATATTTTTCTAGAAAGTGAATCAATAATTTTAAATTAATTGTTGCTTAGAATTAAGTACTTGTAATTTACTTACATATAATCTATTGACTTTTTAAATTAACAGCAGGGAAATATAAAAATATTTACCTTCAACCTTGAATGTTTCGGAATGTATGCCGATTTCAAACACGAATACCTCCTTCGCAGAAAAACGGAAAATTGTCATCATGTGTTTAAAAGTTAAATTAGACCTTCCTTTAATTTATCCTGCATGTTTCGCGGTGGAGAACAATATACTTTTCAAAATTAAACAATTTCAAAATAATGATTTTTTTAATGATGTTTGAGGTTACAAAACAAGTAGATTTTTGATTCGTATTCAAATACTTTTGAATCGACAAGGCTCACGCGGACTAACTTCACTCTGATAATCTACTTGGTTTGTAACCTCAAACGTCATTTAAAAAATCATTATTTTGAAATCGTTCAATTTTAAAAAGTATATTGTTGAATAAATTCCGAAACATTCAAGGTTGAAGGTAAATATTTTGATATTTCCCTGTTGTTAATTTAAAAAGTCAATAGATTATATGTAAATAAATTACAAGTACTTAATTCTAAGCAACAATTAATTTAAAATTATTGATTCACATTCTAGAAAAATATAGATTAAAAGTGTGAAAAATTGACATTTGACACATCACATTTAAAATCGACTTGAGTAATCATATATAAATAATTCTACCTTTTAAACACAATAAATTATAAATTTAAACATTTGTGAATAATTATCAAAAAAGAAATAGTTAATTCTCTTAGTATTACTGTATTATTTTATTAAATGTTTCCAACTGCAAAATGAAATTTTTGCGGTGGATTTCAACTTTTAAATTAAATTTACGACGTAATCATGAAAAATTGTTTAAAATCGTTGTCGGGTATGTATTTGCAGGTCATTAAATATCATTTCTGTAAAGTATTAATGTTTTTAAAAAATAGGCCGCAACGGCTTTGGGTGAAATATAATGGAATGACCCTTCAATATCTTTTTTGTTAATTTAAATTGCTAAGCACCTTGGCATTATTGCGTGCAACGTAGCAAAATGTATTCAAATTTAATTGTACAAATTTAAAATACAAATTAGACTTATTCATGTTATTTTGTTTTTATTGTTCTAATGTGATTATTTTTTCCAATAATTAGTTTGTCACTGTTATTTTGTCGTGATACCAAGGGTATGGCTGTCGAAACGTTAAAAGGAGAGTTTTCTTTATTCTTAATATATTCTTAAATAGTCTTGGTGTTTTTCGGTGACATAAAGAAGCTTAATAAACATTTAAAAATTAAAAGAAAAAAAAAACAAAGGTCAATAATTTGGAGGATTTTGTAATATAGGGGAGACTACGGTAGCCCCGACCACTAATTAGTTGTAAGAATGTAAAGATAGATTTTGGCTAATTTTATAATTTTTTTATGGTACAATACAGAAAACTGTAAATTTGAGAATAGGAAGCTGTTTGTCTTTACTATAATGGTATGACATAAGTTTTTATTCTTCAAACTCATAAAATGAACATTTAAAAAGAAATAGGTAAGATTTGAAGTTAATATTTATTATAATATAATAAGTGGGCTAAGTATCGTTGTGTGTACACAAACATTCATCGCTCAGCTTTCGATTTAAGATATAAAAACTTTATTTTTTATGTCTCATCTGTTTATAATAACAATTTCAAGGGTCATACATACTTTCCGGTACCCCGACCATTTAGAGTCTAGTGGCCCGACCGGTAAAAGTATTGCTTATCTAACAATTTTAAAAGATAACATGACTTAGGTAATGAAATTAAGCTGAAACGTAATTCGTTCTCTTTCGTTTATTCTTCATAAAAATCCTCTCGCGAACAGACTGACACGACTACACATCGTACGCTGGCTTTGGTTATGTGAAGTGATTTATAGATTTATTTAGGAAATAAATAATTGTAATTACAGTAACGGAAATTACCAGATTTTGAGTACGTAATTTTCTGCATTGTATTTTTAAAAAAGAAAGCTATTTTTCAATAATAATAATAGTAATAATTTTTTAATAATAAAGAGACGAGTCGAACACTCGAACTGCAAAAGCAAAAGAGCAAGAAAAAATTATATTTATGTTCAATAGTTTTAAAAATTTCATAAAAAAAAAACTTTTTTAACAATATGTTTATGACATTGTTTCGTACATCTATTTTAAGTTATATTAAAGAATCGGGCAAGTAAATATTATTTCATTTCCAATAAAAGTCCATTATAAGTATTTAATAATGCATTTGTACTATATACAAGTTAAGTTATTGAGTGGTCGGGCTACCGGACAAGTAAAATGGTGTAACCAATTTTATGAGCAACGAAAAGAATGCAATTCTTTAACAGATTCGCTATTTTGTCTTTAAATTCCCCACGGTTGCATTCAATATAATACAAATATTATTTTTAATACTTTCTATTACTTGTTAAAGTCGCGAAAAATAAGTTATATCCGAAAAACCTTAGGTGGTCGGGGCTACCGGACTCTCCCCTAAATAATAAATAAATATTTAGCAACGCTGCGACTCTGGTATGAGTCCTCTTCAAGGCTATGTAAGAAAATGATGGTGATTGTGTTGTATTTATATTAAATTAGGGGATATGAAGTTTTATATGTGTTGGTGGTACGGTAGTAATACTAAAAGAACTAAATTAAAATACAAATTAGACTTATTCATGTTATTTCGTTTTTATTGTTTTAATGTGATTATTTTGTCGCAGTGTTACTTTGTCGTAATTATTTTGACATGTGTTATTTCCAATAATTATTTTGTCATGATACCATACAAATAAATAACAAATACTGTAAAATTCCAGATTACCTTTCTAATGTCAAAACTCAAATGTTACGACGAAAAAACTATATCAAACCTTTATTCTGACGAAAATATTGTCAATAACCTTAAAAAAACGAAAAATTAAGGAAATTTTTGTTCCCTAACGATTATTTTCGTTTACGGTTTAAAATATTCGCCAGACACTCCGGCAGAGATATCAGAGCTGTGAGATCTCATACATATTTAGTAGTTGTTCAAAATTGTTTAAATTCATACCTTATTTTTTTGTGGTTTTAAAACGAGTCGACCATTATTCACCTTGGAGGAATGGTAACGGAAAAACTGGAGGGGAAGACAAAAATTAAACGGGAGGAAAAGTTCAAGGTTATACGAATCAAGCAGAAAAGCATGGAAAACTGAAAAGAGAAAAGAAAGAAAATAAAAACCTGCGACGTAGTAAGGCGCGAGGATAAATTCCGTGGGGTTTTCGTACTGTCAACATTTGGCCGGCCTCGGTTGCTGTCTGATACATTGAATCGGAGTGTCTACTTGCGCGGACGACGACCTTACGTCGGCCGAGGCGCCATTATTTTTTTTCCCGCCTGGACAAGAGCACTTCACCTTCCTACAGTCCATGCAGACCCACCTGTCAAGCTACCAAAACACCAGGCTACAGCGCATCAGCCACCGTCGGGGCACACCAAGGCTTTCTCATCTCGGATGGTTCACCGAATACTCACATTTTCATTACGGGTCTATCTTAACTTTATTTCAGTGACTTTTCTCAACGTTTCTATTATTTTAGTAATTTTCCAATTCTCAATGACAATCAATTCCGTAAATGTTTTGCAGCACTCTAAAAAAGTTACTAAACTGTGGCAAACATTCTACAAAGTCACATTACTCAAGAAAATATCCAGGAACAATTATTTACAAGTCTTACAGATAAATAGAAGAAATAATCCAATTGTACGACATTCGACAAATTGTCAACTTTTAATATTCACTTTATTAACAGACATAACCTCTCTATATAAATTTTATATATTAGTAAAAATAATTTGTCGACCGTGTAATATAATTATTAATTACAATTTTCGGTATAAACGGTCACTATAGAACCGAAACAAATACAAATACAAATAGAATCATAATTAGAATTAAATAAATAATTAGGACTATACTTAACCCATTAATGCCTGAAACGGCATTTTTTGTACTTCATTATCAATCAAGTATTTCTTATCAAAATCGAAGTTGAAAACAATTGAAAGGTACATATCCTATTGTTTTCGAGGTCACTCTTCAAGATTCCGAGATCGAAATTGAGTTTCAGCCATCAGGAATTCCAATATGGCGCCGAACTTTTAAAAGAATTCCAAAAAATTGGGAATTATTTATTCCTATCAATTTTTTTCGAGCTATTAGAATATTGGGATTCTATTGAAACTCTGAACAAAGGTGAACAAAATACTTCAATTTAAAGGAAAAATTTTACTTTTATACCCCACATCATTGTAACGACCTCAAAATGGCGTCAACAATGAAAAATTTCTGAACGTTCTGACTCAAAAACTACATGCTGTTATAAAAAAATGCTAAGAATGAAAAGTTCTTAGAATTAATCGAGAAATGTAGTGGAATTTTTGCAGATTTTTGTGATGACATTTTTAAAAATTTTTTTTCAAAATTTTTTTCAAATTCATAATTTATTTATAAAAAATTCTGAAAAAAATTTGGTGTATTCACTTATGAATTCTACGAGTTTTTTGTTGTTTGCAATTTTTTCCAAAAGTTAATAGTTTTTTCGGGGAAAAAATCCAAAACTATAATATTTGAAATTCATTTCCTCGAAAACTATCAACTTTTCGAAAAATTGCAAAAAACAAATAACTCTTAGAATTCTTCAGAGAATACACTAAATTTTTTTTCAGAATTTTTTGTAAATAAATTACAATTTTGAAAAAGATGTTGAAAAAAAGTCTCAAAATATCATCAAAAAATTTTGAAAAAATTCCACTATATCGCTTGATGAATTTTAAAAACTTTTCATTCTGGGCATTTTTTTTTTAAAGTTCGTAGTTTTTGAGTTAGAGCGTCCAGAAACTTCTCAAAGAAATTTACATTGTTGACGCCATTTTGAGGTCGTTAGAATAATATACGGTATAAAAGTAAAATTTTTTCTTAAAATTCAACTATTTTATGCACCATTATGCAAGGTTTCAAAAAAATTCCAATATTCTAATAACTCGAAAAAAATTAATAAGTATAAAAAATTCCCATTTTTTTGGAAATTTTTGTCATATTCGGCGGCATATTGGAATTTCTGATGGCTGAAACTCAATTTTGACCTCGGAATCTTGAAGAGCGACCTCGAAAACAGTAGGATACGCATCTCTCAATTGTTTTCAACTTTGATTTTGATACGAAATACTTGATTGAAAATACAAATAAAAACACAATTACAAATAAATAAATAATTAAGACAATATTTCGGCCTATTAGTCTGGGCCCTATTCAGAAAGTCAAAAATCAATTAAAAATTAGGAGGAAAACATATATTAAATTTCTTCCGTCTTTTAATATATGTTTTCCTAATTTTTAATTGATTTTTGACTTTCTGAAAAGGGCACAGACTAAGAGGCCGAAATATAATCTTAATTATTTATTTATTTGTAATTGTATTTTTATTTGTATTTATTAAGTATAGTCCTAATTATTTATTTAATTGTAATTATGTTTGTATTAGTATTTGTATTTGTTTTGGTTCTATAGTGACCGTTTATACCGAAAATTGTAATTAATAATTTCATATATATTTACAGGTTTTGCTTGAGAGCGTTCCTTCATTTTCTTTGAGCCTTTGAAATTGGCAAACTTACGAAGAGCCCTCGACCTGAGGAATATGTACAAGCTTTCGATACGTGCTACAAGCTAAACGAAACTGCGTGCTTTGTAACGATTAAGATCAACAGTAATATTTAAACAAAAAAAAGAAAAGTAAATAAAAGGAAGAGGGCAGGGGCAAAATTCAACAAATACATGCATTCCTATTGGTTACTCGATTATTACTTACCCCGACTTTTCGCATGAGGTCGCCGATCATGTTCATCGCCAGTATCCGGGTGCACGGTGCCAGTTGTGGATTCAGGTTGTTATTATTGTTGCTACCAATCACACCCCCAACGCCATTTCCAACTAATCACGGAACAAGAAACAAAAACGAATTACTATCATGCGATACACAAAATTTAGACAAACAACAAAACAAATTAGTATTACAGGGATCACGTGTGATGTGTCAATTATAAACTCAAGAATTAAACTAGTGATTTATTATTGCTTCAAGTTTCTTCTTTCATTGCTTCAAAATCCAAGCACGTATTATTCTACATATTTATATAAATAAAATGAGTATGTCAGTCTCGATTTAACCGCCTTATTTACACCTACAAGTTATTTGAAAGTTTTTTCATAGTGCGACCTATCTATTTTTTAATCATCGCAATTATTTAATACCAGAAACCATTAAAAATTGCAAATTATTATTTCAAGTACGTGAATACAAATTCGACTCTTTCACATTTGTAAAAATCATTTGGAAACGATTTCTTTTAAAAGCGAAGAAATCCATGTTTCGTAATAGCATGAAATCACATGCCGAGATTTAATTAATCAATATGATTCAATATTTCCTTATATACTAAAATACACCTATTAAAACTACTTAGGTATTAAACTATCCTAATACCAACAAATCAATTGAAACTCGAGTCAAAAAATCAAATTCATTTGAAAGATTTTCGAAAAACGTCTAAAAAAATCTAGTGTTAACTTTGTCCAGATTTTTAATATTTTCTAACTATTCAGATAAACATCTTAAAAAATTAGAAAATTAATTAAACAACTGGGTATGAAATGAATCTTGTAGAGAGAAAAAAAAGGTAATGCGTGATTAGTAATTGGTTTCGATCGAAACCCAGGAAGCAGTCGGATAAGTCACTTGGTGACGCTTGGCTACTGATGTAATTTGAATCGTTTTACTACGCTTCCTGAAGTGATGAAAAACTCGCTTTATCTTACTCTTTAATGGCGAAGACAGATTTTGCGGGCTGGTAGGTGGAGTGTGCTTTTCGAGTTCCACTTGTATTTTATTGCTGTCTACACGGTTTCTCACTCGATCCACCGACTTTTCATTATCTTGGTGGTGATGCGCTTGCACCTGGATCTCCAATTTTAGATCTGAAATACAATCGTACATTAAATAATCAAAAAGTATGCCCCAATTTATACTTTTTCAATCGCTCTGATCGATTTATAAGTATAATCTCACCCCGAATTTCATCTTTCATTCGTTGTAACTGCATCCTCATACTTTCTTTTTCATCGAGCTCGGATTCGAGTAAAGCTGTCTTTTCAATTGCTACATTGAATTTTGCCTCCATTTCTTCTTCACTTACTTTGCTTACTCTGTTAAATATAATTTTATTAATCTTTTATTTAAGCCATATTTTAAATAAATTGGTTTTCCGTCAAATAAAAACGATCGTGAAATAATATGTTAAGGATTTATCATCCGGTGTCGTTAAGTGATTTGATATTAAAAAGAATGTATCGATTTCTGGATCATGAGGATGATTAGAGGTAGAAAAAAGGAATATATTCAGAGAATATAGTTGTTTTCATTGGAATAAATCTTATATCTACCTATAGGCCTCTCAAAATATGAATAAACAAACACAAGAGGAACATTTTTGCAAAATACTCGGAACAGTTTACAGGTCTAACACACCACAGACTTGTAACTGAACACAATAACAATAATCCTTGCGAAAGAAAAAAACTGTGCAAAAAGAAGTCACCTTGAAAATTGTTTTTTAAAAAAGAGAACAATACCTTGAAATTCTTTTTCCCTGTTGAAAAAGAAGTATTTAAAATTTTATAATGAGAAAATATATTTCAAGCAATACACAATACGAAATAGGAATGCTATAAAATAGAAGACTAGAATTATCGTTTTTTCACAATAATTGAAGTTATCATGAATTTAATATTATAGAACCACTAATTTTTTTGACGTATCATACCATATTCTAGTCATATATGTATACGAATAATTCCGCGATACTTTGAATATTTAGGAAACTGAACATAAACTTGACAAGTTTGGTATTCTGGATGAACAAATAAATTTTTTATATAAAGCGGATCATGGTGTGTCTGGAGCAACTTTAATTGACACTGTTTTGCATATGGGATTTTTTCGTGGTTTATTGTTCTCTTATTCCTACAAACAATTTAAGACCAAAAACGTAATTATCCGTTGGACGGAAATTGAGAAAAGTGGATTTTATTTCTTATATTTTTAAAATTTTGAATTTCTTTAAATAATTATCTTTAAATTTCTCTAAAAACTGTAATAAATTATTTTAATAGTTAATTTTTGTAAAAATATATATGTTTTGTAAAAAACAAGTCCATACAATTAAAATTTAATTATTTTTAAACACTTCATTGGCATGTTAAAGTTGAAAACTGTAATCGATATGAGTAGAATCAATAGTAAATCATATCGATATCATGTGATATTCTTTTCAAGTGTCGATATTCAATTGTTTAATAACCTATAATTAATAGTTTATCGTGGTATCCACTGTACATGAATCGTTTGTTAAACGCTGTTTGTGAATTTAATGGGCTGCATATTCAAATATTAAATAAATATTTATTAAATAAAATTTATTTCACTACGCAGAACTACGTGCCTTCTTAATTTATTTAATTTAAAATTCCGAAAAAGTTTTGATTAATATATACCACTTGATTTTAAATTATAATTAATTAAGTATAGAAAAATGTTTTTATAAATTAACTAATATTGATTATATTAGTGTAGTTTCTACAAAATATATGTATAATATAAACTTACAACTTTTTTTATAATTTTTAGAAAAAAAATTGATCGAATTTCAAATAATAAAATCCACTTTTCTCAATTTCCGCCCGACGGATAATTACGTTTTTGGTCTTAAATTGTTTGTAGGAAATAAGAGAACAATAAACCACAAAAAAATCCCATATGCAAAACAGTGTCAATGAAAGTTGCTCCAGACACACCGTGGGATGTAAGAAGATATCGCACAATAGTTGCAGAACAGTTTTTGCCGTCCTATTTAAAAAAGCTCATTTTTTCCTCCGAAAGACAAAAAATATAGGGCAGTTTCTTACAAGAACCTTTAGAAATAATATTTCACATAATAAAATTACATTTTAGGGGGTAATGAGGAATATGAAAATGTGGGTAATTACGGACTCACAATACATTGTAATTAATACCTTAAAACCTTGTGTATTGTTTTCGAAAAGTGGTATAAATATACATTTATATGTATATACAAAAAATGAAAATACGTTATTTCTAAAGCTTCTTGTAAACAACTGTCCTATATATTTTGAATAAAGTATTTTGCATCATTCATTTGGAAATTACAATTCTTTGGCAAACAAAGCTATTGTGCAATATCTTCCTACATCCGCTTTATTTAAACAAATTTTTACACATAAGGTTCCCCTGGTTAGTATAAATACGACACAATCACCACCATTTTCTTTCAGAGCCTTGAAGAGGACTCATATCAGAGTCGAAACGTTGCTAAATATTTATTTATTATTTATATTACAAAATCCTCCAAATTATTGACCCTTGTTTGTTTTTTTTTCTTTTAATTTTTAAATTTTTATTAAACTTCTTTATGTGAAAAGAAGACAGAAAGAAAGAAAAGGGTATCATAGGTAGCGTTACACAGTGTATATAATCTATGAAAATATCAACAACAAAATGTAACTATCGTTGAATAAGTGAAGTCGCTTTGTTAATTAATTTTTCAAGGTATTTAATAATTTAGTATAGATGGAATGTAAATTTTGCGTATCCTCATTTTTGTTTATACTTTTTTCAAATGAAATTTAATCTCATCCCACTTGAATTTGTGTTTTAAACCTTGTCAGTGTTTAGAAATGACTGAATATGATTGAGACTTAAGATCAATGTTCTTTTTATGTTCATTGATATGAACTTTAAGTTGATGTTTGGTCTCTCCGGCATATGCCGCATCACAATTTTCGTAGTCGATTCTATATATCACGGTGGTGTGTGAAAAAAATGTCTGTTGGATCTTTCTCTTTTTTTATAATATTATTTTTGTTATTAGACAAGGAAGGGATCAATTCGATGTTATATTTCTTAAAACTTTTTGATAATTTTTCAAAAAAGATGTCAATGTATGGAATGATAAGTTTCTGTTTGTTTACTATTGAAATTGTATCTTTATTGTATAAACAATCGTTAGTGAATTGATTAATTATTGTAATCCTTCTTTAACATATTTTTGTATTAAAGTTTTTGGATAATTGTTATGTCATAATTTGTTTAATCTTTGAAATGTTATAACGTCTTTTATCTGAGAATTTAATCGCTTTATCTACTAAGTGTTGAGAATTATAATGTAAAATTTTGTCTGGAAAAAATTTTTCTTGTCTGTAGTTGGTTTCTCTCATCAACCAAACATCTGGAAAACTAATTCTTTTCAACCTCAATGGTAAATTGGAGCCGTTACTGGTATGTGTTGAAGGTCACTAAAACATCATCAATCTTACTATTTAGGATGCATGTGATGGTATCATCAACGCATCGAAAATAGAAGACAGGTTGAAAACTCGTCAACCCTAAGCATTAAAGTTCCAAATCCTCCATGACTGTATCGTCTAAAACAGGTGATATGGAGAACCCATAGGAGTTCCAAATATTTGTTCATAAAAACAGTAATTAAAGTGAAAGTATTGTTAAGTAAAAATTCTGTGGCTTTAATAATTTCATTTACGGGTAAATTCGATTTCCTGGAAATAAGTAATGCTCTCCTTTCAATCCTATTTTTTTTTTAACTGAAATGTATTTACAATCTGTCAAGGATACTAAGTAAATGTTGCATTTACAATAAGTTGGCAACATATAAGTAACTCACCCAGTGAAGAGCACCCGTTAGAATATATTAAAAATTTATAATAAGTACAGTGTGAGGCAATTATTGATAGAAATAAAAATATGTAAAATAAAATAAATTCAATGCTATTAATTACTAATTCTTTCAGAATGTTTGCAAATAGAGAGATCACGTCTAATGATATAAGAATATGGTCATCTGGTATAATTAAATTACAAATGTGGTTTTTTAATTCGAAACTGTTACAGATATAAGATTTAGGTTTATTTAAAACATTATTAAAAGTCTTACAAATTGTTTTGTCTAGAAAATAAGTCAATGGCTGATACTAAGGGACGTAATGGATTATTAGGTTTGTGAATTTTTGGTAAACAACTATTAGTCTGTGTCAAAGATTAAGAGTGAAATTGTTTGAATAAAAACCTGTTGCTATTCCATTTGTTATAATTTAACATTCTGACATGGCAACGCAGAACTTACTGTTGTTCAAGTTCTAACTTAATTTTAACTGTTTGGTGAAAAAATGTGTTTTTTATTTATTAATTTTCATTGTTTTGTTTTATGAACACAATATGTTTTAGTTTTCTGACGAGGACGAGCATGGCCATCGAAATATTAAGAGGAGAGTTTTATTTTTTCTACCTCTAATCAACACTTATGACCCGGAGATCAATACATTCTTTTTAATATCAAATCATGAAATAAGATATAAAATTAGAATAAAACCTGTGGGCTCTTTCCAAGTCGTCATTTTTTTGCTCCAATTCTCGATTATATTTGATGACTTCATCATACATCGTTTGTAAATCTTGACAACGGGTTTGATATACTGAACAGTCTGTAGTTTGCTGGTCCAGACGAGTCCGTAACTGTTCATTCTCATTTACCACCCGCGATATTCTTTGTCGCAATTCACGATTAGATTTTTCTGATTGTTCAAGTGATGCTTCCAACTCCTTCTCCAATAACTGTGAACTTTCTTGAAATTCTTCAAGCTCCCTTTCTGCATCTTCTTTCCTGCATCATCGTGGAATAATGATTAAAATAAAGGAATATATTTCATAAATAACATAGTTTATTTGTCACTGAGTAAAACTGTGATTTTACAATCTATTTTTTAGGACTTTTAAAAGTCTGCATTTTATTTGACAAATAGTGAAAGAAAATTCAAATATTTATTTATGTGGATCAACAGCTTTGAAGCCTTTTAAATATTTGTACATTATTGGCATATTAATACAAAGAACATAATTATATATAATGTTTAAATAATTGCAAAACAATCTAAATGTTAAATATAACATAAATTATTACATAATAATATTGATTGTGATTTTTTAGTTAATAATATTCAATTGTATCAATCCAATTTCGGAACTAGAAGACCTAACATTTTTTCTCTTCATATACCACATACAAACTATGCTAGAAATGCTCCTTTATTCGGAATGTGTAATTGGTCGAATTCTTTACTATCCCAAATTAATGTTCATAGTCAATCATACCCAGAATTCAATAGAATCATCCTCAATCGGTTACGAGAATACTGCTAAATTTATTTTGTTAAATTTTTACAAATTGGTGATTTAACTTTATTGTTATGTAAACTAATTAAAGAGTATATATTACGAATGTTATTATTAAAAAATAAACTTATGTATCTTTAGCACAATGTCTTGCAGCCATAACTACTATTTTAATATGTATTGTTACTTGTGTAATTGGGTTTAAACCCATTAAATAAATAAATAAATAAATAACAAAAAATAGAAAAGAAACAAATTTATATTTGTAAATATTATCTAAAGTAGAGTAATACTTAATTGTACTCATTGGTATGATATCTCACGCTAAGAGAAAAGTTATTAAATGTCGGTTCATTAATAATTCTCGATGGTAGACAATTCTAAGAACGTATTATTCGAGGAATACTCGAAAAAAATATGTAATTCGTACTAATACTACATTCTTAGAATGGCCTCACATTCCGAAGACTGTGCTGAATTTTTCACACTGTGAAAAAAGATTTTCCTAACATTCTTAAAAGCTAATTTTAAATCAAAGCATAAATGCGTAAATTTAATAGTACATAAGTTAGAGCGTTTTGCATAACTGGAATAGTCGTGTTGATAAATACTCATAGGCATACCTTCCTTCAGACATAAAAGCCGTACGAATTGATGTTGAACCGATTACAATGCCCTTATGCCTGGTACTGTACGATCTGTCCAAATTGAGGACCCATATAAAATATGAGGCAAAACAATAGATTTATAAAAATAAGTTAAAGTTCTTACGTTAGTGAAGTCAACTGTAGAGCGACATAAAAAACCTAAAGATGAGCATGTCTTTGAAAACAAAACACCTAAACCTTTGATAGTCAAACAAGATTCTAAGACTGTTATTTAATTTATGGTAAATTGAAAAAAATTAGAGCCTCTAAAGAAAGATATTGATTTGAAACCCATTTGTTCTTGCATATAATTTAACATAATCTACAAAGATTAAAATATTCTAATAAACTATTGAATGTATTAGATCATGTGAGAACCCTGAGGAATGCCAGAAGTAATTTTGTAACCCTCAGATGTGCTGTCATTAATTCTCACCAAGGATTTTCTATCTTTGATAAACGAAGATACCTCTGATACCCATGGATGCAATTTTAGACAACAGTATGCTGCGGTCGACTGTATTTAAAGCTTTGGAGAAATTGTAACAGTATGGTTTTATTTTAAATAGAGCTTAAAGTAGAGAAGAGTGATCTGTAAGGGCTTTAGATGAGGCTTTACATTAAGAAATGTACATGGGTGTGTTAGTATGAATTGTTGCGAAAAGGAGTGTGACATTCAAAGTTTTGGTTTACAAGAAACAATGACAATTTTGCCATCGAGCAATTATATAAAGATATTCATGTGGCAAACGTTGAACGAGGAGGAGTCCGATCAATTGCTGTGGTTCTTGAAAAAGAATTGGTTCCTAAATTAAATTTTCTTTTCAACATATACAATATTTACAGTGAAATCCACCATAAAAATTGGAATCAAGAAGCCAGGCATATCATCCATTGAGATTCCGCAGCCAGTTTTCTACGAAATTGTCGTCTAGAGGATATCACTAACCCCTGTGCTTTGCCCTGAAGGACGCTTCACAGTTTCTTATATCTATGTTGACGATTGACACACAAGTTTAGAATAACATTTTCACAACCATAAAAATTCAGTTGTAAACCTTGAGGACGTTTCAATTATAAGGACTATCAAGATGAAGAAAATAATTGCTACGTTTTCCATTATCGTTCTCCAAAAGAAAAAATGCCATGTTTGACTAATAAATGGTTCAAGATATTTATTAAGTGAAGTGAGTGATATACAGTACCGCTCAAAAGTATGAGCTCACCCTTACGGAATTTTGGCTAAATTGAAATGTTGATATCTCATCGCCAAGTTAACGTACAGGAAAAATAAAAAAAAGGGAATTAAAGAGGAGACCTTCAGCTTCTCAATCGCGGTAGTTTTATTTCTATATATACATTTCTCTATAAACTATGCTCGATTTACTAAAGTAATTTTTTCGTATTATGTTTTTCTTTTTCAATCCGCTCCCATTTTTTTTTGAAATGATTGCAAGAGAAATGTACAATGTGTAATCGAAAGGTAATCCCTATAGCTTTAATTTGCCTCTTTGGGATTTTGTCTAATATTTCTTTACAAATACTTATTCAATTTTGAACAAAATAATGTGATTTTTTTCAATCTGCTATATCTCTATTTTTTAATGTATAATCAAACTATTAAAATGAAATAGGATTTTAGAAGAATGAAATTGACAACGTTAACTGCTACCATAAAGAAAAATCATATTTCAACATATTACTGTGTGTGTTTTCAGAGTTTAGCGGAAATAAAAGCGTGTGAATGTGAATGTGAAAGTGTGTAAATAAATATATTAGTTATATCTACTACTAATAACTACTAATAAATATATTAGTTGTATCTTAATAGAGCAATATTAAAAAGAAATTTAAGTATATAATTAAGAAATCATTAAATAAATCTAACCAGTATAATTTTTATTTTGAGTGGCTAAGTAGAAGATAAATAAAGTCATTTTGATAGTATCTAGGTTTTGCAGATATGAGTAATCAAGCCTATCACATAAGGAACTAATTATACGAATTACAATGCCAACTTATATATGAGCATCGCCACTAACAAGTAGTAGGTCAGTGAATGATAATCCATTTACATACCAAGATTCTAAATACAGATATAAATTAAAAGAACTTAAATACACTCAAAGAAATAGTGTTTCTTAATACGCTTGATTTTTTGTTTGTTTACATTTCAGATGGCAGTACTGATTTCATAAAGTTTGTATAGTGATATAAGATTGATCTGAAATATCTATTGACGATCTACGTAAAAAGTGGGATTACAAAATGTCCCTCTGATTAGGAAATAATGCATTACATCTTAATTTAAAAGTAGCGAGTCATCACGTGATCCTTGGGATACATTAGATAGAGCATGAAAAGGAAGGGAGTTACAGAGGTCATGCAACTTGTCTACCATTTTGTAAATATAAACAGAGGCACAGCGTTTAAAGTATATTTTTAATAACAATATAATTTAAGGAAATTGAGTGTGCCGTATCAGTATGTATTCTTTGTATTTATCTACTAATGATTCATTGTAAAAGAATCTGATTTCATTCATTCAGTATGTATGTATGTATGTATGTATGTAATAAATTTATTTGCCGTGGAAAGCTTTTTCTTGCAGCAATCAAGAAATATCGTTACATTAATATTGTACATATTTAATGAGCTGTAGAAAGATAAATGCGCATTTTAAATAAATTAATAATTTTGTACGATTAATATACAGCATAATACAAAAGACGCAACATTATTGAATTAAAATAATACACAGTAAGACTTACAAAGATCGCATAATAATACCAGATGCTGGAAGACACCACAAAAAAGAAAAAAGAAATAACAGGTAAATAAATAAGAAAAAAATAATTAAATAAATTAATATATATAAATAAATAAATAAATAATTATGTAAATAAATAAAATAAATAAATAAATAATTATTATATAAATAAATAACACAACAGTTAAGTAGGACCTCTGGTCCTATCCTGCTCTGACAGATAATCATATAGATGATTTGTGAAAACATCATAGGACTGGGACTCACGGATCAGTGAAGGCAAAGAGTTTCAAAGTGCGATCCCTGTCACTCGGAAAGAGTTCACACATTGCTTCCGCAAACACAATGGTATCTCAAATTGACATGCAGAGGAAATTCTGGAGGATCGCCGTAGATCAGGCAACACCGTAGGAAAAAGGTCGAAGAGATATGAGGGGGTCGAGGATGTGAATAATGAAAATAGCAGTGAGCCTAAAAAGTACTGCCTGCGAGATTTGACTGTAAGCCAATTTGCCTTTACTCTGTATGGCGAGATGTGCTCGTCTCGTCTAAGCCCATAAACAAAGCGTAAGCATGAATTCAGAATTCGTGTAAGTTTTTTATTCAAATACTCAGCGGCATCATTATACACTAAGCATGCATAATCTATCAGGGGGACTATTAGAGCATTTATAAGTAATAATTTAATTTTTGGCGTTATCATGTGACAACGAAACTTCAAGCGATGCAATATGAAATAAGCACTCCTGGATATACTCGATATATGCAAATTCCAAGTGAGATCACTGCTGATCGTTAGTGCGCAAAGTCAAAAAATAAATTATTATTGCACCCAACATTTCTAGTGATACAGACGGAAAGAATTCTAATGTAAAAAGTATTGAGGCCCTTTCAGTGTTTAAGCTCTGATTACGCCGTTTTATAATTTTAATTAAATCTTATTAATTTATGATTTAGTAGTTTATCTCTACAATGTTATTTCTATGTGTAAATGTTATGTGAGCTAATAAATAAATAAATATATTCCTAATAAGTACAAAACCGTTGATGATAATCCATTGGATACTTTCAATATCTGTGTCAACAAATTAATATTTTTTAATCTTTTTTTAATGTTAAAGTCTTAAAAACCATAGCTCCTTTTATTTCTAGCGTGCTCGCAAGGTTATTTAGTAAAGAGTGTCCAGATGGGAAAAGCATACAAAATGATGGGAAGTACTAAGGTTTTATATAAATGGATAATAGCTGAAGGATCTTTATGATATTTGCAAATACTATGGTAAACAACTTTTATTTTTTTTATTTTTTTTTGTTTAAGTAAATTTGACGGGCTACATATGATCCAAAAAGATCAACCCTTAACAATAACGAAAATTAAAGAGGTAACAAAATTGTTAAATCCGCTTTGTGTAACAGAAATGAAGGTAAAATAACCAAACAATATAAAAGGAAAAGATAGTAATAGATAGTAAAATAACAAAAAAAGATAATAAATTAATTTAGATTCAAATTAGTGATAACATTACGCAGCTGTGTTTTAAATAGAGACATTTCATTAAAAGAAGTGAGAGAATCATATTACAGAATCTTCTTAAACAGGCTTTTGGAGAATAGTACAAAAAATTAGTTGAGTACGTATCTTTGGCTAGTTTTATAGAATTTCTAATGTTGTAAGGCATAGTTTTATAAGGAAATAAGTTTTTTGAAGGAGTACAGTGAATGATATTATGCAGGATATTGAACAAGAAAAGTAGATCAGAATAATTATGGAGTGTACAAATCGACCATAGGTTAAATCTTGCCATAATTGGTAGAAAATTATGGTTAAATCTATGCATTGGCATTTGAGCTTTAAAAGACAAGTTCCTAAGGAATCTATAATTAACCTTTAAAAAATTGTCAGATTTTAATATGACATCTTGTGTTTGAGATTGCTAATAACGAAAATGAAAGCAGTTATTAAATACGTAAATAATGAAGCCAATATGGCAGACGAATTGTTTAAAAAGTTTTTTATTATTCATGCCTAAGCCGAAACTGCTAATGATTACACCAAAGTCAAAATTGGAATTTGTCTATTTTGTCAAAAGATATAAAAAAACATCGGCAATCTAAAGTAAGGAAAAATTAGTAAAGAATCAGTCGTCATTTTTGGCAAACAAAATTTTTTGGTTCGGTTGTGAACATCACTGAAAAATCTTCTAAAAATAGGAAAAATGAAGTAAAACCGCCCTAGATATATACAGAAATGATAATTTATTGATTTCAAATCTTTTAACAGACAGAAGATGGCACTATTGATACCTATTATTCTTCATCCATTTCACAATGTTTACATTCGATTGAAACTGTTAAAATTATACCTGCATGGAGAAAAGTGAAACAAACGAAAGCCGATCGAAAAACCAAGGATCGATTATAAATTATACAATACATACAACAATATTTTATTATTTGTCAAAAAACGAGATGAAACACCACAAAAAAGATGCAATACGTATAATTAAAGTTTTTTGGTTCACTTCGTAGTAATTATTACTAAATATGAAGATTTAAGGCTGTAGATGAACCAATCAGATGGTATTTTTGCACTACAGCAGGACCTCTCTTATTCTAATTAGTAAAGTTTTTCAAGATGGCGCCGACCTCTCTTATTCTAATTTTCTCCTTACCCCACTTACTTTGCTTGTGAGCTTGTGATTCATGAACAATATTTTTCGTTGACTTTTCGTGTGATCGTGGAAGAAGACTTGTGGGGGAACGATTAGAATAAGAGAGGTCCTACTGTACTAATTTTTTTAATTTTCTCTAATGTTTGCTTCTAAAGCCAGAAACTCGTCTGGATTCATTAGAAGAATTGCAAATATGTCAGAGAAAATTTTAATTCGTAAAGATGGAAAAGATGGAATTTTATATGAAACTGTTTTTTGGATTGTTCTCGGTTTTCGAAAAAAATGGAGGGCCAAACTCGAGAGATTCGACAGGCCGGGAAACGACATTTTCAAATTATATTTTTAATATACATATTTATTGTATCTTTCCTTTCGGTCGATGAGAAACAAATGTTTCAATTCATATAATTATGTACTTTTTCAGTTTTTAAGGTAATGGTCACTCCGCAAGCACAAATCCGTGCTGGAATTAAGGCCAAATAACATCTATTTTAATTTAGTTCGATTTATGGACTTGGTTCGATTTATTCCGCTATTCCAAGATCTTCTATATTAAAATTACTTTCACTTAAGAAAAAAATTGCGGAAAAGAAAATTCTTACTTAATCGAAAAAAAGAGGGTGTTTACAACCGAATATTGTAGCCATTTTAAAACCTCATGAAAAAAATGTTCTTTTGCACATTGTGGTGGTTGTCGCTACTAAATCACTAAATATTTATTTATTTATTTATTGAGATCCACGGCACAGATGTGCATTTTACAACAATATGCCTCGTGGCACTAAATCTGAACAATTTATAAAGATAACAAAATAACGAAAATATGAATTACAAAAGCCAACGACTAATTTTAAGACTAAAGCTAATTAAACCGAAAAAAAGTTTAAACGAAAGCTGAAGTAAGTCTTCTTACTGTCGATTTGAACGGAAGTAAACCTAAGCTGCGTACATTGTGCGGTAACATATTCCATTCTCTTTCAACCCGCAGAATAGTTGAGAAAAAGCTGTAATTAGTTTTATGGAGACCCTCGCAGACAGGTCTAAAAGAGCGTAGGCTATGTGAGACTACTCAATGTTCGAATAAATTAGGTATAACGGGACTACGAGTTAAATTGATAATATTATAAGCCTAAAGTAAATCATGGTAATGGTGTAAGGATTTTACATTAGGGAGATTGAAAGCGGTTGCATGATGATAATCGTGGTCAAAAATACGCATTGGGGAACCAGATTTGAAGGAAAGATATCTAAATAAATTGTGCTGAACCGAGTCCAGATGCGAAATTTCTTGTGCTGTATAAGGTGACCAGACTGAGGAGCAATAAAAAAGATTTGACAAAATAATAGTGCGATATAAGTGAATAATAGTATCGACATTGTTAAAGTTCTTAGTAGTTCCCTTTAAGAATCCTATCGCAGAGAGAGACTTAGTAACAACCGAATTTATATGAACAGTAAACTTAAGAAAGCTGTCGAAAATTACTCCTAAATCCTTAACCCTTTGCGGCATACATTTTTCTTTACATGGAAAATAGCTGAAATTTGTTATTCGAGAGTTTTTGGCGTCGCTGATTATGAATTTGAAGTCAGATTTTGAAAATTAAAAATGGCGGATTCAATATGGCGAACGAATTTTTCACAATTCATCAGATTCGCTTGAAATTTGGTAATAGGGAATTTTGAAGTTGCTGCTTGCGAATCAGACGTTAGTTTTAATAAATTAAAAATGGCAAATCGATTTTATTAGCCAAAAATTTTAAAAATGACTACATATTATTATTTTTACCAAGTTAAAAATGGCACATCAAACATGCCGGACAAACGTTTTACAAACAACTCCATTTGAAGAAAATTTTATATTGGAGGGTTTTAAGGAGCCTGGATTACAAATCCGAGGATAATATTCTCAAATTCTGGATTCAATGGATTTGGCAAAATTAACGTTGGATTCGTAATCAGAGATCCCGAAAACCCCTGAGTAACAAATTTTGTTAAAAGTGAGACATTTCAAAATTTTTTTGTTCAGCATATTGGATCCGCCGTTTTGAATTTGGTAAAACTAACGTTGGATTATATTAGTTCTTTATAGGAAATGAAAAAAGATTTCATCCCTGCATCTTTCATATTCTGCGAGAAAAGTAAGGAAATGTGAATAAATCTAGGTGGTACAACGTATGTAACACTATGCTGCAAAGGGTTAATAGAAAAAACTGCTTCGAGTGATTGCCCTCCAAAAGAATACGTAAATTCTGTTGGCTTATTACCGCAATAAAAAGAAATACTCATGCATTTTTTTATATTTCAGTATAACCTATTATTCTGTGCCCAGACTTCTAGAGAGCTTAAAGTATCTTGTAACAACGAAGCTTCTACATGCGAGTTGATGACTGAATTGATTTTTATATCATCAGCATATATCAATGTCTTGCAACCGGAAGCCGAAAGAATACAAATATAATAACTTTACTCTTTAACTATGCATTGCACTAACCTTTTCCTTTTATTAAATTTCATTTATACAGCTTTTAAGAATACTGAAAAATAGATTTGTGGCGACGTAAACATGTCAGAAAATCAATTTGTCCACAGCAAAAAGCACAAGAGATATTTTGTTTTCATATTCGCATAAAAGCTACATGTAGCGATAACACTTGACATTTGTCGAATTTGATTTATTTCTTTTCAATCAAAACGTACGCAAGGGTGTTCACAACCGAACCTTTTACCCTATTGTATGCTATTTTTCTTTTAGCAGAAATAAATAATAGATTATGACATGTGACGCAATATAAGATTACAAAAATATAAATTTTGCAATAACTTGTCAATACGTATGTAATGTTTACAACACGACTGCTCGGCTATATTAACGAAAGTTTTGTGTCCATTATAATCTTTGCGTTAAGAACGGAATTCTAATAAAGACACGAAAAGACTACATACCAAAAGAGTAAGAGCTAAAATACCGAATTGTGATACGATCGTTGTGAAAACAACTTGCAATCAATACAAAACATCGCTAATGCACCAGACTTGAGTTTTACGACTGTATCGTTTCTAGGTGAAATGTGTCATTCCATAACGTGTTTATCAATATTCTCTGGGACTGCTGACTTACCGTTGATGCATCCTGTTAGCGAGTTCCATCCAGTATCTGATTTCCTCATCCTTGTCACAGAACTGAGGCGGGTCGATTTCCATCATTTTGAAAGGTGATGTATACTATAGGTGGTTCGTCGTCCTTTCGTCCCGGTAGAGTAGTGCCCGTCTGCTCCAGCTTTAAGGTTCTACGAGCATCCTCTAAGAGTGAAGAAAAGCGCACAAGGTTCACGACACGGTGTCTAGTCGAACTATTTAAAGCACATTATATTATTTCGGACTTTTTCGTTTCTTTTTGTCGCTTCTCGCGGAGATCTACGTGGTCGTTGTCTTCGTCTTGGTCGTCGTCGTCGATGCGCGAACGGGAAAGTCCTTGGGAAAGTGCGCGGGAGTGAAAATCTGCTGCGGTGAAGGAACGTCCAGGAGGGGATTCGTGTTTGCGGGGGAGGGAGGAGGGGATACATGTGACATAAATGTCATTAGCGTTTGATACGGATGCGAGAATGACTCACCATCAACGGAGGAAGAATCGTCGTCGTCGTGCGGGCGGCGCCCTGGAGAACGTCGACGTTTACCGGATACCGATGATGCTTATACACCGACGAATTGCCTTTTGTCTTATTTCGGACTTTCGCCGTTTTGTCGTTTCGCGCGGTTGGTGGGCTCGCGCGAACGACCAACGGATAGGAAAATCTGTTTACAGCCCTTGCAAAATGGCTGACGCGTCTCGTCGTCGAAACCGTGTCGAAACTCTCGATCTGATCGAAATTTCCCCGTGAATATCGCGTGTAATTTGGGTCGAATATAAATATATCGAATCGAATACGAAAGATGGCGCTACATCCCAATGCGCATGCGCTACCATTTGTATCAAGCGCGTATTCAGAATAAGAAGTTTTAATCGATCAAATTTACATTCGTTTATTTTAACACTTTTCTTACTAAAGTTCGTGTAAGTTGGTGATATTGCAATAATAAATCAGGTTATTATTATTCCTCTATTGTGACGTCAGGTATATCCAACAAACGAGAACGACCCAATAAACGAATATACGGAATCGATATTTTGCATTCTCTTTTTTTTTTTAATGGCGTATTGATTATTCGAGATTCTTATTCGAATTTATACTATTTTATACGACCTGCAATACCAGAATTGAATTCATTCGATCATATACGATACCGTCCCAATAAGCAAAACACAATTTTTAAATATTTAAAAAGAATACTTCTTGAATGCTTTTATGAAAGAAGAATTCTAAAAGAATTATTCGTGCATGCTTAAAAATATAACTAATGTCCGCTATAGTTATTAAATAAAGAGTTACATAAGAATTCTTTTTTAAACGTATTTGGTAAAAGGTTCTTCAAAACCTATAATAACATTTTCATAAAGAATCCTTTAAGTAATAGCATGAATATCCAATTAGCAACGAAAAATCTAAGAATTCCTAAAGAATTCTTTTGGAATGCTTTTTTGTTAATAATTCTTTTGTAATAAGTTAATAAACGTTTATATAAAAATGTACTTAAACACGCAATCATTGAAACAATGCATTTTCCAATACATTATTGACTATTATTATTACATTACAGTCTAGTTCGCAAACATCGCGCAGGTGGTATACAAATACTTAATCATGCATGCCATGCAGAAGGAGGTACTTTTATATGGAACAACTAGAACCTTCCTCACTTGCGAGAATATGGTTGTGTATGATAATATACAGAGTGCATGTGTTGATGCACCACCATGCGGTGGGCGCTCGAAACGTCCACTATTGCCGACGTGTATCATGAATTTATTCACAAAGAATACTTTAGGATTACTTTTATCATAAACGTGACACACTTTTCCTTTAGCCGACCGTGTTTCAAGTCATACATTTTTTCATAATGATTACTTCGTGACTACTTTTGCAATGATTTGTTGCGGACATTCGAGATTACCTAAAGAATTCTTTACTTCAAAAGTGTGTTTATTGGGGTATTTAACGCATTACGAAAATTGCCCAGCAATCGAGTTGGATAGGATTGGATTGAAAATTTAAATTCATTTTGAATTCATACTTTGATTCCGTAAATATGTATTCAAATTGATTGAATTCCGAAGAAAGGAATCCATCTGTATTCAATTTTACGAATACAATCGGAAGCGTAATTTGCCGGATTGAATTTCAGAAAAAGTAATCCATTGAAATGAATACACTTGGATAGTTTTGAGTCCGTAATATTGAATACGGAGTATACAAAGTTTCGTTTTTGAAAGAAAACTTTTCTTGCATTGAAATTAATACGCTTAGGTATATAAGTTTTGAATCCGTAATGTTGATTGCGGAGGCATTTAATATTTCGTTTTTAAGAAGGAATCTTTTTTTTGGATTGAAATGAATACACTTGGCTACTTTTGAATCCGAATGTTGAATACGGAATCATTCAAAGTTTTGTTTTTGAAATACAACTTTTTTTTTATTGAAATGGATACAATTGGATAGTTTTTAATCCGTAATGTTGAATACGGATGCATTCAATATTTCGTTTTTAAGAAGGAAACTTTTTTTTTGGATTGAAATGAATACACTTGGCTACTTTCGAATCCGTAATGTTGAATACGGATGCATTAAATATTTCGTTTTTAAATAGGAAACTTTTTTTGGATTGAAATGGATACACTTGGATAGTTTTGAATCCGTAATGTTGAATACGGATGCATTAAATATTTCGTTTTTAAAAAGGAAACTATTTTTGGATTGAAATGAATAGACTTGGCTACTTTTGAATCCGTAATGTTGAATACGGATGCATTCAATGTTTCGTTTTTAAATAGGAAACTTTTTTGGATTGAAACGGATACACTTGGATAGTTTTGAATCCGTAATGTTGAATACGGATGCATTCAATATTTCGTTTTTAAAAAGGAAACTATTTTTGGATTGAAATGAATACATTTAGATAGTTTTGAATCCGTAATGTTGAATACGGATCTATTTAAGATTTAATTTTTAAAAAGAAAACTTTTTTTTTATTAATATGAATTCAGAAAGTAACCTTTTTATTCGTATGAACGAATAGAATTGTATTTACGTATTAAAATGGATTCACCGTTGAACAAAGTATGGATTCAGAATTTAATAATTGAATCCAAATTCGATTGTTGGGTGATTTGTTGCGGTTTAGAATAGCTTTAAATTCTGTTAATTTAATCGAAGAATTGATTATATCGTTTTTCGTATTTCATAATTTTCGAAGAAATGTTCTGATTTCTAGTTTTGAGTTTAAATCATTCGATAATCCAAAGTAATCGTTCCTTTGAGGTTATGTGCGTTTATGTATCGCGTATAATATCGTATACACTCACATTCGTAACTGAAAGAGCAGGGGAAGAAACAGACTTAATTCGTATTAAATCGAACACAGATTTTTCGTATACTTTTTCGTTTGCTGGGGAGATAAAACGAAATTAACACAAACATTATACGGATTCCGTATCTCCAAAAAACTGTACAGCATATAAAAAATTTGCATGATTTACAAGGGGGGCCCACGGTCGGGGGGGTCACGATTTTTAACGGCAATTTTTGTACGTATTCTAGGGTGAAAATAAAAATATACGCGTTTCAGCGTTTTATCCAATGGGCTTTGGTTTTTATACAATAAATTATTGAAATTCGCGTTCTTATTGCCATATATACATCAACTTTGGAACATCAGATACACTCCCCTTTGAAACATTCGAATGCCTGACATCCGCATCATAACTCCATAGCGAATTCCTACTGTAAACATTTCAAAAGTCGAATGCGAAGCATTTTTATATGAATTAATTTATGATTATGCGTCCTTCCCTCCATTTAAATGTAATTGCCAATTTGAAATTCTTTAACTCTCAGCGGCAAGAATAGATTTTCTTTTAAGTACTGTAATATACTATTCTTATACCATTTTGAAGTATGCTCAATCTTTTCCCCTTTTCAGAAAATTTAAATCGCGGAATTACTAGTATACATGTAAGACTAGAATTTGGTATGATACGTCAAAAAAAATAAGTGGTTCAATAATTAAATTCATGATAACTTCAATTATTCTGCAACAGCGATTTGCTATTGCTATTTTATAGCATTCCTATTTCGCATTTTATGTTGTGTGAAATATTTTTCACATTATAACATTTTTAAAAAAGAATTATTGGATCGTTTTTATTATGTTTATTATTATTTATTAACCAATGTGTGTGTGTGTGTGTGTATATATATATATAAGTAGAATAATGAACCACTTCTGAAAATTATAGAATTTAATTAAATAAATTGACATCATTTCACTTTACATACTAAGATTCAGAGTATCCAGGTTTCTCATTCTGCTCAGGGTTTATGTTGATTTATTACTTTAGGTGTAAGGTGTAAGGTAAGGGTGATTGGAAGGTTTGTGACCTAACAAAGCCTAAACTAAGAAGTGTGTTCATCCCTAATCCGTGCAGGTAAAGAAAACTGACCTATGGGTACAGCTGTCAGTCCTTTAACTATATAGTGTCTGCGGTTTCTTGTTTAAATCTCGTATTGGGTGAATTGTGCCAGATGGAACGTATGATATGTAAGATAATTTTGAAGACTAAAAATTCCGTCTAACTAATTTATTAAATTTATTTGAATTGATTTTTTTTTACAAATAATTAAAAAAATGTCACTTCGGAATTTTATTATTTTTCATTTTGTTTTTTAATTTATTTATTTTAATCCTGTTTTAGCTAATCGGCATTCAAATGGATATTAAATTTTCAATACCTTACAATTTCTTTAAATTCTTTTTTTGGTGACATTCAAAGACCTGAAACGTAGCCTCACACAGCTTTGCGACAATCCATAATATGTTCTAGCACTTTTGGTCACGATGTGCAATATGCAAGTAAATTCTGAATTATAATTATACGATGAAGATGTCCTGCTATACTTCAAAAAATGTTCCTGATTTTCCACAAAATTGATTCCCATGACCATTTTAGCAAAATTCAAGTTCGTTTAATGGGAATAATTATAAATATTTAATATACTGCAGAAAAATTACACGATAACAACAATCCATATTTTTTATTACTCAATCAATAATAGTATGTTTATTTACGTTGTTGATACTTGAAAACTATATTTCACGTCGTTGACATAACATCACCCATTTGTCAAATTTTTTTCGTTCTTGAAATTGTTTTAAATGAGCCGTAAAATCATTGTCGATAATTGAAGACTTCCTGAAATTAGTACATGGTTTTGGAAAAGAAATAAAATTATAACAATTATTTTCCGACAATAATACCCTTGAACTTTGATCAAAAGCGGGTGAGTATGAAACGTGGGAGGTAAAAATCGAAAAAAGCCTGCGCGCATGCGCAGTTAAGCTTTTTCGTATAAACGTTTGCTATACCGGTGTTAGTTTTGTGCAGATGTGACAAAAAGTAAAGCATATTTTTCTGTTAAAAAATTAAAATTTAAAAAGAACCCATGTATTATTTTGTATCTTATTGCATAATCTTTACAATGCAGCATGATTCTTTGCATGTGGAATTCGTGTGCTTGCGAGAAAGTAATACGCATTAAAAATTGTAGGGAACCTTCGTTACCTGTACCTTTTGAATATGTACTTACTTAGATGTATAGTTCTACGCCTTAACAATTGGGTATTATTAAACTTAAATACAATTGTAGAATTGAGCGTACATTCGTGGAAGAGGATTTGCGTTAATATTATTGTACAAAGAATGTTTATGCTCCACACGATTTTTTGTGTTCTGTATGTAGTATTTTCATTGGTCTATGATTAACCTGTAAAACGTTTACATTGATAAAAAACTGAAGATGATTCTATATAAAACTCAATGTTTCTACTGTTTGTTCAGCAAGATCTTATCTCGAGTCTGTAATAAGGTGACTCTATCGCTGATCCAGATCAACGTTTCATTCATTTTTATAAGAGTTATCATACTATGCGACAGCTGTACACCTGCCGACAAATAAATATTGAACGGATATATGATTTCAAAAATGATATAGCTGAAAGCCAATATTTATTTTCATATAATGATGAGCTCATTTGCATAAAGTATTAACGAATTATATTCCCAATTCTTTAAAACAAAAAACAACTTCCTTTCACATAGATAATTTAAACACTGAACAATTTTAAAGGAATTTCATGCATAATCATGTAGAAACAAATTTGTCATTATGTGTTTAATTAAAAAATATATCTGTAATGCTTTCGAGAACAAAAATTTCATGATTTCGACAATAGATTGCGTTGCCACCAGTGTACCTGTAATGACCCAAGATCCGTTTCAAAGGTCACTTTCAAATCTGTGGAAATTCCATCACTTTGCATTACATACTTCTTATACTTATAATTTTTACTTTTCCTTTCTTCTTTTCAACAATAAAAAAAATCGTTGAATATGTCCATCCTTATCACGATTACGACAAATTAAATTTTTACATCTTTGTAAATGCTTCTGGATCGAGCTCTAGATTTTCGGACTTCACTGGCTAATCATTGAGAAATATTAAATGATTAGTTCGATATTCCATCTTCATTGTTGCAAACATATAAAAAGAAATTAACTATATGTATAATCGCATTCATTACAATTATATATCAACTAAACTGCTAAAATGATATCAAACATAGTAAAAAATATATTTCTTAATCATAGAATAGCCTCTATACCAATGTAGAACTTTCTGCTCTTTCAAAATTTGGAACATTAAACAAACCTTCCTTCAAATGACCCCTACACTTCTTTCGAAGGTTACTTTCAAAGTCACAACTCGCAATCGTAACAAGCATTCATTGAACCTCATCGCTGGTTTAGCCATACCGAAAAAGTATTGCTGAAGAATACTTACTGGCCTGCTGCTTGTTTGGTAACGAATGGATCTGGGAAAACTGGAACGTGAGTTGTCAATCTACTTTAAGACACCCTTAAGCTGTGTATTTAAGACATTAAAAACTGTTAACCTGTTAAAGGGGGGGGGGGGGTATATACCTCTCAATCGAGGCATTTTAAATTACACGGGTCAATTAATGTGTTGCTGGTAAAAAATCAAATAAGTTTAGGACATTTTTTTACAAATCATTCATCAAATAAGTGTATAGAAAGTATTAAAATAATGAATATCTGAAATAGAACAAAAACAAATTGATTTATAATATAAGCGAATTTTATATAGGTTAGGTGCATTCACTAATTTACTCGAGCTATTGATAATATTTATGGTTTTTTTACTTCATTTTTAGGATGTCACAAGAAACAGGAAAAGAACAGGAGAACTCAATGCAAATTATCTATTTACTGAACATTTGTAAACTATCCTCTATCTATTTACTACAGAATTTTGTTTCCTTGCAAAGTTCACAAATTTGACATAATCTTTGCAATGAAACATAGACGCAAATGTAAAATACCTTTCTTAATGAATACGAATAAGTTTCATAACTGTCAATAAGTAAACATAAATAAAATTTCAAAATCAGGAGCAGGTTAAGTCCTTGAGAAAAATACTAGGTTGTGTATTTGTTTGCTGACATAATATATTAGTTATACTGGTTATACTAATCCAGTTATTTGTGAGTAAATTATTTCATTTCTTTGTATAGATTTAAAAGACTTTAAAAAATAGGTATAATGAAAGACAACTTTTTTTTTGTTTACAATAAGTACATGTATGTTTTCCTAGTGAGACTGGGGGTACTGATGATGGGTGACCAATTTTCAGCGATATTACCAATCAAGAAACATTATTAAATATAGCGGTTTGAACATCAAAAAATAAGAAAAATGTTTTTTTCATGAATCCGCTAGAAAGTCTTAATAATCGGTGAACATAATGGTTGTAGTTAAATATTATATATTTTAATTCCTTAATGGAAATTCTCTTTTAAAAATGGCGATTTAACTACTACGCTAAAAAAGAGATTTCAAAATTCAACGCAAGACGCACGGAGTTGTGTAATTATGTAAGGCTTGTGGTTAGGAGATTTTTAGCTACGCTAACTATGTACAGTAGTAACCCGATATAAGGAATTCACTCGCTACAAGGAAATGATTTTATTCAGTATAAGGAATAAAAGGCGTGGCGAACATCCCCACGTAACTTCATGTTTCCCCATTCCCGGAATCTCATTGGTTGCGAGCTTACCGCTCTGAAACTTGAGGGGAAATAGCGCAGATGGAAAGGGATTCCGTATAGCGAATATTCTTCATCGAAACATTTCCGGGTTTCTACTGCGTCTGATATTACATGTGCAAATTTTAAAATGGTGGATTCAATATGGCGGATGAAATTTTCAAAAACAAACTGGATTTTCTTAAAATTTATTACTCGCAGGTTTTCGAGGTCGCTGAATGTGATTCTAATATTAGATTTTCGAAATCTCCTAACCACAAGTTTTACATACGAGTCCGAGAGCCTGGGATTAAACTTTGAAATTTCTACTGATCGAGTTAAAAAATCGCCATTTCGTAACGAAAAATTTCAATAAACGAATTTTAACCGCTTTGTTCACTGATGATCAGGTAAAGTATGAAAATACTCTGAGTATTCATTAAAAAGCTAATCATAAACAAGAAATTTCGTTATTTTGATCAATTTTATTATGTTTAATAGGCAATATTTAATGTTGTGCTTTTGAAAACCAAATTCTGAGCTCGGATTCTGACAGAGCACACCCGAAACCATAAGACTAGTTACCAATTATTTGAACAACTGTTTTTTATAATCGAAAAAATGAGACTCGAAAAGAAAACAACCGCTTTGGGCGTTAATGGGTTATAACATCTTAATTATAAACGAGAAAGATCGAAAATAGGAAATTTTGATGATTTTTTGTTTCGCAATGTAAAAAAATATAGACATACAATTGCGAGGAAACCCCCAAATGATGTATGATTTTTTATCGAAATAAACATGTAGTTGATAGTTTTATTGATTTTAATGCTATTAGTTGACGAATTCGTAATGAAATTTCTTCGTATTTGTCGGACCTGTATGATACATTGGGTAAATAAACAAATAAATAAACAAGTAAACAGGCGTAAACGAATCACACTTCACGCCAGGCGCAATAAATTATGATCTTATATGTAAAAGTTGGGATTTAGCTAATACTAGAAGAAAACATCCCTCTAGCCCTTTTTAAAACTACATTGTGAAAATGCGTTCCGCATAGTTTCTACTAACGAATAGACTAGAATAAGTCGATTTGACTTAGTCAATTTTAAAATGTCGATCTTTCCAAAATTTATTTTTTAATATTTTTATTTTTGTATTTTTTATTACAAAGCCTTAACCTGATCCCGTGATATTTCAGACACTACAGTTAGCTAAATGCGCACAAAATAGGATAATATATGACTCCCCTCCTCTTTATAAAATTGGACCCTTAAGGGGATTCTAAAGTAGTCCGACGATAATGTAAGAATTTACGTTAAAAACGTACAGACGGTCAGTTTATCCTTCAAACTTACATTTAAAAATGATTTTCTTCGTAAAGATTTTGTTATTTTATTTTCAATTTAACGTTATATTAGTGAAAGTACATGTTCTGAACTTTATAACGAGCAATGGTTTAAGTATGTACACCCAACTCGTTTAATTCTGTCCCTTCCGGTATCTGTTGTCATCGTTTATCACATAAAGTAAGGTATAGGTAAGACGAAGAAAACGAGTGACCGGAAGGGACAGAATTAAACGAGCTGGGTGTACAGCAAAAACAACTACAATTTATTACAACGGGAGCTGAAGTCGCGTAGCGTTCAAATAAGAACTAGAGTCACTGATTATAGTGACTTTAATAAGAACGGCATTGCCGCATCTGGCGGAGAAAAGGCTAACTAAGTCAGAGAGTTGTATGCAACCTCTCTTTCATGGTGTGTTACAATTTAGTAACTTTAAGGAACATTTCTTGAAAGTTTAGTAATTTTAAGAAAATGTTACGTAATTTCTTTTTCTTCACACCGGGAGGAAAGCAACAACTTTCCTCCCGCAAAAATCGTATACTTCCCTTGGAAAGTAGAAAAGAATGCTTCAGACTGCATGTTTCTCACCCTCCCCTTCGCCTAAAAATTACACGCAGTCTGAGACACTCTTTATTTTACCTCCCTTGTTGAGTAATGTACTATTCCTGTAACGCAGTTTTATAAAAATTTGTTGCATTCGTAACATAATAGTGTCGGAATTTCCCCAACATTTTTCACAGTAAAGTCTAAAAGTTCCTGATCATGCAATTTTATCGTAAATATATTAATTATAATATAAATTACATTAAAATAATATATTCTTCCGCGGGCTGATTCGTTAAGTCGTTAATATTAGCTATGGAGTTACTTGGTCTAACGCACTTTTTGGTAAATAAAACAGAAGTCAAGTATGTATTTTTTTATCATTTATTTAATAGCCTATAATGATTTTGACCAAAAAACATTAAACTAAAGTACATGGCCTTAAAATTGTTACTACTAACTTCTTAATCAATTTAATAATTACATGACTTTATTTAATTGTTTACTAAAAACGGCTATAAGCTTTCCAAACGAATAAACTTCCATTACCCGCTAAACAATATTCCGTTACAGCAACATCTTTGAAACGTCGCATTATAGCCATGCGACCAAACTTGTTTCATTGCAAAAACATTTTTGGGACGTCCTTGGAACCAGAAATGTCCTGCCACATTTACGGTTTTTAAATAACGTTTCATTCGTAACGTACCTGCGACGTTTGAAAACTATACATCCAACGTTATAAAAACGTTACATTAAACGGTCATAAATAAAAATTATAAGAAATTCGACGAATTATTTTATTCAATTCGAATTTTATTATTATTTGTGTATCGTTAGATATGTTATGAAAGAATGTAGTTTTATAATTTTACTCGCAAATAAATCTATGAATTTAGGAAAAATCCGTCCCGACCGAGGATCGAACCCGGGTCTACCGGTTACAACGCTGACGTCTTAACCACTACGCTACGCTCGCATACGTATTTACCATGCGAACGAGAGCTCTTATACTCAATCGTAGAAGGCTTCTTGATAAATGCGGGTTTAGTTTAAACAAGATATGTTTAATTAATTTTTTCATTTCCATATTGGGAATAATAATATTTTAATATTATTTGACTATTTTGTAGTAATTTATTGTAATTTAAATAAATATTTTTAAGATATCCGTATAATATTTTTTTTAAACGAAATGGATTAATAGACAATGTTTAAAAAAATGTAAAGTTAATTGACACACGTATATTTTACAAATGCACTACTTGGAAATAAGTTATGAAATTACGCGGATATTAAAATTAACACAAGTGAACCACTTTTTAAATTATGAATTAAATTTAATACAATTTACATTAAAAATAATAAGGTGCGAGTTATTTTTCTGGACAAGTGACGGAATATTAAAATTAACATAAGTGAACCAATTTTTAAATTATGCATTAAATTTAATACAATTTACATTAAAAATAATAAGGTGCAAGTTATTTTTTAAGTTATTGAAGGCGAAGTCTGAGATGGAACCGGTCGAAACGATTGAATTTATGCAATAAATCATGTCTACGAAACGTTGCATTCGTAACATTACATGAATGTTACGTTAGTAACCTGAATGCGACGTTTTAAATTTCCTTGGTGATTTTGTGACGTTGCAGAAACGATTCCATAAAACGTTTTTAAAACTGTTATAAAGTGACATTCTGGTAATGTTACGCATTAGCTTTGTGTATTTAGATATTGTGCAACGTTGTGTAAACGGCATCAAGAAGTTGTTACGAAACGTTACGTTTTTGCCATAAATGGGATAACATGTAACGTTTCATTTACGTTACATGTTTAGCGGGTACATTGCTAGTTATACATTGACACGAAATATACTATAGTACTTTTCGATACGAGGGCGCCAAAGTTTTTTCGCAAAAGAACCGTTCACTTTGGAATTCAGAAGGATTCGAGTGAATAAAAAAATTATATTTTATTCTTTTCAATTCCATTGGATGCAATGTTTTCAGGAATTCATAGGAATTAGGAAGAAACGGAAACAAATATTTTATATTCCGCTAAATTCAATTGAATCCCGTCATTAATGGAATAAGCAGGATTTAACAGGAATTTCATTTTCAATTCCTCACTATAAGTAATTATCGGTTTTTATTAAGAGAAATCTGTATAACGTCGCGCGAGAAGAAAATCAGTCTTCAAAATTACACAACATGGTTTACAAGTCTATGAAAAAATTATATGGAGACACATAGTACACTTCATTTTTCACCCATGAAACATTTGTTTAACTAGTAGCAATAGCATAATTAACCAACGAAAATAAAATTCATGAACTTCTTCAGCCACGGAATGTAACATTTCCATTTTTAATTGATTTTGTATATAAAATAGGGAAAGGTAATATTTTTATCTTACGATATTATAACGGAAAACACAACAAATAAATTAGGCATATTTTGAATATTTAACATGTGTTGTAAAGAAAAAAAGAAGCGGATCTTCATAAAATTGCACTTTATTTTGAAGCACCCATATGGCAAAACTATCGTAGTTTTAACTTTTCAGAAACGGAGTAGTTTTTTTATTTTTGATCTGTGACAACAAACGTTATACTTCACTCTTCATGCCTTGCGCCAGTTCATAAAATGTAAGAAATGTTTTTGGAACATTTGTGCTCTTGTGTCGACGAATACCCAGCCAACAGAAAGTTGTAATTTTATAAAAAATTGCGTTTTTAATTTACTTTCAATGAAAATATGTAAGCTTTTGCTGCATCTTAATGAAACTATATCAAATTTTTAATTACTTAAATGATAAGGTCAAAAATATTACAAAATTGTAACGTCCTTGTAACGTCCCTTGGACAACAGACATTTTTATTTTTATCTCGGGAATGAAATGACGTATCGAGATAAACCAAAAACGAAAATTCACGTATGGATGCGACCCATTAACACTGATGCATAGTTTTTCTTTTTACTCAGTAGTTTCTTTATAAAAATGAGAAAAACTACCCGCCATCGTAAATATACGTGTACGCCCATGGCTTTATACTCCCGTTCAATAACGAAAAGACCTTGGGAGTTAGTTCTCTTTGCAAGATCATTTTATATTGCTGGAAATGATTGAATTTTGAGATTCTTGAGTTCACTGCAATTTCGTCAGATGATGCAAAAAAACTGAAGATAAAAATATCCGATATTTAGCACTTTCAAGGGTACAATGAGTGTTCACTATTGGAAGTGGAATCGAAATGAGCATTAATTTTAATATTGTAAGTTGTTACGAGTGCAACGAAACAAGTCGTTGTCAACATTTTCATTTAGGGTCTATAAACCATGAAAAACAGTCGAAAAAAATCAATAAGAAAGTTAAACATCAGAAAAAAGAAGTTAAGAAACGTAAAGATACTAAGAAGAAGAACAAAAGAAAGAAAACTTATTGAAAAATGAAGTAATTATGAATTATTATATAAAGTTTAGCTTATTTGTGTTAATAGTTTTTTCATTCCACCCAGCAAACGAAAATGGATTAAAATAAATTGAAAATTTGAATTTTTTTGAATCCGGATTCTTAATTCCGTGTAAAGAATTTAAATAAATTAGAATATTCAGGGTTAAATAATTTTCTATTCATACTGGGTAATTGAAGCGTTTTGCATTGAAAAAGATTCAAAATATCAATTAATCTCTATCAATGAAGTGAACATAACCTTAAAACGACAGCAAACGAATATGGATTGGAATACATTGAAATCTTGAATTCTTTCGAATTCTGATTTTCCAATCTTTCATAAAAGAGTTGGGGAAAGTCGTCAGTTGATAAGGTAGTAATCTACCCTAAAAAATCTACATTAAACATGATTGAATCGATTTTTAAAAATTTGGGTCCCGTACACGTAATTATAATCACTATACCAAAAAGTACCAAACAAATTAATTGAGAATTGACCGAGCATTTTCGGACATAAACGATTTTTACTTATTTCCGAAAGTACTCGGTCAATTCTCAATTAATTTCCTTGCTATATTTTTAAGAGATCTTAAGAGTAGATTTAAGTGTAGATTACTATCTTATCAAGTGACGATTTTAAAACCCCCTTAAAATAAATTTTAAAAGCAGGGTTTTAATTTAAAATAAAGGAAAGTGGGTCATAAATAATTGAAAAATTATCATACAATTAAACTTAACTTTCTAACGAAACCCGGAAAAAACATTTTCTCATAATATTAATATTTTTAAATAATTGGTAATTTATCATATTTTATGTGTTATGCGTATTGAAGTGATAATCGCCTACTTAGAAAAAAGTTATATCCATTATTTAATAACAAAGAATAATTAAAATGACCAAGCTCACATTATTAAATATTAAAAGAATTGACGTGAATAGATTCTCGTAACGAGGAATTCCCTTCCACACATTTATTTCATTCTGTATTGATTTCAATACATACAAAAATCGGCAATTCCCCACACTAAACTGAAATGAATTCCTCTACAATATTTCTGCTAATAATTGGATTATATACAGGAGAAGGTTGCCTATTCTGTTAAAAGAATAAAAAGTAATCTAATTTTGAAAGAAATACACAATTATTGAAAGATTGTCTTTCCAATTCTACGTCCTGAATTCAAATAAATTGACATAACCTCTCATTTTACGAAGGATTCAATTGAATCTCAAATAACATTGGCGAATTCTATTTATTGGAATTGAAATGAATAGACTACAACTTCCATCTTGTAATTGATGTCACTGAATACAAATCGAAGCAGGGCAATCCATGTACAGGAATACAAACGAATTCAGAATTGAAATAGATTTGCTAAAATCAACAATCCGGATTGGCGAGTAAAAATTTCAATTAATTTCAATAAATTTCTATCCATTTTCGTTTATTGGGCAATACCATATATTTGTACAAGTAAATAAAATGGTTAATTCGATCAATTTTATGTTGTTATTTATTTCGATGGCGTAAGATAATGCGCTCATGTTCTACCGTTTTGCATTCTTTTTAAGTGGTACACATGAAAAATCAATGTTAAATAAATGAGATTTTAACAAATTTTTCGATCAAAATATTGGACCTCAAAATTGAATTTTTTTTTTAAATCACCCATATACTGAAGTATTTACAAAATGAAATTTCCTTACACGTAAACAAAACATGAAAGTGGCTTTAAACGGCTTGACGATCAATCCACGAATGCAGCGATTAACTGAAATGTCGACCATTACGGGAACTGTAAACGTATGGGGCTTGCTAAGTGGATAAAGCAGTTTTCTTGTTAACCAGCAATATACAGCGCTTTGTATCGACAGAGCATAATGCCGCCACCTCGGCCTAAACGATCGGGACAACAGGACAACAGGTTCGATCTTTGATCAGGTTTCTACTGTGCTCGTGTATAGTTTGCAGTGGATTTCCTGTTTCGTACATTTTTTTTATGTCAGATTCAACAATTGTGCAAAGGGTGGTGCAAGTTCCCATGATGCAGTAGTGGAAAATACCAGTCTACACAAACATTCCAAGTAAGTAATGAATTGTTTATACATAACCTATCTATATAGATAATCCGAAAGAGTCGACGATAGAATCGCCTAACCGTGATTGTTTTTTTTTTTTTAACAATCCGGAGCATCACTTGCATGCGTCATTTTACATCGACAAATTCTTTGAAAATACGTATGGAGTTTTTTTCACTGTAATTAAGGATCCTTGGGAGGAATATTCATGTAGCGTTCTTTCAGGCTTTGTTTTCTCGAAATATAGTTTGCGCATGCCGTGTACTCTCGGGGTACTTTTTTATGTTTTGGAGCAATGGCCGACTAAAAAATAAATTCTACTCCGGCGATTATTCCAGCGGACGTTCGATATACTAGTACCCCAAGCCGAACGAAAGCACGTAGAAGGCCGCCGAAGAGAATGACTCACTTCACTATGCCGCGATAACCCGGAAACCGAGAATATTATACAAATCACCCACGGAAGCTCAAAATTCCTTAAAATCTACTCTCAAAAACTAAGAAATTCAAACTAAAGTTTTTTGAGCTGAATTTTTATTGGCGTTTTTTAAGACGCAAATGTTGAAAATGTTTTCTGTCATTTTTGGTATTTAAACTGCCGGTGGGAGTCGAAATTTGATTATACCAAACGAAATAAATACAGGTGCACATGAAGTACATCGTGCGTATATTTCGGAGTAATTTTATACCTGCTCCGAATCGTCCCTTTATTCGCTCCTTTTCACAGTTTCAACGACATGTGTCGTTGACATCGAAAATATCACGAAAATTTTTCCGAAAACTCGAAATTTTAAAACTTGTTTTTATTAAATTGTTTAACCAATAATAATTTTAATTCATAGTATTTTATTTGTATTTAATTATAATTAATTAGTATTTTGTTTCGTTAAACTAATAACTTTGTTAAATTATATAAAAGTATGTACTCGAAAAAAAAATGATCGAATTTTTTGTAGTATAATAAATAATAGATAATTTTTAATCTTAAACTTTGATGTAAATCAGTAGTACTTAAGAAGGTTCATGAATAATTTTATTTCGTTATTAAATATTAAATTATTTCAAAAGATTAATAAATAACAAAATTGTTGTTTTCATGATTTTACATGAAACTTATTTAAAAATTTATTTAAAAATTAAGGATTGTTTTTGATGATTAGTAAAATTATTTTTATCAACTTTGTTCTATGGTAAGATGTCTTCTTCCATCTACATGTGTCCTTAATAATAAAAATCTTTTCTAAAACCATAATTTTCTACAGCAAAACATATGTCTTAAACTTTAACCTAAAGTAGTAATTATATTTAAGAGATATTCATTAGCAAGTTGTAACAAAGTTAATGTTTTTAACTATTATAAATTTTGTTGAAATTATGTTTAACAACTTTGTGAAATTACAAATTCTCTAAAAAATTACATTAAATTGTTCTAAAAAATCTTATAAAATGATAATTTAATGGTAAAATTGGTCAAATTGCTATTCTTCAATAAGGTTTTCCTTATTTTGTAAGTATGTGAAGTGCAATTGCTTTTATTACAACAACAAATTTGGAACAACATTAATAATCTATTCTAAAGATATACAAAATAATTGTTTAAAAATTGGATTCCACTTATTTTCAGTACATTGTAATCATATCAAAGTAATGCAATCAAATTTATTAGTATGCAGATGTGACAAGATATTAAAAAACATAATCAAAACGATGTGTTTTTCGAAGTAATCCTGTTATTATTTTTATTTTTTTATTTCTTTTTTAATTTTAATTTAAATTTGAAGGTGTATTTTTAAATAAAAATGTATTCAACAATTTTGGATCTTTATTAGCAAGTTGTAACTAAATTAGATTTTCCCATGAATGGTATTGAAACAATTATTTCAAAACCATTTTTATATTTATAAAATTGGACGATTTGAATGCTTATTAACTAAAGTTCTATGCCGTAAAGTTTGAATTAAATTAGTATTTATAGTTAAGAAAATGTTATTATATATCATATTATTAGATTTTTATTACCAAGTTATAACTAAGTTAAAACTCTTTTAATATTTCTCTACACTAATAAAAAACAAAATTTTTATTTATGTGAAGTTTTTGCATGAAAATATGTCAAAAATAATTTGAAAACTAGAAATTTGTTTTGTTTCTGAAATTTTTTCAATTTTTTTCAATTTTATACTTTTTTATACTTTCAATTTTCACATCAACACCATTTCGACATTAGAAAAACGGAGGGTTTTTATTTGAAGAGTTGTCATAAGTATTTAAAGATGTATTTAGAAACTAAACATTTTATTTAATGATTATTACTTCGACCCAGACTAAGTCTGGACGAAGTATTGAATTTTGTCACTTCGGGCATAAAAATTACCATATAGTTTTTCATCAAATGTCGACGTTTCAGACCCTAAGGAACCCAAATCAACAATACAAAAATTTGTGTCCGTGATCTTGTACGTCCGTACGTCCGTACGTCCCGATTTTTGTCTCGCGATAACTCGCGAACGGATAAGCGTATTGACATGAATTTTTTTTTTAAATATGCGTCTTGGCATAACTTAGATCTGATTAGATTTTGGCGCAGATCCATCCGTCCATTACTAACAAAAATTAGCCCCAATTAAGTTTCTTCGTAGTGTTTTGCATTTATTTTGAAAAATAAAAATTTTATTAAAAAATGTTTCGAACAAAAAAGATAGAGCATGAAATTCTCTACAAAAAAGGTTGCATGCATTTTCTTCCTAAAGTCAACGATAATGCCATAAAAACTGGTTTAAAATGTTTATGACTATTGTCTGAAAAAGTATTGAATTTGGTAATCGCAGCAAAAAAATTACCCTATTGTTTTTCATCAAATTTCGACGTTTCGACCCCCTACCCCCGCAGGGGTAGTCTTCGTCAGGCCCTCGGGCGCTGTGATCACCTACGGGCGCATAAGTTCTTTTACGCCCTTGATACGAAAATAACTATTGCGATATATCTAAAAGATGTCTTATAGTATCTAAAAGATATCCGTCAGAGATCTTTTCGAAACTTTCAAGATATATCTTTGACGAATTATATGTATATATACTGTATATATAAGATCATAATAATACAGACAGTAATTAGTAAAACACTGTAAACAAGTAATATGCATCGAATAGTCTATTACAATACAAGTGCTTGAAGTAAGTGTTTTGCAACTTTTATTTATTAATACTTCGGCTTTTTTCCAGAAAAAATTGGTAGATTTTTTCGAAAATACCAATGTTTCGTCGTAAATTCGTACTTAAATTGAAATTAGGTACTGTACTTTACACAATCTTCATTTAAACATTTTTCAACTTAAATTAGTAATTGTAGTTAAAGAGATCTTCAAATAAAAATTTGAATTAATAATATTGGATATTCATTAGCAAGTTATAACTAAGTTAATAATGTTTTTAGCTATTATTAATTTTGTTGTTGAAATTATGTTTAACAACTTTGTTAAATTACAAATTCTGTAAGAAATTACACTAAATTGTCCTAAAAAAATCTTAAAAAACGAAAATTTAATAGTCAAATTCTTATAAAAGTGTAAGACATACATATATATATATATATCTTATTTTGTAAGTATGTGTGTACAATAATGTTAAAAAACAAAAAAAAAATTGCTGCATTTTCGTGCATTTTGTAAAAAAAAGTTACTCGTAGCGAATTGTACGTCAAATATTATCAGATGTTTTAAAGATAATTAAATTACCTCCAAATCTTTTAGTTGTCTAGCTGAGTTGTTTTGTTTTCAACCTACAGTTTTTTAAAGTTTATTTTTGAAATGTATTTTGGAACAACATTAATAATCTATTGTAAAAACATATAAAATAATTGTTTAAAAATTGGATTCCACTTATTTTCAATAACGAGTCCGCCATTTTGAATTTTTAAAATATGACATCAGATTCATAATCTGGGATCCCTTTCAAACATTGGATAACAAATTTTATAAAAATAATATTATTTTTCAAAAATCCTGCAGCCATTTACAATCTGTCATTTTGAATTTTGAAAAGCTAACGGCAGATTAATAATCTGCGGCCCCAAAAACCATTGGATACCAAATTAAAAAAAAAATAGGAAAGATAACTACAGATTCGTGATCGTTGACCTTGAAAACCCTTAAAGATACATGGATTTAAAAAATCGGGTTAGTAGACAAATGTTTATCTCAAAACGTATTTTGAATTAAAATTTTGAAACTTCCGGCGCTTTGAGAGCCACCTCTAAAATTTAACCAATCGCTTACTATAAGGGGTTAAAATTCTTGTTTTTTTATGTACTTTTGAATTAATCAACAGACGTTTCCATATTCCATTTCTTTTTATTTTTATTTATATATATATAAAATAATATATATACACTACCGGCCAAAAGTTAGTGAACGCTCTGAATTTTTTAAATCATCAAATAATGCGTTCTATCTCTGAATCGTTAACGATCATGATAAAACTCATTTGATGTATTTTAAAGTACACAAGCTTTCAATTGCTATATTTAGTTTTACTTCAGACGTTATAGTTTCGCAGTTGTCAAATTTTAAAAATGTTAAATTTTTTAATTTTTTTCTTTCGACTTTTAACGCTAACAAAAATTCTAATAAATTTTTCTGTATATTTCCAATTTTTGGCTAAATACTATAATTCAAGAGCTTTGACATAGCTCTTGTAAAAAGTACATACGATTTTTTTTTGTTAGAGTTACTATTTTTTTGAGTTATCAACTTTTTGCCTTTGCCCAAATAATTCTAACAAAATGAGGTAAACTGGCAATTTTCAAAAAATCATAACTCAGGAACGGAAAATCGTATCGACTTTTCACAAGAGCCATTTTAAAGCCCTTGAATTGTACTGACTATATGCACAAACATTTTTTAGATTTTTTGTTAGTGTTTCAAGTCGAAAGAAAAAAATTGCAAATTTTAACATTTTAAAAATTTGACAACTACGAAACTATAACGTCTGAAGTAAAACTAAATGTAGCAATTGAAAGCTTCATTTATGTAGTTTAAAAGACATCCAATGAGTTTTATCATGATCGTTAACGATTCAGAGATAGAACGCATTATTTGATGATTTAAAAAATTCAGAGCGTTCACTAACTTTTGGACGGTAGTGTATATATATTCATAATTAAATTACTATTAGTAATTACTCAATTATAACGTGATTTAACTGTATTTATAGCGATAACACTTTCCACTTACATTTACCGCGACGAAATAAATGTTAAAAAAATGCAGATATCTATCAGTATTGTTCGTACAACAAAAATAAAATCATTTCTTAACAATGGTTGTTGCTTTAAAAAAATTTAACTATGTACAAGTGCTCGTACTAAATTTTTAACCTTTTTTTGCATAAAATTAAATCTCTTAACATCTTTCCCGGCTTCACTTTTGCCCTCAAAACTCGTGGTTTTGTATTTATTGAGCAAAAACATATTTTTCAGTTTAATTATTATCTAATAGGTTACACTATTTATTAGTCTAATTAAACAAAACAACAAATTAGCAACCTAGTTGCAACATGTCAATAATGATACAAAATTATTACATTAAATTCTTAAATGAAGATTGTCTAAAGCACAGTACCTAATTTAAATTTAAGTTTACGACGGAAAATTGGTATTTTCGAAAAAATCTACCATTTCGTCGGGGAAAAGAATCGAAATGACGATTTAATTTGATTTATAATTAAATAAATGTAATAAAAATAATCATAAAAAATGCTTAGTTTTAAAATACATCTTAAAACACTTATGACAAATAGTATAATTAAAACCCTCCGTTTTCTAATGTCGAAATGGTGTTCATCATGTAAAAATTGAAAGTATGAAATAATCTAAAATCGGCAAAAATTATTGTTGTCATCCATCTATGTAAACTTCGAGGAAAAAGTTATTGAACAATTAAACATTCTTTTCAAACATTTTTTAAAAATATTTTTCTGCTTTTTATGTTAATGACCAAAATATAAACTTCATTTAATTTCTTAGAGAATTTAGAAAGTTGCTAAACTTTCAGAAACAAAACAATTTCTAGTTTTCAAATTATTTTTGACATATTTTCATGCAAAAACAATAACAATTGTGTTTTTTATTAGTTTAGAGAAATATTAAAAGACTGTTAACTTAGTTATAACTTGCTAATAAAAATCTAATAATATGATATATAATAATATTTTCTTAAGTACAAATACTAATTTTATTAAAACTTTACGACATAGAATTTTAGTTATTAAACATTAAAATCGTCTAATCTTATAAATATAAAAATGGTTTTGAAATAATGGTTTCAATACCGTTCATGGAAAAATCTAATTTAGTTACAACTTGCAAATAAAGATCCAAAAAGTGTTGAATAAATTGTTTAATTAAAGACTACCTAGAGTGCAGCTTCAAATTAAAATTAAAAAAAAAATAAAAAGATAAAAAAAGTAAAGAGACTAGTTCGAAAAACAATTCTTTTCGATTGTGTTTTTTAATATCTTGTCACATCCGCATACTAACATATTTGATTACATTACTTTTATATAATTACGATGTATTAAAAATAAGTGAAATCCAGTTTTTGAACAATTATTTTGTATATTTTTATAATATATTATTAATGTTGCTCCAAAATTCATTTCAAAAAGAAACGTTAAACAGCTCTATCTTGAAAACGAAACAACATAAGTAGACGACTAAAATAGGATTCGGACGTAATTTAATTATACTAAAAAATGTGATAACAATATTTGACGTACAATTCACAAGTAATTTTTGTTTATAAAATACACGAAAATGCGACAATTTGTTGTTTTAGCCTAATTGCACTCCACATACTTACAAAATAAGATATATATGATTATTTTTTACTTATGTAAGAAACCGAGGAAAACCTTATTAAACAAATACAATTTAAAAACTTGTACCAATAAATTTTCATTTTTTTTGTGCAATTTAATTTAATTTCTTAGAAAATTTGCTAATTGAATAAAGTTATTAAACATAATTTCAACAGCATTAATAATAGCTACCTACGCTCCTTAGGTTTCAAATTATTTTGAAATATTTTCATGTAAAAACTTCACATGTATCAATTGTGTGTTTAATAGTCTAGAAACATATTAAACGATTATTAACTTGTTAGTTATAACTCGCTAATAAAGATCCAATATTATGAAATCAAATTTTTATTTCAAGATCACTTTACGTTATTTAACTTTACTTATTTAAGTTAATATTTAATTTAAACAATTTGTGTTAATACGCAATCGTATAATTACAATTGTATAATTTTATAAATACTTTTCAGGTAAAAATTTAACATAACTGCGAGTAGTAATTTAAATTACAGTTTGCGATAGAAAATTAGCGTTTTGGAAAGGATTATTTAAATGCTTGAATATTAATCTTGTGAAACAATTAACGATATTTATAACAACGAAATACAATCATTCATGAACCCAGTTAAGTTAAAATTCTGATGTATATCATTAAAGGTTAAAATTAATAATTATACATTAATATGATATATCAGAATTTTCGGAATTTAATTATCTTTCACTTGTATAAGATACATCATTACAGTTAGAGCTGTAGTTTTTTAATTATTAGTGATTTTATCATAAACAGACGATAATAAATCTTTAAACAATTCATATCTTTGCCAAAATTATTCATACGAAAGAAACTATAAAACAAAAGTTGTTCGTAATTAAATTAGCTAAAAGTTGTAACAAATTAGAGTTTCTTGTTTTTAAAAAAAAATAGGTTACCAAAAAAAGTTGAAGTGGTCGTTCAGACCTTATTTATGTAAAATTAAATTCTCTAACTTTTCACGTTCAGTTCTTTTATAACCGAACATTTCAAGTGTACTATGTTAATTTATTAAGGGAATGAAAATCTAGTAATTTAAGATTACCAGAATTTGACTAAAAAATTAATAGCTTTTATTCTTTGTAACTAAAAATCATTACTAATCTCGTTTCATCACTCACTTTTCACTCCTTCATTAATAGTTTTTTACTAATTCAGTTTTAGAAAATACAACGTTATAATTGAAGAAATGTGATAACTGTTAAAATCAGGAATAAACTTAGTCATTGTTCAAAATAATTCTTACTTTTGAAATAAATTTTGAAATTCAAATGTAGTTCTACGTTGTGATATACAGGACAACAATAGCATATTACGTAATTAACCAATTTATCTAAATAATAAGACATTAAAATATCCTGACTGTTTTAAGATCTATAGAAATCCACTAAATAATTGGTAGTTTTTTATTCTTTGTAATCATTACGGTCTCAATTCACCATAGTAGTTGTTTACTAATTGAGATATAGAAAATACAAATGTTATGACTGAAGAAAGTTTAATGAACGTTAATATCGGAAATAAACTTGTTAGTCATCGTTTAATACAATTCTTTGTATTGAAATAAATGTTGAAATTCAAATGCGGTACTACGTTGTAATCTAGAGGATGAGACTATGTTATATAACTAATTCGTGTAAATAATAAAATATTAAAACACCGTTACTAATCTAAGGTTAGTATAGATATTGACTAAATAATTGATAGTCTTTTAATCTTTGTACGTGTTCTCACTCCTTCATTAGTACTTTTTTATTAATTCAGGTTTAGAAAATACAAATGTTACAATCCAAGAAAGTTAATATCACAAACTTAGTCATTGGTTAATACAATCCTTTGTTTTGAAACAAATTTTAAAATAATTTGAAGTAAAAATCTCAAATCATTGTCATTTAACTAAAATTTTAAATTTAATTTTTCAAAAAAGAACAAGAGAAATATTTTCTAGCATACCACGTGTATATTTTTACATTTCGCGTAGTACACTGTTGAATTTGACCTCTTAGAAGGCTCTTATCCAACGCCCTGTTCCCATGGTAGTACATATGCGCGCAAGATGGTTTAGGCCTATTATATTCCTTCTTAGGTATTTATCCATGAACATTCGTTAGCTCAGTCAGTAGAAAGTTACCGGTGTAGTGAAAACTTATTCCTGGTGAAAAAGTTAAAAATTCGGAAAACCTATTCTCAAAAAACAATTGTGTCATAACGATTATAACTTAAGTATGACACTGTACTCTGATTTTTATCGTGAATTGTTCAATGGACGTAACTAAATGCAATTTTATTAATTTTTTTGACACGTGAAAGTTTCAGTGTTCCATAGATTAATAACAGTGAAAAAAGTTACCGGGATAGAACGAGGCGTTCATAAAATTGACGGATAATAGGTAATAAAACGATATTGCACAGGATTAAGTTCAGGTTAATTAATTGAATGATTAACTGTTTACTTAGATACGACGAAGTGACATTTTTTTGCGATTTCGATAACGTTTATAATTTAGCTCATGTTTGTGTTTACTGATGTTACAATTCACATCTTTATACCATTTGTTTAGAGTTTTAGAAATCTCAAATACTGTTAATTAATTAATTCAAATAATATTGTGTTTAGATTTTGTAAACAGTTTTTCAACTAATATTTCACTAAAAAATTAAAAAATTGTTTCATGTAGTCTCTTAAAGAATTTATTTAACGATTTTGTTTTCAATTTCAAGTTTACATTTGTGATTGGCATAAAAAACAGCAATAGTAGTGAACTTGAGATTAAATTAGTAATAAACTTAAACTGATCTATAAATAATTATTTTTTAAAAAATAATATTCGATTAAACTTCTATTACTTTACAATAACAAATAAAGAAATTATTATTTATTTTATACATGAAAAGTATTTAAAAATTGTAAAAACAAATTGTTGAAACTATGAAAATTGTATTTGACAATTATTAAAATGTTTTCTAAAGTCATTGTTATTGATTCTATTCAATAAATGTGAGTTTTCCCCGATCTTGAGTGTAAATGTGTCATTAGTACAAACAAATAACAAAAGTTCTGTAAAAATAAAAATTCTGCAAAAAACTGAAGAAACAAATAACAAAACTGTTATTTTTCTTCAAAATTGTTTTAACATTTATTTCAAAACTAAGCTTATTCAACGATGATTAGTTTGGATTCTCAACATTTTTATAAATGTTTTTTTTTTAATTTTCAAATAAAATAATTTTGATCGTCTAATTTTCTTTTCATGATCAATGTGCAAATAAAAAGTTAAAAAGTATAATTTATTGAATATAATACGCATTACAATTACTGTAATATATTTCATAAATAATTACGTTTAATGACACTGTTGTTTATTAGAAACGTGTAAAGATGTTAATAATTATTCAAAACTGCTCTTTATTTAAGTTTTTATTTAAAAAGTAGTTAGTGAATTTAAAAATTCAAAGCGCCAGACGCAAATGCCATCGCAATTCGTCTGTTCCTGTTTTTTCTACTTGTTTATTATTTTTCTACATTTAATATATGGACCGTCACACAAAGTATACGCACATTTTGTTAAATACAAGCGGTCAAAAATTCAACACTTCAAATGTTGCATTTGATTTACAATGTATGCATTATTAAAAATTCGTATTTACCAATACGTTCATTGATATAATTTTAGTTTTCTTTAAATTTTTTAAAACTTTTAAATAATTTTTTTAGTATTAATACCGGCAAAAGTAAAACTACTGTATATTTGAAATGTATTGGTCAAAATGCATTACGAATTTTACTATTCTTAGGACAAATTATTGTTTTATTGTTAGTAAATGTTAGTATTTTTTTGCAGATGTGTGTGCTACTTAGAAACCTAAGTTCTATCTATTTAGAGAAATTTATTAAAGTAATTACATATGTTAACCTATTATGATGACCCTGAATTGACATTTTTTTATTGCAATTTGAGATTTGGAATTCTAATATGGCGATCAATTTGAAGAAGCTTGTCAACAAATTTTAAAATATTTAGTGTTATGAATTTTTTCGATGTATCAAATCATTGGGATTTTATTGAAACTCTGAACAAAAGTATACAAAATATTTACATTTTAAGAATATATGTCACTTTTATACCCTTCTTCATTGGGACGACTTCAAAATGGTGTTACAGTGAACGTTTCTTTTTTTAAATTTCTGGATACTATCAATAATAAAAATAACGAAACTGATGTCGTAAAAGGCTAAAATTTACATATTTTTCCTAAATGAATAATTTACATGCTGCTATGTAAATAATTTTATGTAAAAAAAAGCATTAAATTATCTTTAAAATGAAAAACAAATTGTTTATTTATAATAAATATTGACAAAGTTACAGACAGTTAAACTTTGCAATAGAGAACTTGCATGACTTTTAAATTTAATTTAAATCGAAAGATAATTATTAGAAATGAAAAGTTACAACACAGTTTTGCAATTTTCGAAGTAATTATTTAGATATAAATTATTAAAATTTGCCGAAAACTGAACGTCGGTTTGAATCGATGTCACGTGACTATTACGAAATAGTCGGTAAGGTGGCGTCGCTGACGGCAATGCAGTGGAACTACATTGCATATATATAGATATACATATGCGTTATATGCATGTACAAAACGTCAAATAAAGTTATGTTTACATTTTGAAATACGTAAACGGATTTTTTACGATGTAAACATTTTAAATATGAAAGGAGAATTATAAAAGGGAAAAGAAATTTTACAAATGACAGGAGACATCGACAGAAAACAACAATTATTAGATAAGTATACACAATTAGTCTGATAACCAGAACAAAGTTATAATAGTTTATAATAATTTTTAATACTAAAATATATATTATAAAAGTGTATATAAAATTATTATAACTTTGTTCTGGTTATGAGACTAATTGTGTATACTTATCTAATAATTGTTGTTTTCTGTCGATGTCACCTCTGATTTGTAAAATTTCTTTTCCCTTTTATAATTCTTCTTTCATATTTAAAATGTTTACATTGTAAAAAATCCGTTTACGTATTTCAAAATGTAAACATAACTTTATTTGACGTTTTGTACATGCATATAACGCATATGTATATCTATATATATGCAATGTAGTTCCACTGCATTGCCGTCAGCGACGCCACCTTACCGACTATTTCGTCATAGTCACGTGACATCGATTCAAACCGACGTTCAGTTTTCGGCAAATTTTAATAATTTATATCTAAATAATTACTTCGAAAATTGCAAAACTGTATTGTAACTTTTCTCGTTTAGTCATAATTTATCAATTTTAACTCTTAATATGTGAAAATTCCATACCATGCAAGTTCTCTATTAGATGGCCCCTGAAGTATGTATCTACGTGTTGTTCAGGAGCCTTCTTTTCCGTCAGCTCTTTTTAAATCTCTTTTTAAATTAACTACTTTGAGAAATGACATTTCATCCCAAATTTTGTACAATTATCATTATTTTCTCCCTAAATTAAAATGATTTTCTGATATTTCTTGAACCTCATATGTTAGGCCCAGGGTGTTAAAATAAAAATTTAAACGTTAAAAACGATTTTTGACGAAGATAGGCAAAGTATAATTAAAAATATATCTTTTCACAAGAAAACCCGTAAAAAAATGAATAAAATCTATGAGTACCAAATGTTTTCTTATTAGCCGTATTAATGAGAGCTTAAAGATAAACGGCAATACTGTGAATTCGTATAAATGACAAAATTTAAAATGAAGAAGCAAAAATTTATATTATGGGCTAAATTTCAATATTTATATACCAGAATAATAAAATAGGATGATTACAAAGATGTTAAAATTTGTCAAAAAATGTGGCTTTTATATGGTGTTACGTTAACGTGGCGTTGATATATAATTATATGTGGATAGAGATGACTAAAATTCATATATAATTATTTGTCCGTGCTACACGCAGAAAGATATTTTAATCTACTACGAATAGTATCAACAACAGATTAATCTAATATAAGATTTCTTCTTTTGTAATAATGCCAATTAGGTTTTTTTTTTAAATTATATGAATACACATAAAATTAAATAATGAATGTAACTGTTTTGTATATAAACTTATGGAGGAAAGTCTATAGCATTTTTCTCGTATTATTTTAGTAAATTTCCTATTCTTGTTGAGGAGCTTCTAAAAAGAAGAAAAAAAAAACAATTTCTAAATAGGGAAGTTTGCTAAAATAATTCCATTACCTGGTAAAAAAAACATTTGGTATACTTTAATATGGTTAAAAATAAATATACATATGCACTGAGAACTCATCTGTAGTAAATGTTATTACAATTGCAATAAATATTACTATTTTAGTACGAAAATGCAATATTCGTTCAAAAAAAAAAAGTCGTATTATATTTTGAAAACTACTTGAAGTAGTAAAATTCAATGGAATCGTGGTAAAATATACATGTAAATGGTAAATTTTACTACTTCAAGTAGTAACTTTTCAAAATATGACATGAATTTTTGAACGAATATTTCATTTTCGTATTAAAATAGTAATATTTATTACAATTGTAATAACATTTCCTACTGATGAAAAGTTAGTAATTCATTAAAATACAATTATCTCGGTATAAAAAAAGTTTTTTCACGTTTTCTTTTGAGAATTTGTCCAATTTTATATTTCTGCTACCAGAATTTTTCTACCTGTAGAGAGTTCATCTCTGTTTCGATTGTTCAAGGACTGTTTATCCTGGCAGGAAAATTTACAAGAATTAGAACCTTAAAATGTGCAACTTTTCCTAAAAAAAAACTCCTACTATACAGTTTTATTTGATTTGATTTTTAGGATGTTGTTTTTTATGCATATATTGATGTGTTAAATCGTGAAATGATGAGGTTCCAATTGTAATATAGTCAAAACATACTAATGTTCATCTTTTTGAAAAGAAACTTAACTCTTTAACAAATGTTTGACACTGTATTTTAGCATTAAAATTCGATGAGAAAAATTTGTCACTAATTATTTCTTATTGGCCAAAATCCGCTCTTTCCAACGATGCATGTCAAACATTTTCAAATTTTATAATAAAAAAGTTATATACGTTTAAAAAAAGCTTGATATTTTCTGGTTTTATTTTTAATTTATCAAATTTTATTATAGGTGCATATGTATTCGCATACCTCTAAAAGTCACAAATATCGTGTGAAAAATGTATTTGTTATCAGAAAGTAGAAATTGAAAATGGCGGGCACAAAATGGCGATAAAACTGTATTTTCATGATTGCTAATCACGGAACTATATCCGTTTTTAAAACATTGGATCAAGGATGGTCATTTTTTGTTTTCAACCGAGGAATTCAGATTTTGTTCTTTTAGACGAGTTTTTTTTTCTTCAATAACTTTATAGTCAATTATAAAGTTAATATAATAACTGAGCACTGAGAAACGCAGTGTTGTAAACTACTATTTGTAGTCGTTAAATAAAATCCAACTTGTATTAACGTTATTGGATACCACAACAAGCAGTTTTGGACAAAATTTCAGAAGTAACAGATATTATTAGTAGTTATATTTGTAAACTAATAGTGAATTACCATTGCATTTCGTATTAAACACATATATTTTAGTTCCATATAGTTCTGTAATCTTCATGCTGTCGTTAATAGATTTCTCGAAAAATGTATGAAACATTTTTTAGAAATTTGTGTTTTTTAATTTGTTGAACGAGAACATTCTTACAAAACATTGTACTAATTCCATTACTTTACAAATGAATTTTTAGCTTGTTTGATTAGAGTTCGGAACGATAATAGTAGAACGTTTAACTTTGTTAAAGTTTATTAAAGGAAATTGGGTTTTAATTGAAGCTGAATAAGTTCGCGATTCGCTACTCGTGAAAATAGAACCGTGTTCATTTCATAAGCGTTCTTTATAAACATTCACTAAAAAAGAAGAATATTATATATTTAAATAAATATTTACTTGAATAGTAACAAGTAAATGTTTACACGAAGAGAAAAATTCCAAAATGAAATAAGATTTATTACAAAAAAGATGATACATTTGCTAAGTACAACAAAATTTGCTGCTAAATAAATATTTACTTGAATACACAAAACTTTTTGTACGTAACATTGCTAATTAAAATATAAATATAAATAAAATATAGTGTATATTAAAAAAAATGGGTTCTGTCGCAGTCAGAATAATAAAAAAATCCTGTAAGATTTCTCTCTATGTATTCTGTAAACAATTTTTTTGATATTTTGGGACTTATTTTGTATATTTTGTTTAAATAATGACTACCTTATCGACGATCGTTATACACACGACTAGTTTATCTTTTTTATCACCCGCGATTCATTTGAAAGGCACGCTTTACTTTTGAGCCGATGATATTGGGACACGTGGTCATACAATTGTATGTTTTTCTGAAAAAGGGTGTGAGATTTCCCGTAAGGGAAATATCATCAGTCATGTGGTATAGGCAAGCGGTAAAACTGCTTTTTAGTACATTTCCAAAGACCCCCTCGTCAATCCATGGATGCTCATGCGTATAAACTGACTGATCTAACGGTTCTTGTCTTTCCTGTGTGACCTCACTCAAAACGAAAAGAATTCTGTAGTTTCAAAGTTTTACTATTATAGATAGCTATTGGAGACGCAAAGAACTTTTTTTTTTTTTTTAAATACTGCTGTTATATTTTATAGGTTTTTGTGATAATGATTTAATGTAATTTTTTTAATTTCAGAAAATTTTGTTCGGAAGAAAATGAGGCCGTTGGAAGAAATCTCGTTCAAGGCACTTAGATCATGATTGAAACGGAACTGATTGTCCAAGTCGATAAATCGGAGGAGTGTAAATTAATCGTGCAATTGCTGGAAACTAATACTGCCGAGAACGAGTGCAATATTACTGTTTGAAATGCATACTTCCCCAAAAAAATAAGGTAATTAAGAATATATTTGTTATAACGAATAATATTTATAAACACATGGATGGTATTTGTATTTGAAAAATATAACTGACTACAGTATATTTATAGGAGTCTTTTTCGGACCGCTCTGAAACACGATGGTTTTTTTGAAGTGCATTCCTGTGGACTGCTGCATTTTCATGGAATACCAGACATCAATCGGTGGCACAGAACAAAGAATCGGAAAAACTAATGCTATCGTTGTGTGTAACGATATCGACGTTCTGAACGATAGTGCGTGTAACTGAAAACAAAAAAAAAAAACAGTTTTACAAAGTGAGCTAAAAGTGATACCTTAGTGAATTACAAAAGTTAAAGAAGCTTAAAACGTAAATTTACGATGTTCCGGTGTATTCCAATATTTAATAATAGACACGTAGAATATGTTGACAAACGTCACTGTTCGCTGCCAAGCGTTCCAGATGACATTCTTCGATATTCGCGTAGTCTTGAGGAACTCTTCCTTGACGCCAATCACATTCGCGAGTTGCCTAATACCTTTTTCCGTTTTCAAAAGTTGCGGAAACTTGGACTAAGCGACAATGAGATTCATCGATTGCCGCCAGACATTCAGAATTTTGAAAATCTTATCGAGCTGAATGTCTCGCGAAACGACATACCAGACATTCCAGAGAATATAAAAAATCTCCGATCGCTTCAAGTGGCTGATTTCAGTAGCAATCCAATAACCAGACTACCGTCGGGGTTGATACATTTGAAGAATTTGACAGTGCTTGGCCTCAATGACATGTCACTGTCGAATTTGCCGACTGACTTTGGAAGTTTGGAATCGCTGCAGTCGCTGGAATTAAGGGAGAATTTGCTGAAAACATTGCCAGAGAGCCTTTCGCAATTATCGAAATTGGAAAGACTCGATCTCGGAGACAATGATTTGGATGAATTGCCATCACACATTGGAGATTTACCGGCTTTGCAAGAATTGTGGCTCGATCATAATCAATTGCAACATCTTCCCAAAGAGATTGGTAAACTCCAAACTCTAGTTTGTCTGGATGTGTCTGACAATCGTTTAGAGGATCTGCCTGAAGAAATCGGTGGCTTGGAATCCTTAACGGACCTGCACTTATCACAAAATGTAATTGAAAAATTACCGGATGGTTTGGGTGAACTTGACAAACTGGCGATACTTAAGGTCGATCAAAACAGACTGTCGGTACTCAATTCGAACATTAGCAAGTGTAGACTTCTCCAGGAATTAATACTTACCGAGAATTTCCTTTTCGAACTGCCTGCGTCTATAGGTAGTCTTCTTAACCTGATCAATCTAAACGCTGACAAAAATAGTCTTCAATCACTTCCGTCTGAAATTGGTAACTTAAGGAAGTTGGAAGTTTTATCATTAAGGGACAATAAGTTGCAATATCTTCCAGACGAAATCGGGCAGTGTATTAATCTACATGTATTAAATATTTCCGGGAATCGACTGCAATACTTACCGCTATCTTTAATAAACCTAGATCTAAAGGCTGTTTGGTTAAGCGATAACCAAGCGCAACCTATGCTTACGTTTCAAACTGATATCGACGACGAAACTGATCAAGAAGTCCTTACTTGTTTCCTACTGCCTCAACTGGACTATCATCCTGACGATAGTGTTAAAGTTGGAATATATAACGACTCTGCTTCCGTTGGTGAAATGAAGGAAGTACAAAGCAGCGACGACGAGGACTGGCACGACAGAGAAAACTCTCGGACACATTCGGTGAAATTCACCGATGACCAGCCAGAAATCGACAAAGAAAGTCAATTTATACGACATAATACTCCGCATCGGAAAGAACTGAAGGCGAAAGCACAAAAACTTTTCGGAAAGACAGAACCTGACAATTCGCCTCCAGAAGAGCAGAGTACTTCACAGACTGACTCGGGAAAGCTGGAATCAAACGTCATAATCACATATTTCAAAATAGAAAAGGAAACCTCCGAGCATCGCAATCCATCACCCCAAGAAAAGCACAACACAAAGTCCAACGAGCTCAATCACAAGTACCACAGCAGCCCCGTAAATTCCATGGAAGGTTCAGAATCTGCTGAAAAAGATGAAAAGAATGAAGTGATTCCTCTGATATGTCCAGACCCAAGTGTACTTAAAAACAACGACGAGAAGGAAGATCGAGATTCTCTGACATTTGCGAATCCGTCAACCGAAGTTACGGAACAACAATACAAAATGTATATAGAAAGGGTTAACGGGGGAATCGGAATGTCGATAGCCGGTGGAATTGGTTCGACTCCTTTCAAAGGTGAAGACGAAGGAATCTTCATCTCTAGAATTACCGAAGGTGGACCCGCTGACCTGGCAGGATTAAAAATTGGAGATAAAATAATCTCAGTAAATGGAGTATCGGTCGAGCACGTAGATCATTACGACGCTGTGGAAGTATTAAAAGCTAGCGGACGCATAATAATTTTGATCGTCACACGAGAAGTTCCGGATCCAAATTCCGAAGATGGCAATATACTTAACGGCGATCAATACGAGCATAAATCAAGAACGCCTGACAACGAATACGACCCTAAGAATAGATTGAACTAAGAAATAATATAGTGCTTCCATGATATGTACCTGCGAAGACCTATTTTATTTTGAGGTCGCGAGTAACGAAATGCTGAGCCTATGGTAAAAGGTCAGATACATGATTCCTGCCAAACTTATGAATTAGATTAAATCAATTACTAGATATTTTAATAAATCCTCTATAAAGAATATATAGACTTATTTCGTGGAGCGTCCGAAGGAAACGGAAGACGCACCACGTAAATGCAAACACTCCTTGAGTATAATAGATAAGGAGAGAAATAGAGGTTAAGTGTATGTCTTAGTAACATTTTCTACGTCAATTCGGAGTGAAACTTGTCCCATTGTTACATAAGGAATTTTGTATGTTTGATACAAATTTTATACTCGGTGGCAATGAAATTTTATGGCAATTGTTAGTATGATCTCTAGGCGTGTTATAGAATAATTTAGTGTAATCTACTTGCTGATTTGGGTTTAACGAGGATATAGACGTTTTATGGTAAAAGTTTCTCATCGTAATTGATGGTAAAATGTTGACTAGGATGCGCACTTAAAAGGGACAAGTAAAGAGGCGCGTTTATCGATGCCCTCCCTACAGCGATATTAATGGGATATTTAAAAGATGATTTAAGTAATTCCGTGCACGCGCTTTAATAGTACCAGGTATTTTACTATCTCGGACGACGATATTGGATTTTACTTCACTTTACAAATTGCATCTTGTAAATTACTATTTCTATTACTACTTGAATGTACATAAAAATCGAAATATACTATATAAGTATGTATTGTTTTTAAAAATTTATTTATACCCGCGTTTTTATCGTAAAAATTTTTATCCGCACTGTTATGTAACTGTTTCGTATAATGTAAGTGTAAAGCAACTATTTTATATGAAGAATCGTTTACACACTTCCTATTTAATTTTGTATATTATCGTCTAGGTTAATAAAAACTATGATTTTAGAAGTTTATTTGTTTTTCATTTCGCACAACCACGCACATCCAGAACTCTATATATTTGTGCCTAATATATCACGCTATACTATATTGAATATTTGGAATAAACGTGCTATTTTAAATATTAACATACGAAATTTGACATAGCATTACGTATTTTTACTGCGAATAAGATTAAATTTTGGGTGAAATATGTGTTACATTCGCGGTTAACCCATTAACGCCCAAGAGGACACAAATTTCACTCAAAAAAATGTCTGAACTTTTCAAAATATAGGGAAACAGGAATTTTTTTATTTGAACATGATAGACTTCCGCAAAAAATGTTCCGCGAAACAAAAAGTTCTTAGCATCTATCAAAGAAAACCTCGAAATTTTTTCACAATTTTTCGACGACTTTTCATATTTTTTCAAAATTTTGCGATTTTGAAAATAAAGAAAAATGTTTTAAAAATTCTGAAAAAATTTAAGCGTATTCTTTGATCAATTCTAAGAACTTTTTGTTCAGCCACATTTTGTTCAAAAGCCTATTACTTTTGAATAAAAAATTCAGCAGATTTTCGCCGTTATTTTTGTGTTTGAGCCTCCATTTTGACAGTTTCCAACTTTTTTGACAAAATGCTATCATGCACATTTTAAAGTTGAAGGTTCGAGGACACGATATTTTCACCGTTCAGTGATCTTCCTAACCGTTTCCAATGTGAAAATGCCCAATAAAAAATATTTGTCAGTAAAAAAACCTGATTTTTTGGTGAAAAACCAAGCATAACTTTTTTGGAATGGGCTCGATTGATTTTTTCATTCGGCAAGATCGATCAATTTTACGTGGAAAATGTTTTGTCTAAAATTTTTTGAATTGGTTTTTAATCTCAAGAAATATTCAAAAAATCTTAGTGAAATTTGTGTCCTCTTGGGCGTTAATAGGTTAATCTTAAATATTTACAGTAGAACCTCACACTAGTGGCACTGTCGGGACCAGCGGTTTTTTGTTTTTCTCACACTAGTGAGATGCGGAGGGGTGGAATGTTTACCCCCTCTCTAGGGACGTATCGTATTTGCGAGCGCATGCGCATCGGCAGATGTGCAAACATGTGCATACATATGTCTACACACTTTCATAACGTTCATAACCAAAAATACTTGTATTTTTCTCGCTTTCTCAAAAGAGGTTATGCCAATTTTAAAATAATATGGAGAACAAGGAGAATGTTAACGGTTAAAGGATAAAACTTGTTAATAATAAATGAGTTGATCCACATAACACTTCTATTTAACCTCTTTTGCCATTCATTTTACATTTGTGTCCGCATTTAGGTTCTTAAGGAGGTTCACCAGGTACCTATCGAGTCAAATATGGAACGGACGCCAATATGACTTCGGTGGTATGATTCCTAAGACGTTGCCGTCCGTCAACATAACCAAAAATGACCCTTTTAGCTATTTGTTTATTTTATTTCTCGTCTCTAAAGGTAGGAAGAGACGTTTTTCTTTCTGCAAATAAAATCTCACAAATTTTTTTATCAGTAGTATAAATTTTACGAAAAACTCAATGTTAATTCAATACGAATTTCATGAATATATACATGTTCCCATAAAACTCAATGTTAAAGAATCGTGAACATTTTTATTAATTTCTCTGCTCTGAAGGTACCTAGGGGCTTGAAACTTTGCAGGTATTAATTTCTTTCATTGTTTAACCTACTATAATTTTTTCGTTAAATTCTCAATGTTAATTCTTTGACCTGGTGAACCTCCTTAAGCGTAGAATTATTTTCACATGATATTCCAAGCCACCGATACTAAATTAATTACAATAAATAATACACAAATCGTAATGTGTTACAGCTTGAGTATGTAAATACATACGTAATACCCATATGTATACATACAGCTTTTCAAGTATGTTTGTGTACATACATACCCATGCATAAGAAAGTGGCAGAGTGGGGGTACGAGGGGAAGTTGATGTTTCACTAGTGATAGAGACAAATGTTCACTAGTGCGAGAATTTCACTAGTGTGAGTTTCACTAGTGTGAGGTTCCACTGTACTGTAAAATTCCATATATTCACAAAAAAACATATGATGTAAGTTTTGCCTGCCATTATTTAACTCGTTGACATAACCTCCTCGCCATTGACGTCCTTCATAAATAATTCCATATTGACATTGCTCCATTTATACTAATCATTCTGATCGTCATCCATGTTGATGGCTTATAGTGAACGTCAACATTTCCAAAAGGTAATCTCCTTAACCCATTAACGCCCAAAGGACACTTTTTCTTGCTTCAATTTCAATCAAACTATTTCGTATCAAAATCGAAGTTCAAAAAAATTGAAAGGTACATATCCTACTGTTTTCGAGGTCGCTTTTCAAGATTCCGAGGTCAAAATTGAGTTTCAGCCATCAGGAATTCCAATATGGCGCCGAATTTGACAAAAATTTCCAGAAAATTCGAAAATATTTATCCTTAAGAATTTTTTTCGAGGCATTAGAATATAGGGATTGTATTGAAACGATGAACGATGGTGATCGGAATACTTGAATTTTAAACAAAAATTTTACTTGTATACCCCACATCATTCTAACGACTTCAAAATGGCGTCGACAATGAAAATTTCTTTAAAAGTTTCTGAACGCTCTAACTAAAAAAAACGACGAGCTTTTTTAAAAAAATGCTAAGAATTAAAAGTGCTTAGAATTCGTCGAGAAATATAGTGGAATTTTTTCAGATTTTTTTCATGACATTTTGAGAAATTTTTTTTTCAAAATTTGTTTCAAAATTTTAACTTATTTACGAAAAATTCTGAAAAAAATTTAGTGTACTCTCTGACGAATTCTAAGAGTCTTTTGTTCTTTGCAATTTTTTCAAAAAGTTGACAGCTTTCGAGAAAAAAAATCCTAAACTATAATATTCGAAATTCATTTGCTCGAAAATTATCAACTTTTACAAAGAATTGCAAAGAACAAAATACTCTTAGAATTCGTCAGAGAAAACACTAAATTTTTTTTAGAATTTTTCGTAAATAAATTACAATTTTGAAAAAAATGTTTAAAAAAAATTTCTGAAAATGTCTTTAAAAAAATCTGAAAAAATTCCACTATATTTCTCGACTAATTCTAAGCACTTTTCATTCTTAGCATTTTTTTAAAAAAAGCTCGTTTTTTAATTAAAGCGTTCAGAAACTTTTAAAGAAATTTTCATTGTCGACGCCATTTTGAAGTCGTTAGAAGGGTGTGGGGTATACAAGTAAAAATTTTTTTTTAAATTCAAGTATTCCGATCACCATCGTTCATCGTTTCAATACAATCCCTATATTCTAATGCCTCGAAAAAAATTCTTAAGGATAAATATTTTTGAATTTTATGGAAATTTTTGTCAAATTCGGCGCTATATTGGAATTCCTGGTGGCTGAAACTCAATTTTGACCTCGGAATCTTGAAGAGCGACCTCGAAAACAGTAGGATACGCACCTCTCAATTGTTTTCAACTGTGATTTTGATACGAAATACTTGATTGAAATTGAAGCAAGAAAAAGTGTTCTTTGGGCGTTAATGGGTTAAGTAAGGTAAGCTTACATTTCGATGTGGGATTGAAAGGAATTAAAATGGCTTTCTGGCCAATTTTGGATCAGGAATTAAAATATTACCATAACCTTATTTCGATCCTTTCGATCCGAAGGAATTCAAACTTCAAAGGAATTAACCCTTAATTCCGACCCAGGGTCGTTTTGGACCCAGAGAAAATTAAAATTGTACTTTATAAATTGCATAACTGTAAGCATTTTCAAGCGGCAGGACATATTTGACCCAGGTAATGGGAGGAAAAAGCCTTCGCAACTAAGGGTTAAAATTGTTTGCTGGTCAATCTCGATCTAGGAATAGAAAATACGACCCTAACCTTTTGACAAAATTTCAATTCCAGATTGTCGTTAATGGGATTTGAGACGTATGCTCGTTGGTTATTTTCAATTTCCCTCAGTTCCTTTCAATTCCTCTCTGTTTGCTGGGTATTGAAGAAAAGAAAGCAAAAGGAACAATATCTGAATGTTTAACCATTCCAAGTCATAATTAGAAAAAGTTAATACTTGTATTCTCGCATTATTTTGGATGAGAAATAACGCGACCATCCTTGAATGTTTTACTTCGACCCAGACTAAGTCTGGACTTCGGGCATAAAAATTACCATATAGTTTTTCATCAAATGTCGACGCTTCAGACCCTTAGGAACCCAAATCAACAATAAAAAAATTTGTGTCCGTGATCTTTTCTTTTTTTTAAAATACGCGTCTTGGCATAACTTAGATCTGATTAGATTTTGGGGCAGATTCACCCAACCATTACTAAAAAAAATTAGCCCCAATTAAGTTTCTTTGCAGTTTTTTGCATTTATTTTGAAAAATACAAATTTTATTAAAAAATGTTTCAAACAAAAAAGATAGAGCATGAAATTCTCTACAAAAAAGGTTGTATGCATGTTCTTCCTAAAGTCAACGATAATGCCATAAAAACTGGTTTAAAAAGCTTATGACTATTGTCTGAAAAAGTATTGAATTTGGTCACCTCGGCAAAAAAATTACCCTATAGTTTTTCATTAAATTTCGACCCCCTACCCCCAGGGGTAGTCTTCGCCAGGCTCTCGGGCGCTGTGATCACCTACGGGCGCATAAGTTCTTTTACGCCCTTGATACGAAAATAACTATTTCGATATATCTAAAAGATGTCTTATAGTATCTAAAAGATATCCGTCAGAGATCTTTTCGACACTTTCAAGATATCTTTGACGAATTATATGTATATATACTGTATATATAAGATCATAATGATACAGACAGTAATTAGTAAAACACTGTAAACATGTAATATGCATCGAATAGTCTATTACAATACAAGTGCTTGAAGTAAGTGTTTTGCAACTTTTATTTATTAATACTTCGGCTGGCCTGTTGTCGGGGTCGAAGTTTAGAAAATGCTCATTTTCAATTTTCATACATATAAGAAACATTATATTGTTGTAACATATCTATCGAAGCCACTTGGACCTAAATATGACTGGACCCCCAAATATCAATATAATTTTATAATATAATTGAAAGCTGTTAGTAAACAAACGAGTATTAAGGAATAGCCGACTCTTTACTGGGTCGAAGTTTCTGAGCGAGCGAAGCGAGCGAGGCACCACGCCAACACTGGTTTTATTGTTGATTTGGGTTCTTTAGGGTCTGAAACGTCGACATTTGATGAAAAACTATAGGGTAATTTTTATGCCCGAAGTGACCAAATTCAATACTTCGTCCAGACTTGGTCTGGGTCGAAGTAACTTTACTCGACATTCAACGCTTATTTCAGACAAGATGAACATTTTGGAAAAAATAGGAGACACTTGATTTTTCCATTTCCGGGGTCGCTCTTTCGAATGGCGCTGAGAAAATTTTTTGCACATTTTATATATATTTTTTTTTGTTCAGGGCTTTTTCAATAAATATCAAACTTTCGGTTTGGGGCTGCTGAATGCGTATCTGAGGCCGAAAGATAAAATTGAAAATGTCGGATACAAGATGGCGATCAAAAATTTCAAAAATATTTCACATAATTTATATAAAAATAAAAAAGTTTCATGCGACACAGTTAAACATCGATTTTATATTAATCTATACATTTCAAGACTGTGCTAAGCTGGGAAAACTTTGAACTGTTTTAGTCTAAAATTAAAAAATTTCTGTGTGAGAGTGGTCGCATTTCTTTTGTAGATAAAATAATAAAATGTAATTTGATAAACTGCACATAGAATGATAATGAAATAGTGAAATATGAAATTTGAGTTCAATACTTATTTAAGAAAAAGAAAAATCTTTTTTCAGAAAGAGATGGTAATTGGAGAATGTTTGCTTAGAAACACATGAAAATCAGATGTAATTACTGATGGTTTACTTTAATTTATTCCAAGGTAAATTAAGTGAAAGCAGATGATTCAGATATCTTCATATCTTATTTTTACTACTAATTAATCTGATTTTTGTATGCTAAAGTTTTTTCACCAATACACAGTTTCAAAATCAAAACTTCTAATACTACAATAGTTTACATTCACAAGTTTAAGAATTTCACACTAATTCACACCGTGCTTCATGTTCAACAATAAATTCAAATTGCCAGTTATTTTAATGAATTGTTTCAAACTAAAAGTTGTTGTTAGATATAATATATAATATTCCGTAGAAAAAATTCAAAAGACACCAAGATTTTAGAATAGACCGTAACATCGATCTGTTAGTTGATATTCATGGTAAAAAACTATTTCTCGAAGATGTCCGAAAGGCACCTACATTTCTGGTTATTACACACATCTGGTGGTCACTATTGTGTGTTAAAAGCACAATTTTTTGAGGAAGATGGCCGAAAGACACCTAAAATTCGAGATATCCCTTAACATCAATCTGATGATAGGTATTACTTTTGATAAATATAAATAAAAACAGACACAAATATTGTTATTACAAATATTGATTCAGTTATTGGTATTAATTTTTAAGTTAATAATAATCAAAAATTAATATCACGAAATCGCGCGTAATGAAGAAAACTTCTAAAAATGGTATTACTTGTTATGTTGTAACTAAATATTAATGCAAAATTCTGTTGATGTATTTAGTTGCATTGTATTAACGCCTTGCAGTTGGAGTGTTATAAATAATCATATATAATACCCTAATTACTGGATTAGAAACATAATGCGAGGAGCTATTAGGGATTTTATTGTTCTGAAATGTAATATGCAATAAACAAATTTTTTTCGTGTATTTTTGTTAAAAAAATGAATGCAATTTATCATTTTTGCTTTGGTTTTAAATATTCTGCTATGTACACATTTTATCATGTATGTTAGCCTTCTAACTATTGCGATAAAGCAAAACAAAGCGAGTACTCTAATGTTTATATAAAACCATCGATCACCTTCACCAGAAAAGGTGTCCGCACTTTCCATATGCGATTACACGTTTCCATATATGTGTTTTCTTGAATCAGTTTCCAGTGATTATAAACTAGGTATATTGCATAATTTATTATTGCAAGGCCGCGTATTCTGCTTGTTTAGCTCGATTTAACTTTGTTTAGATCTTAGAAAAATAACAGATGCTCTTGAAAGTAACTGCGTTGGATTGCATCGAACGCTGCATTCCCTAGAAAGTTCAGTGAACTATTAGTTATGGGATTAGTTATGGGCAAATTCTTTGTCTTTTCAAACTCTACAACTTTTTCCCGATGTGTGCGATTTCGTTAGCTATTTCTCGAAATAAGTATATGCGAAAAACCACAAAAATTGACATTTTTTCTGTTTTTAGGCCATAACTTCATCGCAGGTCAAATTCTCTTAAGGATGAATTGTAGGGCTTAAAAAAAGCTTGAAAATGAAGCCCTCACTGATTGAAATAACTTAATAGTGAGCCGAGTTATTGCAAAAAAAGTTTTTTTTGTCTAAACATCAATGTCCCGTCACTCAATTTCTAAGCCTCGGATCCAATTTTGTTATAGGACTTTTTTATTTGAAATACCATGGACAATCACTTCCTAACCTAGTTCTTGGACACTGTGTATATTGTAGATATTTGTAGCTAAGTAACAAATTAACTCGGTCTCGGGATGGTCTCGGAGTTGAAAATATCGTCTCGATATCGTTTCCTTTGGTCTCGGCCTCGGCATAGGTATCGGTGTCAGTATCGGTCTTGGTATCGGTATCGGTCCGGGTTACACATATGGATTTCCATCATAGTATTCTTTATGCCTATAAAGTATTAATCCTTCTGCGTACATTATTACTTTTAAGTTACTATTAGTTTGATCGCTTGGTGCCGTAATTTTTTTAATTTGTCAAAATTATTGTAAAAAATTGCAAAAGTTATTAATGAAATCACAAAAATTAAATTTAGGGATCTGATATGGCAATTTGAAGTATAATATTGAATTATAATGCTATGAATATTCCTAATTCTGGTAATACAAGGTGAACACTGATGTAAATGTTCAAATTTCGTTGGTTGCTTTTTTATTGATGATGAATTATATTGATAATTCGTATGTTCTTGACTTGAAAAATAATATTCGAAGCAGTAGAATGGAATGTCAAATTATGAAAATTTGAAAATTCGAAAATGAAGCGTTGAATATGATGGGTTTTAAAGCAATTTTTTAAGTATTATTCTTCTAAGTTATAACAATTCGACTTGAACATTAATGTCCGACGTTTTCCTCGTCGCTACATCTCTGAATTTCAAAATTTAATATTGTCGCATCCAACTAAAATTCTGAATTACGAACACTAATAACTTTGTAAAATAAGATTTTATGTAACTTGTACATTTTTCGCAATTTGTCAGTCCTAATTACTTACAAATTTTAAAATATTATATAATTTTATTACGTTACGCTGTTTTGGAAAAAAAAGATATTATATTTTTTCCAAAATCCCTTGCTTTTAATAAAAAATATGCTATAGTTCTATAGTCTTTTAAGCGATTGAGCATTTTAATTTACTACTACTTACTTTTAAAAACCACCTTTAAAGTGTCTGTACTCTGCGGTTCACATTCCGCGACAGTTGACCGACAGTGGTCGCCATGTTGACAACCGCATGAAAAACCTGATAATTTTAAGCTTAACCCATTAAGTCCTGAATGGACGTTTTTTCACTACAATTTTCAACGGTTGTATTTAGTGTGAAAAAAGGCTCTAAAAAATTTGAAAGAAGACATATCTAACGTAAAATTAACTGAACTTTCAGAATCTGTTATTACATTTTTCAGAAAATGCAACCGTGAAAAACTATATTCGATTTTTTCAAAAAAATCATGCATTTTTCAAATGAATTTTTTTTTCATTTCGTCTTTTCACATTGAAATTGTTTCAGAATTCCTCTAAACGGCAAAGAAATCGTGTCCTCGAGACTTAAACTTTAAGATGTGCCTATGTCCATTTTGAAAATAAAGGTAAAAGCATCCAAAATGGCGGCCCAAACACAAAAAAATTAGCGAAAAATTCAGGAATTTTTTATTCAAAGACGATCGACTTTAGGAAAAAATGTTACAGAACAAAAAGTTCTTACAATTATTCAAAGAATACGCTGAATTTTTTTCAGAATTTTTTAAACACTTTTTTCATTTTTCAAAATCCCAAAATTTTGACAAATCGAAAAAGTCGTCAAAAAATTCTAAAAAAATTTTCGGGCATTCCTTGATTAATTGCAAGAAGTTTTTCTTTTGTAACATTTTCTCCTAACGTCTACCATTTTCAAATAAAAAATTCCTGAACTTCTCGACAATTTTTTCGAGGTTTTCTTTTCTAATTTATAATTCTTTATTAATTTGTTGATAACAAAATTTACTCGTTAAGAAACATGATGTTTTTAGTATCAATTTAAATTGCAATTAATCAAAGAATGCCCGAAAATTTTTTTATAATTTTTTGAAGACTTTTTCGATTTGTCAAAATTTTGGGATTTTGAAAAAAGAAAAAAGTGTTTAAAAAATTCTGAAAAAAAATTCAGCGTATTTTTTGAATAATTGTAAGAACTTTTTGTTCTGTAACATTTTTTCCTAAAGTCGATCGTCTTTGAATAAAAAATTCCTGAATTTTTCGCTAATTTTATTGGGTTTCGGCCGCCATTTTGGATGCTTTTACCTTTATTTTCAAAATGGACATAGGCACATCTTAAAGTTTAAGTCTCGAGGACACGATTTCTTTACCGTTTAGAGGAATTCTGAAACAATTTCAATGTAAAAAGATGAAATGAAAAAAAAATTCATTTGAAAAATGCATGATTTTTTTGAAAAAATCGAATATAGTTTTTCACGGTTGCATTTTATGAAAAATGTAATAACAGATTCTGAAAGTTCAGTTAATTTTACGTCAGATATGTCTTCTTTCAAATTTTTTAGAGCCTTTTTTCACACTAAATACAACCGTTGAAAATTGTAGTGAAAAAACGTCCATTCAGGACTTAATGGGTTAAGAGAATCCTTGCTAAATACGAATAGAATTTTAAAAAATAGTGATTGTGAATATATAATAGCGATTTTGTCATGTGTAACTTTGACGTCGATATTAAAAAAAATTCGGATTTTTTTTTAGAAAGTAGGTCGAAAAGCGCCGAGACTCTCGGATTTCGTGTGTGCGTGTGAATCTCGGTATCGTCGAGACTTCCACGAAGTGGTATCGATCTCGGTCTCGTCTCGGTATCGACCGAAATACTAATTGAAAGTAATCAGAGCGGTTTCACCTGAAAATATCGAGTCCGCAATATTCAGTTTTCATATTGGTGAAACAGATTTTTCAAACTTTCAAGATGACGTACCCAAAATGGCCGTAGAAGGATATTTGTTAACAAAAATATTAGTACCCAGTATTAGAAATGTTTTTCCCCAATGAAATGAAATCGTATTCAAATGTAAAAAATGATCAAAATACGATTCTATAGAGATTGTATTTATATACAAATATACATATATTATTTTTGCATAGGCACCTGAATTTTGAAAATGACGTCCGCCATTCGGAATTTTTGAAATCTGACTTCAGATACGTTATCAGCGTATCGGCAATTTTGAAAACAACCTTGAAAGACCCCGAGTAACAAATTTAAACAAATTTCGACCAATTTTGAAAAGTATTGTCCACCATATTGAATCCTACCTCAATTCAGCGCAAGATCTTCACCGGATATCCTGTTATCGTCCCGGATATCCGTCCAGGATAGACAAAGGACGTTCTACGGACTTACCGACAGGACGTAATTAAATTTCGTTAATTACATATAAATTAGAAATGTTTCTATAGAAACTTCTGCACATTTTTGTGTGTATTAATTATAAAATACTCATATTGTCGCGAATATACTGCATCTGCCCTGGATTACCACAGGACTTCCTTCCTACTTCATCCTGAAGTTACCATAGGTACTCATAGCGATGCGGTTATGTTAATAACCATAGTTAATGGTGCTACGGCATTTGGACATGGCCCAAAATATCTGGCGAAAAAAAACATGGCCCAAAATATCCGGAAACAAAAATATCCTGAGTAAAACTGCGCAAAAAGAAAAATAAGGAAAATAAATCGCAAAGAAAAAAACAGTTCTGGAAAAAAGTTCAAAAATAGTAAATATAAATTAAACTCTAATACCATGTAAATGTAAATTGTCAAAATACAATATAATTAATGATTAAACAAACTCACCAGAGTGAAGTTCAATCATGATTGTATATAAGCACCTCTTCTAGTCCAGGCAACGAACGGTTTGACCCGGAACAAATTGCAACAGGACCAATTTATTCGTAATAATTACTAAAAAAAATGAGTTAAAAAACATATCCAAAATCGCCGAAAATCGGAGTGGGGGAAAGCTGTTTTTTTTTACAAAATATGCCTAATTTGATTTAAAAACGGCTGTAACGTTTTAACGACGCATTACAGGGCAAAATATGTCAAACAAAAGTTCTAGGAAATGAAAAAATCTATAAAAAGGGTAAGAATGATATTTCCTCTATCTGTTGCCATTTTTGAGATAATGGCTTGGAAAGTTGCAACTTATTACAATGTTGGTCAAAACGAGCCTTATTATTCTGTTTTTTGGTAAAGTATACATATATGACACTTTTCGCATACATTTTCTTGTTTTCTGTGTTACACTGTTTATATTGCAAGTTTAGAACAAAAAAAATTTACTATGAATGACACAAGAAAGCGATCTTGCTTAGCGGAACTATTGAGAATAAGGTACCTAAATTTCGAAAAAAAAACTGGGGAAGCGGAACTATTGAGAGGGTTGACTGTATAAAATGTCTGTTTGTCCGACATAACCTCACTTTTCATGGAAATATAACCTAAAAAGGGGATATTGTGAGCGTTAGCATTTTAGCGTCAAAAATATATCGGAAATTACATATATGCTTTACAAAAAACACACAGGCGGTTCACGCGCTGGACTACGAAATCGTAGGTCGTGAGTTCGATCCCCGTAGGGTGAACAATTTTTCGATTTCGTTTTCAAGCAGCAGCTCGCTGTTGATAAGACGAGCCACGTTGTTTGTTTACGTTTCGAAAATATTGTTTATCTGGCGGAAATCGACTTATGACCGCTGCTCTCAACGATCTGCAGCTCTCGCAAAAATGTGTAATATATCACAATGCAAAAATTCTGTAAAAAGGGCGATTCCGCCCGGTAAAATAATAAATAAATAAATAAATAATTGTAGTACCCCTGCTTTCCCCCAGTGTCGGCACAAAGTTTAAAGCTAAAAACAAATTCGTATTCCCTGAATACATACCATACTCGATGTACAAACAACTTCATTCTTTTGCTTTGTGTCAGTGTCATCACGTAAATATTAATTATTTTCAAACTTATAAATTGTCAAAATACAATACAACACGTCGTAAACGTAGCAATAATATTACACGTGACATGTCGATCTCCTCCATTAATGAGTCAGTTACGAAGTGAAATATTAATTGAAGACATTTGTATAACATTAAATAAAAATGGTGTTAAAATTTATTCAAAGTCAAAAACATAAAAAAATCCTTATTCATCAAGGCTCTACTTATATACCCACATTCGTGACAATAAAAGATCAGTTGCGTTGCAACCAATACAAAATAAATTCATGCAATGTCTTAGTGCACACAACGAATACTTATCGTACAGATATAAGATTATATAAAATATTTTGAAAAAAAATTGGATTGGACGTAAAGTTGGACGAGATCGTAAAAATCCCCGGTTTGCCATTGCAGTGTGGAACTGTCATGAAAAAATTTGACATGGCCTGCCGCGTACAAACAACGCTGTCGAAGGTTGACACCAAAGCTTCAATCGTCGTATGAGAGTAAGCCATGCCTCCATGGGACGATTCATACTATAATTAAAAACGAAACAAGCATTATCGAAAACATCATCGCTAACATCGCGGCCAATCGTGTTGTTACTGAGCGCCGTCGTCGTACGTATGTTAAATAGGATAAAAAGAACCCTATTAGACACGACTGCATTAAGATCTTACAAAATATAAACTTAGAAGATAATCCAAACTGTTACACTACAACTGAACAAGATTTGGAATTATTACATAAGTTTCTAGAAGAAGAAATTAATAGTCTAATTACAAAAGCAGACAAAGGTAATCTCACTGTTATCATAAACAAAGATGAATATTTAAACAAAATGAACACCTTGTTAAGAGATTCCGATACATACAAGATTTCCGTCTATGAATATACGTGTACTATTTCTGAAGAAGTAAATTCTTTAGCTGCTTCCTGGGAAAAGAAAGAGTACATTAACAATTTAACATGCAAATTTCTAAAAACTAACAATGCTACCATTCCACTAGCATATGGTTTACCAAACATACATAAACAAGGTTTACCTTTGAGAATAATAGTATCTACTATTAATTCTCCTACATATAATTTGGCAAAGTTTTTCACTAACATTCTGATAAACATTAATTCAAAAAATAAACTTCATATTAAAGATAGTTGGAGCTGTAGAGAGAAAATTAAATCTTTAAAAATACCACAAAACATTAAATTATTATCCTTGGACCTTTATTTACCAACATATCAACTGATATCATCCTTGTAATTATTAAAATTAGATGCCATGAAATATCAATTTTTACTACCCTCCCAATGGATGAATTTATTAAAGGTTTGAAAATTATTCTAAATAACACTATGTTTTCCTTTCAGAATAAATTTTATAAACAAGTTTTTGGAGTCCCTATGGGATCTCCCCTATCACCAATAGTTACTAATTTATATATGAAATTTGATGAAAATATTTTAATTAAGAAATTAAATTTTAAACCACCCCTTTATATGAGATATGTCGATGGCATTCTTCTCGCTGTTCCGTCAGGAAAAGAGGACTGTGTCTTAAACAAATTTAATAGTTTACATAAAATTAGAGGCTTAACTAATAAAATTACTTTTACTAAAAAAATAAAAATTAATAATAAAATCAATTTTCTTGACTTATTGATATTTCGAAAAAATAATGGTTTTCTCGATACTGACTGGTTCCATAAGGACACTTGGTCAGGAAGATACCTAAATTTTCCATCAAATCATACTCTCTAAATAAAAATAAGTGTTGCTATCGGTCTAATTGATCGAGCAATTAAACTGTCTGAAATACGATTTCGCAAGAAAAACTTAAACTTGGTTGAGAGAATTTTACGAGAAAATGGTTATCCTATTAATTTAATTTCTGAATGTATTTGTAAGCGAGTTCACTTATTATATAACTCCCTACAAAATATTTCAAAAAATAACGAAACTGATTTCATTAAAACAACATCTATACCGTACGTACATGGCATTACAAAAAAATTAACTGCTAGATTAAGAAAAGAGAAGATTCGTGTAGTATCAAAACCTATAGGTAAAAACATAGGTGGTATTAGAATTGGAAAAGACGTTTTAGAAACAAAAAAAATGAGCAATGTAGTTTATCAAATCTCCTGTTTACATTGCAACAACGTCTACATAGGACAAATTGGTAGAAGATTAGGTACACGTATAAGAGAACACAAAAAAAAAACATAGAGGATAAACAAGAAAAATATATAGGCTTAACGATGCATAGAATTGAGACAGGACATGGTTTTGACTTTGATAATGTCAAAATTCTAGCATTAGAAAATAATACCTGTAAAAGAAAAGAAATTGAAAATTTTTTCATAAGTAATACTGAAAATACGGTTAATATTCGATTCGAAAAATCAAAATTACCAAATATTTACAGTATTCTTATGAAAAAATAGTTATATTTACTTGTTTGTTTATTTATTTACTCTTCTATTTGTGTATCGTGTTATTACAGGTGGCTAACTAAAATCATTTCTCCTATATATATAATATCTCTTTAATTAATATAAATGTATACGAATGGAAGAAATTTTCGGATTTTTACTATATGTGTATCATTTGTTTCTGAAGAGGGCCATAATCCATGGCCGAAAATTAAAATTCTGTTTTTATATTACAATTTAAGTTTATTTTTCAGTTCAATTATATGTTAAATGTTTATTTTTAACATATTGACTTGGTTCAATGACCGTGTTTAATCATTAATTTTAAAGTCTTACATATGTTGTCATCGACACAGCATTGGAGGGCTTGATACAACATTATCATAATAACAACATAGTGAATTTTCTACAAGGAATCACACTAAATGTAACAATGTAAAAAAATGACATAATAAAATATTTTTCAGATATTTTGACGCCAAGTATTTATTTTTGGCGGATATTTTAGTCCAGGCTATATTAGTTTCCGAATATTTTGTCCCCGGATATTTTTTTTTTCAGATATTTTGGTTTCGGATATTTTGCACCATGTTTTTTTGCGCCGGATATTTTGGGCCATGTCCAAATCGACGGCTCCTATTGATATAATGCACATTCACGGCGAATACGATATAATGCACATTGAAAATCAGTTTGATATAAGGCACATTCAAAAGTCAGTTTGATATAAGGCACATTCAAAAGTGGGTTTGATAAAATGCACATTCAACGTTGTATAGAATAAGACCTTTATTACCTTCAATTTCACGTTACCACTTAATCAATGATTGAAAACAATAATTGTACTAATCTGAATATCATAATATTGATTAAATGAAAATGTTGGTAGCAATAATATTTCAGCTTCATAATATTTTTAATATCAAATAGTAAAATTTAAATGATAAATTATTCAATTTTAGTTTTCATTTAAATTTAAATGTAAATATTATAGTAAGACTTTCATTTTCCATGTATATTAATGTTATTATTTACACTGATATATATGTTTAATTTGCTCCAAAATTTGTTTATCAGCTCTTGGTATAACGTGAGTGAAAAATTAAATTTAACGTTGAATTTGTAATTTTGTAAAATAATACACTAACCCAAATTAATAAATGGGACGTTTTTTGTACAGTTTCAAGACAGCTTGAAAACTTCGCTTTGTTTCAATGAAATAATAACCATTGGAAGATCAATAGTAGTGTGAACATTGTTGCAACTGCACCGTATATTTATAATAATTAGCAACATGCTGCATACAGTCTATTCATTGGCCGTCGTCCTTTCATTGACATATTCATTCTATCTCCGTTGTGTTTTATTGTAAAAAATTTTGTTGTTTCATTTTAAGGGTAATTACATCAAGTTTTTATTAAAATTTTTTTCAAACATGTAAATTGATAAAAAAAAATTAGTGTTTTTTTACACATCAGTGATTAAGCGGTAACGTGAAATTGAAGGTAATAAAGGCCTTATCCTATAAATCGTTAAATGTGCATTTTATCAAACGGAGATCTGAATGTGCATTATATCACACATACTTTTGAATGTGCCTTATATCAAACCCACTTTTGAATGTGCCTTATATCAAACCCACTTTTGAATGTGCCTTATATCAATAGGAGCCGTCGAAATGTCGTGACACCATAGTTAATATAAGAATTTTAAATATTAATGTTGGGATCATTACGCGCCGTATTTACAGAATGTCACAAACGTTAAAATTGAAATGTTGCAATTGCAACATCTCCAGAATATTCTAACAATAGTGTATATTTTCATACTATGAAGCGGTTTGCGGACTGCGAGTATTATATGTATAGCATGAACATGAAACAAGGCGTTGACGAAAGAAGCCGAGTCAAAGGCGAAAGCGAAGGAAAGATTTAAGGAATAAACTAAACCATGTTTATCACAACTTCTTTCATTTTATATTCTTTTTAATATAGGTTACTTTCGGACCTATTAGTTGGAAAGAAATACGTAATTTATAAGTATGTTTCAAACGTTATCGCGTATTTTCTGTTCAAACATTCATTGTTTGTAATAAAAATTTGATTATTGTATGTCCACTGCTCACACGATTAAAACATAACATAACAACTTTCGTAATTTACAACAATACAATAAATATTCTGAAAAATTAAATTTCTCATATAAATAAATGATTTAAATATATATCACAATTCCATTTTTTTTTACTTGACACGTGCTACTTTGGTCATTGGGTTTCCACATTGAGGAACTAGGTATCCTTCATCAACTGCATACGCTGCAGTTCGTTTGATGGCTTTTCCAATATTGTTGAGTAAACTTTCACAAAAAGGGCAACCCATCTGAGAATAACTCTTAGCACATTGTCCACAAAAGGCTAGATGAGTACATGGCAGTGCCAAATAGCAAGATTCATGCTCGAAACAAACCAGGCATACCGAATTGGTCAGCACATACAAATAATTGGGATCTGATTGCATACGCTTCCTTTCTAGTGCTTCCAACGTTGGTGGCCCACTAGCTTTGAAATTCAACCTGAAGTTAAAAAAATGATAAAAGTTGTTTTATGACTAATAAATTACATTAAAAAATTATTTAGTGTTATCACCAGTGGATGTATTCGAAACACATTTTGCATAAACGATGTCTTTGTCTTCTTCCTGAAGCAGCCGTCATTCGGTCCATTTTAGAACATCGATGGCAGTTTCTTAATAGCGGTTTGGAACGTTTTTTATTTCCAGCTGGGAATCGACAACCTGACCTTAGAAGATTGTTGACTATTCCCTGAAAAAAAGAGGCGTAGTTCATATACTTTTTGCTCCAAGAGCATACAAATTTTTAAACGAAAACTCACATCTATAACTTCGTAACATATCGATTCTTTATTAAATGTATGAAGCCACAATTCCAAATGTAACAATATATTATGTTTTACAGCACTGCTTCTTGTTGAATTTAGGATTTCGTGAAGTCGCGCTAAATTTGACGAATAACAAAAGGCAAGCGCGACTGTATTATTGCCATATAATACGCAAAAACTGAATACCTGCAATAATAACATTAATTAAATAATAAAGAATGTTTTAAAATATGCTGGAAATGGGAATTTCCGAGAATACGTACTTTTAATGCAAGTATTGCAGTTTTTGGTTTTGGATCCATAATTTTAGTCATAATGGCATCGGCAGCTTCTTGAAGCCTGAAGCATGTAATGTTATATGTATTAATCTTGTATAAATAAAAATAGACAATATCGTGAATCTGCGTATAATTTTAATATTTTGGAATCAACGTGAAAAATACCCTAGAGGCTCTGAATCCAAACCCAATGTCGCATATAAAAAAGTCGATCTGGGCGTCAATTATTATTCGCTTTTGGTAACATTTTTTGTTTTAGATATATTTAATTCTGGAATGGATATTTTGTTGAAATATTATCGAAATATTTTACATTTATATGCAGCAATTCCTACTTTAAAATGTCCAATAAGGTTTAAAGTAACGTCACAGAAAAAAATAAGTTTTAAAATTAAAGTAACGTCACAGAAAAAAAAAGTTTAAAAACCAATTTAATTTTGTTAAGTTTTAAAATTGTTACATCTTAAAATCATCATCAGGTGAGGCTTAATTTAAGCCCGAAATTGCGTTAATTTTCTTAAACTCAGTCAGTGTTTGGCTTAAGGTCTTCCAGTGAGCAAAACAGACTTTTAGACGATATTTTGGCTTAAAATAAGATTTATCGAGCTTATGGTATCTAAGTTAGACGAATCTTATTTCAAACCAAAATATCGGCTGAAAGTCAGTTTTGTTGTCTGAAAGTAAGACTTTAGGCCTGAATATTGACTGAATTTAAGAAAATTAACGCAATTTTGGGCTGAAATTAAGCCTCACCTAAAGATGAATTTAAGATGTAACAATTTTAAGACTTATTTCTTTCTGTGATTATTGTGTCTTATTAGTCAGTCTTCGTTTTGTAAAATTGTCCCCGAATTACGAAGATTTCAATTTTTTATCTTTCTGAAAATATTTACTTTTTTTTCAATTCGAGATTAGAAAAAGTCAGAAATGTTTGTATTTTTTAAATTAATCTTGATATTTTGAGATTTTTTAGTTCAATATTACGAAAGTTTGTCAGAAATGGAACTTTTTTAAAAATCTATTATAAATTGCATTTGGAGAGTTCGGACATTTTCCACGTACTTTTATATCCACACCGTAAAAAATCTCATATGTTATTTTTTAGTATTCTATTATGTTCTCGTGGCGATAGATGGCATTATAACTCGATAGCGAGGTTGCAAGTCATTTAGTATTAATGTCGAAAAAAAATAAATCTACACTGATCAATAATTGTTATGTATATTGAAGTACCTAAAGGACGTAAGGCAAGTACACAACTTTAAATGCACGTTGGAATGCGGTTCTTATTTCAACACTTTTCAATAAAATTCAACAATAAGTAATAAGCAATGTATTTTAAAACTCACGTGACGTAGCCATTCTCAACAACGTACAGGACATCGAAAGTGTGTTCTTTCTGAAAAGATGTAATCTGTACAGCCGTAGTCGAATCTGAAATATTCAGCATTAATTAAGAAGTTATCTGATTTTTTTTTATGAGAAGTTTTGTCGCATTCAGACATAATGCCGGTTAAGAAATCCGTTTGTTGTTAATCGAAAAAATTATTTCTTAATAAAATTGTAATGCGGTAAAATAGTAATCTTGACAATTGACAGATAAACAACGAGACAAAAATCTAAAAAGAGTTTTTCATTTTGTCATCAGTTCGAGTGTTCAGAAGGAACACAACACTCTTTAATAATCCTAAACTGATAGCGGTGGACACGATGAGAAATGTTAAAATAAGGGGAACATTCACTCTCTATAGAGTCTCTCTATTGAGTGAACATTGCTCTTGTGATGAATTTCCACTCCATACACAGTTTTCACTCTTTAAGACTGAGAAGTCACTCTTTTATTAGAATGGCTCATTTTTCAGTCCAAAAAGTCTGAATTTTCACTATAAGAAAATTCCTGAACTTACCGAGTATTTCGAAAAACATTTGTCTGGAAATCATTGCTGGTGTTTATTGTTACAGGCGTATTTCCCAAATATTGCTAATCTTTTCGGACACAATTTATATACACATATGAATCGACTTTGGCAACGATATTTACGAACTTTACCCGTGTGCCGAAGAACGTGGACTGAACTTTAAACGATCCCCGATTAACGAACCACTAAATTAATATTCCCTCGAAGACTATAGAAGGGATAATTAGTAGTTTTAGTAAAAGTTCCATGAAATATAAACTAAATAATTCACCTAATTCGTTTGCATTTTCATATTCAGAAAACATCAACGTGACGTTTTTAACTTGGTGTTGTGTTTATTTATTAGTGTACTTGTGAGAAGTTTACTAAATTTGTTTTTGTAATTTTCTATATGATAGCAAAATTTGACAGTTACGATTTCAGAAGTCAATTTTAACAGGTGTTTGCAATCGCAGAAATATATACTTAGATATCTATAAAGTTAATTTATAATTTAATTACTAAAGTTTTTAGGTATTATTAAAAGAGTAATTATTAATTTTATAACCTTTACGAGTATTGCTGTATGATTATTATTTGCTATATAAACAATCGATTTCAAAACGTAATATTATGAACACAATTTACTTAAAAACGAAAATATACGAAACGTACTCTAAATATAACAGCGTGAAATTTTAATCTTGATAGGTGAAATTTCACTGTAAGAAAGAGTTTTTTTAAAGAGTTATTCATTCTGATTGACGATAATATTTTAAATGTGTAAGAAGCGAGGAATTTTCAATCGGAACGAAATTTTTCTCCGAAAACTGACAAAATACAACCTAAATTTATTAAGAAATATAAAAATCGATTATGTTTTAAAAGAAAATAAGTTGCATTAATCGGAATAATAAATTTCTGATCAATCAGATTCGAATTTTTTATTGCGAGAAAATATACGATCTTCGTATTACACCTACAAAATAGCTGAACTTTCGAATTTCTAAGAGTAAAATCCCACTCCTAAAAAGTAAAATATTTTCATATTTAATCGAAAATTTGCTCGGCTTTTGCACTGCTTTGGTTCCCATGCCAAGAAATATTAGATAAAATATCACCTTGTGCAATGTTTTGAAGGAAATATCACTTTCGTAATCTTACATTTCATTCATTTTAAAGTGTATATTCGTTCGTTTTTAAGTCAATTTATACCCAATATTACGCTCAAAAATTCTTGGAGTTGTTGGAGAATGCACTCTATAACGAGTGAAAATTTTGTTACTCCAGCGAAAAGGTGAATTTTCTTCTTTACGAATGAAAGTTCACTCTTAAAGAGTAAGCATGACCTATCTGAATCTTTTAGAGTGCACTTTTTTAATAAAGGTTATCACTCACTTTTGATTACTCACTCCTGAAAAATGGAGAGTGGAGATAGTGGTCCCATATGGGAAAAAAAGAAAAAAAAAGAAAAGTTACATGCATACCTTCTAAACAAAAGATGAATGAAAGAGTTGGACCAAAAGGACGGATGGTGTAGATCACAAGCAGGGTTTCGGAACGGACATAGAGATTATAAAGTTTATAGTAGGTCAATATTGAAGAAGAAGAAAATGTATGGCCCCTTTTCTTTATGGATCTGAAAGCTTCACTGGATAGAGTGTATAAGCAGATTCTAGGGGTAATGATGGAAAAGAGAGGAATCAGTAAAGATTTAATATATAGAGTCCAAAACATATACGAAGAGAGAATATGTTTAGTAAAGGTTTAGTAAAGGTAAGAGAGAAGGTCTCGAAAGAAGTCTGGATGGAAACTGGGATGAGACAGGGATGCCCTTTAAGCTCAACACTTTTCAATAATACATTACAAATGCAGAGGATGAGTTGAAGAAGAATTGAGTCGGAATAAAAGTAGGGAAATATTATATGGACTTTTTAATATGCTGATGATATAGCGTTGGTAGTAGAAAAGGAAGACATGTCATAATACAATTATTGTATTCAGAGAAGAAAATGCTGCGTTTGAGGGTGAAAAATAAAAAGTGATGGACTTTAAAAATAAAGGAGAGGGACAAAGTTTTTGCTGGAGAAAAAAAGATCTGGGGAAGTAAAACAATACACTTATTATGGATATACATATATTAAGAAGATACGTAGGGGACAAAGAACATATAAATGAGAGGGCCAGAAAGGCGAGAGTAGCAATGAGATGGGTATGCATCTATGAGGAAAGAAAATTTAAGAGGGGTATGAAATGTAGATTGAAGTTTTTTGACAGTATAGTGAAAGGTATACCAATTTTTGTATGGTGTAGAAATATAGGGTTCCAAAAAGTAGAAGCAAATTGAAGCATTGCAAGGCAAGGTATCTGAAGTGAATTTTAAGGGTAGAAAGGTAGAAAGAAGTATACGTAGTGAGGGGAGGTCTAAACAGACCTTAAGCTAAAAATGGAAAAGGCTGAAGAGAGGAAAAATATGAGGAAAGGGTGAGATGGCTATAGATATGAAAGAAGACAAAAATACGGAGGAAACAAGGATCAAAGACTGGGATAAAGAAAAAATAGATAGAAGAGATTATATGCAAAGAGGGGGTTATAATGAAATAGCATTAACTAGATTCGGAGAAAATAAGTGGGAGATTTTAAAAGAAAGAGATACATATAGAAGTAGACGAGCATGAGAGGAAAGAAAAAGTAAAAATGTCAAGATCATGTGCGGAATACCAGAATATATTAGGAAATGTAAAAAAAAGATGGACAATGTTAGAAAAAATAGTTATAGATGGAGGTGTGGAAATGTGGTAAGAGGGGAAATGAAGTATTGTGAAAACTAGTAAGAATGACCATACAGGATATGCAAGAATGAAAGAGAAGAGATGAAACAAAAAGGATGGTAAAGTGGGTAAGAGAGAGAGAGAGAGAGAGAGAGCGAGAGAGAGAGAGAGTGAGAAGGAGAGAGGGGTGGTTAATCTAAGAATGGAAACCTAAAACAGCAATTAAACAATACATAATTGCGTATAACAAGTGTGAGTCTACTGAAGTCAAAATATATATATACATCTGATATGCTCATTTCTGATTGATTCTTGACTTTTGACCTTCATAAAACAAAATAATTAATTCCCCCCCCCCCCTAAATTAGCTCCCCCTGGTTATGAACTTCACTCAATGACAAACATGAGTAATTATAAAAATGTGAACAAAGGAGTTTTGTACCCTTCATTAATAACCTCCCAAGTAACAAGGGAGACATTTTCCGTGTCACAGCCGACTTTTTTCAATCAGCGGTGCAGCGCGATTTTTTTCTTATTTCAGATTCATTGATCTATTTTTGAGCATTCGAAGATTTAAACCAGCGGAAAATAATTATAAATAGGTTTCATTGCATAAATAATGTACCATCGCATAATAATAAGTATGCTTCAGTCATCTAAGTAAGCAACAGATCGACCTACTCTTTTAAATTTATTTTGGATTACTTGGGTAGGCAATGCATTATTTATTATTAAACATCATATTTTTTATTTTGGTCATATATACATAACAGCCGTTATACATGAATAAGACAATACATCAATTATAAGCATTATCATTAAATAACATGAAACTTAAAGAATAACACATCTATGCCGCGGAATACACCGATGACCAGAACCCGCGTATCTCCTTTTATCGGGTTTCTTTTTGTCTTTTTGTTTCCGAATTTCACGAACCAAATTATAGAAGGCGTTGTCAACACCCATCCTTGTCTTTGCAGAGGTCTCGATGAATGTGATTCCATGTTGCTGAGCCAATTTCTTCATTTGTACCTGGTTAACATCCCAAGGTTTGGGTAGATCACATTTATTCCCTACTAACACCATTGGTATATTATCGACGTCTTTAACCCGTTTAATTTGCTGCTTATATTGCTCAATATCCTCGAAACTCTTTACTGAATTTACAGCAAATACTAATAGGAAACCTTCCCCAGTTCTCATATACTGATCCCTCATGGCGCTGTACTCCTCTTGACCTGCGGTGTCTAAAATGTCCAGTAGACACGTTTCTCCATCGATGATTACTTGTTTTCTATAGGAATCTTCGATCGTGGGATCATATTCATCGACAAAATGGTTCTGGATGAGCTGAATCGTTAGCGCTGATTTTCCAACACCACCATCCCCGACGACTACAAGCTTGTACTCAGTCATGGCGTGATTGATTTTGATCTTTTCAAAATCAATTGGACACGGAGTTAACTCCAAAACGACCTGTGAGATCTGCAAGAAGAAGCAAATAGTGAGTTCAACTTAATCACATTTTTACGATTGTTTATTTCATCATATACAAAATATTAAAAGGAGAAACAGTGTAAACTATGGTTTAGTAGAAATCGTCATAGATAATCGTCAATCGTAAACGAATATAACTTATAATATAATTGCATGAAATAGACTAGGTTCAAGTAAAGTGGATTACTTTAAAAATTGAACCTATTTATTTCCCTAAATCCTAAAAATTAGTACAATTTATTAGTTCCCTCATAGCAAGAGAAGATCTCGTGAAGATTACAGTAACCTTAAAAGTTAGGTAGGTATATCGTACTAAGGTTACATAATTTTGTAATAATCTTACAGGGAGGTGAAAATGCTCCCAAACTTTAGTTAATGTTGTAACATTTTGTAAGGTTTGGCTAATGTAGTAATAAAATTACATGTATCGATAAAAAATATACATTTCGGGCATGAACTAACAATTGTATGCATTCATTTGTCGTCAGTATAAATATAATGCCTTTTCTCATACTCTGAGCGCAAAATGCTACTTTTCTCCCTGTATCGCAGGATAAAAATAGCAATTTCTCAACCTATGGAGCAAAATAAGTTTCTTGTATACTGAGCACACATGGTGCAATTTTGCTCCCTTTATCGCGGAAACAAAATAGCATGCTCTCACGTGAGAAAATAGTAGAATAGGTGATGTTATTTTAATGTATTCTGTTATTAAATAATTAAAATAATTGAGAACGGCTTTTAGCTACAAAAGAAGAATTTTCTACAAAACAATTGCGTCAGAAAGACAAATTTGAAAAAAAATATATTAATTTGTTCCATTATCAGGAGGACAAAGGTTTATTGTCTTTGATGATAGAACAAAGTTCTGAAATGTTGAGTCACATATTTTGATATATTTTTCTCAAATTTTCGTTTCTGGAACAATTATTTTATATAGAATTTTTAATTCGTAGGTCACTGACGTTTCCAATTATTTTATAGTGAAACTCCCACTAATTGGCAAACTCTTAGTTTGCTCCCTAATTGCACAATCTACTATTTTGTGATGGATTTTGAATACTTGATGAACGCTTTTGTCATTAGTATAGCACTAACATTTTTATCTGAAGCTAAAATTCAACAAATATTACGGAATTATATACGAAATGTAAGATGATGATAATCTTATAGAGAACTGAAAATGTTATGTTCTAAGGTTAAACTAACATTATGTTAATCTTGATATAAGATGACCATTTGTATAAACTAACCGACTTAGTTATTTTTATTGACGCCAGGTGTTATAGCAACTTTAAAACCTTCGTGTGGCTCCTGGTATGGACATGGGTTTAGAATTAGTATTATTTATTCCGTGGAACCATTACGATGTAGTGTAAGCAAATAAGTGAGCGTCACTCGATTTTCATGTAAACGTTTAATTTTTGTGAATAACGATTTCAAAAAATTGATTTGCATGTTTTTTAATTTGTAAAATTGGAATATTATTGACGTTAGTTTATCTAATTAACCAGTTCTGGTCCGATAAAGCGTGCTACACATTTATTTAACACCATCTCCAGTGTATTTCGCGTTTAAAGACTACATTATTGCTTGTCACACTAATATGATCAAGATATGTTTCCTTTTTTCTTTTTGTGTTTATTATAGAAAGTACACCAGACACCTACTTCAGATATGAACAATAACACAACACCAGAGACATTAATTATTTTCATCCCGGAATGAGAAAAGCAGGTCCGTTAACTTCAGATCAGTTTCTTCACTAAAAAGATGTTTTTTTAATCTTGAAAAATGCCTTTCCGACTATTTTAAGGTGTGCTCTATCAATTCCCATCGAAAATTGTTTGTTTAATTTTTCATTGTTCACTCCACTAAAATGAGTTCTAATTAACCCGTTTCATCCCAAAACGACAAAATTTGTCACCGGTTTTCATCCTCCGTAAGTTTATGGATATCTTTGAGATGTTGTTATGAAATTTAGGTTTCCTATAGTTTTTGGGTATGCTCTTTTCGAATCTGGAGTTCGTTTTTCGACATCACTTTCCAATTTTTAAGTATGACCACTTAAATGAAAGAAAACGTGTACAATAGCGAAAACATTTTCAGTAAACTGCAATTTTTATTGCGAAGGAGTTCCGGGATCATGTCACGCTTTAGAATCCTGTGGCATAATGAGTTTTGCTAAACGTTGGTCAATATTAAGATTTAAATTACAAAATGGCGTCCTCACAACGGCGTTATTGCTTGGGATTTTTCTTCTTATCTGCGACTTATTAAAATATTTCTGGTTTCTTGTCGTGTATTTTGATGAATATGTTTTTCTAGATTATACTTGAGCTTGCTGAACACAAATCCGTTATTAAAGTTTGGATATTGAAAATGGCGAATCCAATATGGATAACCGACATTAAACAAAAAATTGTCTAGTGTTTAGTATATAGATGTTTTCAAAGTCACATTAAATCGGCCATTTTGAATTTCCAAAATTTAATAACAGATTTGTATTGAGCTACCTCAAAAGCAATCTACATATTCCTCAAAATACATGTCAAGATACAAAAAATATTTTAATAAAACGCGAATAACAAAAAAAAATCCTTATAAATAGCGTCATTTTAAGGGCACCATTTTATAATTTATACCGTAATATTGACCAATTTTTAGTAAAACTCATTATGCCACAGGATTTTGAGACCTGATACGATCTCGGAACTCCTTCACAATAAAAATTGCAGTTTACTGAATTTTTTTCAAAACTTCAATGGTCCGTGACTCGAATTTTGTGCCTCAGATCCAATTTTGGTACGAGACTTTTTTTGTTTGAAATATCATGGAGAATCACTTTCTGAAACATCATAACCCAGTTCTTGGACACCTTGTATATACTAACTCTAAACCCATTTCCATCGCGGGAGCCTATCAGAGTTGTGAAAGTTGTGACGCCACCTGGTGGCGATAAAACTAAGTCAGATAGTTTATACAAATGGCAACCTTATGTTAAAGATAACATAACGGTGGTGTTATTGGCTTTCTAATGTTAAATGTTCAATTTTAACATTACACTTTAAGGTACAATACAAGCAAACTTATTTGGATATTATAACAATTTTTCGTTTAAATGTTAAGGTTGTAATCTTTCTGAAACCTTGTCATAATGTTTTATGTGAACGTTTTGGGCTCTTTTCTTATAGTAATAACCTAGACGTTTCGGACCTCTAATGACCATTCTCAGAAGGAATTCCTGAGCATAAAACCGACGACTTTTAAAATTCTTGTGGGCCGCATCCCAATTTTTCATTTTTATAATTATTATATTCTCGAAATATTCTTGAAATATAATAAACAAAATGATTCATTAGTTACAGCACATCCTGACTTTTAAGTTATTCTAACAAATTGTTCACACTTTATTTTAGGGAACATTATTTCAAGAATATTTCAATATATAGTGGGTACTTTAAATTTTTTCCTTAATTTTTTATTTTATAAATTTTATATTAATAAAAATTTACAAATATTTCAGAACACAGATTAGGAATTAGCCTTCATGTTTAAAAATCTGTAGCAGAAATTGAATATATTATACATTGGCAAATATTTGTATACATTTTAAATGACATAAACTAGATAATAAATTAAGCTTTAAAAATAATTGTAACAAAAAAAAACCGAGATGTATCAATGTACAAATCCTTTATTATAAGAACTAGAATATTTTGGAATTTATTCGTAAGTAACTCATTCTTTCCATACAAAAATGTGATTTTATTACACAACAATACAATTTTTTTTTAGTCTAATATTTCAGAATTTAAACATTTTGAAAACGACAAAATTTTTGTATTTTTTCAAAATAAACAGTTATTTTCATATTAATTTCTACAAACAACACTTCTCGTGTAACAAAAAATTTAGAAATTGTTTTGTATAAACATTTGTCTGAAAAATGGTTTTGCAATTCTTAATGTACGTCATTATATACCTTCTGAGGATATACGAATTAAGGATACAAGTTTTGCTCGGATGAAAACGATGCGTTCAAAAGCTTTCACTTTACGAAAATGTAAATAAAACATGAAAAATGCAATAATTAATTTGCTTAACATTTGTTGACAAATTGAATATAATAAGATATTACGTGTTTTAAAAACTTACGAATTCAACTAGGACGTTTAACGATATGGAACAGCAGTAATCCTGAAATGCACTAGTTCACTGTTAGAATAGTCAGAGTCGACTAAACGGCAAACGTTGGGTGGTGAAAATGCACCATAGACAAGAAAGTTGTTATGAGCAAGTGAAAACCTTTTCTACCCTGCCCTTCCACAAAATTCCTTTTAGAGTTTGACATCTTGAAGTTCTTTTTGAGTGTATTTCAAATGTATATACAAACACACACATTCACCCAAATATCTTTCCATTTTTTTCAGGTATAACAGCCCTTATTGCGTCGCATTTCATCGGTTTCTTAGCATTTTCTTTCATTTGACCTTGGTATATGCATTTAAACGTCTAAACGAACACATGCTAAAAATTGTGACTTGTCGAAATTTAGATTTGAACACAACAAGAAAATGCTGGACAAAATGATTTGGCGCATAGGTGAAATCTAAAAACAGAATAAACATCAATTTGCAAAGTGGTTTTCGTCTTGATGACTCCGGAATCAAAATTGTACTATTAATTCTAATGTTTATTTTTCCTAATTAAAAACTTCTATCTTTTTTCTCCTAATATAATAAAACGAAATAAATTCGATTCAATCTCTTTTTTACGTGACATTTGAATTTTTTCAATTCTACATCTTTCTTAATATCTCGAATTCACACCTAAATAATAAATAATAATAATAAAACAATTGTATTTAACAATATTATGGGCAATAAAATGACGATAAAAAATCAAAATCATATTTTAGATAATGAAAATCAATGCTTAAAAGCTTTTAAGTTCCAAGATTACGAAAAAATTTTTTTTTTAATTCCTTGGTCTTATTGGATCCGCCATTTTAAATGGTTAAAATCTTATTCCATATTCGTAATTAGCAACCTCAGAAAAACCCAGTAAGTTTTAAGCAAATCCAAGCACTTTTTGAAAAACTTGTCTTCCGTATTGGATCCGCCATTTTGAATGATTAAAATCTGATTCCAGATTCGTAACCAGCCCTAAAACCCTCGAGAAATAAATTTCAGCAAAATCCATCCGCTGTGTTTTTCGGGCACACGAAAGGCTTAACTGCGGAATTGAAAGGAATTACAACATAAGTGATTCTGCTTTCAACGACATAGCGATTTTTACCAATTCCAAATGTAGAATTAAACGAAACTGGAAGTAAAATTTCATATTAATGCATATATCTGGTGTAAAATTCGTTCGGAAAGATGTTGCGGAATTAAAACGAATTGTAAGAGATTACACGAGAAACAGTTTTAATCCGACAGTGGAGACTAACAGATTTGAAAAAGTAATAAATTTTTATATGATTCAATTCTTTTTTAGTTGTTGAGATATTCGGAATACGTGACCTTAAAAATATCTAGGCATTCTCTGGTAAATTTCGGATGGAATTTAAAACCAAACGTGTTCGAATCAATCCGATTTCTATCAATGCACTAGTCCGACCTAATTTTTTTATCTTTTCCAATCCGGGTAATCTTGCAGTGTCTATGAGAATGAATCCGACATCGACGTTTTATTTTTTTCAATCCAGGCAATCCCGCAGTGCGAAATGATTCTAAATGTTCAGAATTAAGTCGGATTCAGTCGGATCGAGTCGTTTCTATCCGAAGTCGGATCAATGCGGATTCAGTCGGATCGAAATAATTCTGAATATCTCGGATCCACTCGGAGTCAGTAAAAACTCAAAATAAAACGGTTTGTATCAGACTGAATTTTGCTATCCGTTTCAAGCAGAAATTTTTACCAGGGTACATTTTTATTCCATCGAATGTTAGGTAAATATGTGCTAAAAATGATTAAATACATTGCTGAATGTGTAAGAATTGGTGTAGAAACCATCTTGTAGTTTTTCTTGACCGCGTAATGAATAAAATATAAATTCTTGAAGAAGAATTTAGAAAAATCTCGGCGTGACAGTCCCTAAAATAATGAAAACGAAGTATTTAAGTTAAATACGTTTCGGCTAGAGATGTGTGCCTTCTTCAGTTTATTCTAGTTCTAAAAGTTTACATAGTATAATTTAAATAACCACGTTCACAAAATGATATATCAATAATAAAATGAAATTAAAAGTTACTTACAATTTATGACAGTGTTAAAAGTTTGGGACAGGTCGCTTTTTGCAGTAAACTTTGGACATTCCGGTTTAAAAATAATAATTGTGAGTGTGAGGTGAAATGTTGAAAGTTCCTGTGAAAGTACTTATGACGACTTTATTTAATTGGAAAAAAAGTATGATAATATTTTTAACAGAAAAACCTTTTGGAAGAACCATGGATGTTAGGATCTATCTTTCAGAAGTGTCATTTTGATGTAAAAGTGAACTTTAGATTTGTATCACTCACACAATGATTTTACATTTTTTACGGTTAGCGAAAAGTCATGACTGCTTTAACGTTGGGCATTTAAATGCATTGTTATATATAAAGTTAGTACCGCGTACACATACAACCGTAGTATTCACATCTATTATACCGAACGAAATTGAAACATTTAAACTTTCGAAAACAATACGATTTAAGACACCTCTTTATATGTTATATTATATTGATATTATTAAAGTAATACATTATACACTTCTGGAAAAAAACATCTTTCAAAACGCTCATTAACTGAGTTTTTACATTTTTTAATGTAATAATTTTCGATATCTTTTCTTTTGTGTTTATTAGTTTCTGTTGCTAAAATCTTAACTTTGGAATAATTAAAATTATGTCCTGTTTCGAGTCAATGTTTCGTTAGGGCTGTATAATCAATTTCTCTGACATTAATATTATTTTTGTGGTCTGTGATTCTAGTTTTAAGTAATCTGCTGGTTTCTGTGATATACACGACACAAAAAGCGCATAGAATCTGATAAACTATATCGTTCTTTTTAAGTTTGTCTGCGGTTTATCTTTAAATGGTTTGATTCTCCCAATGTTGGTGTTTTTTTGTTTACGTACGACACGAATGGATTGTTTTCTCATAGTTTTAGAGATTTTTGTCTGTCATTCCTTTCACATAAGGAAGAGAGATCGTAGTTCTATTTCATTGAGTCGGTATTAGAGCGTTTTTGACTTTTATTAGACTATTCAGCTAACAAGACTGCTCGATCAATCAAACTATACATTACCCAAATTCAATAATTGAGAGAATGTTGTGAGTAAAAATTGAGGTATTTTCCTGATCACGTATTTTTGTGGCATCCGTCCGTCAGCAATGTGCCATCGTTTTTTCTTATTACCTCGAGATCGAGAAAATACTTTGGTAATTTTCAAATTCCGTTGTAAAGGAAATTTTGTTTTTAAATTCTTTAAAACTATTGAAGACTTTTCGCCAAAGCCATAATCCACTATTTTCGAGGTCGTTCTATCGATTTATGCCATTTAGAAAACGGAAAGACAATGTCCTAACCCTCATGTTCTTCAATTAAAAAAAATAAAGGGTAATTTTAAGGCTATTTTTTCAAAAAAGTGCAATTTTCAATGCGAAATACACCATAAAATTCAGTGAAATGACCAAAAACAGGGCGGTCGAGGTCCATAATAAAGAGTTATGACATATACTTATTTTATTTGTTACATCCAAGGGTTGCAAAACCACCCTTAACCCGTAATAGTCAAACGGAAACAAAAATGATGAATTGTCGGAAAATCGTAGACTTTTTGAAAAATTTTTGTTGAACAAAACGTTCTTAGAATCGACTAAAGAATGTGCTGAATTTTTTTTCAGAATTTTTTAAATATTTTTTGAATTTTTCAAAATCCAAAAATTGGAAAAAATTCAAAAATTCTGAAAAAATTCTAAAAAAATTCAGCGTGTTCTTTGATCGATTCTGAGAACTTTTTGTTCAGCGACGTTTATTATATCGGTAACAGTAACGTTTATAGTACTGGCTAAAGACGTTGTATACGCAAAGCAGCGGCAGTAATGGAACTTCTCGAATGGTCGAAATTCAGGAATTTTTTATTCGAAAATGAGACTCTTTCGGAATAAACGTCGCTGAACAAAAAGTTCTCGGAATTGATCATAGAACACGCTGAATTTTTTTCAGAATTTTTTGAACAATTTTTGAATTTTTTCCAATTTTTGGATTTTGAAAAAGTCAAAAAATATTCGAAAAATTCTAAAAAAAAATTCAGCACATTCTTTGATTGATTCTAAGAACTTTTTGTTCAACAAAAATTTTTCAAAAAGTCTACGATTTTCCGACAATTCATCATTTTTGTTTCCGTTTGACTATTACGGGTTAAGGGTGGTTTTGCAACCCTTGGATGTAACAAATAAAATAAGTATATGTCATAACTCTTTATTATGGACCTCGACCGCCCTGTTTTTGGTCATTTCACTGAATTTTATGGTGTATTTCGCATTGAAAATTGCACTTTTTTGGAAAAAATAGCCTTAAAATTACCCTTTATTTTTTTTAATTGAAGAAAATGAGGGTTAGGACATTGTCTTTCCGTTTTCTAAATGGCATAAATCGATAGAGCGATCTCGAAAATAGTGGATTATGGCTTTGGCGATTCTTTTAGGGGCTGAAAATATATAGTAATACGTCGTTGAACATTGACGGACAAAACGGACACTTTGAGACGAAATGGGTTAAGGCCCTTTAAAAAATTCGATTTTGGTCATTTTTGTATAGTTTTTTTATTTGGTATTATTTACTATGTATGTATAGTTTTTTCAACGATCTCAGGCGCAATGTTGGTGAACATAGAAACGCTTATCTGCTTAATTTTCTTGTGAAAATCCCAGGTGTCTTTAATGTGTGTTTCTGTTTTACTGACAACATTGATGTACGTATGTAAAAAATCTACCTCGACTCGACAGTCTTTTTTCAAATTTTATTACCTTCATTTTACAAACAATTGGTCTATTATTTTTGTCGGAATTATACTTACTGAAGAAAACTCTTTAGGTCGCATGTATAGGTAAAACAATGCAACCCAGCAATCGAGATTGGAAAGGATTGGATTGAAAATTTCAATTCATTTTGAATTCATACTTTGATTCGGTAAATATGTATTCAAATGGATTGAATTCCGAAGAAAGGAATCCACCTGTATTCAATGTTACGAATATTCAATCGGAAGCGTAATTTGCCGGTTTAAATTTCAGAAAAAGTAATCCATCTCTATTTAATTTTACGAACACAATTACGAATACAATCGGAAGCAGCATAAGAATATTGTTAAATAAATACACATTTATTCAAAGTTTATTTTTTGAAAGAAAACTTTTTTTGGATTGAAATGAATACGCTTAGATAGTTTTGAATCCGTAATGTGGAATACGGAGGCATTCAATATTTCGTTTTTAAGAAGGAAACTTTTTTTTGGATTGAAATGAATACACTTGGCTACTTTTGAATCCGTAATCTTGAATATGGATGCACTCAATGTTTTGTTTTTAAATAGGAAACTTTTTTGGATTGAAATGAATACACTTGGCTACTTTTGAATCCGTAACGTTGAATACGGATGTATTCAAAGTTTTGTTTTTGAAATCCAACTTTTTTTGGATTGAAATGAATACACTTGGATAGTTTTGAATCCGTAATGTTGAATACGGATGCATTCAATATTTCGTTTTTAAAAAGGAAACTATTTTTGGGTTGAAATGAATACATTTAGATAGTTTTGAATCCGTAATGTTGAATACGGATGTATTTAAGATTTAATTTTTAAAAAGAACACTTTTTTTTATTAATATGAATTCAGAAAGTAACTTTTCTATTCGTATGAACGAATAGAATTGTATTTACGTATTAAAATGGATTCACCGTTGACCGAAGTATGAATTCAGAATTTAATAATTGAATCCAATTCTATACAACTCTATCCGAATTCGATTGCTGGGTTGTCGTAGATTTCTGGGATAGTTGCATTACGTATCGGAGATAAAACTTACGAAATGCAACATGACGAATCTAATATGCCGGACAAAAAGTCACAAAATAACTTGATTAAAATGAAACCGGATAATAGTTCGGATTTTAATATTTTGAAATTTCTCTAAAATAACATGTTTTTAATTTTTTTAAATTAGATTAATTTCTACAACCGTAAATAATTCATTTTCTGAAATAATAGTTCATAATTGTTAGCATTTAAAATAATCATAAGAAATATGTATACAATTTTTGAGCTTCTTTTATAAAAAAATTCTTCGCTCGTTTTCATTGCTTTTTATTGTGGAGATAATCTGTCTACTATTTGCTCCATTTTTTAAATAACAAATATATGTACGATAAATTTCTTCCGTCATATCGTTGATATTGTAAGTCAGTTTTGTAGTAGAATGCGGAAAGTGGCACTTTTGCCTACACTGTACGTAAAAGTAGCATACAACATTTTTGTCAAGTCCATATAACTTTAAAATTTTAAAATAGAAAAATATACAAGACTAAATTAACCTCTTTTTCAATAAAAAAAAACTTTTTTCTTTTTTTCGTAGAAAATTAAATACTTCATTATTCAATCTAAATGTTTTTATCCTTTCTTTCCACCTGTTTGAATCATGATTAAAAAGTAAGGATATTGTCCAACTATATAAGTTCGAGACTTCATATTACCCCAGTTCAATTATAATTCAATTATTAAATTCTGAATTCATACTTTGGTCAACGGTGAATCCATTTTAATATGTAAATACAATTCTATTCGTTCATACGAATAAAAAGGTTACTTTTTGAATTCATATTAATCCAAAAAAGTTTTCTTTTTAAAAATTAAATCTTAAATACATCCGTATTGAACATTGCGGATTCAAAACTATCTAAGTGTATTCATTGCAATCCAAAAATAGTTTCCTTTTTAAAAACGAAATATTGAATGCATCCGTATTCAACATTACGGATTCAAAACTATCTAATTGTATTCGTAAAATTGAATACAGATAGATTCTTTCTTCGGAATTCAATATATTTGAATACATATTTACGGCATCAAAGTATGAATTCAAAATGAATTGAAATTTTCAATCCAATCCTATCCCATCTCGATTGCTGGGACTGTATCGACTGTTTTTGCAAACGTTTAAACGAACAATGTTTGGAGCATTCCATACAGAGGGCGAACTTTGAGTCTCAGATTTTGTTCATAATTGGGCATTTTGATGTCTTTCGGGTGTACTTGAAGTTCATTTGCGGATTTTCCAAAATTTCAATTATTTGCAAGATATTGTTAATTGAATTTTTTAGTCATTTTTTCATTAATTTTTATCTCGAAATCTATTGATGTTAGAAAAAAATGTTTCCTACAAAAGTTGTGTAGAAAACATTGAAGTTTAATAATATGTGTTAAAAAGATTATATTTTTAATAATTTTGTTTGTACCTGAAGTATATAATTTTGTTATTTTCAAAATATTTTGCAATTGAAGCTCTAAATGAGGGTGAAAATGTTGAATCACTTTATTTAGACGGAAATTGATTCAAACTATTTTTTTTTTCAGATTGATTGGCGGCGGCGATTCTATTAGAAATATTTTATTGTAATTTATTGACAAGATCAGAAATTCGAAGCGAGTTATTTTTCTATTGAATTTCCCAGCAAACGAAAATTCATTGAAGATCTATTGAAATTCATTCACTGCATCACTTCTGAATTCGTTTTCTTAGTTTCTACAATGAATTTCAATAAGAAAATGTGTTTCAATGATTTTGAATGGTTAATAGCTCATACAAAGTTGTTCGATTTAATAATTTTGAATGGAAAAATAGTGGAATGAAGAAATGATTTTGTTGAATGAATTTCAATTGAAAAGTGCTAATAGAACAATTGTGAGTCGAATGAATTTCAATGGAAAAATATTTATATTTGCCGCGAATTAATTTGAATGGATAGTTAATTATTACAGGACAACACATTTAATGATTTTGAATTTTGAAAAAAAAATTAGATGAAAATGTAACTAATATGAATGAAATCGAATCGGTTATTACCAATAGCAAGGTTGGGAGGTAAATGATTTTGAGTGGAAATAAAATATTTAAATGAAATAATCGTTCAAAAAATACCACAAAGTTGGTTCTTTAGTATTTTGTTATTTTAAAATAAAGTAAATTTTGATTTAAAAATTGTCAAACAATTTGTTGACCCAAAACAATTTTTTCCTCGAAAAGAGATGGAATTTTTTAAAATCCACGCGTAAGTATTTCGGAAATACGTTTTTCTGTTCACCACACTTTTTTTGAATATTTATGTTAATTTAGCGAATTTTAATGGGTCAAAGAAATTCGTTCTTGAGTAACTTTTGACGCGGAAGACAGTGGTGTTGGAATAAAAAATGTAAAAAATTTGTTTTTTTAAATTTAATTTCTTTAAATCCATCCGTAATTGAAAAAAAATGTGTTTTTATGTTTTTGTAATTTTTAAATCAATTTAGAAGAAAGTAGGAATAAAAAGATCAAAATTAAAAATTACTAAATCGAATTTTCAAAATTTGAATTTCATAAAGGCAATTCTAACAATTTTTTTGTGGTCTCTTAAAAAAAATCAAAGAAATTTGTCGAGAATTGACTAAGAATTTTTTGCAATATCGAAAAATCATGTATTGCAGACAATTTTCGGCCAATTCTCTTTAATTGTTTTTGATTCTTTTTAGAAGATAGTAAACAATGGTTAGAATTGTCTTTATAAAGCCCGAATTAAACACAAATGAGTCAGAACTTTTTAATTTACATTTTTTAGCTTTGATTACTACTTAATGGGACCCTCTTAAGATAGTCCAATCTACTCTAAAAGATTTTAATTAATAAATATCTATTATTCCAACTTTTTCAGATATTCTGCCAGATTTACACCTTGAAAAACACCATGGTGCTAGAAAATTACTATAATTTAAGTGTTAGCAATAATATATTTCCTTCCTATGTGACAAGATGTACCATAATATAATAATAAATAATTAGAAAAATTAATATACAAAATGTACAACTTTTTATTAATACAAAATCATTAAAAAATGCGAAATGCAATGAAATTGTATGAATTTCAATAATATAATAAACACGTACTTAAATCAATGATTAAACCAATTCAAATATATTGAGATTCATTCAAAATCACTCAATGAATTTCAATAAACTTTCGTTTGCTGGGTTGATTAACCGAAAGTTTTTACTATCGTTCGGATAGATATATTCGGATTGATTCAAGTGACTCAGAAATATGGAATTATTATTTTTTTATTTGATTCAATATCAGGGTTTTCAATTTATGAATTATGATTCAGGTTGATTCATTTACTGAAATTGATTGCGATGTTTCATATTTTGTACTCATAACTTTGGAATTTAATCAATTTTAATCAATTGTCAATAAATTTTAATTAATTTTCATTTGATAGGTTTTGAATTATCACGAAGAAAACTGAAAAAATCCGCTTAAAAAAAAAACATTCAACATTCTATCCGAATTCACTCAAAAGTAAAATAAAAAAAAAATACTTTTTGTTTTTTGAACCACCCTAACGTACACCGATACGTAATAAGGTATATATTGTTTTTTTGCAAGTGCTATTGTTATATACAAATTTTCTTACTGTCACTTGTGTTAACTACACAAACTAGATCGATGCGCAGAGTAAAAATAGACCTTTAAAAATTACTTAACGAACAAAAACTTACCAAAGATTACTGGAATCTCTTGTTTGAAGTTGATTAGGACTTTGATTTCTTAGAAAAAGTCTTTTAATTACATTGTACAAAAAGTAATCACAACTGATTCATATTTATTCTTTTAATTTATTTGAATGGAATCTTCATGAAAGAAAATATAATTGATGAAGTCTTTAACAAGCATCACGCTTCTTGCTCCAAAAATAAATTTGGATAAAATCTTAAGGCTTCTATGGAGTCGTCTCTGCATGCCCTTCCGAACTTTTCCGTGACCAAGAGTCTCTCCTTTGCAAGTGTCACCGAAATTCCCTCTGATTGAGCTAACTCTTCTGCTGTCACCGATCCTTTTTCTTTGATCTAAACGATAATCAAATCATGAAATATTACGTATAATTACACTCAAATAATATCAGTTTTGTAGAGGAATTGAAAATCTTTTTGTACACATAAACATTTTTTATTTTAGTAGTATTTTCTTACCAATTCTGCAATAGCAAAAGTGACTTCGCTGTCACTGTGGGCTCGAAGTTGTAAAACTTTTACTCCGCTGTCAAACGTTCTCAATATAATTGGTAAATTTAATGTATCCAATTGTCTAGATGCGTTAAGTAAATCTTCGGGGGATATTAGTTCTAGACCTCGTGCCCTGTTAACTCGACAATAAGCGTCACTTAAAGCCATCATCCCTCCAGCATCCTGTTAAAATACGATATCTTGTACCATAATTCCTCATATGCAGATTAATTTATGGTTATTTTAATGTATCTTAATTTATTTATTTATTTATTATATATTATAATTCAGATTTAGAACAAACATTTATTATAAAAGATCTGGGGGTATTGTTTGACCCGCGTCTGTCCTTTAACGAACATGTCAAATATGTTGCTAATAAGTCTTATAGTACGCTGGGATTTCTAATTCGTTCCACTAAGTCATTCAAAGACACTAAAGCAATTATTACACTCTATAAGTCTCTTGTCTTATCACAATTAACTTATGCATCCTCTATCTGGACTCCATCTACTCTCTGTAACATCAACTTACTGGAACGAACACAACGGAAATTTATCAGATATTTGTCATTTAAAACTACTAATCCAATGTCATTTTATTCGCATAGTTATCTGTCCCACTCGGTGCTATTTAATGTATACACCATAAAATGAACTCACGAACTCAATGATATTTTGCTTATTAGAAATATACTGCACGATAGATTTTCGATTACAGAATTGAAAAATTCCTTTGTATTTCGTGGTGCATTTTATGCACATCGATTTTATAGACCTCTTTTAGAAAAAACCTCGAACTCAAATTTTTATTTCAATTCGCTGATTCCTAGACTGACTAGACAATGGAACGGAATTTCTCATTATCCTATCGACACTAATAACTTCTCTTTATTTTATACTAAATGTCTCGAATTATTTCTGAAATATGTTAATTAATTGTAATTTGTTTATTTATATGTTGAAATGATCCTCCACAAGCTATGTAATTTCTTCAAAGGGCAATTTTGCCCGTTTGTTTTATAATAAATAAATAAATAAATATTATAAACAGGCAGTAACTGCCCTTACAAAAAAATAAAAAAATTTGTCGCAAACGAAAGTAAACTAAATACACATCTAACTAAATAAAATTTAAAACTAATAATATTTACATAAATGACATTTCACTGACGGGATAAAATTGTTAGCTTCTACAAGTTCTACTATCGGTGTGGGAAGAAGGTTCCACGATCTTATGAGTTTGTTTATACCAGAGTGATAAAAATAAATTGATCTACACTTTCTTTCCTCCAATATTCGGTACGTCCTGTGAGAATAAAATTGAGGACGATAACGAAAAAACTCCTTCAATTCCGGTGAATGTATTCTATTATTCAAAACATTTCTGCAGAAAATAATATAATTTACTGTATGTACAGATTTGATTGTTGGGATTTTAAATTTTGATGAAATATTGCTGAAATCGTGGTCACAGAAACTCATAGGGGAAGTGTACAGCAAATGTGGCAGAACAAGGCATTTGAATATATAGATGATGGAATTACAATCTCGGAAAAATTTTGTATATCTTATTATAAAGCCTAGTTGTTTGTAGGCTTTATTTGTAACATAATCTATATGATTCGAAAAAGAGAGAGAACTATCAAAAAAGATGTCAAGATCTTTTATATTATTCATTACATTTATTGATGTTTTATCAATAAAATACTGAAACGTCAGTGGGTTTTTCGATCTACTGAAATGCATCACATTTGTTTTAGAAATATTTAACGAAAGACAATTTGCTGTACACCACTCTTCAATAGTGGAAAGATCTCTTTGTAATTTTGACGCATACATCGGGGCTTTAATAACATTATATAATTTGATATCATCAGCATATAATAAAACCTTTGAGAAGGAAATTATATTGATGATATCATTTATGAAAACTAAAAACAAAAGCGGACCTAAATGTGATCCTTGGGGAACACCCGATGGCGCATCAAATTACACCGAATTGACTCCTTTTATGCGAACTATTTGGGATCGACCACAAAGATATAACTCGATACAACTCAATAACGGACCCTCGATACCGACGTTACACAGTTTTCTAATTAATAACAAGTGGTTCACGGAATTGAAAGCCTTTGAAAAATCGAGATAGATATTGTCTACTTGGTAACTGCTATCCAATGATTCGGAAATGAAAGCCGTGAATAATAATAGATTAGTTGTCACCGATCGACCCTTGATGAAACCATTGCAAAGAAGATATTTTTGAAAATAAAAAATTACTTAATTTATTAGTAATGATAGCGTCAATTATTTTAACACTAATTATGGAAACTGGACGATAATTTTTAATGTTTTGCTTATCACCTTGTTTGAAAATAGGAGTAATATAAGAGATCTTCCACAATTTTGGAAAAATTCCTTAGTTAACGTTTATAAATTATAACTTGATTAAATATGTATAATACGTACTTTTATTGGTTCCGCAAGTATTTCGTTCAACTGTCGTCCCAGCTGTTGGAAGTATTCGTTACTAGATTTATAGGCATCTCTCGTGACAGGATCGTCAATGCCTAAACTCATCAGGTACGACTTAAATCTTACAGTCTCATCTTCGGTAATGTCTCCCTGCCGCTCCTGTAAGTTTCTTGTATTACAAGAGCCTATTTTTAGTACAGTACATTGACAGTCACCCGTATTTTGGCAGAGATGGTCCGCGAAACAGCAACCATGTCCTTTGCCATTCCCATGAGTTTCCGTAAATCCTGAAAGGCGATGGTAATGCTCTCGTCTGTTGCCTTCTGTTGTTCCTGTAGACTTCGTTCTATACCGATTATACCAGTCCTAGGTTTGATGCGAGGTATAGGCCTTGGAGCATTTGACGATTCCGGTGCTGAAGAGGAGCTTGGCGACGTTGGCTGCGGAGCATCCAATTCCCATTCCCTTTTCATTATAGCTTCTGTCAAGTGAACCATAAATGTATGATCAAGACCTTCTTTGAAGGACAACTTTACACAATTGTTTGAACTATAATCCGCTGGTCCTGCAGGCTTTCCTACAAACGTTTTACACATAAAATACCAAAAAATACGATTAGGAAAATTAATCAAGTATACGACAGAAAATTACCGACGGATGGTTCTGATAAATGCAAAATAACTTTTTTACTCCTAGAAAAGAAAAATGCACCGGGACTTTCTTCTTCGAAGAAAACAATTTTACGTAATGGAAGCGAGAGATAGGTGTAACCATTTACATTTCCACTTGGTGATTTCCATAAAATTCTGTGACTTGTCAATGTTACCTCTCCGTTCTCAAATCCTGTCTGCACCGTCAAGTGTAATAACATTTTTTACAAATGTTTATCAATAAATATAAAGTATCTTTTATTAAAATACTTTGAATTTAGAATAGATAAATGTTAACCTTTGTTTCACCATCGTAGAGTCTTATTCCCCTGTCTCGTCTTAATAAATTCTCATTTGGTAGAAAATCAGAATTTGCGTACTCGAATCTATTCATTTTTATTTATACAAATTTGACAAACGCATGTGTAACTACAGCTGATTACTACTACCAAAAAAAAATCAATGCTTCTTGCATGCAGCTGACATCAATAAAATTTTACAAGGTTATGTTTGCCCATTACAATGGATGACGTCTCCAAATTTTGAATTGCTTATCAAAATTATTTTTTTAATACATAAATGGAAAATAGTATTAGAGCATCAAAAACTAGTGATACTACTCGTAAATTCTTTAAAATTTATAACATATTTCTTCATTTAATTCTTTAAATCACATTCTTAAATTAATATACCATCAGAAACATCTCCGTTTCTTGATACAAATAATGTAAAGGATAAGGTAAAAGTAAATTACACATTAAATTTACTGAAAACAATTTATTTTAAAAAAACTGCGCTTAAACTTTCAGCGCATATTTTCTAAGTGGAAAAGCAGACCTTTTCCTGATCTCTTTTTGCGTCTTCAAACTTGACTCGTAAAGTGTGAGTTTTCGCCTAATTGCTCTCGTCTTCTTTGGCCTGAGGTCCAGAGGCTTGTACTTTTTGTTTTTGTACAGTAGTCGAAGATTTTCCTTTTGCTTTTGGTGCATTACTATGTACACACGAGCGATGGCTTTTCTGACAACTCGGCTGAAATAAAATAAAGTACAATATTATTGTATGTATGAAATTAAAGCCCCAATTTTAGTTTAATTTATTTTAATACAATTTTAAAAAGTATATGCATATGGGCAAATCTACGAAACCTTTGAATTTTGAGTCAGAAAATCAGACAAGTTGTATATGGTAAGCACATTTTTGGAATTTATATGTTGTAATATAGATCAAGAGGTAACGACGCAGTAAGCTTCATTTCTTAAGCAACGCTGAAGAGTGAAAATTATCATCTGAGAATTTTTTAACTCTTAAAATATAGAGGTGACGTTCGACATTTTGGAGCCGCTATTTTGAAGCCACCATATTGAATTTAAAAAGTCTGAATCATGAAAAACATTGTCAATAATAAATTTCTTTGAAATAAACGGAATTTTTTCATATTTGTTTATTTATACTACCTAAACTCTAAACAGTAATGTCTTCTTAGCCATTTATAAAGGGTGATCCTTTTGTCTATGCCAACCGGCCAATACTGGATTCCTGAGTTGATTTTAAGTAACTTTTTCCTGTACTAAAATTGGATCTGAGGCTCAGAATTTAACATTTGCATCTAACTGATTTCACAAAATAGCTAACGAAATGTCAAATTATAAAAAGTTGTAGAGCTTGAAAAGACGAAGAATTTACCCCCTTATATGTTTGTTCTTAATGAAAATTGAGTCCACAGGAACACGTTTAATGTCGTAGAATTGACGAAAAACGCGTTTGGTACTGCCGACGTGGGTTTTTCACCAATTCTACGACATTAAGAGTGTTCCTCTTTTTGTTTATTAGTACATGTAAAAAATTAAAACAGATTAAAGAAACGCTGAAATCGCTGTAAGACCAAACGTGAAAAAAAATTACTGTGGGGACACTTTATTTTAGGCGTTTTTGACATATTTTTCGGTTTCAAAGGTATGAATTTCGTGCTGTTACCAGATCAATGATGCATTACATACATTGGTCGATATGTTTGGAGCCCAGCAATCGGAAATGCATTGAAATGTATTGAAAATTTTGAATGCATTACAATACATTTGAATGCTCTGTTTGATCTTAAAAGTATTGAAAAGGATTGAAATGTATTAAAAATTTTAATGCATGGCAATATATTTAAATCCAAAAATAATCCCAGTTCATACATTTAATGGCAAAAAAATTTGCATCGACCGAGAATCGAACCCTGGTGTCCCGCACAACAACTTCGAGCCGTAATCACTTGACCACCTCCTTGCTGTAAAAGATGATGCGAAACTAACAAATAGTTGAAACGTGGAGCATTTATGAATAGTGTAGATAAAAATAATCTGCTAAATTTATTACCATATTTTACATTTTTGGAATAATTTGCTTATCGACTTTTGAAAAGAACGAATGCATGTAGATATTTTTGTTGGTAAAATAAATATTGTAATTTTTTTCTAAATTACACAATATCTTGAAAACGGTACGAGATACGAGAAATGGGACGAAATTGACGTAAATCAGGGGTACCTTGGTGCGATGATTCGAAGCCACTGTACAAGATTCGAGAATTTTCGAAATTTTCGATTTCTAAAATTGTGAAATTTTTGAATTGTGTATGTCAGCTGAATCATCGCACATCATGGCAAAATTTCATCAGATTTCACGCATCTCATACCGTTTACGAGATATTGCGTAAATTTGAAAATAATTGTCAGTTAGATGTCCAATAAGTGTACAAATACATTTCATTTAAGTGTACAACACTTTTTGGACTCTTGTGTATTGAACGCTGAAATAAAGTGTACCATTTCCGACAGAGCACTGCTAAATGTAATTGGAAATTGGTTTAAAATAAACATTTCACATTCCAAATTTTGAATGAAAAGTCATTTGTGACTTGTTTTTCGAAAATAACTTTTTTGTAATTTAAATGAATAATTACGAAATGACCATAATTTTAATACTTTTCACTTTAAAGCCGAAGTTTTTTTTTTTCTAGATTCATTTGTATTAAAATGAAGAATCATTAAGAATTTGTATTCAAATGAATTCACCATACTTTAATTTTTGTATTGATTTATTTTAAATTCATTTGGATTAAAGCAGGTATTATTTTGCTCAGTCATGTATTGAAATGGATTCATTAATTCCGGTATTTAACTGTTATTATTTGTGGATTCGATTGTATTAAAAAATTATCATTTCAATCTTCATTTGTATTCAGATGGATTCACGACTTTTGCCTTTTTCGAGTATTTTTAGTAGTTTTAGCAACAATATTATTTATGTATTCATTTGGATTCATATTTTTGTATTAAAATAACAGTGAAGTCTTTTTGGATTCGAAAATTTCAAATAGCGTATTCAAAAGCGAAAAATTAATCCAAGTCAATACATTTCAATACAATTTCGATTGCTGGGAGTGTACTTAGTAATGTTGACCAGTTTAATCGCAGACAAATAAAATAAAAATGCTCAAAAATACACAGTGACACGAAATTTAAAGGTTTCGCAGATTTACCCATATATATTAGCTTCTAGCGATTTTTAAATTTCAATTAATTTAAATCTCTCGGAGGCAATGAGCCAAGTCGGATAAAAAATATCAATTTTTGTTTGAGTTATTCCGTTTGGAATATTGATAATTATTGGCAAAAAATAGTAAGAGCCTAAAATATACCAATTAAATTGCAATAACTTTGTTGGAATAAATTCTGACATTACTATTAAAATGACCTCCGGTTGAGTAAAAAACGATAATTTTTGACAGATATTTGATAGTGCCGTGATGCCAAAAATTTTAGCGCTACATTAATGTTCATAGTTTTAACTGCATAAATTTTTCCAAATTCTGTTAATGCAGAAAACTTCTTTAACTCTTTCGCGACAATACCACAATTTCAGTTTTTATTTTTGAAAACTTTGCTCGACTCCCCAAGCATTTGAGAATAAATATGCGTGTATTAAAAAAAAAGGAGTTTTTAACTTTCTATTCGTTTTTGTATTACTATATTGTATGTGTAGGTAAAATTTCAAGTCGTTTTGTTTGATAGTTAGCGTGATATCGTGATATATAATTGAAAAATTGTGAATTAGCATCCGGTGAAATTTTTCACTTTTTATTTCCTCGAAAAGTCGAATTAAAAAATGATAAATGTATACATTGTTCTGTTTGAAATTCTCTATATGGCAGTGTTTTTTTCAAATCGATATTATTTGTCTGACTCCTGTCTGTTATTACTGGTTTCAATCGCTTAACCGGTTCTTCTTCCTTGACACTCATTTGTAAATATTCAATTATATATTTACGGTAATTCACTTTATAAACAATGAATGATTTATTGCAGATGTATAAATTTAATGCAACATCAATAATATAAATATACATACATTTTGGAGAGCTTGGATGCTGCTCCTCCTGTCACCTTAGCGACTCGAAGATTTGTAAGCTCCGTTTTGAGTTCTTCGAGTTGCTTGAGCAACTCCTTTTTGTCCTTGGTCCGAAGTTCTGAACATTTGACCTTACCCTGTAGAATACAATTATTATTTGTCAATCAACAATATTCTTCACTTTCATTTACATCCACAATAAACACTCAACATTCAAATTTTTTTAAAAAGAGGTTATGTAGAAAAAAATAAATTTTACACCAAATAACTCGGTGACACAACTTAAAATAAATTTATTCAGAACTAACATACATTGCTTTATATTAAAAACGATTTGAAAAAATTTGGTGTTCTGAAATAAATAAAAACTACAGCTAATCAGTATGGTATAAACTGCTAATCAATTGGTAATTGTCGAAATTTCATTTTTTTAATCATGTATTGAAAAACAACGAAAACGACAGGTACCATGGTGTTACAAAAGTCATTTTTATTTTTTCAAACATATTTCACTTCCAGTATTCCTATAGATGTTTATAATTATATTTGATTTCTAAATAGAAAATATAAACTAACCATCTTGCCAAGTTTTTGGTTTTACGGAGAAAGAAAATTCCGCGTTCCTTATTTCAAAGACTTAGTTCCTAGTTCAATATTACATTCGTTCCAACAAATTCAGTTTTTAATTAAACAAATATGTCCCTATATCTCACTAAAAATCTCCCGCAGACATGGTGGCCAACATGTAGATCATTAATATTTTCACCACAAATCCAGGCCTCCTTGTATAGCTTTCAAAAAATAAAAACGGGAACGTTAGATTTTTCCCATGTTTAGTGTCATTTAATCGATTTTTGTCAAGAGACAAAAAGTTTTCTTTTTTTTCTCTCTTTCGATTTGGCCTGGTTGGGAATTTTTTGCGGCACTTTGGCAATAATTGTGAACCACCTTAATGCACACTCACTATACAAATATTAAATAAACTTTACAAATTTATTGTAATTTTCAATGTGAAAAATTTACAAACATAACCACCTTTAATATTGTAAATTTCTTGCATGGAGTTAGAAATTACACGTGACATGGTAATATTTTTAAAAATAAAAAATAAAATAACATTTTTCAGAAGACGAAAGAGTCAAGGCTGACTTATGACGATAAATTAACCCGGATTTTAAGTATCAGTTTGAACATCGATAATTTGTATATAAATGCATTTAGAAACATTTGACCTCCACTGTTTCCAACGTAAAATTGTATGCCCTTTCGGAATCTTTCAATCAAATCTCGATAAAATGAACCGTAAAAAAGCTATGCACGTTTTTCTGTTAAAAAACATTGTTTTTTACATTTTGTTTTTCAGTATAACATCACTTTCACCTCGAAATTGTGTTGGGAAACATATCTAAGTTGAATATATCGCGTCCATGGACCTCCAGGATTAAAACTGTATGTATATGTACCATAACAGAATTCATAATTTAACATGGAAGTTTTCGAAATGGCGCCTAGAAGCTCAAAATTCTTTTTAAAACTTAACCATTTTTTTTCTTAAAAACTATACACTTTAGAGAAAATTTTCTAAGAACAATAATGCTTTGGAATAAGTCCAAGAATTCTCTCAAATTTTATCAGCATGCAATAATACACTGCTTGATTTTTCAAAAAATTCGAAAAATCGAAATTTTGAAAAAAGTCATTTAAAATATCTGAAAAAAATTTGAGTAGCTTCTTTAAATAATTCTAAGATATTTTTGTTCTAAGGAAATTTTCTGTAAAGTCTATAGTTTTCATGAAAATAAATTATTAAACTTTTCTATATTTCAAGACCAATAATTTATTTTCTTGGAAACTGTAAGCTTTAGAGAAAATGTTCTTAGAATAAAAATATCTTTAAAATATTTAAAGAACCTACTGAAATTCTTAACATGACTTTTTTCAAAATTTCGATTATTTGAATTTCTGAAAAATCAAGCAGTGTATTTTATTGCATGCTGATAAAATTTGAGAGTATTCTTTGACTCATTCCAAAGCATTGTTGTTCTTAGAAAATTTTCTCTAAAGTCTATAGTTTTTAAGAAAAAAATGGTTAAGTTTTAAACAGAATTTTGAGCTTCTAGGAGCCATTTTGAAAACTGCCATCTTGAATTATGAATTCAGATATGGTACATTTTAATCCTGGGGGTCCATGGACGCGATATTTTCAACTTAGATATGTTCCCAACGCCATTTAGAGGTGAAAGTGATGTTTTTGTGAAAAACAAAACGTAAAAAACCATGTTTTTTAACAGAAAAACGTGTATAACTTTTTTGCGGTTCATTTTCTCGAAATTCTATTGAAAGATTCTGAAAGATCATACAATTTTACGTTAGAAACAGTAGAGCTCAAATTTTTCTAAAGGCATTTATACACAAATTATCGATGTTCAAACTAATGCTGACAATTCGTCCATCTGAGCGTTAATGGGTTAAAAATAATAGAATTATTAGACAAGAATACGAAACAATCCGAAGTGGCTGAGATGTTCCATAAAACTCAATCAGCCATCAGTCGCATTTATGCAAATCGACTCGAAATATTAAAAAACAAGGAAATTTTTGAAAAAGAAAATATCTCCTTTAATAGGAAAAGATTTAATAATGTCATCACATCAGAGAGAGAGAGAGCAAAAACTTAAGCGATGGGTTAATCAAAACCAAGTTGCTGGCGTACCGATTCGTGGTAGAAGCTTGCATTCAGGAGGCCGTAGTTTTCAATGAAGCATGTCATGGGCCTGACGACTTCAAAGCGGGCACTGGGTTTTTACATAAATTTAAAAAAAGGTATGGCATTCGCTCATTGAGCATGCAAGGTGAAAAACTGTCGGCTGATTCTGACGCTGCCACTGAATTTCAACAGGTTTTTCGAAGATACTTCAGTGACTTCGGTTTTGATAGAGCCCAAATTTACAACGCTGATGAAACCGGTTTAATGTGGAAGTTTTTACCGGGGCGTTCAATTACAAAGAACAAACGTGCGTCAGGATTGAAGCTCCAAAAAGATCAGTGACATTGATGTTTTGTGCCAACGCAAGTGGCCACATCGTATTCCTTTATTTATGATTGGGAAATACAAAACACGACATTGCCTAAGAGGACTCAATAGAACATCCTTGTCAGTGGTTTATACCAATCAAAAAAGTGCGTAGATGGATAAGGCGTGTTTTATTCAGTGATGGAAAGGCGTCTTTTTCTCAGAAGTAACTGCAAGATTCAAAAATACCGGCAAGAAATGTATTCTTGTATTGGATAATGCTCCAACCCATCCTGACGCATAATCTTTGGATGCCTTAAGTGACATCTGTACTGGAAGTAAACGGATTCAAACGGATAGAAAATAACGGATTCAAACGGATAGAAAATTTGTATCCGTTTGAATGCCCACTTTGCATTCTTTTCAATCGGTTGTTGTCCGTCAAAACTGAATACGTTCTGGATCCGTGGAATGGAAAATTGATCCGTCTCAATCCGTTCTAATATGAGCCTGCCGAATCCGTGTCTATCCGTATCTAGCGGTGATATGGTACCGAGTGTGCACCTGTTTTTATCCGTTTCTATTTGCATAAATACTTTCATCCGTCTCAATCCTTAAAAACTGAGTCAATATTTATCCACATATATCCGCCAGCGTATACGAAAATTAAATCCGCTTCTATTCGTTTGTATACTTGTATCCTTTTTTATCCGTAAAAATGCATAAATATTTATCCGCATATATCCGCCTGCGTATACGAAAATTCTATCAGCTTCTATTCGTTTGTATACTTTAATATTATCGTTTGTATAGTTTGTAATACAAAGCACGAACTATTTAAAAATTGTGCATTTGAATATTTATTACCAGGATATACATCTTTGGATTAATTTAATGTAAGAATATTGTAAGATAGTCGTTAGGGTTGTTCAAGTATTGCGATTTTTCGAAATTGCCCTCCCTCCCCTTTCGTCATGGAAATATGCTCAAGTGGCTTGATTTTTCCGAATCACAGAGTTGCGCGGATAGGGAATTAACGGAACAAAAACATTTCCGATCCGCCACAGATAGTTAAAATTGCTCTCAGATGCCTACCGATGGAGACGCGGATTGAAACCGACGGATCGAAACGTATAGGCTCGGAAACGTATAGAAACGGATTGAAAACGATATGTGCGGACACACAGTCGGATACACGGAGAAAAAATTTCCTGAAAAATTACCGTGCTAGTCACCTGAAAACGGGTGCAACTTGATTTTTCGGAAATATTTATAGCAACAGACAAGAAATATTGCTTTTCTGGACACGAATATTTGTAATAACGGCTAGATATTTTTATGTACGAGCTAGTCGAAATGTTCAGTGTAGCACAGTAAAATTTACAGGACAGCAAGTTTTTAAGTTAGTGCAAGTCAAATAATCCCCAATATTTGAAGAATTTATAATATGTTGCTTCATTATTTTTACTATGCCACTTCTCGAATTGGAAGCGAAAGTTTCCGAACATATTCGAATGCTACCGAGTCTAACTGCGGTGAAAACAAAAGAGCACCGATATGGCGGCCGAGTAGTCCGACGTACGGGTCTGAACTGGTCCGAACCGAGTAAACTGTTTTTGTTTTCGTTGCAGTAATTTCTTTTGAAATAGTTCGGCCAATTTATACAGGGTAATAGGAATATGTGAATCAGTTATTAATAGTCCTTTTCCTATTGCTTTAAATTTTAATAAAATATAAATATTACTTTTTCAAGTTGAAAGTAAAATAGAAATTTTTTGTTCGTGCATACAAATAATATATAACAAACATTGATATATCTTGTCAGCTGAAAGTAAATGTCGATAAGGCTTTTACGATTTTAAGAACTATTGATATTACTTGTAGGCTTGCAATTTGTTTCATCTATACCCAATAAACGATATCGTGTGCAAAATTTTCACGTATTTTCTGTTTGCGTTCGATTTGTTTCTATTTTGAAATGAACTGTGAGCCAAAAATGTTTACTATGCTATGACCTAGGAAATTCTACTGTATTGTGGCACAGGAATTTTTACTGTGCTCTTGATCCGAAATTTTACATATTACTTTGGAAAAATTCAGCATAGCAATGTAAATTTTACTTTGCCAACAACATGCACTGCGTTTATGGGACAGCACGGTAATTTTTCAGGAAATTTCCGTACAAAAATTCTGGGAATTTTTCTCCGTGTAGAAATCCGCGGATTAAAGCGGATTAGAAATGTAATTTGCGAATCGCGCGGATATGAGCAGATAGGAAAGTATTGGAACGGACTCGTGTGCGATCCGCGGCAGTCGTCGAGAAATATTTAAAGTTGCTCACGGATACGCACGGATAGAAACGCGCATTAAAACCGGCGGATCGAAACGTATAGGATCGAAAACGGATCGGGACGGATAAAAGACGATATATGCGGATTGGTAGATGGATAGAAACCCGCGGATCATGATGGATTAGAATTGTAATTTGCGAATCGCGGATATGCGCGGATAGGAAAGTATTGGAATAAAATTTAAAACTCGTGTGCGATCCGCGGCAGACATCGGGAATAAATTAATGTTGGACGCGGATACGGACGGATTAGTCACGGATAGCCTTCGGATACAAGAGGTTAACAATGTATTGAAACGTTACCAAACGTATATAAACGGATATCCGAAGTATTAATACGGATAGGGTTTGAATCCGTTTCCTTCCAGTAGGGATGTGCTCTGTCATCTATCTTCCACCAAACGTCACATCTCTAATGCAGCCGATGGACCAGGGCGTGATTGAAAAGTTCAAAAGGATAGTATGAATAGTTTTATAAAACATAATCTAACAGAGAAATGTAAATAAAATAGTAAAAAATTAAAAAAATGAGTATAAAATAACAAAATCATGCAAAAATTAATTTAAATACAACAAACAAAATTTATGTAAATAAAATAGTAAAAAATAATTTAAAAAATGATATAAAATAAGGAAAGTAATCATAAATAATCAGATATAAGGCATAAATTAATCTGACTAATGTAAAATCAAACAGTACAAAAATAAAGAATATTTTGTTTTAAATTTATTATACATAATTACGACATTAAATGAAATGATGTGATAATTTCAGGCTCTACAGACAAAATATGTTGATGTCTCTTCTACTTTTAAATCATCCTCAACCAGTGCAACAATTTTTAAAAGAAATTAATGTTTATAAGTGCATTATATATTCAAATCAAGCCTGGAACAATTTGTCTGCTAGCAATCTAGCAAATGCGTGGAATAAAATTTTTGGTACCGAAGATGAGAATACTACAAATAGTGACGATGAAGACAACGATACCGACCATTTTCCCCGAAACATGCAGATCATGCCAGAATTTCACGAATTGACTGCAAATGATATCACTTCAACTGGAGTTCTTTTCGTTATTCATCTAAAACTAGTGAAGGTAATTTGTCAGACGTCCTTTGGTCCCGTTTAACCTTTAACAGAAGTCATTTTAATATGAATACTGTATAAATTTTGTTCATAACAGTTTACTCATCTTTGCTGGAAGGATCGTATCAATTTGCACTTTCTCAGTGTGTGCATGCCGACGGTTCTTGTCCTTGGCTTTTGTCCATGGTTAATTATTTCTCTAAAGTCAATTATGTAATTTTTTTAACTCCGTGCGCTAAGTGCTTAGTTAGCGCACTGTTTTGCGTGCGCAAAGTAGAACATTCACGCACTGTACATTAGCGTGCGCTAAGTGCTTACTTAGCACACTGTTTAACTTTGCACGCAGAAAACAGTGCGTAAAGTAAGCATACAGCGCACGTCCTTAAAAAAATAGTAGATTAAGCATCTAGTGGGTAAACTACTGATTTATTGGAATGCATTATAAACGACGTAAAAAAATGTTGTGACCTAGAAGAAAACTTAAGGATGCAAGTATGTATGGAGAGGCGTAGAGGCGGGGAAGGGGGTTTGGGGGGGGGGTGAAGCCCCCCGATAGAATTACTGTTATTATTGAGTAGAATTTAAATAATAAATTTTATTTTGTATTCCATAATGTTTCGATACAAATGTTAATAATAGACATATTTTATGCAACTTAATTTTATGTTTATATCAAAGGAATTAATTCAAAATGAAAAACATTCAATAAATATAAAAAAAGCATAGAATCCTGCATTTTGGGAAAGTTTGATATTCATTGAACATACTTGATATAGTAGTTTTCGATAAAAGTGCGTAAAAGTTTTTTCTACGCATGCGAGGGTTGTGGGCCGAGCTGAAAGCGAGGTCCGCATTCACATTAGTACAATAAACATTTTCGCACATGCGTCGAACAATATTTTTTGATGTAAGTATGCGTAAAGTGCACCTAAAAAATGTCAAAAATGCGTTAAGCCGCACTTTACGCACACTGTTTCAAAAAATATCAAAGAGCATCGATTAATTCCGACCAACATATAATCTCACAGAGTGATACATTGTACTTACATTACCGATGTTTATATTTTAGTTTTTTAGCTGTTGATTATATGAGAGCGAATACGTTCAATTACTGTATGTTTAAATAGTTTACAGGTAAATAAATTAAAAAGAAATTGATTCAAAGAAAAAAAAGTGAAATGTAGTACATTACGATACAAGTGCGCTAAGTAGGGGATTTGCGCACGAGCGGAGTTGGCGCCCGAACGTAGCGGGGGTGCCATAGACGCCAGTGGGAATCTAATGTTTTCCGGTACATTTGTAGGTTATGTTTTTCCTGCGCGAGCTATCACATACAGCGCTTGGTGGGGGAACTCGTCAGGGAAAGAATATGAGATAGAGGGAGCAAAATATATGGCTTGAAGGGAGCATATGACATAAGGGAAGATGACTTAAGGGGAGCACTACTGTATAGTGGACCTACGTCTAGTGAAACCCATCTTTAGTGGAGCATTCGAACCTATGACTAGTGGAGTTGAAGCTCTCCCTCCTACTCCGATCTCTTCACAGTGTAAATCATATAGTGGCCCTCCTCTTATTTTAACTGCGTCCTTTATTTTAACTATTTTTCGTCCCTTATGTTAACTTCTTCCCCTCATGAGTTCCCCCACCATTCGCTATTTGAAAGTGTTCAAAACAGTGCGGACTGCTGTTTGCCCTTGCGCATACAGGTGAATAAGGACGCCACTATATCTCCTCTCTCTGTTTATATTCTCTCATATTGCCAGTGGTAGGGATGAAGGGATGCGGTAAAATAAGAGAACAAGCCGCCATCTTCCTTGATTCGAAAAGTTAAAATAAGGAGAGGGCCACTGTATGTGTTTGTCCCCGCAGGGGACTTGTGGAAGAGAGCGGAGCGGGTTATCTCCGTCCACAATTTTATTGTGGAAGAGTGAGGGGTCGAAGTGCCCGAGCTCGAAGAGGAGCAATGCTTTTGAAAGATCCGCTTCTCTTAGCAAGTTTTGAGAATTGACGACCTCACGGACCCGATCGTTCGGCTGGTCTGTGCCGACGAATGCCTGATCGTGAAACGACTCGAGAGACCCACCGTACTGGGGAGCTAGGGTGCGGTGTCAAGCCCCTGCCGGCGGGTTCCACACGGGGGAGCGCTACGGCGTGCCGTGTCCGTGCAGGCAGTAACCGCAGAAAGGGTTGGCCTCTAGCGGGCCGTGGCAACGTTAGAAAGGTTCTCTGAACCAACAGCAGCATCAAGGCAGGCAGCTTGTTGCTAATAAATGTGGTAGCTGACTTGTTGTATATCTTTTTTAAGTGTGCACAACCAGCGGTGCTGGCGCATCACTAAAATTTGGCCCCATTCCCCCATGGGGGGGGGGGGGTGTTTTAAACCCGAACGGGAGGCAAGACACCTTAAATAACTGCACTCAGGTGTATGTGTTTGTGTACTGTATGCATGCACCTTATATTTATAAGCCGGCAAAGGAGCTTGGAGGGGGTAAAAATTCTTCCCTTCCTTTGTCCACTATACACGGGTAACAAAAAATTTACCTGTTTGCTGGGTCTATCCAGAGTGTCACGTAGGATGTACATATTCAGAACCGTCTGTGGAATCTATTTCTTTCACTGACCCTACATTGCCTATCCAGAGTGTCCGGTAGGGATATATTCAGAATCGTCGGTGGAATCCATTCCAGTCAACTATTTTGCTGAACCTAGTCAGAGTGTCGCGTAGAATGTATTCAGAATCGCCTGTTGAATCTATTTCAGTAAATTACGATACTGGGTCTAATCAGAATGTCTCGTAGGATATATTCAGAACAGGCTGTGTAATCAATTTCCTTTACTGACTTTGCCGGGCCTATGCCGAGTCTCTTAGGTAGGGTGTATTCAGAATCATCTGTTGAATCTATTTCAGTCAAGTACTTTGCTGAGTCTATCCAGAGTGTCTCGTAGGATGCATTCAGAATCGCCTGTGGAATCAATTTCTTTTACTGACTTTGCTGGGCCTAGTCAGAGTGTCGCGTAGGATGTATTCAGAATCGCCTGTTGAATCAATTTCAGTAAATTACGGTACTGGGCCTAGTCAGAATGTCACGTGGGATATATTCAGAACAGGCTGTGTAATCTATGTCCTTTACTGACTTTGCCGGGCCTATCCTGAGTCTCTTAGGCAGGATGTATTCAGAATCATCTGTGGAATCTATTTCAGTCAAGTACTTTGCTGGGCCTATCCAAAGTGCCTCGTAGGATGTATTCAGAATCGCCTGTGGAATCAATTTCCTTTACTGACTTTGCCGGGCCTATTCTGAGTCTCTTAGGTGGGATGTGTACAGAATCATCTGTGGAATCTATTTCAGTCAAGTACTTTGCTGGGCCTATTCAGAGTGTCTCGTAGGATGTATTCAGAATCGCCTGTGGGGTCAATTTCTTTTACTGACTTTGCTGGGCCTAGTCAGAGTGTCGCGTAGGATGTATTCAGAATCGCCTGTTGAATCAATTTCAGTAAATTACGATACTGGGCCTAGTCAGAATGTCTCGTTGGATATATTCAGAACAGGCAGTGTAATCAATGTCCTTTACTGACTTTGCCGGGCCTATCCTGAGTCTCTTAGGTAGGATGTATTCAGAATCATCTGTAGAATCTGTTTCAGTCACGTATGTACTTTGCTGGACCTATCCAGAGTGTCCCGTAGGATATATTCCGAATCGTCGGTGGAATCTATTACAGTCAACTGTTTTGCTGGTCCCATCCAGAGTGTCTCATAGGATGTATTTAGACTCGCCTGTTGAATCTATTTCAGTCAAGTACTTTGCTGAGCCTATCCAGAGTGTCTGGAAGGGATATATTCAGAATCGTCGGTGGAATCTATTCCAGTCAACTATTTTGCTGGGCCTAGTCAGAGTGTCTTGTAGGATATATTCAGAACAGGCTGCGTGTAATCAATATCCTTCACTGACTTTGCCGGGCCTATCCTGAGTCTCTTATAGGTAGGATGTATTCAGAACCGCCTGTTGAATCTATTTCAGTAAATTACGGTACTGGGCCTAGTCAGAATGTCTCGAAGGATATATTCAGAATAGGCTGTGTAATCAATTTCATTTACTGACTTCGTCGGGCCTATCCTGAGTCTCGTAGGATGGTTAGGAAGTAAATTTTACTACTCTAGAAGCTGTAAATTTGCAAACTCAATGTTAATTTTACAATTTTCCTAGGGATTTTACTACTCTCGGAGGTAGAAGTTACTTACTCTCAGAGTATAGTAATTTTACAACAGGATCTTTTACAGTGTAAGTTACCTTCTGGTATTTTCGCACGAACATTGTAATTTTACTACGAAAATTGTACATAATAGGAAAATTTCAACAAAACTGTACAAACTCGGAAATGTAATTTTACTGTTACTTTTCACAGTGTGTATAAAAGAATATATTCTTTTGGAAAAAAGAATTCTTTCAAAACAAAATTATCATAAAAAAATTCCTTATGCTTAGACGTTTAATGCGAATGTAATAACGATAATAAATTTCAAATTCATAATACGTCGATGCTCAAACGTCTGACAGCATCAGCGCCCCAAAAGTTGCAACTGCAAATCATATATTTTTGCAACTGCTTTCGCTCGTATATTGCAAAATGTTCTTTTTTAATACTTGCAAGTTTTCGTTTGAAGATACAAGGATCATAAATTTTTAGGTTAGTACATGTCATTTGACAGCGAGATTTCCCATATGTAATTTGCTGTCTCATTGAGTCTTTTTAACATTTTTTTAGGTTAAATTCTTGTGCAAGGTTTTCTAAAAATTTTATTACATCAAGTCGTTTGTGAAGTATAAATTTAAAATCAATTTGTAGTATATTTGGAAAAGATATCGACAAGACAGTTTAGGTGCGAATGGATACGCCATGGCATTACACTACGAACAGTATTACCAAGAGTAATTTTGTTTATCGCCGTTCGCTGCCAGAGAAACCAGTTAGTCATGTAGGGAGGAGAGTCCGTCCTACTTGGCTTCACCTCATTACCATCTTCTTATCAAAAAAAATGTTTTATTCCGCAGTGAAAATTGGAATCGCCGGAATTATGTTCCAGTACCATGCACGCCTTGGTTTTTACTTATTGCTCTTAGGAGCATGCATAGATTATATATGATTTAGAGGCTTTCTATTACCTCTCAATCTTTGACACTTCATCAGCTGCTGAATCGTTCATCATGCATGTTTTAAGGATTGCCAGATCTTGTGCTCGGATCGTTCCATGTCGCGCATTTTCAAGGGTGCCAAAAGTGGTGCCAGTACGTGTCAAATTGATTATTCCGAATTGTTCGAGATGGATCCAAAAGCCGTGTGGTTTTCACACTACTCGACGATGCGACATTCCACCCTATCTGGCCATGGTTATAAGACCGGTTATACGATTAATGGCATTGATATTTGGGCGAATGTTTAAAAAGTGGTGGCGAAAAAAGTCACCAGAGGAAAAAGATATGTTTATGACATGGCTAGCACAAAAGCGTAATGTCTTTTTAGGTAATGTTCTCAATAATTACGAAACGTATCTCAGCAAATACTAATTTATTTTGTATTTTTCAATTACAGGAGCTTTGGGGTTATATTTTTTTAGCTTGACACTTTATTACGTGTCACATCTGGAAATTGAACCTTTCACAAAAAGGCGTCAATTCATCTTGTTGAATAAAGCACAACAGGCTGTGCTTGATAAAATTACTTACGATGTTGTATGTTTCGAATGCTATTATTTTTAAAAGTCTTGTGCAGGTAAAAGTAAATTAAAATATTGCAAATTACTTGTAGCATATGGAGGAACACAAGGATAAACTGATATCGTCAAGTGATCCTGTGTATACCAGATTGTTGAGGCTGACAGCGAAGCTGATTTCGGCGAACCGAGACATAGATTACATTAGAGAAAAAAGGTGGACTTTGTCAGTCATTAATTCTCCGTTGAAGAATGCATATGTTTTACCGGTATGTTTCTAACAAGTAACGCTAGGGAAGTGATAATCATCGATTTTTTTGAAACTGCGTATACAAGTACTTCTTTAAAAAGTATTTAACACGTGTTTTTTTGTTTTTCCCAACAAACCATTTTTGGGGTAGAAATGACTCTTGAATATTTGTAGAAATGGCCCTTGAATGTCTTTAGGGTTGAATAATAGTATGTTAAAAATTATTTGTAGCATGTCTGTCAATATTGGGATATTGACGTTTTGGGGTCGCTGATGAAGAACTTGAAGTCAGATTTTGAAAATTCAAAATGGCGGATCCAATATGGCGGTCAAATTTTTATTAATTTTTATGAATGTAATGAAAATTGGGATCTTTATGTTTTTGCGATCGCTGATGACGATTCTAAAGTCAGATTTTGAAAATTCAAAATGGCGGAACCAATATGGCGGACGAATTTTTACTATTTTTCAGGAATTTTGTGAAACATGGTTGGCTAGGGATTTTTGGCATTATCAACATGATGTTAGAGTTTGTGAAATTGTAGATTAAGAATAGCCGTTCAACTATTTACTTCATGATACAACACTACTGAAAATGTTCGTAATATCATATGATAAATCATATGAGATTTTTACAATATCAGTCAATCCGGAAAACTTTTCATGTGATTTCTCATGTAGTTATAAGAAATAATAATAATATGAGAAAATGAATTACAATCATCTGGATTCCTCTAAGATATTAAAGAAATTATAAAAATCTCATATGATTTATCATATGATTTTACGGAAATTTTCACCACACTAATGCAGTTTATAATTGTTACGTATCCGGAAACTTGTTGACCGTGTTGCAACGGCTATTCTTAATCTACATTTTCACAAACTCTAACATCATGTTGAAAATCAGTAATGCCAAAAATCCCTAGCCAACCATGTTTCACAAAATTCCTGAAAAATAGTAAAAATTCGTCCGCCATATTGGTTCCGCCATTTTGAATTTTCAAAATCTGACTTTAGAATCGTCATCAACGACCGCTAAACATAAAGATCCCAATTTTCAGTACATCCATAAAAATTAATCAAAATTTGACCGCCATTTTGAATTTTCAAAATCTGACTTCAAATTCTTCATCAGCGACCTCAAAACGTCAATATCCCAAAATTGACGGACATGCTACATACAATTTTTAACATACTATTATTCAAACACGTGTTAAATACTTTTTAAAAAAGTACTTGAAAGATAAACGAGTTAAAATTGCTTGCTTTAAACAAGATATTTATTTCAGGGTGGAAATATTTTTATTTTCCTTGGTGCGTTACAAATGGTTGAAAATGATGACCAGCTGAGCATTATTTTAGCGCATGAAATGGCCCATGCACTGTTACATCATTCAGTAAGAGAATTAGTATAATACGATCAAATACTTATCGATTACAATTAATATTTTGTCATTTTTAAAGTATGAACAAGTCTCCAGGGGCATAATCATCGAACTTTTATTGGCATTGCCGATTGCGTTGCTTTGGGCAGTTTTCCCAGACTTGCTTGCAGGCTTGTTCCTGATTATTGGTCAGTCGATTATCGATGTCTTTCACACGTTGCCGTACAGTCGAGCCCTAGAAAACGAAGCTGATACCGTAGGTTTGATTTTAGCTGCAAAAGTAAGTTTATTTATCATAAATTGCAAAAAGACTTAGATTCTATGTTATTATGGGCCAAGAAGAATGCACTGTCCTTGAATTTTTTCAAAGTGTAATATTACCTTCATCAGATCACAATCTCCATACGTCTTTGATTATAAAATTATTGACAAATGTATCGTCAGAGTGCGGATAAAATTCGTGATCTAGGGGTAATCATGGATAGTGCCTTCTCTTTCTCCGATCATATTAATTTAAGTTTCGTCAAAGCCTCAATGGCGCTAGGTTTTCTTAAAAGATTTACAATATATTTTAAGGATTGGAAAACTGTGCAATATCTGTTTAAGTCTCTGGTTTTGCCCATTTTAACCTACTCACGGTGGGCTTTAATTTGATTTAACCCAAAGTTTCTGGCACCTGGAATTTTACTTCTGGATTTGATTCTAGATGGTAAACACATGATTTTCCAGCCAAAAATGAAAACAATCGCCGGGGCCGTTTTTGAAAAACATCCATTTTAAGTTGTAAAATCATTCAATTTTACATTGTAAATTTTCATTTTAGGAAAAATCTTTTTATGCAAAAGTTACAGATATTTAAAAAAGGAATATTTTCATACTTAAGCTACCTTTTGTACAAACTATAATTTTAGAAAAAATCGAAAAATTCAAATTTTTACGCATACTTTACATACATACGAATTCCCATTGCATGTAAATATTTTGACGTTGCTATGGTCTTGTTTATAAATAACCTCAAATGTTAATTTGTCTCTTGTAAAACGGGAAGTGAAAATGTCTAAAAGTAAAGCTTTTACGCACGATGAAAATCGGTTGAAAGTGTGCTTATTGTGCTTGGAGAAAAAGAAAGATATGTATGCGATAAAAAATAAATTGAAAAGTGATATGCATGCATTTTTTCCAAACTGTAAAGATGATGATGCTCAGCTTTGTGTAGTTCGTGTAAGAGACGTTTGTATAAAGTAAAGAATGGAGAAAACATTAATTTAGAATTGCCAGATTTAGCACAGTGTATACTCCCAAAAGCTACAATATCTAAACAGGATTCAAAATGTAGTTGTAAAGTTTGTGAAATCGGTCGAATTTTATTAATTTAATCAATGTATAATATAATGTATAAAATTCAATGTCATTAATAATAAAAATATTTAAAATATCAGTTGTTTTCGATTTTCTCCGCAATTATAGATTGTACAAAAAGTAGTTTAAATAACAAATATTCCTTTTTTAAATATCTGTAACTCTTGTGTAAAAAGATTTTTCCTAAAATGAAAATTTATAATGTAAAATTGGATTTTCGTGATTTTACAACTTAAAATCGATGTTTTTCAAAAACGGCCCCGGCGATTATTTTCATTTTTGCTGGAAAATCATGTGTTTACCATCTAGAATCAAATCCAGAAGGAAAATTCCAGGTGCCAGAACCTTTGGGTTAAATCGAGTTAAAGCCCACCGTGTACTGTGCACTCCATATTTGGGATATCAAATTAATGTTATGGAATCGGTTCAAAGAAAGTTTTTACGCTATTTATCTTTTAACCACTTCAATGGTAATGGATCATATATGTACAAAAAAAATTATTGACAAACGTGGTAAATATATATATATATTTATTTTATTTATTTATATCAACGGGTATTACCCCTTTTACAACAATATAAAATATAAACATAGCCGCCACTTAATATACTAATTTCAAGTTAATAGTACCTATACAATAACGCCTTGATACATCTTTGAAAAGTGTAGGAGGAACCTTCTAAAAATATAATTCTAGTTTCATAAGTCATAGCATTTGCTAAGTTACATAGCCTAAATATCGGCGCATTTCGACCATAATTTGTACGTGAAATGCTTAATGAAAAGATATTCGGGTTTCTAATATTGCTAGTGTTCGCATTCCAATTTAATTTGCTGTGTAAAAACGGACAAACAATATATGTGTGGACTACTCTGTATAAAAGATTAAGGTCATTAACTTGATATATTGATCTTAGAGTAGGCAAATTTAATTTGGTTGAAATTGAACTATATTCATGTGAAAATGGATGAATTGGTGTTGTTAAAATATTAGCAGCGAAAGAAGAATCGAACTCAAACTTTGAAATAAACTTTCTTTATTTAGAGATCAAAAGAGAAGCTGTTCTCAGTCTGAAGACGTTTTTCCGAATTTCCCAAAAAAGCGTAAATAGCAAACGTTGCCAACGAACAACTGTCATTTCTTTTATTTTTATAAAAGGACTGTAGATTTTCGACTATATTCAATTTCCCGCCTAAATCGCGTTTATCGGCAAAGTAGAATGATGCATTTCCTCGCAATGAGGCCAAATTCCTCATAAGAGGCCAAATTCCTCACAAAGAGGCCATATTCCTCACAATGAGGCCAGTAATTCTTCGCGAAGACACGACAAGCCATTTACGATGCTTTACCAATCTAAAGGACTTTCCAGCTTCTCTTTCGACGCGTCTGCAGCCGACTTCGTTAGAAGTACCCACATTCGTGTTACAATGTGGGAAAACTGCAGAAAACCCACATCGGTACAGCATACAATAATTAACAAGTGGTACATTTAAATCATATCAAACTACATATTTTGAACAGGTGTTCCATGTTTATATGCTGCATATCGTAAAAATTTATGTTGTACCCTTTCTATAGAATTCATATCCACATCATATATCGGTGACCAAATTGGCGATGCATAAAGTAAAATAGACCGAATTAGAGTTATGTAAAGCATTCTTATTGTGTCAATAAGAGTGAAGTTTATACTTGTCCTTTGTAAAAATCCCAACATTTTCAGTGCTTTATTAGTAACATAATTAATATGATTTTTGAAAGTCAGTTTCTCATAAAAAATTACTCCGAGATCTTTTATTTGGGAAATTTTAGATAATTGCTGACCTGACAGTATATACTCAAAGTTTAAGGAATTCCTAGATTTAAAATAGGATATAGAATGGCATTTCTGTAAATTTAATGACATCATATTTCTTATACACCAATCCGAAAATCTATCAAGATCGTCCTGAAGTAATTTGGCATCCGATAGAGAATTTATGTTTCGAAAAATTTTAACATCATCAGCGAAAAGTAATATTTGTGAATTTTGAATCACTGAAGAGACATCGTTGATATATAAAATAAACAGCAACTGGCCTAAATGAGATCCTTGCGGTACTCCAGAAGTTACTTGTATATTCTTCGAATAATAGTTTTTATACTTCACTGCTTGTGTTCTATTTAGTAAATAATTTTTAATCCAACTAAGTAGGCTTCCTCGAATACCAATTGCTTCAATTTTACAAATCAACAATTTTATATTAACCTTATCGAAGGCTTTAGAGAAGTCAGTATAGATTGTATCAACCTGCCCTTTATTTTCCATACTTTCAGTTACGTACTGAGTAAAAGATAATAAGTTAGTGATTGTTGATTTTTTAGGAGTAAAACCATGCTGAAATTCTGAAACCTTTGGATGACATGGTGGCCACCGTCAGGGAAAACCGGGAAATCAGGGAAATGTCAGGGAATTTCAAAATTGGTCAGGGAAAAAGTAAATTGTAGACAAATCTTTAAAAAGTGAAAAACATTATTTAACAAAAAATTGCACAATTTCATTTTCAGAAAAATGCTTTATTTATCCTGTTTCGCATAAAATTCTTTTAAATGATTTTAAATGCTTTCTCACAAATTTCAACAAATATTGACGTTTTTTATCAATAACATATTTCAGTTTTGAACATTTTCGACAGATTTCACCAAAAACCAACAATTTTGAAAAAAAAAATAATCTTAAATGAAATATATTTGTGGTACTGCTCAGTTTTAAACGTTCAGGTACACTGCAACAAAAATAAACACGTTTAACAATAACACATTTCGGTATTGAATATATTCTAACAGATTTGAATAAAATTTAATAGTTTAACAAAAATAAATGCAAACAATTTTATATTTAAAGATATTTATCTTTCTATAAAGATACTTTACAGAATATTTCAAAAATATTTGCCATACTAATTCTCTATTTAAACAAATATTTGTATAAATAAAACCTTTTGAAAATGATAGAAAACTTTCATACATTTTTTTAAATCTTCAAAAATCTTTGAAATTGCATAAAAAGGCTAAAAATCGTAGAAAAATTTTTAAAATGTTGAAAACAGCACAAAACTCTCAAATTTTGAGAATATTAATTTGTTTAAATGATTATTTTTACCATTTCTTTTTTAAGTAGTTGATATTTGTCCAATAGTATTTGAAAAATATAAAATTTATGGCAATTTTTTGTTATTGTCAACATTCGTAAGAATTTTGACAATACTTTGAATATACTGTCCAAAATCGCCTAAATTCTAAAATTTATCAACATTTATAATTATTGTCTAACATATTACCGCAGAACTTGACATTTTATAACAAATTTTGACAAAGAACCCCCAACAAATTTTCTACTATTATTTTGAATTAAACACGAAAAAATCCGCAGGAACATGAGTTTTTTTTCTGGATTTTTATAGATAATATGTTTTAGAATATACTACTCGTTGTTGATTGAAAAAATAAAGAATTTATTGAAAATGTGTAGCTGTTTTTAAAACATTTTTATCCGTATTGTTTATTTTTAATAGATATCATTAAAATATTGGTCAGGGAAAAATCTGGGAAAAGTCAGGGAATTTTTTTCCGAGAAAAAAGCGGCCACCATGGATGAATTATTCTTGATAATTCCTCTGTGATAATATTATCTAGCATTTTTGGAATAGCACTATTAATTGCAACAGGACGATAATTAATCACTTCAGACTTATTTCCACTTTTATATATCGGTGATATATAATTATGCTTCCAAATATCTGGAAGGCAACCACTGCTTATAGAACACGTGAAAAGTTTTAGTAATGGTTTTACCATTACTTGACAACAGGCTTTCAAAAACTGAGGATGAATACCATCCGGACCTGAACTTTGATTTGATTTTAACTTCTTGAGAGCCTGTATTACATTTGCTTCGGTTATATTAATCTCTTCTATTAAGAACAAAGGAGACCTAATATTACAGCTCATATCTCTGGTCTCGTTGTAAGCTGATTTGAAAAAATCTTTTTTTTATTTTTATAAATTAAAATTCTTTTCCAGAGGATGCTTCTCTATCTCTATAAATCATAGAACTAGGAATACCTTTATCTCCTTTACGCTCATGTACGAAACTCCAGAATTTTTTAATGTCATTAGGAATAGATTTCTCAACACCATTAACATATTTTTTAAAATATTCCTTTGATAAATTTTTACATTGCAATCGTAGTATACTAAACCTTGTATAATCATCCATATCCTTAGAATTTTTAAAGCTGGCATGAGCACGTTTTTTTTATAACAATTAATTTTATTAATTCTTTCGAAAACCATTTCGGATATGTATATGATGTTAATCTATACTTACAAATAAATCAAAACAATCATATTTGTACATTTTGCAATAACTTTTACAATTCTTAATGAATTTGCATGAAACTTCGTATACCAAGATATTTTGGGTCGCTGAATCCGAATCTGTCGTCAAAATGGGAACATTCAAAATGGCGGATCCAATATGGCCGACCGAAATGCGAAAAATTACCCAAACTTTATGAAACTGGGTTCTCGGGGGTTTTTCGGGGCCGCTGATTATAAATCTTAAATCAGATTTTGAAAATTCAGAATGTCGGTTCCAAGATGGCCGACATAAATGTAAAAAATTTACTTGATTTTGATGAAAGTTGGTACTCGGGAATTTCTTGGGTCGCTGATTACGAATTTGAAGTCAGATTTTGTAAATTCAAAATGGTGGATACAAGATGTCCGACATAAATGTGAAATATTACTTGATTTTTTAAATGATTAATTAAATGTTAAATGATATATTTTAGGAAAAAATGGAACCCGTGTTTCACCGTTTTTCGATATCTTAAGTACAGGGCTGTACCACTTCTGGCACTTTTTTTTTTAAACAGCTACCACTGAAGTGGTTAAGATAGGAAATCCAATGAGTTATTTTGACCATGATACCATAACATTTCTATTATCACCAGTACACCCACAATTAAATCTTTACATTCTTACTCTACTCTAATGTTAGCACATAAACATCTCAATCTAGATGGCTCATACAGTGACTTGACGAGTATTGTGATAGTAAACGAGGGAGGTTATAATACACGTAAAACGAATGCGTTGGCTATAAAATGTCATAAAAATAATTTTGGTTACTACTCAATTTCTGCTCGATTAAGTCAGATGTGGAATTCATTACATAATTCTCAGCGTGTAACGAACGTCACGACTTTAAAAAAAATCGCACTTTCAGTTCAATTACAGTATTATTAATGCCTATTCGTTTTATATTTTGTTATTTGCTATATACTTGTTAATTTTATGTTATAATTTTGTAAAAGGGACATTGTCCCGTTGGTTTGATAAAATAAAAAAAAAAATAAATTTCTAAACTTCCAGACGTGTAGAATAAGTGTATATATCAGAGTTTTTTTAACAGTCCTGTGTGGATATTCGACAAGCTGTAGTTTTTTGGGGCTTGATGCGAACCATGGCAGAATTAAATATCGAACGTGATCAAACGGCTTGGTTGTCAACACATCCGGATCATGGTGACCGAGAAAAGTATTTAAATTCTATTCTACCGGATGGTTACAGATACAGAAGCGAAGCAGGGGTGAATACACAAAACTATTTTATTGTTACCTTTTAACTGTTTAAACTAACTGGATTTGTGAAAAAACTATTTTATTTTTAGTGTCCACAGTTAAGTGGTGATCCTCGAAAAGAGTTTTATAGTCGATCGAAGGAAGAGCAACTGGCTCGCTTTCGAAAGCGAGGACTCGTTCCTTCGTAACTTTTTGTGAATGAACAAATGTGTGAGCGAATTGACATGGAAACAAAACATTAAGGAAATCAAATTTTTAACTGGATTGTTCAGTGCTGTGTGCTTCGAATAGGCGCGTGGTGTACAATTTGTTGAGCCTATTATCGCCTTACTAATTTATAACGTGTATATCAAAAGTGTAAAAATAAAGTATTGTTATTTTAATCATGTATTTAAAACGCAAATGTTATTGTTTTTATTGTTAAAGATAATTTATTATGAAAAGTAGATTGTATTATCTTTATCTGTATAAACCCTACCTCTGCAATACTTACGTAACACATTCCTTTTAACCATGCAAAGTGCGACTTTAAACTTCTACATAGCATGTATTCCTTTTTAGGGTTCGACTCTTCATTTGAGATATTCTTTTACAAACCGAACACTGTTTTAGGCACAAAACGAGTGAACGATAAATTAACGAGTAAAGAATTGGTCATTACGATTTCATTAATATGGAGAAAAATGGAAAATACCAACCAAAGATTTTGTGATTTGTAAAACTTGGTAACAAACTACTTTTTCTCCAGATTTTCAAGATGTACCTGATTTCATTGTTTTGAAATTCGTTCTTAAAAAAAATAAAATAACATCTCTCTTCGTAAAAATTTTAATTTTACACAAAAAAAATTAGTTTTAAAGAATTCGTCTGGATCAAAAAGCAACTTTTCTATTTAAAGATGGAAAAAATACCTTTTTCCTAAATCTGTTTTTTTTTCTTTTCTTAAAATGTATATCATTTATTTTAAAAAAAAATGCCCCTCCACTAGTTTTATCCTCCAATATTAAAATTACAGGGGGTTCTAAAGTGTTCGGCAGATAAGGTAGGAATTTTCACCAAAAAGCGTGAATAAAAAAGTATTTCAAGACCTCCACAAAAATTAAAAAGTCTTTCAATTGCAAAATAACAAACAAATCCAATATCAGCAGCTTAGTACTGAATTTGAAGTGATCTGAAGCTTTCATTAATCATATTTGCAAATTTGGGTTAAATATTGCCTCCTATATTCATTTCGGTCTTAATCACAGTGTATTTGTTTGTGAAACAACAAATTATTGATACATAATTATATGTAATAAAGTGCATAATGTAAATTTAAAATGTTTATTTCTCCACTCGAATGCAGATATAAATGACCATAAATAAATGCGAAATGTTGCAGTCTTTATTTATCACATAAACGAGTTGTGATCTCGTTACATTTTTATCCAAATTTAAAATTCTCTACATATTTTTCAGATAAATTATATATATATTTTACATAATTCAACTCTAAAATATATACGATGTCTAACAAAAATAAAAAGATATCAGATATTATCATCTACTATTAAAGCGTTAAGTAGAGAAGGGGGTAAGGGGAAATTTCAAATAAGAGGGGTCGGCGCCATCTTGAAAACCATGACCAGTTGAAATAAGAGGGGTTCTACTGTATTTTAGAAAATTTTCGATCAGTTCTCCATTAATGTCTTTGATATTTTCTAAAAACCTGTCTAAATTAATTAGAATTGCCTTTACAGAGCCCGATTGAAAATTCTATTTAGTCATCTTTAATTTACTTTGTTTAGTGAAACTTCCTACCTTAGAGGAAGATCACTTTGAAACAACGCCGGAGCGGCACAAATTGTCACAATTTTTCATGTCGATAGTTTTCACAGAACGAGTCAATGAAATTGCACAACACCTCATATCCTATCGTTTTCGAATGTGTTCTTTATGAATCTGACCTCCATTGCTCATAAATTTAGCCGTTTTTTTCAATTTGGTGTCTTAAAAAGGAAAAAACTCGTAAAAAACTTGAAAATTTGGTTAAAAAAGTTTTTTTTCTATATGAATGCGTCATCCAATCGCATCCCGCTTCTGGATCCTATGGTATGATGACATGTACTTTATGAAGACTTGATGTTCGATCAAAAATTCAAAATGGCGGTTGCAATACGGAGTCAACATGACGAAAATTGTACCTTTCTGTATGTACCGCTTTTGTAAATGAATAATTTTTTATGAATATCAGTGCAGGGGATGTTTTAGGGTCGCAGCTTACAAATGCATTGTCAAAAATTTTAAATTGAAAATGGTTGATCCAAAATGGTGGAATAAAATTGAACCTCACCAAAAATTACTAAAGAAATCAATTTTTCAAAGGTGTTTCATATAGTTGAGTTTATTGGTTTTATGGAATCCAGATGAGTAGTGCATAAATAACAGCATTGTTGAAACTATTAAAAATGAAAGTAGCAATTTAATCCACGATCGTGATTGCGCATATATTATAATAAAAACTTTTCTAAAAATTACAATTCATTTCAATCTTTTTCAATAACTTTCTAAGTTCAAAGAGCGTATTCAAGTCTATCGATTTATTTGAGAATAGATGAATGGAGGTCAATTGTATTACAATTTATTATTACATGCGGTTCAAGATGAAAAATTCACACTTTCATAAATTATTTGGATAAAAGGGAACTACAAAAATTTTGATAAACCTTCAAATTCTGAAAAAGTGAACTCTGATGGATTGGTACTGATAAAACCGGATTCATTTTTTAAAGTTTGAATCGCAATTTTGTCCAATTCCAATAAGTCTGAAAAAATACCTTTTCTTAAGTAGGAATACATTTCAGTTTCAATATTTTAAGTACAGATTACGTTTCAATACTTTTGAATAAAAAAAATATAGAGAGAAACAAATTCATTTCAATCCAAACCTAGGAAGTCTATTAACCCTTTAACGTCCAGAATGCTCGTTTTCCATGTACAACTTCCACCGTATATTTCAAACTAAAAATAATACACAGGAGGTTTGGAATGCACCTTATTTACTATTTTCGAGAGTGCTCTTTCGAATGGTGACTTCAAAATTTGAAAAAATTTATTATTTTCCTTTGATTGGAAAGTATGTAAAAACACACATTTTTGGGGGTCATTCATTATTAAATTTCATTTTTCATATTGATACCTCGATTTCTTTGACCGGAAAAGTGCCTAAAAAGTGCATAAAATGTTTAAACTTAAAGAATATGCGGGTAGGTATTTCTTTATTTCAGCTTGAAACATCCAATATGGCGGCTTCTTCCAAGAAATTAAGAAAAAAATGTTGACAGCGTGAGAATATAGAATTTTAAATAAATATTCCATTGAACTATCTACCTTATTAGGCGTTTTTTGGTATGCTGATCACGAATCTGAAGTAAAATTTTCGAAATTCAAAATGGCTGACCCAATATGGCGGCCATTCATGAGAAACTTAGGAAGTCATTTCTCGATATGCGGAAAATTTTATATCTGTAGGTTTCCGAGGTTGCTGATTACGTATGTGAGGTAAAAATTCAAAATGGCTGACAAGAGATGATGTCCGTGATGTTACTAAATTTAGTTGAAAATTTGTTTAAAATGCTATATTTTCATACTGCCAAAATTGTTAAAAAGTTTCTTGGCATATGCCGCCATTTTAGATATTTCAAGGTGAAATAAAAAATGCCTATCCGCAAATCATTTAAGTTTAAACATTTTATGCACATTTTATGTGCTTTTCCGGTCAAAGAAATCGCGGTATCGACATTAAAAATGAAAGTAAAGAAATATGACCTCCAAAAATGTGTTGTTTTTACATACTTTTACGACATCACAGGAAAATACCCAATTTTTTTCAAATTTTGAAGTCACCATGCGAGAGAGCACCCTCGAAAATAGTAAATGAGGTGCATTCCGAACTGCCTATGTATTACTTTCAGTTTGAAATATGCGGTGGAAGTTGTACACGAGAAACATGCATTGCTGGACGTTAAAGTGCATTCATTTTGAATGATTTTTAATACATATGAATCTACATCTGCGCCTTTGCTTCAGTTCCTTCAATGCATTTTCGATTGCAGGGATCAAATAAAAAAAAAGATAGACAATCCAATTCGGAATAGAAAAAGAAAAAAATGACGTGAAAGTCAAAGACAATATTTGTTTAAAATATCGACTAATGAAATCAGGAGGACAAACGTCAGAAAAAATTGGCTTTTTTTTTTTAAGGCGAATAAACCACAGATTTACTAAAATTTTAAAATAAAAGGAATTTATTACCCAATTATGTTTTTATAAGCATTGATGAAATTGTCATCTAAACGAGTCAACGAACTCTGACTAATGCTTTAGATTAAAATATCAAAAATACAAATGCTATAAATGTCAGTAAAATGATTACATTATCGAGCCGTCCCTTTTCCTGCGTTGCATCCTTAATGACCTCTCTGATGGTCAGTTGTTCAGAAATGATCGTCCGATTGATCCTGTTCTGTGCGATCGCTGCGGCATACAATCTGGACGTGGATTATCCGATCATCCATTCCGACCCTGAGAAAACGGAGTCGGGCAATGCAACCAACAGCTATTTTGGATATTGTGTGGTTTTGATACCATTGTATTACCACTCTGAGTCTCAGTGAGTGATTTGATAATCCAACTTTAAAAACTAATCATTTAAAAAGTCAGTTTTGGTCCTTTTTTTCAGAAATCTAACATTTAAATTTCATGACCTAAATGTAACAAATACCTCTTCAAAAATCGATACCAGACATTTATTTCAGAACTAAACAGTGAACCTTTGACAATCTCGTAAAACTAGATACTGCTTTCTTAGTAAGTTACATCAAAAGTATTTGTTTATTTCTGAAGAATTCTGGGATTCAATAGTTTTTTATTAGGGTGATTCCATTCAAAAATATCAAAGTCGTGCTCCATGTTGCGAAATTCCACGAAAATGAAATATTTAATACGTATGAATGTGCAAAATATTTTTGGAGCATTTTCAAAATGGCGACGAATTTCTTAAAATTACCATATTTGTTTGTCTAATTATCGCGTTTCAGTGTGAATACGTGTATTTGTTAGTAAACTTAAATACTTTTATTGAGTAATAAAATAATTTTAAAAAATTTTCATTTCGTCAAGAAATTTACTCAAAACATTTTTCAACTTAAATGTTTGAATTGCGCTCTTGTTTTCTTTTTGAAATCGGATATACAATCTTGAAGAAAATAATTTCACCTTTTATTTCCAATCAAAAATTGTGGAGGCTCTTATCGTTCTTACGTTATAATTTTGCAAGAGCGCAACCCACTGTACCCACCTTAAGTGAAAAAAGCCGTAAATGAAATCCGTTATTTTTAAAAAGTCTAAAAAAAAAAATTTTCCAGTTTTTACATTTATTTCGAAAAATCCGAGGTCTAAAAAAGTTACATTTATTCATACTGAGGAATATTTAAAGTGACTATTGAGGTTATGTACTCTACTGCGTATTTACGACAGATAAAGTTAATTATGTAAATATGGTACTCTACTATGGTTAAAGGGTTCCATTAACTTTATTTTTGTTCTCTCCGATCCTTAAAATTTGTTGTTAGAAAGACTGCAACGCCATATGCATTTTATTACCATTTTATGTACCTCAATTTTCATATCGAAACTTATACCAAACACTAATTTATGGCTTTCCACTAAACATTCAAGAGCTTTGAATTAATCACAGGTCATAAATTTCCAACAACTATTAGCAAAGTCTTTTAAAAAATCTCAAATTGCATGACACGTTTATAACGTAAATCGTCCGTAAATTTTGAACATCAAAAGTTTTTGGAGTCGCATCTCCTGATGGGTAAATATCCAGAATTTTTTTATGTACATTAAATGCGATTTTTCTTAAATAACTGATGATAAAGTATCATAAACGGCCATTAAACATATTCGATTTGGGTCCATAATTTTTTTTTTATAGATTTTGGCAGGGTATCAAATTTTTTTAGAGTTTTAAAATGAATATTCATGACTTGACAATTTAAAAAAAATGTTTGAATTACCTTATATCGATTTTTATCGGTGATATAGAAACGTATAAAAACAAGTGTATTCAAAGTGTAGTTTAAAAGTTTGGATCCAAGGTGTGTTCTAAGATTCTGGAGAGAATCGTTCACGAACAGATCACTGAATTCTTTGATGATACTAGATGATTTGATCCATACCAGTCGGGATTTAGAAGAGTTTTCAATTCTTAGTCACGGATGAAATCGGTCATGTGATAGAAGAAGGAATGGTTTGCATTGTTATTTTACTCGACTTTAGTCGAACTTTTGATACTCTACATAATTTTCTTCTCCGGACTAAACTGCGTTATTTCGTGGTTTGTATCCTACTTACTTTGTCGTTAACAAGAGATATTAGGGCCTGATGGAGAGCAATTTAATTGGTTTCCTCTCGCATCAGGCGTTCCTCAAGGTTCTGTACTGGGTCCTCTTGTGTTTTCGATATATAACAATAGACTGCCATCTGTTTTAAAAAATACCCAGCATAACATATTTGCTGATGATTCAGAAATCATGACAAAATGTCGACCTAAATAAATTGTTAATGACTTTCGTTTGATCTCTGAATATGCTGAATAATTCGTTGACTGGGCACTGGACAAGTTATTATTAAACATCGGAAAAACTCAAGCGCTTATTGTTGGACTCCCTGTAGTGTGGGCATCTTAGATCATGATACCATTCCTAATATTATTAGGAGACGAACGATATCGTGGTCCAAAACAGTTAAAAGTCTCGGGGTTGTCATTGATCATACTTCGTCTTTGAATATGTGTAAATATAACGAAAGGTTTATAGATCGTTGAGACTGGTTAGGGAAAATGGCAATTGCCTTATATAAGTCGTTGAAAATAGCGTTATCTCAAACTCTAATTTGGCCTCACTTAGAGTAGACATATTAGACCACAAAAAAATTTGTTTCGAGTTCACTTGAATCAGAAATATTGGATCTTATATAGTTTTGGCCGCTGGAAACGAATCCGTTATTCGATTTGGCCCATCACGTCAGGATTTCAAGATATCTGATCCGAAAAATATTCAAAAACATACATTTTGGCAATTTAAGGTTAGGATATGTGAAAAATCTGAAACGATGAGTTACCTTAGGCAAAGAATTCGTTTTCAGCGACCAAAAATCTATAACATCCCCCACTTCTGATTCAAGTTGTGTAAAAAAAGTCTTGTGTTATTTATGTCCAGAAGTACCTTTAGTGATTAATTACACAGCAAACAATTTTTTAGGGGAGATAACTGGAATCAGAGGTACTGTATCTTATAGATTTTTGGTCGCTGAAAATAAATTAGGTGTCCAATTTGACCCGTGATGTCAGATATTTCACATATTCCTACCTCAAATTGCCGAAAAGGATACTTTTGGCTATTTTTTCGGAACAGATATCTTGAAATCCTGACATGATGGGTCAATTTGGGTAACACATTCGCAGTCAGCGTAGGATCAACTACCTCTGATTCAAGTTATCCCGCAAAAAAAAATGTTGTTCCTGTGTAACACAAGACCACCACAATTTTGTTGTTGTCACAACTTGAATCCGAAGTGGAGGATATTATAGATTTTTGGTCGCTGAAAGCGAATTCTTTGTCGAAGTTAACTCATCGTTTCAGATTGTTCACATATCCTAACCTTAAATTGCCAAAAAGTATATTTTTGAATATTTTACGGATCAGAGATCTTAAAATCCGCGACGGGCCAAATCGAATAACGGTTTCCTTTCCAACGGCCAAAAATCTATAAGATCCACTATTTCTGATTCAAGTGATCTCGAAACAAATTTTATTTGTGGTCCTGTGTTATTGTTGCGCAGTATTTAATAGCATCGATAGTACTACTAGTGTTGTATTATTTTGTGTGTTATGTATCATGTAGTGAGAAGGAGCATTATTTTACAATCTTCTTTTTGTAATTATAGTTTTAAGTATCTAATTCAACGTATTAGTTTGGTTGGCTGAGAGCGTTGATATCTTGAGCCATTGAATAAAGAAACTAACTAACTATGTAATATATTAGAAAATATGTTTAAAATGTATTTTTCCAATTAAGTAAATCACGATTTTTAGGCCCTAATAGAAACTAATTCGTTACAAAATTTCTAAATTTACTTCTTCACACTGACTTCCATTTTGTGTCTTAACAGAAAATATGTTTATTACTGAATTAAATTAATGAAAATTTTTTTTATTGTTACATGAAACCGAAGAATACTAATTGGTGCACCTCAGGGTTCGACAACAGGTATCGTCTACGAGTGTGCGGTGTTTGGAAAATGTTCCCTTGGGGAACGAATCAGCCCATTGAGTCCCATACGACTTCGATATGTTCCAAACCAATTCACCATTCCGGAATTTGGCATGACTGCAACGCTACCGAAAGTTGGTGGATGGTTTGGAGCTTCTATAGATTCATATCATCCATATTTGCAAAAAGTACTAAGTACAATTATATTAACGTTATGTTTTACTCATACAACTTTTAAGGCTTGTTTGATATTCTATTATATAAAAACATGTGCTTTAAATATACTAAACTAGGAAGTGTAAGAACATTTTTCTTGTATTTTGTTGCTCAACAAATCGATGAAGAAATGAGAATTGTTAAAATAAAATACGGAGAGGCTCTGAAAAATGAAGTGTTACCCGAGGGTACAAAAAGTTAAAATTCACGTTTATGGTACGCTTAACAAACTCTTTATGTTCCCTGGTAAAAATCGAAGAAAACGTTAAGCGCTTTTTTGTCTAAATTCACCCTTTGTTAACTTTTTTGGCATGCTTCTTGAAGGGTTTCAACGCTTTTCAAACTTCTTTGGCTCTTTAATAGTCACTCTTAAGTAACGCTCATGCAACGATCCCATTTTTACCTAGGTTACTGTATATTACTTGAAACCTTTACAATTTATGCTATTCAAGTAATGTAAAGAACGAGATCCTAAAGTGATTGTTTAGTTCAGTGAATTGTGTAATTGATTGCATGCTCAAGAGCTCATTTTTTCGAATGGATAGATCCTTACCTATTATACAAATTTGATATGATATTTTCATATAGCCATCTGCAAGGATAATGGCAGCTTAACCAGTCAACTCTCTACCAGCGATATTGTACAGCGAATTATTAATTTCAACGAAAAAACTTGATTTTATAATTTCGAGACATTTAAAATTTCAGATTTGTGCCCCACGTACCAGACTCAACATTTATTTGCTAAGTGGAAATCAATTCATTGATACGATGCATGGAATGTGCTATTTTTCATGCAAGGGCCAAGATAATTCTCGTCGGTTGATAATGGAAACTGAAATCGTAACGAATTATAGTAATGTCGTTTGTTAAGTTTTTTAGAATACTTATTTTTATTGTTAAATAATTTTACTTAATACTATTTGCAGAGTTTAGCAGTATGTTTTGGTACAATCCAATGCACGGATTTTCCTTACACGTTTCGCCAGAATCCATGGTGAGTCCAATTGCTATTACTTTAATAGATAATTTTTTTCATAGGTAACTTTTAGAAAAATAAAAGAAAAAGTTAGTCAAGTCGTGCTCGAAAATAGTAATTTACATTTTAGATGATAACATTTTCATCGCTATTCCCCATGTAAAAACTAATCAGTTTAGCAACTTCTGCTACTAAAACAAAGAAACATAAATTAAAAAGCAGTTTTAACAAAAATTATGAATTACCCTTTAGTTAACGGAGAAGTCTAATTGTTCCGGAATGAATGAAACCGTCATTCATGAGCTGTTGAAGAATACTTCTACGATTCTTGGCAATCCAACAAATGAAATGGTAGGGTCTGTTACCCTGAATGGAGCTGTTAGAAGACCATCATTTCTATTTTCTAAAGAAAATGAACTCACTTTATTCGGTAAGATTTATATATATGTAGTTTATAAAAACAACTCTTGTAAAATAATAAAATAAAATAATTAACGGCTTAGACCTACCAATTGCATTAGATGTTATAATGCCATAGTTTGTAAATTCCACAAACAATTTCAAACACCTTCCGTCGTAATCGCTCGGATTCACAAACGTTTAGGCCTTATCGAAATATTTGTAATCTCAACTAGTAATGAAATTTAAAAACGAAAAAAGGTAATAGAAAAAGTAAAGATAAAATTATATTCAATAACTATAAAATTGATACAATTTCGATTTGACAGTTATTACCCTACTGAAAATATTCGTAATATCATATGATAAATCATATGAGATTTTTAAAATATCAGACGATCCGGTAAACTTTTCATGTGATTTCTCATGTAATTATAAGAAATAATAATAATATGAGAAAATGAATTACAATCATCTGCATTCCTCTAAGATATTAAAGAAATTATAAAAATCTTATATGATTTATCATATGATTTTACGGAAATGTTCACCAGGGTAGGAATAGAGTGTTGTGTGAATGTGATTTGTTAGCATGCATTATAATAAATCAAAGGAAGAAAGACAATTAATATAACAATATATAATATGTAAAAAATATATGAGTAATTCCGCAATACTTTTAATATTTGGCATTTGAAAAAAAATTTTTTTTTTTTTACTTGCACCCACATGTAAAGTTATTTTTCTCATTTCAGGTGATACGAAGAGCAAAAATTTGATGGTGCCAACATTTTTTTTAAAAACGCACATTTTGTAGGAGCAACTTTAAAATTTTGAACAAAATAATTTTATTATCCATTTCCAAAACTTTGTTGAATCTGTAATTCTTAATCGATTTGATCAGTTCGGGGACTTTTGCCTCTTGAAGATAAAAAATAATTATTTGTACAAACTATTTATTACTGCCAAAATAATCAAAATAATATAATGCAGTAATTACCGAAAATAGAATTATTTTTTGTTCAGTCTTTTTTTCAGACAGGTGCAAATAATATTGACTTGAGACTAGTGATACACGCTTAGAAATAAAGCAAACAAAAAACAGCAATAGGTTTTGGGGATTTTCAAACTGAACAGAAAGTGTGCCAGTAAAAAATAACTATTTTCGGTACGAGCGGCGCAAGTAATATCATTTTTCAAAGCCTCGTATTTTTTCCGGTAGAGTGGCACGGTAATGTAAAAAGAGTGGTTTGAACCGTTTTTATCTAAGAAATACACTCATGCTTTACTTTTTCGAAATCTCGAAACGCACTTTTTCCAAACGATGAAATGTAAAAAAATGTTTTCTTTATGAAAATTTAGTTTCTTTTATTTTTGTTTTTATATTTCATTTCAGGAGACAGGCACCTTTTTAAAAATGACATGGGTTGAAAGTACAATATCAAATGATAGTATAGAAAAATTTGTGCGGTCTTTCATAAACAAGCACATTTTATTTTTTGGTCGAAAGAAAAGAAATATAGGACAGTTTCCTGCACAAATCTTTAAATATGACGAATTTCAATTTTTTTCACGCAAAACTAATTATTCTCCATCCACCAAAACTATTGTATGATATTTTCCGACATTTAATTCATATCAACAAAATTTTTTTGTTTATCAATTGTATTAAATTCGTCTTGTAAATATACAGTTTCCTAAATATTAAAAGTATCGCGGAATTACTCATATATAGACATGCAAATAACTGCATATAGCCATGCAAAAAAATATATATAGACATCCAAAAAATATACAAACAAATAAAAATTAATTAAAAAATTAAAAAGATACATGCGTGGCGTTTCGTTCATTCCTTCCGCCAAAGCCTCACTGAAGAGTTCAGATGCGGAGGGGATTGATTCCTAATAACTGTCAAATCGAAATTGTATCAACTTTATAGTTATTGAATATAATCTTCCCTTTTTCTATTACCTTTTTTCGTTTTTAATTTCATTACTAGTTGAGATTACAAATATTTCGATAAGGCCTAAACGTTTGTGAATCCGAGCGATTACGACGGAAGCTGTTTGAAATGTTTGTGGAATTTCCAAACTATGGCATTTTAACATCTAATACAATTGGTAGGTCTAAGCCGTTAGTTATTTTATTTTAATATTTATATACACCTACGCTTAATCTATATTATTAACTCTTGTCAAATTTATATTTCAATGATAAATTACTGGTCAAGTTAGAATATTCAAAGGGCCTAACAAAAATGTAAAAAACGTCTATGAGTTCGGCTTATTAAGTATTTGTAGGTTATGCAGGTCCTTATTGGACCGGCCATTATGAATTTTACATTTAAAGTAAATTCATTCGAAAATGGTGGCAATTGTCCCAAATAGTTTTTTTTAATAGACTAACTGGCGAAAGAGAAACATCGTTAATTTTTTATCTTAAAGAAAAAATAATTTTTTTTATCAATATACCAACATCCATCAAGGTTTTTCTTTCTAAGCATTAAGTTTTATTTAAAATTGTGCATGTTTAAAAACAAAGGTTAATAATAAATTCGATTTTTATATGAAATTTTTTATTTGTCTCAAGAAATATGTGCATTTTGTCATGTGTTGTTTAATGTTGCTTTTCAGGCTATGCGGTTTCGTCTGGATTTTATTTTGGAAAGGACAAAGTTCTATTCGCTAGTTCAGCACCAGCATGGCAATACGTGGGCCAAGTAACTTTTACGATTCCTTATTTATTTTTTAAAGTCTCGAAAACTAAAATTTAAATCGATTTATGTATTTTAGGTTGCCATTTTTAATTCTTCAAAAACATTACATTACGTCAAAGGTGAAGAGCCAGGGGAATTTTTTGGAGCAAGTTTGACTTCCGGAGATTTGAACAATGATAGCTTTGATGACCTCGTAGTTGGATCTCCACATTGGGGCAACGATCACGGAAAAGTTTACATTTTTCTTGGAAGCTCCACGGTGAGTATTTCTCCTAAAAAATTTATGTTTGTAAAAGTGTTTTAATTGAAATGACTTTTATGGTTTTGAAAATTATCAATTAAGGGATTTATGAACTACATCATAACCATAAAAGGTGAAGTCGCAGATGGACATTTTGGATATTCGATGACATCTGGTGATTTTGATGGAGATGGATATGCAGGTAATTTTTTTCTCATTTTCATCATTTCCACATTATTGTTAAATGTTTTATTCACTTGAGAAATTGTATGTGGTATCAGATAACACAATTGCATCGCTTGCCATTCTAACGATTAATATAGACGCATTTTTTGGTCAATCATTATTTTACTGTCAATTAAGTCGACCTTCGTGGAGCATGTATTTGGGGTGGTGAATGTCAAACATTGATATCCTAATGTTCTAATTTTAAAAAAGATTTAGTCATTGGTGCTCCATGGGAAGGATCCGGGGTCATTTACATTTACAACGGATATGCGAACTTAGAGGAGCAGAATACTTTGAAGCCATCACAAAGAATCGAAGCTTCCAAAATCTCAAGGACGCTTCAGGGATTTGGCTTCTCCGTTTCGAAGCCGGTTGACATCGATGGCAATGGGTTTGTTAAAAATATTCGTAAATAACTCATGCGTTTCAATCATTGTTTTTTTAATACGGTTCAAATTAAATAATACTAAATATATTTTGCGGAATCTGGTTTCTAGAGCCAGAGAACTAAATTTTGTTAAACTCTCCTTGGTCTAACTCGCTTCAAAATTTAGAAGACAGTTTACTCTACTTCAGTAAAAATCACATGTTAGAGTCACATCCATGAATTAGAGACGGAAAAAAGTTTATTCCGTTTAAAAATAGTATATTACCTAACAAGGGTGTAAAGTGTACTTTTACGCACCGGTCCGGAACTGTACATACAAGGCGCCGAAGGCGCCGAGTGATGTGTAAAATTCCCGACCGATGCGTAACAGTTATACTTTACACTCACGTTAGGTATCCTATTTTTTGTAATTGGGTGCGTAAAGAGAGTGCGTAAAGTTTTGATGCCTGGTTGAGTGCATAAAGTACAACTTTACGCACGACCATTCACTTTGCGAATTTTGTCGTCAGGAGTGCGTAAAAGTGAACTTTACGCACGAAAAACAGGCATCAAATGTACTTTACGCACCAACTTTACGCACACAACTACAAAAAATATTTTTATATCGATTTTTACACGTATATTCACATGTATTAGTCTTCGTTTTTTACGTGTTTTATACATACAGTAGCTTTCTTTTTGCACTGCATTTGGCGTTTTTTAATACGTTATATACGTGTATTAGTAGCTTTTGTACATGTTTTACACTTATAATTAATCCATTAAGTTCTGAATGGGCAGTTTTTTACTAAAGTTTTGAACGGTTGTATTTTGTAAAAACAAAGGTGTCTAAAAAATGTTCAAGCTGAAAAATTAACTGAACTTTTAGAATCTTTTGTTAGATTTTTAAATCATTTTTCGAATTGCTTTTTTCTTTATATTGTTTTTCACGTTCAAATAATTTCAGAATTTCTATTTGAAGTAAAGACATCGTGTCCTCGAGGCTGGAACTTTAAAACGTGCACATTAAAACATTTTCAAAATGAAGGTGAAAGAATCCAAAATGGCAACTAAAATACAAAAAAATTATAGACTTGGGAAAAAATGTTACTGAACAAAATGTTCTTAGAATTGCTGAAAGAATTCCGTGCAATTTTTTTCCAAATTTGTTTGAAGAATCGTTGAAGAAAGTAAAAATGTTGACAAAAAAATGTTTAATTGTTAAAACGAATTCCGACAAAATTTCAGCATATTCTTCGATCAATTTCAAGAACTTTTTATTCAGCAATCTTTTTCGGCGATTTTTCCGAGAATTTTTCGAGATTTTTTCTAGGAATTGTTAGAATATCCTTCAATTTTTTCAACGATTTTTGACAACTTTTTAAACTTTTCAATTTTTTGATACATTTTCCGGAAAAATGAGTTACGAAAGAAAGAGTTTTTAGAATTGATAGAAGAATACGCAGAAATTTGTTTGCTTTCTTCACTTTTAAAAATCCCAAAATTTAAAAATATTAAAAGATTTAAAAAAAAGGCAAGTTATTCTTTGTGCAGCCCAAAGAACTTTTTGTTAGGAAAATTCTGTTCTTAAAGTATCAATTAAAAAAAAAAAAAATCCTGAACCTTTCGCCGATTATTTTGTGTTTTAGTCGCTATTTTCACCTTTATTTTCAAAATGTTGATTCCTGTACTTCAAACAGGAATTCTGAAATTATTTCAGTATGAAAAAAAAATTTGAAAAATTATATAATAAAATATTCTGAAAGTTCATTTAATTTTACGTCAGATATCACTGCTTGGATATTTTTTAGAAACTTTTTTTTACATAAAATGAAACCGTTGAAAACTGTAGTAAGAAAATATCCATTCAGTACTTAGAGCCGATTTCACCATCTCCGGTTAAAAGTTAATTAGTGATTAACGTCAGTTTAACCGCTCATGATTGGTCGGTTATGGATTTAATCATCGATTAAGTTTTAATCGGATTTGGTGAAATCGGCCTTTAATGGGTTAAGCTATGGAAGATTTTTACATATTTTTATTTGTGCTCTATTGAGACTAAAATTTAGTATTATTAACTAAATATGAGGTTGCCTGTTAGCAGCCAAATATTGAGTCATTTTGACTACATTTTTATCGAATTGACCAAATGTTGTTGAATTTGTATGATTCGGTTGGAAGAACCAATATGTACTTAAACCAATATGCGTATTGATTAAATATTTAGCTGCTAACCGATAACCTCATATTTAGTCAATATTACGGAAATTAATTTTGAGTATGTCGTTTATTATATTTTATGTCTATAGCTCATTCTTACTAAAATGCAAATAATGAATTAGGCACCATCAAAATGCAATTGATACCATTACAAGTATACAAAAAATAACTTTAAAAAAGGGAGATCGGACTTGGGCCACTAGTTGGGGGTCATAGTTAGGTCATACTAATTTTTATTACAAATTTTAGAAAGAAATAAATTTAATTACGATTTAATGAAATAAAACCACGTATTTATAAAAGATAAGGGTTGAAATATTGACAATACTTTCCTTTGTGCGCTTATTCAAACCATTGTTTACTATATGACAAGATTTCAGTCATACTGGGAAAGACGATCAACAATCGCCAAAATTCGATTTTTTTACGTTTGGATGAAGGCGCAATTTTGAACAATGCTACCAATATCCAAATTATCAAAAACTAATTCTCTTTCAAAGACTGCCCCGTAAGCATAATTATTGTTATTACGGCAGTAGGGGAAAGGTCCGAGTTAGGTAGCTCGTCCCTATCCAAACAACGTCTAAACTTGAAGATTTAAGGCTGTAGATGAACCAATCAGATGGTATTTTTTTTGCACTACTAATTTTTTTAATTTTCTCTAACGTTTGCTTCTAAAGCCAGAAACTCGCCTGGATTCATTAGAAGAATTGCAAATATGTCAGAGAAAATTTTAATTCGTAAAGATGGAAAGGATGGAATTTTATACGAAACTGTTTTTCTGATTGTTCTCGATTTTTGAAAAAAATGGAGGGCCGAACTCGAGAGATTCGACAGGCCACCCTTTCCATCTTTAACCCCGCTGTGCGCCAGGACGAGTATACTCGTCCAAACTACATTGTTCCTTTATGGGAAAAGAAAAACTGGTGCACAGGAGGGTTAAGAATTAAAATTTTCTCTGACATATTTGCAATTCTTCTAATGAATCCAGGCGAGTTTCTGGCTTTAGAAGCAAACGTCAGAGAAAATTTTAAAAAATTAGTAATGCAAAAAAATACCATCTGATTGGTTCATCTACAGCCTGAAATCTTCATATTTAGTAATAATTACTACGAAGTGAACCAAAAAACTTTAATTAAACATCTAAACTTGTGCCAATTTATATTTCTTATGTACGGTAGAAGAAAACTAACAAATTTAACCGATCTCTTGAACACTGCCATGGCAAAAGACATTATTAAGTTTCTTGTTGCAGAAGTGCATAACGTGCTCTTTTTTTATGTGAAAAAGTTTAAGAAGCATTTAAATTAATTTCTTTGCATTAATAAATAGTCATAATATTAAATTCGTCAATTCTCAATGAATTGTTTTGGTATTTTTCAATGGATTATACTAACTTATCCGATGACGTCTTTATAATTTTGTTAATATATAAATTTTATGTAGTTTTGTAGACTTAGCAGTCGGTGCCTATAAATCAGGAGACACCGTAATACTTCGCAGTCGTCCAGTGGAGAAGTTAGCATACGTATTTTTCGCGTCGCCTAAGGGTCAACTATCTAGAAACATCTCCATGCTGAATATTACCTTCTGCTTGAAGAATATCCAGCGACCTAACAGTCCAGGGTCATCTGCAAACAACGTCCGGATAGGTAAAGTCAATATATCTTTAAAATATTGCGTCCAAAATTAATCTGTCCTCGATATAGAATATTGTTGATAGGATGAGTTGATATCACATTATTATTACAACTTTTTGCCTGTTGCATACTGATAAGGGTTAGGCGCTGCTACTAAGGGGTCAGAATCTTCATTTTTTCAAGTCTGACAACTGTTTCATTTAAGGCACTTTGCTAAATTTTAAAACGTAATAATCGAAAAAACTATACGAAAATTACTTATTTTAAAGCATTGTAAAGCTTTCAATGAACTATAAATTGAGCGCTTGGTGAACGCTGTATGGCCAAAAAGGCCTGTTAAGGTCTGATGTTCAGGGCCTGATTTCAGCCTGAGTAATTTTTTTCTTTATCCGAAATATCTATAGACTTTAAAAAATACTTGATTCTTCCGACATGAAAAAACCAATTTCATACATTTTGAAGTATCTTCTTGTAAATTTCACAAATCATCTCTTTCAGTACATTATACTCAGCAAAGTAGTGAATATACTTTTATCAAATTTATATCGTATGTCATTTTTGCAAATCAATTACACGCTTTTCGACTTTCAATAAATTCTTAATGAAATGACCGTTGCATAATTTGTATGAATACCAGATTACACGTTCAAGATTACCGTGGACGAGAAACTGAAACGATTCACCGATTCAGCAGTACATTGGCACTTCCCGATCTCGTCAGAAAACAAAACCTCAGAATTCCGTTATAACTATACAAGATCAAAGAAATTAATGACAGCGACAAATTCCAACTGGAATGGTTGCATCAATTCCCCATTTTATTTATTAGTAAGTATCAGCATGAGTCGAAAAAGTTTTACATTTTCCAACGTCTTCTTTCTTTTTTCTAGTCTTTTGTCCAAAACTTTGGCGACCCGGTCGATGTGTCTATCTCTTACTGGTTTCGGAGTTTCCCTGGCGCTAATTCTCGAAGTATGGGGTATACTAGTTTTCGATAGTTTTTAACTTTACGCTAAGCTTGACACTTACCCAGATTAGAGTAAATGGTTTTTAAATATTCAAGTGATCTCTGAATGCCTGATTGAATAAAAAATTGTGTAAAGGTGGTCCCGTTCGAATCCTGAAAAGCCATTTTTTTTTTTTTTGACGGAGGGGGGAAATGCATTAGGCACCATAGGGGGTTGAAGATGTTGTGTAACCCCCCGTGTGTCGGACTCCCTCACCTTTGATGTTAACGGCAAGGTTTACCGACTAAAACCCTAACCTCCCTTGGCCCTCCAGAATCCACGTGTGCAGTCTGCAGTAGAAAAGTGGCTCCGATATCCATCTCCTCCGCTGCAGACTGCACCGGGCCATTTCGTTTGCAACTGTAACCACTCCCTCTACCATTAGGTAAGTGGTTACAGGATCTCGTGTGACCTCAGTAGACGGAGAGATCCCAGTAGCACTGCTTTCTGCATTCGGCCTGCGATGGAATTTGCATGTTCTCGACAGGCCGGAATGCTTTTGATGTTTTGGAGGAAAGTTGGTCTCATTCCTCCCAGCACTCCAATTATCAGCACGACGAGCTTGATTTTGAATCCTCGATACAGCCTGCGAATCTCGAACAGGAGTTCCTGATATTTCATCCGTTTTTCGTCCTCTTTGCTGACTATATTTGTTTCTGCTGGTGCAGAAAACTCGATGACGAAGATGGATTTGTCATCGAAGTCAACAAGGACGATGTCAGGCTTATTGGCTGATATTTGCCTGCTCGTCGGGAATGAGTAATTCCAGTATATGCGGCAAGTCTCATTCCCGACTACGGATTCAATATCAGTGGGGACGTACGGCAAAACTGGGGTTGCATCAATACCATAAGTGCTGCGAAGATGGTAATACAGCACTCGAAGAGCCGCATTGTGACGTTCGATGTATGCTGAAACTGCATATATTGGACATGCTGCCAAAAGATGCATTAGTGTCTCAGCATGACATCTACACAATCTACAAAGCGTACTCTGTACCGCCTGGTGTAAGATGTTCTGGCGGTACGCTAAGGTATTGATGACCCCATCCTGGCACGCGAAGATAAAACCCTCGGTCTCGGATTTCAAGCCGGCTGATCTTAAGAAGGAGAAGGTCATCTCTGCCGACAAGCCAAGTTGTTGGACATTTCGAAAGAATTGAGGTTTCGCGCCGCTCGTTCCGCCGCGTTGTACAAAAACGCCCTCTTCCCCTAAATTTCATGCTGATCAACTAGCATCATCAGGGGATCCTCCGTCCGATTAATTATGTCGCAAGCTGTCTCGAGGACCAATCGGTCATGCACACATTCCAGTCTCAAAAGGCCACGACCTCCCATATTTCGGGGCAAATACAGTCGTTCCACGGAAGATCTTGGATGCAAACTGCGTTGCATACAAATCATCTTCCGTGTGCTTCGGTCAAGATCCCTTAGCTCGTCAACGTTCCACTTCAGTGCTCCAAAAGAATAGAGCACTGGTGATACGGCCAACATATTCGTGGCTGCCACCTTATTTCTCCCAGTCAATTCTGATGACCAGATCTGACGGAGAATGCGCCGGTATTTCTTAATGATGGTGGTTTTAGCAGCCTGCACATCCTGGACATGCCTTTGAGGTATGCCCAGGTATGTGTAGGCTTCTTCGGCGCTAAGGTGGCGGATGACATTTCCGTTGACGAGCTCCATATCGTTGTTATGGGAGCCTGACCTTCCTCTGTGCAAATGAACGACTGCACACTTGTCCAATCCGAATTCCATACCGATATCTCTCGAGTATGTGAGTGCGATGTTCAGAGATCGATGTAATTGATCTTCGCCTGATGCGTATAATTTAAGATCATCCATATAGAAAAGATGGGTGATCTTATGTACACGTTCACCAGGCGGTCCACACATGTACCCTTGAGATTTCCGGAGAGCAACGGAGCATTTTTTTATTATTATTAAATTTATTATTATCGTAAATTTGGTTTACTATTTTCCAAAATTTTTTTATTTTATTAAAGGGTACTTATTACACATATACGTGAAATATACTTACGAATATTTAATGGCCATACTACCATGAACATATTAGTCCAGCAGCTGATGGAATTTTAGGTGATTGATTTCTTTGCATCTGACATTTTTTTAGGTGTCATTACGGTCATGTTTGACATATTTGGACAGCTTACTGCGAGACATATATAAAGAGAATTGTTGCAATTTTGTCTATTGTTTATTTAGAATATTTCTACAAGAAAAAATGACTTGTCTGAAAGCAGATAAAAAGGTTGGGAGGTTATTAGTGTCTGACATTTCGATTTATTAATTTTATCTTGGACTAGGGTAAACATTCTTGAAGTGGCCCTCTAATTTTAAGTAAGGAAAGTCAATTATATCTCTATATTTGGATATAGTCGATGATACCTTTATAAGACCTCCAAAGCATTTTTCTAAATTCTTATTTGTTTAAAAGTTGCTAACTTTTTAACTTCCCGGTCTACAGGGAAGTTATTGAAATGACCTCGAAAATGGAAAATGCTAATTTCATGATATTTCCACGTTTTGTGACCACTAGAAGCAAACTGACACATTTTTAGAGAGATGTATGTCTGTGTATGTGTGTGTGTACGGATGAAAACCAAATTTTGTCCAACGATTTCTCTTCAACGGATGAAGCGAATTGATTAATTTTTTTTTTAATCGATGCGTCCTGACCTAACTTTGTGCTGATTAGATTTTGAACATGATCGGCTGAGCGGTTTTCGAGTTATTCCAAAAAAAGTAGTAAAAATAGTACAGATAACGTGAAAAAATGATATTATTTAACAAATTCCGTCATTTTTCGTGAGGAAACTGTCGATGCGCGTCAAAAAACTGAGAAATAAAAAAGCCGACATATCAAAAAGCCGACAAGTAAAAAACCGACATAATAAAAAGCCGACACGGTAAAAGTATTATTCTCTTTACAATATGCCGATTTTTTACTAGTCGGTTTTTTTATTTGTCGGCTTTTTGACTGTCGGTTTTCTGACTTGTCGGCTTATGTATAGTGTTATTACTTCGACCCAGACCAAAGGTCTGGACGAAGTATTGAATTTGGTCACTTCCCGCCAAGAAATTACCCTACAGTTTTTCATCAAATGTCGACGTTTCAGACCCCAAAGAACCCAAAAAAACAATAAAATAATTTGTGTCCGTGATCTTGTACGTACGTCCGTACGTCCGTACGTCCCGTTTTTTTTTAAGAAATAATGGGTAGATTTCGGAAATAGAACCTCTCTATATAACGCAAAATATGGAAAACGTACGAGAATATAGCCAGTCCGTTAAATAAACCGGAATAAAATACGAGAGATTGATCGGGAAGTTATTGTTTCGACTCGCTAAGAGTCACAACCGCTTTATTTGAATTTTAAATTGTGATGGGTGGGGAACTCCTATCTTAGTCATGTAATTTTCGAGAACGCATGCGATTTTGCATATTTTAAATAGACAATAGAAAAAAATCAGCCGAAAGAAATTAGTCAATGTCTGGAAACAACTACAAATTTCCAAAATTCTTTCTGCTCTGTTCCCCGGACAAACTTCACCATCCGTCTAAATGTATCAGACATAATCATAATAACACATATGTCACCTAAAATTCCGTCAACTCCTGGGCTATACAATAATGGATGTTAAGACAAAAAATGGATTTTAATTTTACTTCTCAAACAGAAAAATATATTTTCTGAATATGGATCTTGTGTATTTTTTTGTATTAAATTAACATTTAATTAGTTTTTGTTTTTAATACATTTTTATTATTTTATTGTTAAAGTTTGCAATTAGAGATCCTTTTTATACATCAACATGATTTCTCAATTTTAATAAAATGTTCTGTGTATATTTTATTCCAGATGATGTTTTTTGCAAAATGTGCCCAATTAAGTATCAAGGACAAGAAGAAAAACCGGTGATGCTTACGATACCTTTTAAACTTGTCTGTCGGAATAATAAAAGCTGCGAGTCAGATATTTCGACCATGACATTGCTTCACGGTGTGGTGTTAGTTCTATTTTATTTTAATTAATTCAAGTACATGGAAAATTACTATACAATGTTAAAAAACGTATAATTATTGTGAAATATCCACGAAGCATTGCCAAACCTTTTAGCTATCCTACGGTAGTTTTTATAGATAACGATTCTGCATTTTTTGTGGGTGTGCAACAATAGTCGTCAAAATTTGCTTAACATCACATTTCAGCCATTTTTATGAAATATATTTTTTATGAAACGGCAATATAACGTTCGAGGAATTTCCTGAAAAAAGGTAGACCAAAGTTTTTGAATGTTTTCTCTTAGATTTCACCTTGACCATGGCCATCAATGGCATTTTGAGTGATAATGATAATATTTTTAAAATTAGGTATTCATATTTTTGGACACAGAAATGAAAAGAGAGAAAATTTTATAAATGTTTATGTATTTGTCCTCAAATCTTCACATCTTTCCATTTCCGTGGCCAAATATACGGGTTCGAATTAAAAGTATGAAATTGACTTCGAAATGACATTAATGATCATGGTCAAGGTCGATCTAAAATCATAATTGAATAATAGGCAGGGAACCATCGTAAAACCTTAGTCTAAAACGTTTTCTCGCCAAATACGTTATTCAGAGGTGTTATTACCGTTTTTATAGTTTTGATCCCTTAATTTTATAATGCTTTTTTAACTTTCGTTTTCATAAAAATAATTTGCATGAAGAAACAATGTCTGGGTGATCGGATCTGGAGATATCAGCTTGGAAACGTTGCTTCAGATTCATGGGGAACCTGCATACCTGGTTTCAATAATATATTCGGTGCCAAAAACAATTCATCTTCGTAGTCTCCCGCCTATGTGTCAAGAGGAAATGTCCGAATCGCGTCTTCGAGTTGTCTGTGACATAGGGAATGCACTGTTTTACACCGGAGCTCAGGTTAGATATACAAATTACTACGAATGTGTAGTGTACACAATGAGACGTAAATATTAAAAAATATTTTTTAATTTTGTTTAAATATTAGTTCTGCCAATCGTTTAAATTCTATCGACATAGAATTGAATCACATTCGCTGAAAAGAAAATAAGGACTCTTAGTAAATTTATCAAATAATTTTTTTAACAAGGTGTTAAGTTCCTAAAAAAGTTACGGCAGTCATTGATAAATTTTTTACAGACAAAGCTCAATTCGATTAAAGACCATTTATCCTCTAACTCAAGCTGGAAATATCCTAATTGAAATGAATTAAATAATCTAATTGTTTGCTACAATATTTGTGTATTTCATCGTGTGCAATGAAGAAAAACTTTGATTAATTTGCCTAGAAAGTGGTGAAACTGGATCTAGATATGAAATATTACCAACTTCATATCCCCACTGCAAGCGATAAACAATCATTCGCCATAGAAGTCATTGTCCAAAGTCACAACACAAATCCAGGAATTAAGAATACGACGTTCGTTGTGTATTTGGAGAGTAACGTGACGACATCAATTGAAGGGTAAGATTGTTATATGAAACAGAAGAATGTTTCTTCTTTGAAAGTAGAAAAATCAAAACATAATTTTGGTAATAATTTAGAAAAACCAACGAAGATAGATTTTACCTTATGACTGACGAGGAAAAGAAGGCTAATTATAGTTTTCAACATACGTACAATATTTTAAAATATGGCTCCACAGCAATAGGAGAAGGAAAAGTTACTATTCACGTTCCTACTGCAGTAGGCAACGTTGATTCGTTTATTTTAATGCTTAAACCTAAGGTATGTGAAAATTGTTTATTTCATTTAATAACGTTTCTATGGAGAGGATCACTTTATAAAATCACATGTGGTCATATCCATCCTATAATATGATACGCAGAAGTGGTTCCACAAAATACAAGCAATTGAAGTATATCTGATGAGTGATCAGACATCTTTTCCATTTTTGTTTTGACTCATTCCAATAACCTTGACTAACTTCTGCATGTGGATCTTGATAAACCTGTCTAATTTACGATCTATTTATTTTGATCACCATCTACTTACAGAATCGCGATAGTAAATTGTAGATGATATATTTTTTCACAGCTTTACGTGTCTAGGAAGTTCTATGACTGTTCTACCATCGACATTCCTCTGGTAACTTCAAACTCAGTCGTAAAGCCGGACTCAATATACAATGAACTCGACATTTTTAAATCACGAAGAGAAAAGAATATGAATTTCACGATTGATAGGAGAAAACGAGATGATCACAATTCGACTGATTATGCGAGTTCTACCAAGTCGTCGATATTGGGCGATTTTTCAAAAGCTAACGATACCTTTTTGAGGGAACAAACAAGTATTTATGTGAATTGTTCAACGCCTGGAATCACGTGCGGAAAAGTTATCTGTGATATAACAAAAATTCAATCTGCGGATGATGTGGGAAAAATCCTTCTGTCTTTATTTATAAATATCGATAAACTGAGAGGTACTGTAATGAATATTATTTATTTATTACTATTTGTTACAATTATTGATTTTATTTGACTATATTTCTTGCTGAAGTTATCTCATACTGCCCAATTTGCACTGTAATAGACTAAAAATTTACTGAAATTTTTTTTCACTTTGTTGTTACATATATTTAAATGTTTTTCAGAAAAACAAATTAATTCATAATGAAATATTAAAGAACTGAGGCCTAATATGGGATTTTAAGCTTCCTTCTGTTATTATCGCTTTTATTCTGCCTTCAGTCCTTGTCATTTAGTTTTACATTTCTGAATTGATCTGGGGTTGCACAAAACTATGATACCAATTGCATTGCTGCAACTATTTTCCACAGAATCGTCGGATAATTTTCATCAGAAGTCATTAATAACACTCTACCCTTTAAAAGCATACTGTATACGCTTACGATGCAAAAAATGCACTGAGAAAAGTGTATTTTATCAGTTACTATCCCTTGGCTTTTAAAAAGTGTATTATATCCCTTAAAAGAAATATTATAATTAGTAAAATCCTCCGTCTTTCAGCATTTGTTTTTGACAGGTTATACGAAACTGTATTAAACTCTCCTATTTTAAAAGAATGTTTTATTATGACTAAAAGAAGGCATTTTTAATATTTTAATTTGCTAGATAAATTTCCATAAAGGCTAAAATAAACTGACATATTGGTTAGAATAATATAAAATCTTCGTCTTTTAACAGGTAATAGAAAGATGGCAATCCCTATGCGTAAAATACTATCTTTTACGGGGCATAAGAATTCTAATACTGGGTAAAAAACACTTTTCTCTGTGTGGGGATCGGTTTTGGACCACTTCTAGGAGGTCGGTTACAGACCACTTTAGATATTTTTCAAATGACGCGTCATCCTTCGTTGGTAGCAACGGAGAGAACGAAATATAAGTAATAACAAAAACATACTTTTCGATTTTTCTGCAAACACTTACTATATCGGTTCAAATCTCGTGAAGCTCAGAAATATATTCCGCTATTATAAAAAACAATTATTGAGTTTCAACAAAAATGAGAAGAGTAGACAGAAACTATGAGCAAATCAGTGACATCGTTCCAGTCACACTACTGTCAATTCAGGCACCCGCGCTATCTATGAGAAACAGGGAGTGGACGCTGTGGAACCACTTTCACCTACAGTGTCCGGTATATTTAACTGCTCGGTTCCTCGCCTTCCCATCCTGCTTCGTTATATTTACCAAAAGAAGAGGAGCGTAGCTTCTTCCATTTCCCTCAGTGGCATTATGTTCATGACGTATCACCAGGCCCTTCCTGAAGCCCCAGCAGGTAATGTGGGAGAAAAAGTGAGCAGCGAAAAATACATATAACGAGATGGGTCTGGGCAAATATTTCAATCTTTTAATTGCAAAATTTGTTGGCAAAAGAGTTTTTCCTATATTTTATACATCAAAACAAAAATCTTAAAATCTGTTAAAAATAAAGGTTGTATTATCGTTCATAGAATATACATTATCGATCTTTAGAAAGCATTTTCAGTATACATATATGTACTTTATAAATATGTATAGGGATTACACGGTGTTTTTATGTAGAAGTATATATAATAAAAATAATAATAAGGGTTCGGCTTTGTCCTACAAAGTTGGTTGCTGTTGATTTTCCTCGACGTTTCGAACGACTTGCGTTCATTACTGTGATCACAGTAACCTCTTGAAAATGAACGCAAGTCGTTCGAAACGTCGAGGAAAATCAACAGCAACCAACTTTGTAGGACAAAGCCGAACCCTTATTATTATTTTTATTATGTATAGGGATTTATACGGTATTGCAAATTTTAAGCTGATTTTTCACAGTGAGACTTCACATGAGATCTCACGTGAGAATGTGAGAACTCAGATAAGATCTCACGAGAGAACGTGAGCACTCACACCAGAATTCACACGAGAAAATCAACTCCGCTGAGATCTTTGAAAATTCTGAAATGAAAAATCAGTTTTACAAGATATGAGATCAGACACATGAGAGCTAGTGTCAAAAATTACATGATTGTTAAAATGATTGTTAAAATGAGAAAACAGTTTAGATCTCGACTAACAATTTGCTCATATACAATCTCATCTAATGTGAGGTCTTGCAGTAAATTCTCAGCTAAGTTCTCATGTGAGATCTCTGCTGAGAATTTTCAATAGGGATAGAGAACACTATACAAATTTTTGCATACTTTCGAAACATCCACTTATCCGCAGAAAAACCGGTAGGCTTTTATTTTTCGTGGCTATAAAGGATTCCGACTTAACCACGACACTGCACAAAAGAAAAATTAAATATGGATTATATTGAACACCAAGTTTTTATAAGTCCATACTCATGTCGCGGGTTGGTGTGAAATGAGTGCAATTTCTTTTATACATAATAAATATGCACAAAGTAATGGAAATTGAAATTGAGGATTTTCGGTAGAGACGGTCTGGTTGAACTTTTTTTAAAATAAACTATTACACTTAGTTTACGTTTCGGCCGTTGATGACAGCCCTCTTCAGAAGTTTATTGATACTTAAATAATATCTCAAATAATTGAATACACCATTATAATAAAATGTAAAATATAAAAAATCGTATGACTAAAACATAAATTTGCAAAGTAAAAATAAAATTACAAAAATTATTAAGTAAATTAAATGTCTTACACCGTGACAAGGTAAATCGAGACTGTACCGGGAAACCGTTCTATCGTTGCGGGTATATGTATGTTGTATTCTATTGTTTGTAATACATCTAAAGCTTTCTAATTTTGGCAACAGCATTCTAAATTATAATCGAAGTAAATTATTAAAATTAAAATAAAAACAAATAAACGAACTTATTTTTAAGCAAATGCAGGTATAGCATATGAATCATAGGATTGCTTATTTAGGTATATGCCATATGATATATGTACACCATACATTAACTCGTAAATAAACACAAAAAGTATATATAAATATAAACAAAGGCATTTAAACGTGTGTCATAATAGCAGTGATTTAGATTTGTTGATTTACCAGAGATGTATAAATTGATGGTAAATTCGATTCTTCAAACCGTATGTTTACTGCGCGTGTATTACAAAAATTTATAAAATAATTTTCAATTTCTTTTCTTTTTTTAGTATTCGATTCTGTTGCTAAAATTTTAACATTCTTAAAGTCAAAATTATGGGAAGTGTCGATTCGATGGATTGTTAAGCCCGAATAACGTTCTTCTGGTCCAAGGATGTTCTTTTGATGTTCTTTTAATCTTGTTTCGAGAGGTCTACTAGTTTCCCCGATGTAAACTTTATCACAATGAGCACACGGGATTTGATATACAACATTACTCATTTTGTTTATTGGTAGTTTGTCTTTTATTGGTTTGATTCCTACTATATTGGTATTAATTGGTGTATGGACAACTCTAATCTTTTCCTTAAGTAATGGAAACGTTAAAAAGCGCCATATTTGTCTGTATTTCCTATTTTTCGCTTTATTTACAGTTTGGATGGTGATCATTATTTCCAGGAAACACTTTTAATTCGCCATGAAAATTTCTTATTGTCGCTTTTTTAATAGTTTAATTTATTGAGAATATAAAACATTCAAACGTATTTAATACAAAAATGAACAGATTCTGGATTCAACGTTTGATTAGGTACTCGTATTTCCACACTCAGCTTTAAAAGACAGTAAAAATAGAAAGAATTTCAGTTCTCTTCTCGTAGTCGAAACGAGAAAAGACTATTATTACTATAGTAGCAGCATAGACCCTGAGATTTAGCTACATTAAATTGCCAAAAATAAACAAAATTTGTTTTGGACATCATTTTTCTTCGTAAATTAAGTGCTGCAGCCAAAATAAATAATTTTTATGCCGAGTTAGAATTATTTTACTTTTGATCAAAAGTACATATCCTTAAATCCATAATTTTTTTTTAAATCACGAAAAAAATATACCAAAAAATGTTGATTAAAAAAATATCAACTGTCATCGTAACCGAAATCCAGGATACGTATGTTTTCGTAATAAACGACAACCTAAAATACCGTGAGAGTGACCAACGTACCTTTTTCGAAAAATAGCTAGTCTGGTAGAACTGATGGAATTATAAAAGCTATGGGTCCTTATATTTTAAAAAAATGTCTACGTATTTGACATTTGAAAAGGTATGTTTCAAAGACTGCTTTGGATCCGACTATCATATAATAAGCAAGAAACGTCAGACATTGGAATTTTCGCAAACTTATTAGTCGATTGTTTACCATATACATAACCTAAAATGCCAAGTACCTCAGAATTAAATAGTTAATTCGAATAGTGTTGAATAGTTGTTTAACAATTTTTTAAAAACAATAATTAAATGTGAAACTATAATAGAGTTAAGGTTTGTTGATTTTATGATGTAAAGTTGGCAGTTGGCCACAGTCTGTTTTCAGGCGAATTTCTTCAAACGACGAATTTTCTTTTATATATAGTATACTTTAAAATTCTTACTAGTTGTGTAATTTCGTTGTCTGGGGCCATTGTCATCATGAGTAAAACAATCCGCCATGTTGTAGCCGACATTTTGAATTTTATAAACCTGTTATTTGTTTTAATTTAAACAATTTCAAAAAACAACTATTGAGGGTCAAGCAGATATGGGCAATTTATAGGATTATTGGTAACTAAAAATAAGACCTGCTGTTTTGAATTTTAAAACAATAGTATCCAATTTATAGATTGAGGTAAACTGTGGCGCCATCTGTCAACTAAAATCCGTTGAACTTAAAATATATAAATATTAAATTGTTCCACATAGTTTCTTAAATTGAATTGATAAAAAATAGTCAAATTTCTTGAATTACAAAACATAATTTTTATACAAAAATGTTGTTCACCATCTTTGAAAATTGTGTTGCACCTTCATAGTTATATATGTACTAAATACCTTTTTTTTCTAAAATCGTGAAATAACGTGCAAAATTGGGTTTTGAATTTTAAGAATAATACTATATGATCCCAACTCGGAAAAATAAAACTGAATTCATCGTAAAATAAAATGCGGTTTCCTTTAGCATTGTTCTTTTAAAAATCTTTCACCTGATTATACCTCAAAAAAAGTAAAATTTAATCTTTGTATTTTGACGCTTGTAATCTTTTAAGAACAATCCGCAGTTCGCAGCGATATTGTTATAGACATTTTTCAAAATTTAAATACTTGCCATTCCAATCTCTTTAAATCATATTTGTTGCCAGTCGCACTTTCGAAGTAAGACGGGTATTTAGACTTTAGGTATTTGACCAATGAAAAAAAAGTTAGGTAACCCAAATAAAATTCACGATAATGGCGAAAGTGGCTATTTTTGGGCCAATTAAGCTAATGTTACAAAATATCCTAACGTGATGTGCCATTTCTGACGTCAGATTCGAATTATGTGTCAGAAAATCTACAAGCATCATCTCCCATTGTTTTTTTGTCAATAGACTTGATAGTTTTGCAGGACAGTGTGATCTTATGATGACGTTTGTTTCCCTTCTTTTAATACCTATCTGTTAATATCCACAGGTGTGTTAGAAGTAGGAAAATCGTTAAGATTCAGCACCAATGCCGAAGTGAATGTCACACGTCCTTTAAGGAATTGTACTCAGGTGGATATAATGACAACATTTCACAGTATTCCTCAAACCGAAGCAGCCGGACTCTTAAAAGTTTGGATCGTATTAATATCGTTGGTTATTGGATTATGTATTCTGGCAGTTGGTGTATATATTCTTAAAAATGTAAATACATAAAAGAAATTGGCTATCTTATATTAAGGAAAAGTGTAAACAGATTATTATTGATTAACAAGCATTTTCTTGCTTTTTCAGAGAGGTTTTTTCAAAAGGTACCGAAAGAATGAACTTGGAATATTGGTTGTGAGTGAGCAGGAAGAGGAAGAAGAATCGGAAGAAGAAAAATATGATGGTAGAAATAAGGAAGGGCATGAATTCAGGGAAGAATTCTGAAAGTATCTTTATATTTAAAATAATTCTTATTTATAATTCAACTTATCGAAAATGTTAATATTTATTATTTAGTATAATGTAGGAATTTGTATAGATAACATTTTTAATATTACAATTAGTACAGTTTCTATAACTGGGCATGAATGTCGACTGATATGTGTGAAAAATGTAAAATAAAAACCTTCAGTAAAAACCTCTGATTATTTCTGCTAATAATTAATGTAATTATTGATTACTTTGAATATTTCCATTTAAAAGCAATAATTGCATCTGCTTTACTACGTTATACAGTTTTTTGTAAATCCATTAAATATTGTGAATACAATAATAAAGTTGTATTTTTTGTTGAATTTATAAATAAATTATTAAGGTATCAATAAACAAATTCTAATTAACAATAATACTACTGTAGAAAGCAATGATTTCAGTGAAATTAGGTGAATGTACAACGATTTTTTGAAACTTTTAATTTCAAAAAATTAATTTTAATTTTTTACGTTTCTAAATTTGTCAATATACAGGGCGTCCTACAACTCGCGGACCGTATTGCAGGTACTTATTCTATATGTGAAATTTCAAGCAAAAAATCCTCCACCAAAATTGGATCCGATGCCTGCAATTTGATGGCGCGCCATTGAAATGTAGAAAAAGGTCACTTTTTTATTTATAAATTATGCTCATTTTAAAATTACTTTCAAGCTCTGCAATTCTCTGAGGCTTTTTGATCTAAAATGAATATTTCCCTTGCTATAGTCATAAAAAAGGTAAAAATTCAAATTTTTGCGGCTTTTCACATTTATCTTATCTCAATGAATAGCTAATTTATGAATAAATAATGAATATATCATTTAACCCCTAATCCAATAAGATTCGATAAAAATCGAGACCAAAATCTCACAAATTTGGCGGAAAACGGCCTGATTGTCCCTCAGGCACGTCAATCACCACCGGGCATACGGCCGCACTTTACGCCCACCTTACGAAAATAACTATTTCAGTAAAAATATAAACAAATGTAAACAAATATATAGACGTCACTGGGATCTCAGTGCACGTTGAAAGCGCTATTTTATTATTTTCTTATATGTAAAATTTTAGATTCGATACCTATTCGATTTGATATTCACCACTTGAATAACGAAGATCTTTGTCATTTTGGACTTTTCCCAAACTGCCAGAAATAGACAAATCTTTGTCATGATATAAAGTAGACTAAAAAATTCTGGAATTTATGTACAATAAACTCAAATCCATTTCTAGTCAGTCTTGAAAGGTGTATTGAATATTTTCATAATCGCTGTGTCACCAAAAAAATATAATTGTAGTTTTCACAATTTTTGCAAAATCTTAGTCATGAAGTATGACATTGTGTTCAATCAATGTATGCATAAACAGTTTATAAAGCCGCTTGAAATTACTCCGGGAATTTCGGGGTCGCTGATTACGAATGTGAAGTCAGATTTTGGAAATTCAAAATGTCGGACGCAATATGGTGGACACTTTTTTGAAAAGTCTAAACATTCTGCTTGAAACTTGTTACTCGGAGGTTTTCGAGGTCGCTGATTACAATCTGATGATATATTTTGAAAATTTAAAATGACGGCTACAATATGACGGATAAGTTTTCCAAAAAATGGAACCATTTTGGTTGAAAATTTTTCAAAATCCAACTTCGTAATTCGTTGTCCGCCATTTTGAATTTTCAAAATCTGATTTCAGATTCGTAATCAGCGTCCCAATATACCCTTATACTCCAAGTTAAAGCATAATCTAACAATTTATTTTTGTCAATTTGGGCATTTTTTGTGAAATTCTCGTGGCAGTCAATGGGTTAAAATGAAAATGTAGAAAATATCCATCTAGCGCTTTAAACTTGAATTATTGCGAAAAATGCGTTTCGCACCAGGATGTCATTTTGTGCTCTTCAGCAGGGCTAATGTCATCCTTTAATTTTGAAAAAAAAAACAAAGAACTTAAAGGCTGGGATAAAACCTTTAAAAACAAATGAAAAAACTTTCTTAATTTTTTATAGTGAAATGCTGAACGTAGGAAACCATTATGAAGTAATTGTTTATTTCTCGACCGGTCTGAAATAAATATCATGGAATTTCTTGGTATTTATCGGTCAATTGTAAATATATATTCCAGTAAAAATGTAAAAAAATTTAAACAAATATATAATTCAAACTGTCAGACACGGACTTTTTTGTCAGATAACTTATTTTTTTTTGGTTGAAATATTTCACATACTAGAAACACATAACAGAAAAAAGATCAGCTCGAAGGAAATTAGTCAATGTCTTTGGAAAAACTGCAAATTGCAATAATTCTGTTTGCACTATGACCCGCGGACAGACATCGCCATCCGTCTAAATGTGTCAAACATGAAAAAATTGTCAGGTGTAAGGAATTCAGGCCAAAATTTCTGCCAGCTCTTAAACTATATTCATCGCCCTGCTATATTTCTATTGTCAATTAAATGAGTTCTTAGTATTACGATGCGTTTAGTACAAGGTCGCCTTTAGTGTGAGGTCGTGTTAGGAAACATTGTATGTACCAAGAATAGACATACATAAATGTTTCTTTTGCATAGTATTATCGGGTTTGATTATACCGTAGTCCAGGGCCTAAGTTATACGGTCGTTCCTTTGAAAATTAGGAAGTTTGTCCAAAGTTATATCTCCTCACTACCCCCTCTTCTGTATTTTTGTTTATATCCATGCAAAGGTTGCTTCTGTGTGTGCCTCGAGAAGCGAATGTTAGGACGGATACATAACTTTTACCGGTATAACTTAGGGCGGGGCTTAATTTACTGAATATTTCAGAAATAATGTAATATTGCAGTTGACAATTACAAAGGTAACATCATCGACTTCTTGACATGTCAGAACATCCTAATATTTTTTTTGGCAAAAAATGTCACAGGAAATAACGAGAGCAATACAAAGAGAAGAAAACAAATGAAAGAATGAGGTACGTCGACAACCCTCAAATTATCCTATTAAGTTGTTAATTGCGAAGAGCACTTGCTTGACTCATTTCATTTAGTGTACCAATTATCACTTATGCCGTGGAATTGACTACACTGAAGCGGAAATCTAAAAACGAAATTCTTTAGAATACGGCTCCAATAGTGGTAGTCGGAAAAGTATGTACATGTCGCTACATGAAAGAATCACCGAATCCAATCCGAACCGGTCGGGCCGCAGGCGCAGGAAGGAGTCACCCAGGGGCCACGGTTTTATCACATTTGATGGAAAGAAGTCCCCTTCGAAAAACATAGGAGACGAGACGACCTGGTGGGGGACCCTCTTGTTGGAAGTGCCTAGCAAACATCGGAACGCGGGACGCTCCTAGTCTCGTCGTTGCTCCACGACCAAACGTTAAAAACTTGAAAGGAACCGTCTTCCAAACCCGGCGACCCAGTCAAATCCCCGAACCGGCCGAGATTTGCCAAATTTAGCTAATCTCTCAAAAAGAAGATATTTTCAAAATTGAACACTGTGAAAATTTGAAAAAATGACGAGGTAATTCGCCGGTTACTCATTCGGGATGAAATTTCGTTGCCGATGGAAATATTGGCGCTTGAAGATCGTGGTCGGGTAACCTCGGTTCGGTTCGCACTATCAGCTGTTTTGCTGCAACGACTTTCAGCTCGTGGGTGGACGATCAGTTTGTCGAATTCGCGTCGTCAGAAGACGGCATGACGCGCAGCGTTCGCGGAATTATCATGCGGGCAAGGTTTGCAACCGAGTGCATGGGCGTAATGCTGCACCTTGGTAGAACCGCCGATGGGTGCAGATGAACCGCCCACGTTCTGTGGTTGTGTGGGTCATGTACCGGTGGTGACAGGATATTAACCTAGTAACCAGGCAACGGACTGATCGAGTAACAAGGTCTTATAAGGAACGAAGCTGAGTCCAATTGATTCAGACGACCAATTCGCCAAGTATTCGCGTCAGCAGGGCTGATAAGGAATCTGCACCAAAAATGGGTATGACTGCATAGGGTGTATTACTTATATTTTTCAAAAAAACTTCAATAAAAAAGGCATTTTTACGTTTTTTTCTTCAACTTCATATTTTATTTAAGATCGTACAAACACAAGTTTTATCGATTAAGGCAAGTCTTAGTTATTTTCAATAACGTGTGCACCGACTTGTATTACTAATCTTGGTTTTACGAGGATGTGATGCAATGCTATTCCTTGTTTCAAACATGACATTTACGATTGCTTTATGTAATTTTAATGTAGCAATAACAATACGGATCCGAGTTAAGTTATACCGAAGTATAAACTTTACTTGGAAAATGTCGCATTTTGCAAGTTATGAATATTGTTTTTGCTTCTAGATATCTTGAATTAATTTCTAGATAGAATTTTCATCTTCGAATGTTTTTTTTATTCTATATTATGTTCATCTACTTCTAGCACCTGTAACCATCTTTTTAAGGCGGTTTCAGACATTGTTATTGATTTTATGTGAAACTTCACAAGACGGCTCTTTTGAGCGCAAATTTACAATTATAATAGTTCATAATATTTATGGGCATTAAATTTATTGAAGAATAGGTATGTTCTTAAACGTAACAATGAAAACTATTCAATAGATCAAATGATATTCACGATATCTAAGAATAATCGAGGACGTTCATTACAATGCTTGCTTTGAATTTCATAACGTTTAATCTTCCTTTGAAGTGAATCGTTATCGCGCGAGGCAAAGTTCAAAAGGAGATAAGAAAGACGTCACTCTTCCCAGACCTTCGACGGAAATAATTCAATTAATTGTCATGTGCTATTCTTGTTTTTGAGAAGTCACCTTGTACGTTAATGTTTGTGGGATGAAATCCAAACCAAGGTTAATGTCTCCCAAAAGGAATAAACATCGTAACGCCATGTTTTGTAAACAATCCTACAGTATGATTCTCACCGGTGTAACTTTAGATCAAAACGTGACCGATTGTCGTTGAACGCGTTGCAAGTTGCAGATAAAACAAAATTAACCTTGGCATTATAATTCAACAGCTGGAACACACATAGTAATGACTCCCAAGTGCAAGACCGCCAACTCTACAACCTTGATAATAGAGAGGCGACAACAGGCAGTGGAGGATCAGAGTGTGGACGAGGGGAAAGTTCACGTTGCTGGCGGCGACCATAAAGGAATAGTTATCAATAAACAAGCTGCAAATGGTAATAATAGCTCACGTTGATTCGTAATCATCGTAAATACATCGTCTGCTTCTGGTTATCATATCGGTAAATCTATGAAAGATCACGGAGTTTCCGTTTTAAAAACAGTGACTCATTCGATATTTCCGCATAGTTTTTATTTCGCCACGTGCAGTTTCCACCACTACAATGGTTCCCGTCTTGAAAATAATCGTGGCAATAGGACAATTTTATATAGTTACACTAGACGGTTATATTGGTGCGATCTAAATAATCTGTAAAGGCACTATGGTCACTTGTAAGGGCATAATTGGGTAGACCTTCGGAAAGACTGGGTCACCTGGAAAAAATTTTATTGGCATGTTTTCCGACGTATTTTGGGTCGCTGAACACGAATCTGAACTCAAAATTTGTCGCTCGGCCATATCTTGGCCGCTATATTGAAAAAATATCGAAAAAACGTCCTTTTTTTTAGTTTTTTCCACTTATCTGGAAAACTCAAACTCGCACGAAAAAAAGTTTCAAACAAAAAATGTAGAGTTTGAATTTGTATACAAAAAAAGATTTAATACAATTTCTTCCTAAAATTAAAAATAACGCTGTAAATGCAGGTTGAATATGAGAATGTAGTCAGTGAATTTCTGAAGGATGGAAACTAGCCGGATTCAAACTCCGCTAGATGGCGAATAGCGATTCCGCGGTCGATACGCGTTCTCGTCTCAATAATGGGTTACTGTTTCGTTGATTAGGCTGCTTGTTAGTCACAGCAATATACAGCAAAGATGGAATTTACGCATACCCAATTTATTATTGGATGCGCTGATGAGAGATGGTGTATTCAGTTTCTCATTGACGAACAAACGAATTCAGCTTAGGTATGACAATCAGATGTTTCGTTTTTTGATTTTTTACATCTTGCTGAGTATTTGCTCAAACGAGGCCACCCGTTAAAAATTCGAATCTCTGCATTTTTCAACGTGATCGCCGAATTTCAAAAAAAACATGATGTCAGCTAGTTCCATCGAGTTACCGACTAATTAAGAGGGGGAACACGCGATAACGCACACACACATACGCACACACGCCCACACAAAAACAGGTGACGCGACGGCAAGGGGAACCACCTGAACAAAGCACCCCGAAGAGATGTAAACCCGATCGTGCAACCTCCACGTGGTACATCTCGGGTAATGCTAATGCCGGAGATAATGTTAGAAATGATTGATCATACATATCGTGGGATGTTTGGTTCACGCATAGACGGAGTTTATGCAAACCAAGAAGGTTAGGTTTTTTTTAGGGGGGGGGGGGCGCAGGCCCTCCCAATAGGCACCCAAGTGTGGGAATTATGCTAAAAACACGCCAAGTCAATTGTTCTCATATTCAACCTCCATTTACGGCGTTATTTTTGGCTTTACGAAGAAAATGTGTAGGACCTTTTTTGTAAAGAATTTCGTGCTCTACATTTTTTTATTGAAATTCTTTTTCGTACGACTTCGAGTTTTCAAGATAAATGCAAAAAATTTTTAAAAATGACATTTTTTCGATGTTTTTTCAATACAGCGGCCAAGATATGTCCGAGCGACAAATTTTGACTTTAGATTCGTATTCAGCGATCCAAAATATGTCGGAAAACATGTCAATAAAATTTTTTCCTGGTGACCCAGTCTTTCCAAAGGTTTACCCATGATTGCCTAGTTAACTTTCAGTTCAGAAGTTCTCAAATTTAGGATGAAATTTTGATAATATCAAAAGGTTGGGTACAGTGTTATTATATAGACACGAGTATCAAAATCATATTTATGCAATTAGCCGTACACTTCTTCGACACGGTGTCGACTCAGGAACAAACACCCGCACAAATAACTTCTCTGAGAGTTTTTAAAAAGATAACCTGAAAATTAACTTGTAAATCATCTTTCGATCGTTGATCCAAGCGGTAAATCCAGGGTTCTCCACATGACCTCCATACGACATAAATCCGTGTTTAACCCAAGGAATCGTCAAACCTTCTGCAATCATTAAATTCATCGGGCGAAAACCAAACGTTAGACGCAGAAAAACATACGAGTTACAGCGGAACAAAATGGCAAAAATTTTATTTTGATTCGTGAAATTTATTTATTTTATAATCTTATTACTTTTTCCAAATAATTTTAAAAATCAACAACCCATAGCAATCACGTTACCAACCATCTAGTTGAACGATTCTGATACATGAATAGATGGGAAACAAGATACGTAAAGTATACGTACCACATACGTATTTTATATGAAACGAATTGGTATCTGATACATTGCAAATTGGTTTTCATCTCCGCTTTCATAAGATGATAGTTACGTAACAAATATATGTCTGGACTCGGGTCGAAAAGCCGAGAGGTCATAAAACCGACAGTCTTAAAGCCGACAGTTCAAAAAATGACGGTCCTCCTGTCGATGTGTCTATTTTTGTATGTGTCGGCTTTTTTACTGACGGATTTTCGACTGTCGGTTTTATAACTGTTGGTTTTTTGACCTGTCGGCTTTTTAATTGGCTGTTTTATGACCAAACGGAAATCCACTTCTACATCGCGACATATGGAGCTCGTAGGCTCGCGACGGTACCTGACGGTAACAGAACTAACTCAATATGGTAGACTCCTGTGACAATTTTTTGCACATTTGCGAAGCCAAGCACGAGTGCAATGTCAACCATTACGCATAAGGGAAATTGCATTTTCCGCACTTGTAAGAGAATATAATGGATTATACATAGATTTCTAGGTATTTAGATTTATTTTATAAAAAAAAAACAGGAAAAAATAAAAATAATAACATAGAATTGTAATTTATTTTTAATCCGCAATAAAATATAGGAAATTCGTATAATTGCAAGTTCTAAGTATCGATTCTACTCGTGACTCATCGAGTTCTCGCGGGACCTAAATCATCCGTGCAAAAACTCGTGGCTATAACCTTTTTCGCAGAACGATGAGTTGGCTGGAAATAATTGAAATTATAAACGTGTAAAGGCTACTTTTTATCAAGCCTTGTCCCACTTTACTGTAATTAACTAGAACTATAATAATAACATTGTTTAATATGCCCGTATTTCCTCAACTTGACAATGTAAAATTTTGTGCATTTTTAGATTATCAAGATTCTTGGAAACCAGCTCACATATCCCTTCGTTTTCGAGTTTTCCTTGTTAGCGCACAAACTAAAATGCATACCCAGGAACAGAGGACATTACATTTCTGGTTTGCGGATATTTTACCTACGGAATCTCAACCGAGCGTTGCACAAGAATTTTTTAGGGAACTCGTTAGTCCTTTAGAATTCCCGCGAGGTAATCCCAAAATCAGCGCAACCAAATATATATTACATTTTTCGTAACACTATATATGTAATAAATTAAATTTTTTAAATCTTTTTACAGATTATGTGGGATTTATAAAGAAAATTATGAAGTTAATGCAGCACAAATATCCTAGTATAGATAAATTAGAGGTGGAACTTAAACAAATAAACGAGCCTCTAGATCTTCCAGTCACTCCAAGTAAGTATAATGAATAATAACACAGGTTTCCAAAGAGGGCAGGGGTCTTGTTGTGGAGAAAATATTCGTCATTTTCGAAGTCAGTCAGAATCTGTCCATTACGTGAGAATTTTAAGATATTTAGGGGTAAGTACACGAAAGGAGCATTTTTTTGCTACTTCAGAGGTGATGTACAGAATGCTACAAATTGTTGTGACTTTTATTACGATTTGCGCCATTTATTACTACTTTCACCCTTCAAATCGAGCGATTAGTCGACTACTTCAGTTTTTCTCACAAAGTTACGGCTTTTTAAAATTATGACATTTATTCCAACAAGGTTTTTACTTGATACTTTCTCTAGGATGCATGTACTTAGGCATTTCTGGATTCGTTAAGTATGAACATGATGTCAGGAAATTGAAATCGTCAATTATTAAGCTCATTTTGAAGGGCGAGAGTAGTACCGAACGCAACTAGCAAAAAAAGCCACAAAAATTTGTTGCATTTTGTACGTTACTGCAAAAACAGCATTGTTCAAATACATAACATCAAATATCTTAAAATCCTGACGTGAAGAGCTGATTATAATGCTGGATTCGGATTCCACGCAAAAAATTAGTTAAAAAATGATTCACAAAATCTCAACAACAAAACCTTATTCATCTGTGTAATTTATTTATACCCGAAACTATATTAATTTAAGTAAAGGTAAAGTTGCAGAAGAATTACCTCACCTCAAAAATTAATTGTACGACATGTTTCTGATGTATTTTGTGGCGCTGATTACGAATCTGATAATAAAAAAGACGTATTTCGTTCGCTATCTTCAAAAAACAGCAAAAAAAGGCGTTTTTTTTAGTTATTTGTATTTATACGAAAAGTGGAGGAGGTACCTCCTTAGTACATGAATTAACTTGAAAAATTATAATTAATTATTTCCTTCAGATTCGGAAACCGAATGAATTATAATTACTAAAGTTAATACGTGTACCTAGGAGGTGCCTACGTCCTGGGGGGCTCCAGTCCCAGACCCCCCTTTTTTAATACTGACCTAACCTCCAACCAAGAAATATAGATTTCATTCCAACCGGAAATTTGAGTGCCAGTAATAAACGCAAAAAACCTAATAAAATAGTGTTTTTTCGTTATTTTTTCATAGCGGACGAAGTACGTCTGACCGCCAAATTCTATCATCCGACTCATAATCAGGGTCTCAAAATACGTCAGAAACATGTTGTACAATCAATTTTTAGACCAGAGTCGCTTTAATAAACACAAAAAAACTAAACAAATCGTCTTTTTGGGCGTATACCCTGCAAAAACCAATTACGGGCATTTTTGTCGCTCATTTGCGGACTTTTCGTTAGGATGTCGAAAGAAATGTGTCTAACCTTTTTTGTAGAGAATTTTCCGCTCTACAACTTTTGTTTGAAATATTTTTCCGTCCAATACAAAAAAAAACACAAAAAAACGCCTTTTTGGCTGTTTTTTGAAGATAGCGAACGAAATGCGTCCGACCGCCAAATTTTATTATCAGATTCGTAATGAGCGCCACAAAATACGCCAGAAACATGTCGTACAATTAATTGTTGAGGTGAGGTAACTCTTCTGCAACATACCGAAGTAAAATACTAAAATAACTATTTATAGGTGAATCTATTTTGGGAAACGAAAAAATCCCAGAACTCACATCCGAGAAGGTTCGGGAACTTATCGAATCAGCGTATCCAAATCCATTAACGGTCGAAGATCTTGTCGAGTAAGTTTAAATAATTTATGTGGAATAAATCTATTTATATGAACATTATGCATTATTTTTTTTTCAATAACGCAGGCAATACAAGTGGGACGCATTTGCCGTGGAAAAATTGTTGGGAGAGCTATGCAAGAAAGGATTGATAGAGGCTATGGATCATGGAGCATATACACGTGCTCATCACAAAGATACACAAATAAAAGTAAACCCTGTCATTTGCGTTCTCTGAAATACTTATTCCTTTCACCCTCTTCTTTTTACTAAGAAAAAATTATTTTTTAGATCGTGAAACACATGCCAGTAATGGCAAGTTCCAAGCAGCCTACGATAGCTATTATTACGGCTCAGTACTGCGAAAAACTCGCGGTCGATTCCATGATTGAAAACAAGGAGACCTTTGTTCGTTACACAACTGTTGGTGAGCCAATATTGGTTATTTATGTATGAAAATAACTGTTTTAATTAATCTTTAAATTTGATGAAAATAACTCTTATGAAATGTAGGAATGAACCCTATCTTTCGTTATGTGGGTTATCTAAATATTATATCTTATGACGCGCTCTTAAACGCTGACAATCAATGGCGATGTCTGTTTACAGACCAGCGATCAGTAGAACCTATGGAAAAGTGTCATCATAAACTCTTTTACATTTATTAAATGTTGACTATCGTGCTCAAAACTTGCTCCATTTTTTCGGTAATTTTTTCTATTAGAATCTGACAATTTTTAAATACCAAGAAGAGAAAGGTAATGACAATGCATTCGCTTGCAATATTTGTTGAATTTCTTTAAGTTACGATATCTATTTTTCTATTTATCGCATTGAAATGGAACTAGATGCATTTTGTTTTAACTAAAATTATTTTTTTTTTATTTGTCACAAAATTGAGCAAAATTATTGTTAAATTTAAATTTTAACAGTCTTCTGACTCTTTTTCGTTAAATTCATTTTTTACTATCGACTAGAAAAATTGTTCATCTTTAATTAAAAAAAGTAATTGACCCAGACTTTTCTCTAACAATGAAATGTTGAAAAACTTCCCTTGGAACTCTTGCTCAGGGTCGAGGAATACAGTTCCACGTTTGAGCGCTAGGCTCCTCCAGCGGATGATACCAAGAGGGCAGAAATGAAATCTTTCTCGCAAACGCAATTTGTTTTTAGTATTATAGAGGGGTTAAAGAGAATAAAAATTATAATGAATAGTGGAAGACCGGGCGAAGCGGCGAACGGGGCGAAGTGACGAATCTCAAATATTTCCATTATGATCATACTGATTGTAAAATATCATATGTGGTTTCTTTGCTTACACATTTTGAGGCATAATATTTCATTTTTTGTTCTCTTACGTCTGCCTTTAGGAGCGAGAAATGTAATTTTTAAACAAAATTTTTAAGTCACTTTCCTGCACTTTGTTCTCAGATTGCTCAATATTTTCATTTTTGCAGTTTAATAATCACTATTTATATGTTTATTCTAAAAGTATAGTTTTTTGACTTATTTATAAAAAATGAATTGATCCTTTTTTGTGTGTTTATAATGAGATATCGTACCTGGAAGTCCAAATGATACTTTGGGGCGAAGTGACGACACTTTTTCCGGATGTCTTTTCTCCGTGATGATTTTTTAATTTAGAATTCACTTCTGGCGAATGCATTGAGTAACTGAAGATTAAGTTAAAATAGGTAATCCTGGTACAATATGAGAATTCAAAACTTCCGAAGATGCAATTTCTTTTCTTGCTGCTGTTGGAAACTTTGATATATCTGAAGAGGTTCATTCCGCCAGCGTGGAAATTTTATTTTTATTAAAACAAACAATAAAAACTTAAAAGATTGTGACTTGCACTTAATTTTATGATGATCTTCTCAGAGACATGTAAAAATAAGGATTCGCCCCAATATCGCCGCTTCGCCCTGGGTTTTATAAGTTTTTTAAATTGGCCGTAGCTGGCCAGCTGTAAAACACATACTATAAGTAACACGTATGTAAATATTGACAATGAAATTACCTATCAAATGATACTTTGCATCATCCTAAATACGAAATTCAAGAAGAGATATAACACACGGAAAAAATCCTCGCGCTTCGCCCCGCCTTCCCCTATACTATATTAATGATTTACCCGTGTTATTGCAGATGTAATTTTGAAATATTCCCCTCCCTTGTATTGCTACATCTCAGTTGTTGTTTTTATATTTACACTTCTCAGTAAGTTGGTATTCAAAGAGTGTGCCCCCTGTAAATCGATACCTGCAATGCTTTTAAAAGGAAGAGGCACGAAAAAGTAGTTTTGAAGAATAAATTAAGTAAAATAAATAACGTCAAATTTTTTACTGCGACAGTCAGAGTCGGGTACAGGGCGCCACTCTTACAAAATTAATTGCTCGTCAATGAAAAAAGTCTCCATCAATGTTTTATTTTAATTAAAGATGGACAGTTTCCTATGCAATGGCAAAAAATAATTTAACGAAAAAGTGGTTGCATATCAAGTGCTGAGTTATCATTAGATAAATCTAAATAACTCGCCAAAGATATCTGTCAAGCTCAGCCATAGGTCATGCTGATAATTTTCCATTTCAAATCATTAATAACATCTTCATCAATGCGTGACACTTTAGGTACGACAGGGAATGTCGAGAATTCGTTCCGTGAACCTAAAGATGAAAAGAGAGCTGTGCGAGGACATGTTCGACGCTTCGGTAAAGTAGTCGGTTTGATTCGAAGATTCGGGAGCTTGAATCATGAGCGGGTCGCCCATCAGTATTTCATTAAAATCGTATCATGATCTACCATCGTTGCTGACATCACTATAACCTAGTATGCACCAGTGCCTTTCTTGAAAGTGAACACTTGCATATTTTGCTTTATATCATCAGGAATTTAACGTGTCACTTACCATCAGTGTCTGCTTTCACGGACATATGTATTCGTTAAGTGTATTTATTGTCTTCCACTGCCATTTCACTGAACAAAGTTCACAGCTTCTTTGTTAAGTCATTGTTTTATTTTATGTGTCGTCCAGTATTTGTTACACAAGCGATACTTGAGATTGTGCAATAGACTATCATCAAAAAAATGTTTGGAAAAGGTCTATTGCATATGCTATATATGTCCAACACGAGTAATTAAATGTCAATGGCATTCGCACGCTTTTGCCAGTGCCGACCTCAGTAAAATCTAATCGGTGGAATTTGCGCGTTGTCACAAATAAATAAAAATGAAACAAAATTAAAAGCCGTAATAGCCCTACTGAAAATTGTCATATGATTATCATATAAGAATTTGCCTTATGACATCATATGACATATCATATGACATATGATTTGCATTTATTTGTTTCTATAATCGGATATAAATATTCACCAGGCAATAAACAGTCAACCGCCTTTATTTTTTTCCTTCCCGGAAATTCTCAAACTCTGAAACGCGATTCTGTACTTCCTTTAAAAAATGCAAAAGTCATATGATATGTTATATGATCTCCCATATGATTTCTCATGTGATATGTCATATCATGTCATATGATATGTCATATGATGTCATGGTATGTTATATGATATTTCATATGATATATCATATGGTATGTCACATGATTTGTCATATGATATATCATTGGTATGTCACATGATTTGTCATATGATATGCACACGGACACGATATGCAGCTGACAATTGAACTTATGTGAGAAGTGTGTCATGAACAAAATTGTTGTCACATTTAGACTACAAAATTGTATTCTGAAACCAGATATAAAATCTAAAGTCAATTCATATGTCTTAATGATATGGCATATGATATCATAAGACAAATTCTCATATGACATGTCATATGATATATCATATGACAATTTTCAGTAGGGTGGATAAACTATTGATATTAGGTTATTCTTTATTCGTGACTGGCCAACTGTGTTCCTACGATTTTAGATTACTGGATGCTCAACGCACATAAATTCGAATATATTTTGTTAATGTTTATTGAACTTTTTAGGGGAGTCTAACGTATACACTTTGGGCGATATTGGTGCGCACAGAATTGTTTGCACCAAACTCCCAACAGTGGGACATACCAGAGAAGCGATGACAGCTGCTGGAAATACGACCACTAGGTTGTTGGGGACATTCCAAAAAGTTGACTACGTATTCTTGGTCGGTGTTGGAGGTGGAGTTCCACATTACACGGACTACAAGAAACACGTTAGGTTAGGGGATGTTGTCGTATCTCATCCTGTTTTACCCGGTAAACAGTACGTTTACGCTTACTGCGAAAGTGCAAAAGCAGATGATAAGGGTAGCTATCAATTTGAAACAAAGGAATATACTCCATCAAATATGGGCTTGGAAGAGATCGCTGCCAGTATTGCGTTGCAGGTATAGTATAATATCTGGGTTTTATTACAGTTTTGTGAATTACGTAAGCTAATTTTTAACCCCAATTTTGCAACAATAGTCGGAGGCCGATTCTGATGGTTATTCCACTCCATGGCGGAAGTTTTTGCGACATGGATCCAAAGCGTTAGCTTCGCAATCGGAACACAATTTCAATGCTCCTCCGGTAGAATCTGACAAGTTATACATGACTATCGGTGATAGAGATGTTATTGAAGTTGCACATCCTACTGCTCCTGAAGAAAACTTTGCTTACAAAAGGTTGGATAATTTTTAACGTTTTAAGCCGACTTCAGATACGTCGCTCAATTTCTAGCGACTGTCGCCAAAAAGTTGGATTTTTCTAACTACAAGCGGCACGTCGCCAACTCAGGTTAGGCTAGTATAAAGTCGCCCAGAAAAATCTCTAGGCAATGCCTATGCTTAACAAGGGCTAAAAAATCTGTCGCTCGAGCGACTGTATGTGAAGGTAGCTTTAGGCGTCTTTACCTCATATTATAGCAGCCGTTTGAACACGTTTTCTATTTTTTATATTTAGAAGTGATGACGGACCTCGAATTCACTTGGCCCCGATAGCATCGGGTCGCCGGATATCACGTGATGATCAACTCAGACAGAAATTTGCTTCCCGTTTCGGAGTCCTCGCCTTCGACGCCGAGATGGATGCCGTCGTTGAAAGCATCTTAGGAAATTGTCGAGAAAGTTTCGTAGTGGTTCGTGGTATCTCAGACTACAAAGATGGCTCTGGAGGAAAAGATTGGCAACCGTACGCATCGCTCGTAGCAGCTAGCGTGGTAAAGGCAATGATATGTGCCATGGATCCACCAACTCCAGGAAAATAAACAATCCCTTAAATAAGCTCACTAATTTTATAAGACGTTGAAGCATGCACTTAATCACATCTATACTAAAGAAAATTAGCTTACTAGATTCGTGGGTGAAAACTGTTCTAATGAGACGCAAACGGTTATTTGTCCCAAAAAGAACATTTTCTATTCTGCTTTTTAGGTATATAAACGATTTCTTTTGTATAGATGTGATACAAAGATAAAGAATTATGAGGGAAATCACTTTAAAAATTACAATAACAAGAAATTTGCTATTGGGAGCTACTATTCTCATTTTACTGCAATGGTCACTGCACTAGAATAACTACAAAACGAGTAACTGCTGAATTTCGAATAGAACTACTGAATTCCAATGACTTTTATGTCTGCAGGGCAGGCGTAAAGAATTACTTCATGAACTTGTGATATGTAGAAGGGAGAAAAAGCACATACCGCACATTTTCCAGTGGAAAAACTAGTCTTCTTTTTCTCTTCTAACTTGATGCCTTTTCTCTTTAGAAAACAAAACCTTTCTTTTTCTGAAACATTGAAAAAGACACGTTTTTCTAACGAGTTAGGCTACTATTTCTAAGACTTATTTGCAAAGAACTGCAGAGTAACTAATATAGTGTCAAAAAGATTCCATTTGACACGTACAGAAACTAATTCAGTGCCAACTGTACATAGAGCATATTATTAATATTTATTATTTTGAAGTACATTTTTCCGTAGTTCAGTAGTTACTAAAGATTCCATAATTTCTATAAAAAACGAGTCGATTTTACTTATTATATAATAAAGATTATCAGCCCATTGCTATTGATAACAGGGATTCCAAACTAGACTCCATGAACTGCTACTGCTAGGTATTAGTAGAAATAAATAATTAAAGTCAAAATTAGTATAATATTAGTAAATTATGATGCATAACTATTTTCATAAATTACAAAAAATTGAATGATATTTATAGCAGTTATGACAGAAATTACTCAAAGAATTAGTTACATTTACTTCTAGCTTTCAGTAATTGCCATCAATCGCTACTACTGATTAATAGTTACTTCATGAATTCTCATCAACTGGCAAAGTAAGTGATTATAGCCCCAGTAGTAAAATTCATATAGATACAGTCAGTGTAATTGGATATATGTAAGAGGAATAGGCTTTCTAATTACTAATTGCTAGGTTGCAACAATATGTAATTGAAGAGAACTACTGCTTTGATTATCTACTAACAAGTTATAACATGAGAAGTTAAAAAATCTACTATTGCCACTTACTATAAGAAATCGCGAGTTACTGAATACTATGAAGCAAATTCAGTAGTCAGCCGCTGTGAACGCCAAAGTAGCAAATAAATTCCGTTAATTAATGGATTATTACAATAATGAAGTATTGAGTAATAGTGCCTATTCATAAACTATGAAATAGTACTTCTTAGGTAATTGATGATTAATGTTTAAAAGTAAATGGAAGAGTGTTAAAATAATAACAAGAAATTATAATTGTTAAAGGTTAATATAGACTGTTGCTAGCGTAATGCGATAACCACTATTCAGTACTTTACGTACTAAAATGTGTTTCATTAGCTACTATGCCCAGCTATACTAAGTCGTACGTTTAAGTAAATAAAAGGTATACGATTTAATAGAAATTCCTTAAAATATCATGGTACTATTAGGTTGTTTCATGCACATGCTCTAACGTCAGTCTTCCATTTTGTGACTGATTATTAATACAGATCGATAAATCTTTAGGGCGTCTAAATATCCGCTTATTCATACTGCTAACTTCTTCAAGGCGTCGCATGTCATGAGGATAATCTGAGATTAATAATCTATAGGCATTGAGTAATTTAACAACACGATAAAAAGCGGACATTTAGATGTCCTGAGGTGCTCCTGAGTTAAAAAGTGTCATAGAAAATGTGTTTGTAACATTCGTAAATAACGTACATATAGTAGTAAGAGACTGTGGTAGAAGTGAGTGTACCTGGACCATTTCGTGATGGAGAAACATTGAGATCCTAATTCAAATTTAATATCTGTACATGCATAACTAGTTAGTAGTTCATTTAAGTGGTGGTTATTCAAAATAAGCACATGTTCCAGTAAATTGCGATAATGATTCGTAATGAGGCAAAACTAAACATGCAAAAACATCTAGTTTTTGCAATCGGATACAGTGTTTGCACAAGTACATAGCTTCCATTCATAAACATTGTACTAATTACCTCGATAAATACTTCAGCAAAAGATACACTAGTGGTAAATTATATACATAGAGTTTATTACAGAGATATAAGACGTTTTGAATGTTATCGTCGGTAGAGTTTAAGCCGCAAAATGTTACGCGCACGCATCCTAAAACAAACTAGTCAAATACCGAAAATTAACCATATTATTAAATACATATATATAATCAGAATTTAAACATGAAGATATAACTAGAATTATTAGTTTACGCACTTGCCGATTTTAAAACTGTTCTTCGATTATAGATTAAAATTGCTATCGAATTCGGCAAATCTTAAGAGCACTTTTAACAGAAATTTGAAAGTATACAATTTTTTACGCGAATTATTTTATATGTATTATTTAGATTTAAATATTTAAGCATAATATGTTTTCCGAGAGGATGAATGCTTGGTAGATCCTTTGCCACGTTGTATTGATTTTAATTGAAAGATTTGAAACTGTCATAAATTCAGTAGATATCATTTTAAATGATTTCTTTTTTCATAACTCGATTTTTTTTAATGATTGAGGAAAAGGAAATCATTTATAAGTGTATTAAGGGAGTAATTCAATATTGGCAAGCGATACCATGTGTTCTCCGGAATTCCCTAAGTGAGTTTCGATTCGACTTATCGATGTTAAACTTATACAGTTTTAAATCAGAAGTAGTTTTAAAGAAATAATTATAGGCAGCGTCGACAATTAACTAAATTCACCTAAGTTATTCCATAGTTCGATGACTTGTATGGGATTTTTTAAATTTTGTAAATTTTGTACTTTTCTACTTTTGGAATTTTTAAATGTGTAGACATTCAAATTCTTTGTAACATTATCAAAATATCTTGTTCAGTACTTTTCAGTACATTCAACTTTCAACAATTTCTACGAGTGAACGAGAATTCACGTATATGACGTGAATAAAATAAAATTAAGTTCCATATGACGAGATCAAACATTCTTATCATGTAGACTTGCGGAAATTATCAAAATATTTTTTAATGTGAAATTGCAGTTCGATACATTAAAAAATGAAATCAAAGATATCTTACCACTCGTAGAAAAAGAACTAAGTTCATAAGTAGTATCAATATGTAATTCCTAAATTTGAATGCATAAAAATACAGAAACGGTATTGAAATCGTATCTCTGAGAGAAATACTTGCACGAAGTGTTCATAATGTCGAATTGTAAGTGTGAAAGGAGCATAATAAAATTTTTTGTAACGTATAGCAAAACTCAAAACGTCGACTGAGCGTACTTTTGGAAAATTTGAGCAATGATCGTATACTTTGATCATAATTAGTATTGTATTAATAATAATTATTAAAGTAAAAAAAAAGATTTTTTACCACAAGTCATGATGGAAATAAACTGTAAAAGTTGCTGCCTTAATATATGAGCGCAACTCAATTTACGCTTACAATTTTTTTAAACGTTGCATCGCGTCAAATAGTAATTTTTAAAATATAGTTTAAATATCTATTTTTCATGTATGACATGTACATTGCGAAAAATGTAATAATTTTTTTTATTGCGCATCTCTTAAAACGAATAAATTCAAGATTAATACTCTCTTGAGTACTAACGTTACAGATGTTGTCCTGTGTCGAACGTATACAAACTGGAATATTTGATTTTCATCGCTTAAAATGCCCAAATTCACGTCTGGGACTCTTTGATAATTACTGAACAAGAATGAGACTTTTATTAAATCACTAATCAAATAAAATTGTAAAATGAAGGTTCTCAATTTGTTGAAAACATTTTTTTGTCACTACGTCATTTAAACGTTTAATTTTTGAAACAACATTTCTTATGAACAATTTTTGTATCCGGGATTTCGTGGCAAACAAACTAATTACAATATTAAACATTTTATACGAGCGTTGCTCAAATCAATTTTTCGATGCTGCATTCGAAAGAAACACTCACGTGCTCAGCTACTGTCTAATGTACGTAAAACGTTTCAGTCATTTAAACATAATTGTAATATTTTTTTTACAGAGAACTGTGAATGTTATTATCTTGTCAAAGAAGAAAGAATGCTGAGGTGAGCAAAGACAACCACGGTCGACATATGGTATTTTCGTAAAAGTAAATTCATGAAAATGAAATGTCAAACACTAAAAAAAATTGTATTTGTTGTTTTCGGGAAGGAGCAAAATATAAATCAACAATATTGAGCTAAAAAAATCATCGTAGAATATTGATTTCGTGCTACAGCTAATATATAAACAATTGTTACAATCGTCCAAGAATATCAAAAACTTGAATAAACATTGTCATTAAATTTGTGATTTTACCACATATACAGATATCTATACATATGTATTTTCACCTCACAAAATGAACATCTACCACCTTAAGTTCGATGAGTCATGTACAGCAAAGTGTATTTAGTTTCAAAGCTGCAAACCAATGATTACATGCATTTAATGTAATGAATATGTAACTCAGTACATTCTGTGCTCGTTTTAATAAGATTATTTATATACAACCGAAATTAAAGTAACGACATCTATTTAAGATATAGCATATTTTTTGAAGTTTTTATTGAAATAAAATTATTTTTCACGTATAGTTCATCTAAAGAAAAGACTGTATTTCATTTAATTCAATGATTACTTATACTTATTGTAAATCATTAATGATTACATGAATAGTACGTAAGATGATTTCTTACACATGACTCTTCCTGCGAATTCGACTTCCAGATTAATTTAAAGCAATTTCTTCCACATTATACCGAAAGAAATATAATATGCGCGAGCGTTGTTCATAAATGCACTTTAACAATTCTGACCCCTCTACGGCCGGTTTTGATGTTGTACTGAAATAAAGATTTTAAAAAAGTTATATGTGGCTCTATTTATTCATATAATAACATGTGCAGCACAACACCTTATATTTTCCATCTGTTCTGATAGACTATATTTCTGCTACTATTATGTTCCCAGTAAACGGAAAAACATTGAAAAATGTATTCTTTTTAATTTTTCAAAAAGTATTAAGTATTCAAATTTCTAGTACTTTTGAATCCTCATTCCTTACGGTACACTCAGAAAAACTTTGTAGAAAGTTATCTTAGAAACAGAAAAAATTATTATTCTGTAATAAGAATTTGAAAACAGACTTGTAGAATAGCAATATTTCACAAGTGAATAATAAGTTTTCCAGAAAAGAATTTTTCTTATTACTTCAAAATTTAAGATATCCAAAAATATTGATTATAGAATAATAAATTTAACATTCATAATTAAGTGGTATTTATTTTAATTTTTCATTTAAATGAAAACAAACAATATCGAAAAGTACGATCGATGCGTATTATAATGTCACCTATCTGCACATGGTAGTCAATGTGCATTCTGTACGAATAGATCTGCTTATGAGTAAAAGGAAACCCATTTCTGTAACGGGAGCCACGTCGTACCTGCAAGCATCGCGTATACGCCTGCTGGTGACAAATATAACTAGATTAAAGGAATCCTTTGGCGTATAGCAGCGTATAGGTTATTTATGAAAAACGAAAATGATGCAGCAAAAGGCGCAAATTTAAATCCGAAATTTTCAACTTTTCCTAAGTAAATAACCTATATGCTACTATAAACATAGTTTTTTTTATGCGAAAAAGCATTAAATTCTGTGTAAAATAAAAAAACAATATTTTTTGTTACGATAAATATTCATGAAGTGAAGAGAAATTAAAGATTGCAGTAGGCCCCTGAAGTATATGTACGTGTTGTTCCGAGTCCTTCTATTTCGACAGCTATTTACAAATAAATTTTTAATACATTAAACTTTTCCATCCCATATTTTTTTCAATATCATCATTTTCTCCTTAAATTAAGATGAATTTCTGGAATTTTTTGAACCCCCGATCGACTTGCGCAAGGTGTTAAAATAGAGTTTGAAACTTTAAAAACGATCTATTTCGAAGATACCCACCCAGCAATCGAGATTGGATAGGATTGGATTGAAAATTTCAATTAATTTTGAATTCATACTTTGATTCCGTAAATATGTATCCAAATGGATTGAATTCCGAAGAAAGGTATCTGTATTCAATTTTACGAATACAATCGGAAGCGTAATTTGCCGGATTAAATTTCATAAAAAGTAATCCATCTGTATTCAATTTTACGAACCCAATTACGAATACAATCGGAAGGAGTATAAGAATACAAAAAAATACAGATTTATTAAAAGTTTATTTTTGAAAGAAAACTTTTCTTGCATTGAAAATAATACGCTTAGGTAGTTTTGAATCCGTAATGTTGAATATAGATGTATTCAAAGTTTCGTTTTTGATAGAAAACTTTTTTTGCATTGAAATGAATACGCTTAGATAGTTCTGAATCCGTAATGTTGAATACGTAGGCATTCAATATTTCGTTTTTAAGAAGGAAACATTTTTTAGATTGAAATGAATACACTTGGCTACTTTTAAATCCGTAATGTTGAATACGGATACATTCAATGTTTCGTTTTTAAATAGGAAACTTTTTTTGGATTGAAATGAATACACTTGGATACTTTTGAATCCGTAATGTTGAATACGGATGTATTGAAAGTTTCATTTTTGAAATACAACTTTTTTTGGATTGAAATGAATACACTTGGCTAGTTTTGAATCCGTAATATTGAATACGGATGTATTTATGATTTAATTTTGAAAAAGAAAACTTTTTTTTGATTAATATGAATTCAGAAAGTAACCTTTTTATTCGTATTAACGAATAAAATTGTATTTACGTATTAAAATGGATTCACCTTTGACCAAAGTATGGATTCAGAATTTAATAATTAAATCCAATTCTATACAACTCTATCCAAATTCGATTGCTGGCCAGCAATCGGCAAAGGATTGGAAATTGATTAAGAAGAATTCAAATGGATTCACTTGAATTCGTAATTTGTTCAAAAAGAATCCCTGTGAATCCAAAAATAATTTTGTAAAATATTGAATCCCTCCGAATCTAGATAATAGAATTCATATTAATCCCTACGAATCCACTTGAATCCAAAAATAATATCGCCGAAAATTAAATAATACTGAATGCCACAGAATCAAAACACGCGAATTCAAACCAGTCTCTGCGAATCCAATTTAATCCAAAAACAATATCGCCGAAAATATCTAATACTGAATGCTTCGGAATCTAAAAAAGCGAATTCAAACCAGTCTCCGCGAATCCATTTCAATCCAAAAATGATATTCTCGAAAGTAAGTAATGCTGAATGCCTTTGAAGCCAACTAAGCATATTGAAACCAGTCTCTGCGAATCCATATAAATCCAAAAATAATAATGTCCAATACGACTAATGCTTAATGCCTCTGAATCTAAAAAGATGAATTCAAATCGTTCTGCGAATTCATTTGAATCCAAAAACAATAATTTCGAAAATAAGTATTGCTAAATACCTCTGAATCCATAGAGGCGAATTCAATCCGGCCTGCGCGAATTCATAAAAGGTGGCATATCCAATCATGATAGTCAAAAAATAAGCTTTTTTATATTTTTTTTTCGAAAAAGAGGAATTGAAAATGGGATTTACTTGGATTGAAAGGCAATTGCGAATTCATTTGAATCCAAAAACAATAGTAGGCGTTAATCCAACGGAATCCCTTTCAAATTGGGAATTCGGGAGGAATCAACACGGGATACATTTGTATTGAAAGGCATTCGCAGGCATAGGAGTGAATCAAAATGAATCCATTTTAATCAATTTCAATCCATTTCAATCCATTTCAATCCAGGACAAATTACGAATTCGCAGGGATTCAAATTTTGAATCCCTACGAATCCTTTTTCTATTGTTGGATATGTAACGTATAATTAAAAATAAATATTTATTAGGAAGTCCATGAAAAAATATATAAAATATATGTTTACATTTTTTTGTTTATTACCCATATTAATGGGAATTTAACAAAAAAAAGGTATAGTACTGAAAATTCGCAATGAAGAAATACAAAATAATTATTATATAGGCTAACTAACCTAATATAACCTATTGTAACCTAACAAATTGAGGATAAACACTCGAAACATACTGTACACACTCTATAATGCTTGTACTTAACATAAAATACTAGTTCAATTATTATAATATTTTAATTTATATTTTATTTTATATTTTAAATAAAATCTGATATTTTGACGCATGATGTAAAATACCGTAATATTTAGACTCGTTACCGGAATGCTCCACGTTCATCACGTGATTTAGTTTTCATAGGACACCATGTACGTTTTTACTATATTTTGAATAGTAAAGTGTTTATATGATAATTATAAATTTCCTATAGTCATGGAATACATTATAAAACTGTTAAAAAATACAATTCAGGAATTAAAAAATGTTCTAATTCTTTTCCGTTTGCTGAGGATCTTTTAAAAAATCAGTCATTTCCTGTAACCCATTAACGTTCTCAATGCACTGACTGCAGGGTAAAACTTCAAAACTTTACAACATTTTCGAAAAATATTGAAAACTTTTCAACAATTTTCAAGGATACTATTTTAAATGGCGCTTTCAAAATTTCAAAATTATTCTCAATAACCTTTTTTTTCGACGTTTCTTTAGAAACAATCGTCTATTTTCTCATTGACAAATGAAAAGAACAATGCTGAAAATAAATATTTTTGTTCATTTTTACCCGTATCGATGTTTTCCATTGCGAAGATACAAAGGTACGGCACGTAACACATATACAATAATATTATAATAATAATTACATTCTTGATTCAATTTTTAAATATATAGGACCATCCGGTGTTTGTGAGAAGGCGAGCTTGGTGTATTTCACGGCGTTGCATGTACGATTGCATACTGAAAATGTATACTTCGACAACAAGTGGAATAACGCAATCTTGACTTGCATAATAGCAAATCTATTTCCTGCAAAATTAAAAATGTTTTTAATAATACGCATTACATAGATAAATACTTATGTTACATAAAAGAAAGCGAAAAAATAGTCATCGTAGCTATTATATTTTTGTCTAAATGATAATTATATGATAACAGTCTACGGGTGGTTTACTACTCACAATTTATGATGGATATACGACTAAAAAGTTTGCTACGAGGAAAATAGTCCGCGGCGGAGAGGTTACAGAGGTGTCAGAATGCATTATTGGTTTGTAGTTAAGCATCTTATATTTGCTTATTTTCTTCCAAATAACGTCTGAGGGATTATGTGGCCTTTATAGGGCAGACAAATTTCCTTCCCGGCCTTCAACCAGTGCCGCACCAAAACCTATGACCAGACCCCGAAATAGATGAGACACTCCGCCCTCGGAAAGCACAAATATCGTGATAAAAAAATTTGCGCACCATGATTTTGCCAAAGTTACGAGAAATGAAAGAAGCAAATAGCCTGCTTTTGGATACTCTCCCGGAAAACTGCAACCTGTGGAAAATCAATTGCGGCGTTTATGAGGAATAGGAACCTGGTAGAGGAACAGGACCACGACCTGTTAAAATGAACAACACAACAAAAAATGCAATAACGAGGATGATCAAGATGGTAGTCACGAATAGTACTGAAATGGAACGTTCAAATGCAATTTTAACATGGTGCCATGGCCATATGGAATGAACAACACCGTAAAATGGAGAGCGGGCAGAACAATATGTTGCACGGGTACTTTGCCGAAATACTCTGCAACTTAACTTTTTGAGAGATTTGACCTTCTCCTTTTTAAGATCAACTGGTTTGAAATCAAGGCCCGGGGATTTCATCTTTGCCTGCCCGGATAGGGCCCGCAATACCTTATCCTTCTATACGAATATTTTACATCAAACCGTAAACAATTCGATTGCAGGCATGTAGTTGTCACGACGAGATAATAATACATAACTTGCCTGCTTATCCAAGGTGTACAGTTTCGCGTACATCAAACGCCATAATGCGCTCTCAGAGGGCTGTGCAACCCTAGACAGCTTTACGATTCCACTGATATTGAGTCCACAATCGGGAATGCGAACTATCGCATATACTAGAACTACTCATTTCTAACTAAGAGGTAGAAAACTGCCAACAAATCTGATAGTGTTCTTGTTAATCCTGCTGAAAAATCCACCTTCTATAACAAAGTCGTCGTGCTATAGGTACAGAGTGTTGGGAGGAATCACATGTACATTCATTACGAACATCAGGAGCGTTCCCATACAGCACAGACGTTGCAAATATGTAACGGTTATGTCACAGGAATGTAAAAATGTCCGACTTCATAACCGTTATATATCAGTAACGTATTTGGTATGTAACAAAACATTTTGTGCTGTCTGGGTTCCTGCCTGCCAACCATAGATAAATCTGTAATCACCAACGTAATTGCTAAGCGGACAACGAACTTTTATCTTTCTGCAGCAAAGGCGTTGTATGTCACCTCCATACTGCAGACTGCACGGGAAGATGGAGTTTTAGTAGGCAAGCCTTTTCATTAACATCCGACTCATGGGGCGTTCTCCAAGGTCTTCAACTGCCTGTGGTATCTCATGCATTAAGGTCCCACGGGTACTAGATGGAGCTCATTGTTTAGACCATCGCGTTTCCAACTCTCATGAAGAGGATTAGGAGGGATGACGAGGTCAGAAGAACACATCCACTCGCTTCTTTGTTAGTTGCACTATGATCTCGATCTTCGCCGTTACATGCTCGAGCCGATGTTTTTCCATTCCAGAAGAAAACACGACATATCACTTGATCAAGCTGCTCCTTATTCGATTTTTCTGGCGATTACAACGTCAATCAAAAAGATCATCAGACCCAATTAAGGAGATGTACTTGGGCAGGTTCAAGCGCACGATATTGCCATATGAAATATTGCATATTTTTGGTATAAGAACCGAGACTTACGCGGCTCCTCTGTTCTTTTCGGGCCATCTCATATATTAGGAAGCGATTCTTTCGGTGCATTCAGTGCATTGGTCAAGTTGAAGATATTCTGCACATCTACAGTGTGGTCTGTATGACAATAGAGAGTATGCCGGAATCATGCTCTTGCCTATCAGCAGAAGTTACACCAATCTTCTATCGGCTAGTGAAAATTCCCGCTTTCAGACAAGATGCACATGTTCAGTAACACTCTGGGTAGCTTTTTTTTCATTATATGCACCGTACCCTTCAATTCCTCTTCTGTGAAGATCTGGGATCTCCAGGTATATCCAGCGTTTCAATCATTTTGGATGGGAGGAGAAAAAGGTATGTATAATATAGTCTATAGTACGTGCCTTCGTAGGCCCACTCGGAGAGTGAACCTCTCTAGACCTGGATGTACTTTGCCTACTCGAGAGCTGTCGCGCAGCTGAGAGCTTTCGCATTCAGCACTTGAAGTTTGGTCTATAAATCTTCTATGGCACCGTTTGGGATGAAGCGACCACTCTTTACCCAGATACATGGCCCGCAATAAGAATTCTTCGCGGAGTTGGAATCCAGATAGCTGCCCTGCTTAGGGCATCTTAATACCATTCTGATTTTGCCCAGTACCGATAGTGTACACAAATGTTGACTAGATCAGTGTGCATTTCATCACATTCCTGAGTCAGCATGTCAGGAGCGACTCTGCTCCCATTGATGTTACCCTGAATAACTCGCATCATTATTTAGCCGCAACGAAATGCCTTACAAGAACCCGGGATACTTCCACTGATGATAAAAATAACCTTTTTAATTAAAAAAATGGTCAAATTTCCATCGTGATTGAAATATGTTCCTCCTCGGGAATACTCGCAAGTCGGCCAGGGCGAGGAAAATATAGATTTTTCATTGACGTGGCATAACCCGCATTATTTAACTTAACCCTTTGAAGCATGGTGTAGCATATATGCTACACCTTTTTGTAATTCATTATTTACATATTTAAGGTAATTATTAATTAATTTTGCTGCAATTTTTTGCTTCCTTACTTCAAAAACATGTTAGGTAACGTAAATAAATCAATATTTTTAATTAATTATCATGTTATATTGTTAAAAAAAATTAAACAAAGTGTAAGAATGGTCGATTTTACACGGAATATATTTGTGGAGAAGCGAACGTCACTCAAATATGACGAGATTGAGTACTCAGGGGTTTTCGGGGTCGCTGATTACGAATGGCGGATCCAATATGACCGACGGAATTGCAAAAATTTACTTGATCGTGGAGAAATTGGGTACTCGGGAGTTTTCGGGATCGCTGATTATGAATCTGGCAGCCGATTTTCAAAATTCAAAATGGCGGATCCAATATGGCTGAATGAAATCTAGAGTGAATCTGACTTGTTTTTACATTTCGGTCGGCCATTTTGGATCCGCCATTTCAAATTTTGAATATCTGAGGTCAGATTCGTAATCAGCGACCCCGAAAACCTCCGAGTACCCAATTTCACCTCGATCAAGTACATTCTTGCAATTCCGTCGACCACATTGGATCCGCCATTTTGAATTTTGAATATCTGAGGTCATATTCGTAATCAGCGACCCCGAGTATCAAATTTCAGCTTATTTTCAGCGTAAAGAAAAATGTTTGCTTCAAAGGATTAAATTGTTAAAAACCGATCCACGTTACATCTTTTCAACATTCTACAAAATATAATTCATCCATGTATAGAATTATTTCCTATCTTCTTTTCTTCTAATCAATAGTCTCTTTTCTTCTAATCAAGGAGTTTAGGTTACAATTTTGAATATGGAACGTTCAATAAGGGGCGTTATAATTTCAAATTAAATTGTTAATTATATCCTACAATATCCCAGCAACCGAAAATTATTATTTCTGAATGATTGAAAAGTATTAATTTTTGAATATATTTCTCTTGTCACTCTTTCTAAAGTCTGCTATAAAGAATATCTTCTCAATGATTCGCGTCAAAAGTTGAATAGCCAATGCTTCTCTATTATTAATGAATCATTGGCATAAATGCTTTGAAACTATATGAATGCTTCCTATGATTTCCAAAATTTATTTGAGGATTAAGAAATATGATTCAGAAGTATTAAAGTTTCAATACTTCCCAATCATTCTTCGTCAGCTGGGATGACTATTTTGGAACATAAACATAAATTACATATTTAATTTATAACGATTCAGGTACTTAAAAATATTACCTATACACATTCGTGGACCATCTCCGAAAGGTTGATAAACAAACGATTTCCTCTCATCAGAATTCTCTTTGCTGAACCTTAACGGATCAAATGTGTCCGGTTCTGGAAATATTCTTGGATCTCGTTGCATTCCTGATAATGACACCATTAATGGCATTCCTTTTGGAATCCGAAAATCGGAATCAGGTATGTCAAAATCTTCAACACATATTCGATTCAACGTCGGAACTGGCGGGTGCTTTCTTAATAACTCTGAAAATTATGAAAAAATAAAGAGAATATTACAGTAAAACATAACACGAAAGCAAAGTAAAGTTGAATATTAACGAGGCTGTTTAAGTACACAATTGGTTACATTTAAGGTTATGTAGTTCCCTGAACGTTTAAAAATTTGGAAATAGTAAACGGAACAATACTATATTACCTTGTTTACTGCAGAAGTAGTTAAAATAACTATTTCTTATAATCATATACTTTAGGTTTATAAAATTGTTCAGGCAATCATTTGTTTTCCTTCATGTATACTAGCTCACTAGATTTGAATTAGTCAAATTTTAACCAATTCATTTAACTCAACTCGTCTATTTAAAAGTCGATCTCATTCATTTTAGAACTAGTACCGGATTCAGGTAGTGACAATTGGTAGAAAATTCATTAAAATTGTATGCAACAACGTTACTCATTAAACTGCTAAAACGTTGTTACTAAGAATGTACGTATATGGGCAATTCTACAGAACTTTTCATTTTAGTGTCGCCATCGTTTTTCTCGAACTGAAACAATTTTTCATTAGGTATAAGGCTACAATAACATAAAAACGTACTGGAACAACACATTTAAATATATTTGCATGCTGAAATGTCTGCATTTTATAATAAATTTTAAAAAAGTATGTGGAAAAATTAAGAAAACATCTAAAATTTACGTGTCGCCGACTATTTTTGAAAAAGACTTTTTATTCTCCTGATCTATGTAGTGCGTGAAAACCAATGATCCGAATATTTTTAGTATCAAAAAACAATACTCTATAAGATATTACAAGTTTTAGAGCCATACCAAAGGTTTGCACGGTGTGCCACTATCTGAAAGTTATGTCGCCAATTTATTGTCACACACTATTTTTATTACTTTTTTCACTTTTTTGGCCTCGAACAATCCTCTTAACGTCAAACCGCCTATAGTATTAGAAAGTATTTATAAAAACAAAGAAAATCAGCCATCAGAAAAGTGTGTGCCCTAAAAAATCTTGAAAACGCAGCATCTGCAAAATGAAAAAAATTCGCGTAATTCGTTAAAAAAATGGTATATTTTTAACGGCACAGTTCCAGTTATTTATCATGTTTTAAGACAGATTGTAAATGGTTTTTGACACGACATCTTATCACAAAAATGATTGTTCATGTGGGTAGCATATGTAATACTTACTACAAAACAGTCAAAAATAACTATAGAAATCTATTGTTAAAATTAATAGTTCTAAAATTATTATATATTTTTATATATTTTTATATATATTTTTTTTGGACGCTGATCATAAATAGCAGTTTATCATTGATGTATGATCATCTCATTAAAGTTGTTTCCCTCTGGAATGTGAAATTTAGCAGAAGAAAAATATTTTGAGCATTTCGAGATTATGAAGTTTTTCAATATGATTTTGAATTAATAATAAATGTCAGGAACATTTGTAAAATATCAATACACGTAAAATAATATAATTGAGAATTGACAAATATATGTAACAAAATATAATATGAATTACAGTTATTAATTTATTTATATCTGTAGATTTATTTTAATTATTTATAAAAATGTAATTGAAAAATCTACATCTGTCGCTCAAGAAATGTCAAACAAAACAAAGACTGACAAAATAAATAAACAAAATAAATAACAATTTTTTTTACTTAACCATCGAATGACCTTGATCCTGACCTTATAAAGGTTAACTGACCTTAGACGACGATTTGCTGGCCTCAAACACATATGCATGAATTTTTTCAGATTTTTCCGATGGTTTTTTTTCCACTTCACCTTTAAATGACTTTGAATCTGACGTGATGGGGGTTAACCGACCTTGTCATCGTCATTAGCGACCGCGTACCAGCACCTAAGCGCTTCCAACGATCTAGCGTAGATCAAATGTTGACCTATGCACTATCTACAATTTTTTATTTTTATAGTAGCTCCAAAATTTCTTAATAAACCCCCGAGCCTCCACCAAAAATGTATTACGCGCATAGAACTTAATTTTGGCATCTCATATCTAAAGCTGTGCCTTGAAAAAAAAAATTTGTCGTTTCATTTCACTCGAAAGTGAAAAGTTCTGTAGAATTGCCCATATAACAAATAGTTATAAATAAAATCTTATTCGTTATATTGATTGTCTAACTTTTTTTTCATAATTTTGACTAACTCAATTAGTAGTCCGGCATTAAATTACTAATTGATGTAGTAGACAAAAATAACTAATTTATTTATTATTTTCTACTTATTGTTGATGCTAATTCGCTAATTCAATTAATTGAGTTTGACTTAACAATTAGTATACAATTCTACTAATTCATTTTTAGATAGTACAAGTATACCATAATTCCTTCGGCGCTATCGAAGAATTTTGTTTGCTTAATAATATTATTCAGTTATTAATAATAATTGTGAAAATAAATATAAATTCATACCACAAAATGCCATATCAAGGTATTCCATGCGAATTATATTTTCATACGATAGTCCTTCTGGTCGGTTAATGACATCATCCACTTCTTCTTGCAATTTGCGTTGAATTTCGGGATTGAATGCTATTTCATACAAGAAATACGTTATAGTCGATGATGTTGTTTCATAACCACCAAAAAACATGACGAAAGATTGTGCGCATGCCTCTAACAATCCAAACTTTTCCTTGGACAAAGCTGAAAACATATTTTCGTCACTACCAGTAATTAATAAATTTTATATCTACGTATATGAGTATAGTGTGAATTTTTTGAAGACAATATTCGTCAGGGGAGGAATAGGTAGTAAAAAATAGCAAATTAAAAAATCGGTAAAGAGAACTTGTTCTCTTATGTTCTCCCTTTGTAAATTCAATTTGGAAGAGCCACATTATAAAGGTTGTCTCACGGTGAGCTTCGATCAAGTTTAAATAAAAGTATCGTGCACATCGCAGATTTCTTCTGGGGTCTTTTTGGGATGGCCTAACAATTATTTTAAGCCGTGAATGAAAATGATCGCCAGGAGGAAACTCAAAATAACTCAATTTTTTGTATTCTTTTTTAAGATTTTAGTAAATATTTCCATAATAGTAGCATCTTGACCTAATTTGCATCGCAGATTTCTTCTGGGGTCTTTTTGGGATTTCCTAACGATTATTTTAAGCCGTCAATGAAAATGATCGCCAGGGAGAAACTCAAAATAACTCAATTTAAACAATTTTTTTAAAGGTCTTTGTAAATATTTCCGTCAAAATAGCATTTAGATGTAGTTTTTTTGCATTAAAACTTAATTTTTTAATCAGAAAGACAATCCCGATATGTGTAAACTACTTTTATACTTTTTAATTTAAAGGATGTTCAAAAATAACTAAAAATAAGTAGATTTTGTTGTTTTTTTTGTCAATTTCTTTTTTATAATGTTATTATCCGTGACAAAATTACCATTGGACGAGTTGTAAAACTGAAACTGACAAAAAAAAACAACAAAATCTACTTATTTTTGGTTATTTTTGAACATCCGTTAAATTAAAAAGTATAAAAGTAGTTTACACATATCGGGATTGTCTTTCTGATTAAAAAATTAAGTTTTAATGCCTAAAAACTACATCTAAATGCTATTTTAACGGAAATATTTACAAAAACCTTTAACAAAATTTTTTAAATTGAGTTATTTTGAGTTTCCCCCTGGCGATCATTTTCATTCACGGCTTAAAATAATCGTTAGGCAATCCCAAAAAGACCCCAGAAGAAATCTGCGATGTAAATTAGGTCTAGATCCTATTTTTATGGAAATATTTACTAAAATCTTAAAAAAGAATACAAAAAATTGAGTTATTTTGAGTTTTCCCCAGACGATCATTTTCATTGACGGCTTAAAATATTCGTCAGGAAATCCCAAAAAGACCCCAGAAGAAATCTGCGATGTGCACGATACTTTTATTTAAACTTGATCGAAGCTCACCGTGGTCTCCTAGCGAAATGGACCTAAAATGTGGTTTCAACTGGTTTAATAAAAATCTTAAATAATTTCAATCGTATTTTTTTGTAACCTGTACATACCCCCTTTTTCTGTTTCTTCGTTGTCTTTTTGTGCATCAATTAACTTCATTAATAAATCTATGAAATCTTTCCGAACTATATTTTCTCTACGTCGATAGTTTATCGTATCCGTGAACAGAGTCGTAAAAAAGTTTCTCACTGGCATTGGAAAGATCGGAATTCGAAAAAGATCCATAATCTTGGGTGCAAATAAAAATATAGCATTTCTCACGGGGTGTAGAAATACCGCCATATTTCCATAACGTCGAAAATCGTTATCTGGATTCTTCAGAGCATTAGGATTTATCCCAAACGCAATTAAAGAAATACTGTCTGCAGTGTACCTGAAATGTTACTTTTAGAAGAGTCACAATATTGAACAAGTTTATTCTTGTTACCTGGAAGCCAATTCTTTTACATCTAAGATATCAGTTTCTTGCAAAATTTTCGACACAGTTTGGGAAAGTTGAATACCAACTTCTGCTAGTGTTGGAAACATTTGCTTCAGTTTTCCAGATGTGAAGGCAGGTGATAGTTTGGCCCGAATACGTTTCCATTCCTCACCGGACTGGAAGAATAAGTGCGCGGCTAAAGGATCCACTTCTTTATTGCAATAAAATCCTCGATCAGGAAATCGATTGAATTCTTTTATCAGGATCAATCGTACCAATTCAGGGTCGTTAATGATCAAAGCCGGGTTATGGAGCATGTACATACCATGGAATCGGTGATTTTTTAATTTTTCGTAGCTTCTTTTTATAACGTTTCCTACATTCAAAAGCAATTTTATGTGTTGTTAGAATTCATAATTACGTTTTATGAAATGTCATAAGGAAGAAAGTGTAAAGAAATTTGACACTACCCAGTGTTAAACACATTTTAAATAGTTTTATAATCAACTTACCAAAGGAATCCCTTTCCAGAATAGAATCAATAAGATTTCCAAATGGAATAATAGGCTCTACATATGGAATTCCTTTTCTTTTCCAATAACTGAACGTGACAAACTTCAAATACAAGTAAATACCCGTGATCACAGTTAAACACCAAACTAATTTAGAACTGAACATTAGATGTAGTTCCTCAAACATTTCAAAACAAATTTGAACCACTTTAAGAAATAAAGTGGTGGAAATACAATAAATAGTAGACACAGTTTTCAATTGAAATGCCGCATGCTGCAATAGTCCGGTCGACTAGCAGACTGCTTTTATCTGGCTTTCTAAAGAAATAAAACTCTGATAATATGAGTACTTTTTATCAGGTTAAGTAACAGCAAATTGTTTACATTATTGTGTGAGTAATGAAAACCAGAACTTAGTCCGAAGTAAAATAAAAATATTACATTTTACAAATAAGCCAGGCGGCCAGAATAATGTAATCGCTAGATTTGCTTCACAATGGAAATACTTTATTTTAGTAAAATAGCGAATTATTCTAGGAAATATTAGTAATTTTGAGAGAATTCAACATTTATGGGGTTCAGAAAATACTTTTACTGGTGTACAACAGTACTGTTAAATTAATAATGAAGAAAGAAATAATCAAAACAAAATTCACGAACGAGTACTTGTTTACGACCTAAATGATAATTAATGCATTATTTGCTAAAAGGAAATAATCTTCTCAGCAACCTGGAATAGATAAGATAATCCAACCAAGTGTGTTAAAAATACTTGCAGTTATGTTAGTCATTAATGAGATTCACTCAAATGTATGTAAGGTAAGAGGCCCCATTATGAGACAGAGGTTATGGTAGAATTGGCAGCGAAATTGAGTTTTAAAAAAATGAAATATTTTTATTATTTATTTTTACGTTATATTTTTAGAAGCAATAATTTTTCTTATAAATTTGACGTTCCAGTTTTTTTATTAAGTACAAATGTCATGAACTCAATCATCACATTTTGGAACAGGATTATGTCTCCAATGTTCCATGTATGGAACACATTTCATATATGATGACACTATTAAGGAATATATAAGTAACACGCAAAGCATTTTAATTTGTTGTTAGATATACTTCATTTTACTGCTAATTTTTTCATCTTCTTTAGTCATTTTTACTTCTATTCCTATAATTCATCCTTTTAGGTAATTTTATTCTCGTTTAGTGTTGGGTTAGCTTGTTTTGATAGTGGCTTTAACCACTAATCGGAAGTACCAATTGATGGCAATTCAGATTTAGTACTTGCTTCAACCTTCATTCCTATTTTTTAAGCAAATATTTTGTATGGATTGTAAAAATACTGAAAGTATCATTATGGGCTACATTAAAAAAATATTATTAAATATTTCGCGTAATTTTAAACGCATGTCGAAATCTCGTCAATCTAAACCTGCTTTGAAATTAGAAAAATCGTATTAAGTTTATATGATATTAAGTTAAATAGTTCCGATATCGGCATAGTAAATATTTCGTTTGTCCTTTATTTACATATAGGTATGTCCTCGTCAATCCCTCTTTAAATTAGTAATTACAAATAATAAAGCATGTTTATGATGTGCATTAATTTTTTTGCTCTATCCTTTTTGGCGATATACCGGCTCTACTCGCTCTCACATGCGACCTCACAGAATCACACAGAATGCACACGAAAAATTATAAGTGATTAATCACAATTATACGTAAGTCTGTAACAATTTTTCCACCTGCTTATCTTTTCTGAATTTTTGATTGCCCCTTATTTTCGTTCCTTTCTTTGTTTTATAATTAATAATAATAATAATAATAATCGACTTTATTGCTTATATCAGGAATACACTATATACATGGGGCAATTCACTTACTGATTAAATATATATAAGCAAAAGGCGAGACACAGCACCACTAAGCTGTTTTACAGTCTGACCGTGTACGGAAAATAAAAGTACAGAAAAAAAAATATTTACAATGATAACGGATATAAACAAAGAATACAAAAATCAACGTTCAAAGATACAATATGCACAAAACAATCATCGGTTTTTATAATAATTTTTTAACTTCGGTATAAACTGAATCGGTTTTGAAATAAATAATCTTAATTGCAATGGTAGCGCGTTAAAAATTCTCACTATAAAACTAAAAAATGCACCATTCAATTTGGCTGTTGAGGATAACGGTACACAAAGGCTAGAAGAAACTTCACGTCTATGTGCAACCGAGCTTCTTCCCAGCCAGCTCAATCGATGAGCTAGGTATTCGGGGACATTTAAAGACAGAACTTTACACAGAAGAGAGAGTAGACGAACTTCCATTCTGTCTCTCATTTTTAACCATCCAGATTTTGCGTACGCCTGCGATATATGGTCAAACTTTCTAATGCCATACGTATACCTCAAACAAGCATGCTGCACCGCTTGGACTCTTTTCCATTCCGTATTAGTAATGCACGGGCCATAAACCGAAATACAATAAGTTACATGAGAAGTTCACAAGTGATTCACAAAGTTTCAGTTTCGCAACGTAAGAAAGTTCTTTTCGGAATGGGTAAAGTTGTCGTAAGCGCATATAGGAGATAGAAATTTTTTTCGATATATGATAGGAGAAACTCCAGGAAGAATCGATGTATAGCCCGAGATTTCTAGCTTCATTAACAATTGGAATTGCATTTCCTTTTCTTGAAATTTGAAAATCATCCAAAGCAATTTTTGTGCGTAAACTACTACTCCCGATAATAAGGACCACTGACTTATTTGGATTTATAGTAAGCGCATTATCATCCGACCACTTTTCAATACGCGCAATATCATTATTGAAGATGGTAACAGCCTCGTGCGAATTTTCAGGAAGAAAAGGCATAAGAATTTGCGTATCATCGGTATAGGTTTTAAAGCTAACATTATTGCAACACTCATAAATATCAGCAGAGAATATAATAAAAAGGAGTGCACTTAACTTAGCTCCTTGAGGTACGCCACATTTTAAGACTTTACGTGCTGATGTAATTTTATCGTTGTTAATATTTAATTACACAATTTGAGATCTATTATTGAGATAAGAAGTCAAGAGCTCGCACGCATTTTTCGAAAGACCATAATATGCCAGTTTCGCTAATAACATATCGTGATTCAGTGTATCAAAGGCTCTAGAAAAGTCGAGGAGTCCCGCAATTGTCAGAAGACGATTGTCCCAATTTTTCAACACATTATCAGAGATGTCAATGAGTGCCGTCTCACAGCTGTGAGAACGCCGGAATCCCGATTGAAACAGAGGAAGCAGATTATGCATATTAAAATAGCCTAACAACTGTTCATAACAGATTTCCTCAAAAACTTTCGATAAAAGCGGTAGACGGCTGATAGGGCGTAAATCACTAAGAAGAGAGGGGTTTGCCTTTTTAGGTATTGGGCATACCGAAGCCATTTTCCAGATATCAGGAAATTCACAATCCACAATGATATTATTAATAATTTGGAGTATTTCATGTCGACAGAAGTCTTGAACTCTTAGAAACATTTCGCCTGAAATACCATCAATTCCTGCCCCTTTACAATTTATTTTTTGCAAAATACTGGTTAACTTGGAGAGTGAGATTGCAGAAAACGAAAAAGTTGCTGAGTTTGGAAGTTTATATGACCGCGAGTTTTTGAAAAATGCAATTAGGTGCAAATTAGGCATTTTCTGAGGACAACTTACAAAATGTTCGTTAATGGCATCAGCATCGTTAAATGTTTCTGGAAGAGCAGCAGTTCTAGATTTAGCTAGATCAAGATTCTTGATGGATGACAAAAAGTTTTTATGTGACATCGCATTAATTTGTCTAAAATAAACAATCCGCTCTCTCCTTATCGCAGAAGTTGTGAACTTTCGCAGAGTTTTATAAAAGTCTATATCAGATTGCCGTTTCGATTTTCGCATGATCGTTTGAGCAGCGTTTCGTTTCCTAATTAAGATCTTAATCGTGTCAGTGATCCACGGAACGCTAGGTTTAGTCACTCTGGCATGTTTAATGGGAGCAAACGCATCGAACAACTCAATAATAGCATTGTTTAGAAACTCGACTTTTTCATTTATGTTGTTACAATATGATATTAGTCCCCAAGGATAACAGTATGCTGCTTGTCTAAAATCATTCGAGTTAAAATTTTTAAAATCGCGAAAGCTGATAAGTTTTGCGTTCCGAGGTGGCCTTTCCGGTCGTATCTCAAGAAACTACCACCATCGAGCGAATTTCGGACCCTTCCCTTTTTTTATGATTTGTGTGCCCTTTTCTATCAAATTAATTTTGCGGTAGTAATATTGTTATAATTTGTGATTGTAATTATTTCTTTATGTACATTTTTGTTTATCAGTAAATATAATTTCATATAACTGTTAATTCCGTACTATTAAAGATTAATTTCTCACACTTTGTGCGCAAAATGTTATTTTGCTCCCTATATTGCGGGAGCAATGCAGTTCATTCTCTCCCTAGGGAGCCAAATAAATATATCCGGGAGATTTCATTATGATTTTCGTAATAAGTGCGTAAAAACCATAGTTACAACAAAAATTCGTGGTGTTCTCTTTTAGACAGTGCACTCGTAAATTGCTATTACGCAGTAATGAAACCTAATACTTATTATAGATTGCCAATATCTATTGTGGAGTGTAATGTAACCACTTAAAACACTCCCAATGAGGGTGACATACCCTTAAAAAGAAAAGCGTCGATATTTATATCAAAATATAATCTGGTGAATTTATGAAATTGCTAGATCCACTGCATATTGCTGGATAATTAACATCTGTAGTATACGGGAAATTCTAAGATGCCGCCTGGTACAATCTATTATCGCGCCATATTGGTTTCGTCGTTTTGAATTTTTAAACTCTGACAGCATATTCATAATGCAAATTCAAAAACTAGTGTTAGCGTGGTGCCTGGCTCGCTTCGCTCGCTCAGAAACTTCGACCCAGTGGAGAGTCCGCTGTTCCTTTAATACTCGTTCGTTTTCTAACAGCGTTCAATTATATTATAAAATTATATTGATATTGATATACACAAACTGCATTGTTGAAGGTAACTGATGATGTCAGATGCGGTATTAACCAAGGATTAATTACCATCTTAGTGCTTTTCGACCTCAGCAAGGCATTTGATTCCATCCATCATCTTATTCTATTGCAGAGACTACGTGAATTTGGTTTTACTAGTTCGGCCATACGCTTTTTAGCCTCCTATCTCACTGGTCGATATCAAACAATCATTGACGACTCGGGCAATACCAGTCAACATCTGTACACTTCATCTGGGGTACCACAAGGCTCTTCACCGGGACCTATCTTATTCTTAATTTTCATTAACTCGGTTACTAAGTTATCGAAGCATTGTAAAGACCAATTTGCGCTTTTTGCTGACGATTTACAAATTTATCTTCAGTGTTCCAAGTGGATCATATAATCTCTACGTTAAATGAAGAAATTTCTAGAATCGTGAATTGGACGCTAAATGTTGGACTCAAAATCAATCCCTCTAAAACAAAGGCCATTATCCTCGGGATCAAACGTTATGTTGACGCCCTTGTCGTACTATCACTCAACTCTTAGTAAGCGGGGTACCCATACCGTTTGTAGGGAGCGTCCGAAACCTTGGTGTAACGACCAGCAGTGATCTCACTTGGAATTTGCATATATCGAGTATATCCAGGAGTGCTTATTTCATATTGCATCGCTTGAAGTTTCGTTGTCACAGGATAACGCCAAAAATTAAATTATTACTTATAAATGCTCTAATAGTCCCCCTGATAGATTATGCATGCTTAGTGTATAATGATGCCGCTGAGTATTTGAATAAAAAACTTACACGAATTCTGAATTCATGCTTACGCTTTGTTTACGGACTTGGACGAGACGAACACATCTCGCTATACAGAGTAAAGACAAATTGGCTTACAGTCAAATCTCGCAGGCAGTACTTTTTAGGTTCACTGCTATTTTCATTATTCACATCTTCCACCCCCTCATATCTCTTCGACCTTTTTCCTACGGTGTTGCCTGATCTACGGCGATCCTCCAGAATTTCCTCTGCATGTCAATTCGAGATACCATTGTGTTTGCGGAAGCAATACGTGAACTCTTTCCGAGTAAAAGGGATCGCACTTTGGAACTCTTTGCCTTCACTGATCCGTGAGTTCCAGTCCTATGATGTTTTCACAAATCATCTATATGATTATCTGTCAGAGCAGGATAGGAGCACAGGTCATCCTACTTAACTGTTGGTGTTATTTATTTATATAATAATTAGCTATTTATTTATTTTATTTATTTAATTTATTTATTTAATTATTTTTTCTTATTTATTTACCTGTTATTTCCTTTTTCTTTTTTGTGGTGTCTTCCAGCGTCTGTTATTATTATGCGATCTTTGTAATTCTTATTGTGTATTATCTTAATTCACTAATGTTGCGTCTTTTGTATTATGCTGTATATTAACCGTTCAAAATTATTAATCTATTTAAAATGCGCATATACCTTTGTACGATATCAATGTAAAGATATTTCTTGATTGCTGCAAGGAAAAGCTTTCCACGGCAAATAAATTTATTACATACATACATATTTGGGGGTCCAATCATATTTAGGTCCAAGTGGCTTCGATAGATATGTTACAACAATATAGTGATTCTTATATGTATGAAAATTGAAAATGGTTAACAACTATGACCTATGGCCTGAGTCGACGTAAAATTGAAAATGAGCATTTTCAAAACTTCGACCCCGAAGACAGGCCAGCCGAAGTATTAATAAATAAAAGTTGCAGAACACTTTCTTCATGCACTTGTATTGTAATAGACTATTCGATGCATATTACATGTTTACTGCGTTTTACAAACTACTGTCCGTATCATTATGATGTTATATCCAATATATGAGTAATTCCGCGAAAGTTTTAAAATTCGAGGTACCGTCTTGTAACGTTTCAATTTAAGGGATGCATTGATTTAAAACTTGTTCAGTACGGTTAAATTGAGTTAAAAGAACAATATTCTATTACCAGAAATCGACCATAAGTCGCTAGAGTCATGCGTGATTACGAAAACATTCGAAATTAACTAAATTCTCAGGTGGTACCAAGAGAAATTCTTATCTGTTTATAGTAATAAAAAAAATGTATATTGTCCAAATGATTCGAAAATGGAGTAAATTGTTCCTCTTACTCTATATTTTCAAAAACTGAAGGTTATATGCATGTGTCTACCATGCACGACGTACTATAAACAAATATGTGAGAGTAACTCGATTTTCATGAAAATGGTTAATTTTTGGAAAAAACAATTTAAAAAAATGACTTTCATGATCCGCAATATGTGAAAACGGAATATTACTTAGGACAGTTTAACGAATGAAATAGTCTCGGTCCCATAAGTGTGCGACTCATGCTAATTATTGTATGGCTGCTTTAAATATCACTATCTCTGGCGTATTTTGGTTTTAAAAACTACATTTTTGCTCGTCACACTGAAAAGGTAGAGAAATAATCACTTTTTTTACTATGTTCCTTACATCTCAGTTATGAAATGATATAAAAAAAAATATGTCAACGTTGAATTCAAAGCTTACCATAAAAAAAAATCATGTCCATTATTTTGAAAATTTATCAACTAGATGTCATTTTTTGTTAGCACACAATTTCATTTAAAAAATAAAATTTTCATCGTACTTTACATTTTTACAACTTATATTCAGACTCTTAAAGGAGAGACTATAGTTTGTGTACACTCTAAAATTGGTGGAGTGAAGTGTACTCCATACGAGTCAAATGTTTATGCGTTTGGAGTGAAATGCATACCAAAAGAATAAAGTGTTTACTTTTGTGGAGTGGACTCCAACAATTTTAGTGAGTGGGTGTTTTGTGCGTGCGTGTGTGTGTGTGTGCGTGTGTGTGTGTGTGTAATTTACATAATATTTACATGTAGGTTTAATTATTATTTACTTCAGAAAATTCAAAATCTAGCCAACATGAAAATAACAATGGACTGCGGAGGATTTCTTTTGATTTTGAGTTATTCAACATTCGGGTAGTACGTTAATCGCGTTTATATTTACGATCATTGTTATTAATATCAGAGCAACAATCAGTTCTAATTTGTAATCCGGAAGACACATTTTAATATTGATGAATCTAGAGCAAAAAATGGAGAAAATTCGGGAAAAAAGGAAATAAGAAAAAGAAAAGCGAGACAAAAACAAAGAACGTTTAATGATAATGCAGATCTGTCATTAATCCTTTTTCCAATAGCCACTTATTCTGCAAGATTTTCTTGCAAATGTAATTTTAGCCTTATTTGACTTCTAGAGGTCACGTTGACCTTGAACCTCGAAGCTTATTTGAATGTAAAATTTTACGCTATTTCGAATCCCGACCTCAAAAGTATAGGTTCTCATTAAAAAAAAGTTGACCTTCAAATAACCTTGAAGGAGGGGTCCAAGGTCGAGGAAAAGATCATTTTCGAAGTACTATTTGAATGATATTTCAGACCTGTCATTAATACTTTTTCTAATAGCCACTTGTTCTGCAAGATTTTATTGCAAACGTAATTTTAGCGTTATTTGACCTTTAGAGGACACGTTGACCTTGAACCTCGAGATATATTTTAACGTAAAATTTTATGCTCTTTCGATTCCGGACATCAAAAGTATGGGTTCGTATTTAAAAAAAAGAAGTTAACCTTCAAATAACCTTGAAGGTGACGTCCAAGGTCAAATCCGAAGTCATCACTGGATTTCTCGTTGAATGTTACATAAGACTTTACCTTAATATTTTTTTTTCATCACCTACCCACTAAGATTTTCTGGAGTTTCCATACTTGTTCCTCACTCTGTATACAGGGTGATCGGCCAACCATTACCCAGCGGCTAACTGTAGATTGTACAGATAATTCTGAGCAACTTTTTCCTCTGAAAAAATTTCCGGGAAGGTAGAGTTTTTAAGTTATTCAACACTAAAATTTAGGGGGAAAAATCACTTTTTTTTTAAATATCTCGGCTCTGTATGAAGGTATCTTACCGAACCGAAGCTTATTTTAAAGATATTTTCAAGCTATACAAGTTGCCTCTGTTGGTTTTTGACCTACAATGAATATTTCTCTTGTCATAGCCATAAAAACGGGGGTTAATGCCGATTTTTCAGGTTTTTCGCGTCTAACTCGTTTCGACACATAGCTATCGAAATATCACACTGGAAAAAATTGTAGGCCTTGAAAACACAAACATTTTTTGTCCTCTAATACGATGCGATTAAATTAAAACTGAACCCTATTTGCACTCGTTTTCATAACATTTTGTTATTAATATCGATTTATTTGTCGTACTGTATTTTGTCGACTTTACGAGGCTCTTGTAGGGTTCAGTTTTAATTTAATCGCATCGTATTAGAGGACAAAAAATGTTTGTTTTTTCAAGGCCTACAACTTTTTCCTGTGTGATATTTCGGTAACTATGTGTCGAAACGAGTTAAACGCGTAAACCCTGAAAAATTGGCATTTACCCCGTTTTTATGGCTATAACAAGAGAGATATTCATTGTAGGTCAAAAACCAATAGAGACAATTTATAGAGCTTTAAAATATCTTTAAAATGAGCTCCGGTTCGTTAAGATACCTTCAAACAGAGTCGAGATATTTTAAAAAATGTGATTTTTTCACCTAAAGTTTAGTGTTGAATAACTTAAAAACTCTACCTTCCCGGAAATTTTTTCAGATGAAAAAGTTGTTCAGAATTATCTGCAGAATCTAGAGTTGGCCGCTGGGTAATGGTTGGCCGATCACCCTGTATATTTGCATTTATAAAAAAATGCATTGTGTTAAAAATGGAAAACGGGCCTTTTTTAGTACTTTCTTATGTGTATAGAAGTAGAAAAACCAAGTTTTGCATGTGTGCATAAAATTTTAATTTTATAATTTCCTCGAACTCGAATTTTAAAAGTTCCATGGAATTACTCATATATACATATAATTCGTCAAAGATATCTTGAAAGTGTCGAAAAGATCTCTGACGGATATATTTTAGATATCTATAAGACATCTTTTAGATAAATCGAAATATTTATTTTCGTATCAAGGGCGTAAAAGAACTTATGCGCCCGTAGGTGATCACAGACAGTTATCGCGAGACAAATAAACGGAACGTACGGGCGTACGTACGTACGTACGTACAAGATCATGGACACAAATTTTTTTAATGTTGAATTGGGCTCCTTCGGGTCTGAAACATCGACATTTGATGAAAAACTATAGGGTAATTTTTATGCCCAAAGTGACCAAATTTAATACTTCGTCCAGACCTAATGTCTGGGTCGAAGTAATAAAAAACCCAACTACCGAGTTTCGTCGAAATCGGATAATGGTCCATATTCGATCGGCCACATTCAATTGATCGTTTTGAATTTTGGAATTTTTGTGTTCGACGTTGTGATCGAGGGTAAAAACTAATAACTAAAACTAGTCGAAATGGAATTTATTCTATTTTTATTATTATCTAGACGAGATTGCCTCAGCAATCTCGAAGCCACAACTGGCCCTAAATTGATCCGATCTTTGTTCTGAGTGGAAGCCGAATTCGTACAATTACACAATTCAGAAAATGCATGAAAAATAACCATAAGTGCGTACAAGCGATTCGACCTCATTTGCCTACCTAGGACGAGTGCAAGTAAAATTACCACTACCCCTTATATAAAATATGTTTTAACCTTTTGTTTGACATATTTTTTGAAAATGATAAAACTAAAGTTTAAAATGATTCATATTTTTTGGGAATACATTTTACTAATCAATTTGATATCTCAATTAAGTTTTTGATTAAATTAATTTAATATAAAATTTTTCCGATTAAATGAAAATGACAGAAAATAAAAATAATACAACTTATACATATAACCTACATAACTTGCAAATATATGAGGTTTACAATCCCTATCCAAAATTAAGTTACAATTGAATCCCGATTACATTACTATAAGCACAATGCATGCTAAGCTCTATTATTTCAAAAGTTCAGAATTGGAAATTTTATGTGTACTACTACAACACCGTAATTTATACGTTTTTAAAGGCATCATCTAGGACTAAGATGATCTAAAATTGTTTATTTTTTTTTCATGTTGGTGGTACAATTTATTATAGCATTTTTACAGAATACATTGTGACAATTACGTTATAAGTTAATAATATGTAATTTTTAATGTATATCTCATTATACAAAAACCTCGAGGACATTGGTTTTGTCATTCTAAAATGTTTCGCTACAAATCTCCGTTACTTTACATTTTAACGTCAAATATATAACGCAGCTTTCGTATTCTGTACAGTTTTTTGCTCTAAACATTATTTTTACATAATATACTGCCGTGTGTAGAGAACATCAATCAATTAAAGTACTCGTGTTTTCCAGAAAAGTCGAATTTTAACGTAGATAATCGATTACCGAAATTTTTCATGGTGATCGTCGGTAGTGTGTGCAACTTTTATAACTGTCGACTCGAGACCGACATCTCTTTAGAATTGGATTTATAAATCGTCGAAATTAAATGAATAATTTATAAAAAAAAAGACAGTTGAAATAACACAGCAACAGAAAAAAAGTGAAGACCATTTAAGAGTAGCCGTGTAATTTTACATAAAATTTTATATTTTTTTATTGAAAAAAAAATAGTAAAGGACGAACTCAAAAATTACGATACGCCGGAAATTGAACCCTGCACAGAGTACTCGAACGGCCGTCGAAAAGTCTCGGTTTCACCTCCCGGCCCATCGAACCTATCGAGTTTTTATCTTCTTTTTTTAAAAAATTGTAAAAATGTACGTCCTTACCATGATCATGATAATTGTTTTCTGCAGCACCATTGAAGCATTTCTAAACTATTTGAAACCGCTGGAAAAATTTAAATTTAAAATGACGAATTCTCATTTTCAATATCATATTTATACTTCAATAAAAAGAAGTGTACATAAAATCTAGATTTTTAGGTTTGAAAATTAATTAAAACTGTTCTTATTTCAACTGTTTGATTTGCTTATTATTTCCCTGAATTGTAACATAAATATAGTTGAACCACCTTCGTTACGGATGTTACTTCCTTAGCTAGTGTTTCTGAAAAGGTTTAATGCCGAATATGCCAATTTCACCAACTGCAAATTATCAAATTTATTCAGACTGAAAATTAATGGAATATAAATAAATATAGTAGATTACTCACCGCAACCATACTGTTCACATTTAAATTAATGATTTTAACTACAGTCATCGTTACCGGTCGATGAAAAGACCGCTGCATTATAAACAGGTAATCTCTTCTCACTTTACGATGTAAATTTATCCATCCAGATCTGAATACGGCCTCCTTTAGCTCAACACTCTGAAAATAAACGTTTCAATATTAGAAATGTATAGACAAAGTATTTTGTAAGAAAAATCGCGCTACGCATTGACCACATGAGAAAGAATTTTGTGACAACATTTCAAATTGAAAGAGTGGACAAATGTATATTGACGCGTCATGCAGAAGTTTGTATTTGTTCGATAACGAATTCGAAATTTAATCCTCCATTTTATGTCTTGGGTCCACCATTTTGAATTTGGAAAAGTAATAACAGATGCAACAGCAGCGACCTTGAAAAACTCAGAGGAGCGGCAAAATTGTTACATCATCCCACAATATCGGATGTATCTAGCGTAAAATAATAAAATTTTACCCTATACATTTTGAAGTTTGGTATGGACCCTTTTTTCATATCATAGTGATCTCTTCGTTCGATTTCGATGCAATTTTGCCGAAAATAATGTGCTGGTGACAAAACCCGGCTTTCTTAAAATAATGGGGCGTAGCGATTAAGAACCACATTTTTTTTACAACGATGACTGTAAAGAATTAAAATGCGAATAAAGGAAACATGTTTTTAATAAATAAAATTATGGAAGTGTTGCTAGAAACTTCGAAGTGAATAAACTCAACGAGGCCCAATCTGAACCTGAACGTTTTGTATAAACCTCATACTCTCAAGGGGTGAAATATTTTTTATGTTTTGTTAAGGATAAATCGTTTTTTTAACTGTAATCTTGTAGGGATCCACCCTAGAATGCATGGTACCAGCCACATGTCGACAAGGAACGGGAAATACGGCCCAATAGGGGCAAGGATCAACGGTTATATATTTTATAAAGTGTAAAAATTCGCGAGCTTTATTTTCGTTGTGTATGTGTGTTTAGCGATAATTCCAGATTTTTAATATAAAAGAATTAGAAGAGGATTCAGTATCATTCGAAAAAGAAAGTGTGTGCCCCTGCTGATGCCATTGGGTTTGTTAGGGAATAGTTGACTTCAATTTCGTAGCGAAGCCTTCTCGAAACCAGAATTTAGATGAAATGGTTGGACAGATCGACAATTGCCGATATTCAACATCGTGGTCAAAATCGAGTTCATCCTCTTTGGAGATATAAAGAGCGTTGTAGAGCCCAGATATTCTTGGTGGTCGTCGAAAAAATCCCCAAAGGAATGTGGTACGTTTTTGACAAGAAAAGGTAACCATGATTCGCAGGATACAAGTCATCGACGAGTCAGTCGTCTGTCCAGGTTTAGTGTCAGTAGATCGTCCAACGTTGGATAACGTAAACTTAAATTGACTGCATATCTACCGGATAGTGGTGATTCGTGACATAAAAGAGAAGAATCGTCTCTTCAATACTTCATCGGTCATAAAAGAAATCGACGTCATTATATTTTATGTGAAAGTGATTAAGCCGGTTGGCCTATGTTCGACAATATTAACATTTTGTTTTGGTAATCAGTTTATTTCTAACGCGGTATTCTTTTCTATCTTGTTTGATATACTAAAGAAAAAACAAAAGACGAGATGAGTTTCAACTTTTCATTTGACGAACTGATTATTGCGTATTTGATTGACGATTTAGTTTGTTTTAAATAATAACAATTGTGCCTCTTATTTGGTGATAGTTTTAATGTATAAATCAAGTGTGCTATTCGTAGTTTATGGCGTATTGCAAGTATAACAAAAATTGCGTACTAACAATTTTCGATGAAATAGCAATCAACGATATCAAATTATCAGTGTGTGCATTTGTCGATGGGTATCCACTATGAATCAAATAAATAACCATAATCTTGTGGTTAGCCAACAAATATATTACAAATATATTCGGAGAGAAGCACAAAATATTTTATATTTGATTATCGAAAATGTATGAATTATATAGGGGAGAACGGGGTAATTCCGACCTACCTAAGCAAAATTGATTTTTGAGGTAGAGAATGTGATTTAATGAATTTGTACGTTATGCCTTTTTAAAGTGTATTGCATGGGTAAACATTTATCGATATTATTAATACCTTGTTATAGGTCTATTATAGGTTTATACCTCCATTAGTAAAAAATTGCAATTCTTCAAATTCTGTCAAAGAATGGATAATTCCGACCCCAAAAGGTGTAATTCCGACCGTGTTTATTTTCAGCATAATTTCGTAGTGATTCATAGGTTTAATTTACATTTATTAATAATAAGTAAACAAGATAATATTTTGCTATCACAATAACTTGTTTATGTACAACACTACTTACATAGATCACATACCTATTCTACATTGTTGGTCAAAAATGAAAACGCAAATAGTCACTTCTAATATCGCACGAGAAAACAAGCGAAGCAAATTCAAATGTTGTGGTCGAAATGTAGAAAGAAAAAAAAAATCAACACATTTGTGATACATTATATATGATGTATACATAATATTGCATAATATGGTTGTGATAAAATGCAAACGAAAATAAACTCGAAAAAGGTCGGTCGCAATTACTCCGTACATTAGGGGTCGGAATTACCCTGCACATTCGTTATTTAAAAAAATACACGCACTTAAAAACACACTCTCATCTCACTAAAAACTAAATTGATTTCATTAAATATAAGGTTAAGGCTTTCTAAATTACTTACGTTTGATTCGTTTGCACAATAATTTCAAACGATATTTACTTATTTATAATACTTTAATTTCTAAACTAGATGGCTTCGACCCGGGTGCCTACAATTTTGGCTAAATTCGTATTGCAGTTCCCTGACGAAAGGCTGATGCTTCCGGGAATATTCCCATTTTAACACTGCCAAGAAAGAAGGCGGCAGAGGAGGGTAGTTCTAGCATCGTTAGGTTCGAGTAGTTTCTATACATATATTGTAACAATATCTTGTTCCTTAAATAGGGTGAATATGCCAATGAATGGACGGTTAAGCATTTTTCACACTTTGATCGATTGTAACTTTTGAATTCTTTTATGAAAATTTAATTATGATACCACCATTAGAATCGTTAGACTCTGCTCTTTATGACCGCGTAGTTCAACCTTTGATTTTATTTAATTATAAGCCTCGTCTTCATACGTTTGTAAAAAAATCCGCTGAACCCCAATGAATAGATGGGTTAAATCAAATGGGACGTTTTCAGTACCAGTTTTGGATGGCTTTAAAACTTTGCTTTGATTTTACAAAATAATAAACACTGGCAGATCAATAGTACTGTAAATATTGTTTTGAATGTTCAAAGAACATAAAAATATGTATTTTGTTGCATGTTGTGCATCAGACATTCATAAGAAATAAAAATATGTAGAAAATCGTCCATTCATTGGCATATTCACCCTATATTGAAATTGAAAATGAGCATTTTCAAAACTTCGACCCCGACCGCAGGTCATCCGAAGCACTAATAAATGAGCATGTCTTGTTCACACTGATGCTTAAAAAAACGCGGTTTAGTCGAGTTTTTGACAGGTCGGGTTGCAGGAAATACATTTTTTTATATGTGGGATACTTCGGTTTCCGTTTTTACGGCATTATCGTTGATTTTACGAAGAAATGAATATAACCTTTTTTGTAGAGAATTCGATGTTCTATATTTTATGTTGAAAACATTTTTTTGTACGATTTGTATTTTTTGTTAAAAAATGGAAAAAACGTGTTTTTTGAGCGTTTTTTTGTTAAACCTCCCCATAATCTAGTATGCATTGTCTCCAAAAACTAATCAGATCTAAGTTTGGCCAAGAGAATATAGATTTAGAACATCGAATTCTCTACAAAAAAGGTTGTATTCATTTCTTCGTAAAAACAACGATAATGCCGTAAAAAGCAAAGTAACATAAATTGTACATACACATATACAATGCATATGTATGTATATTATATACATTACATGAAAAACAGAGACACAGAGGAAGCAGGGGAGTGAGGCGGGTATGAGGGGCGGGGGGGGGGGGCTAACTTTAAAAATTTGATTAAATTTTAGTTTAGTATAAAAATTTCATTAATTTTTGTTTTTTTAAGCATCAGTGTGAACAAGACGTGCTCATTGATCAGTGCTTCGGCTGATCTGCGGTCGGGGTCGAAGTTTTGAAAATGCTCATTTTCAATTTTAATATAGGGTGAATATGCCAATGAATGGACGATTTTCTACATATTTCTATTTCTTATGAATGTATGATGCACAACATGCAATAAAATACATATTTTTATGTTCTTTGAACATTCAAAACAATACTTACAGTACTATTGATCTTCCAGTGTTTATTATTTTGTAAAATCAAAGCAAAGTTTTAAAGCCATCCAAAACTGATACTGAAAACGTCCCATTTGATTTAACCCGTCTATTCATTGGGGTTTAGCGGATTTTTTTACAAACGTATGAAGACGAGGTTAATAATTAAATAAAATCAAAGGTTGAACTACGCGGTCATAAAGAGCAGAGTCTAACGATTCTAATGGTGGTATCATAATTAAATTTTCATAAAAGAATTCAAAAGTTACAATCGACAAAGTGTGAAAAATGCTTAACCGTCCATTCATTGGCATATTCACCCTATTTAAGGAACAAGATATTGTTACAATATACAGGGTGTCCGAAAAGTATGGAAACACTCAAATATCTCGGAAAATCGACATCGAATCGAAAAAGTAAAAATACACGTATTCAATGGTTTCAAGAGAGCTATCCAGTGACACCTAACACAACCCCCCACCCCCACCCGCTGGGGGTGATAGAGGGGGTAACTTAAAAATTTTAAATGGGAACCCCCAATTTTTATTGCAGATTTTGCTTCCTCAGAAAAAGTTACGTAAATTTTGCCTACCATTATAATTGTTTTTGTTGACAGATGGCGCTGTAATCAACGAAATTAAAAAATTATTCTAAAAAGTTTTAAAAATCTCGCGAAAAACACAACGGATCAAAAAAGTAAAAACACACGTATTTAATGGTTTCAAGAGAGCTATCCAGTGACACCTAACACGACCCCCACCCCCACAGGCTGGGGTGATGGAGGGGGAAACTTAAAAATTTTAAATGGGAACTCCCAAATTTTATTGCAGATTTCTCTTCTTCAGAAAAAGTTACGTAAATTTTACCTATTATAATTATTTTTGTTAACAGATGGAGCTGCAATCTGCGAAATTAAAAAATTACTAAAAAATATTTAACTTGACGTACATGGAATAGCATACCACGTTTTCAGAATTTTAAATAACGTCTTTTGCCTTTAAATATTTCTAGTTTACCGATTCTCACCGCGAGGAGGTAGACGATTTTGAGAATCTTCTGTTTTACTTTTTTTTTTATTTGATTTCTGTTTTTTACCTTTTTTTTATTCTTCACTATTAAATTTTTTTATGTTTTTTTTTAATGTATTTGCTTACCTTTTCTTCCAGATATTAAAATTCTTTATTCGCTCCCCCCTTGTAATTGTGCATACAAAGTTTTTGACAGAAAAATGAAGAATCGACATCCTTATTCTACGAGGAAGTGAATGTCGTGTATCCGAATAGCGTAAATGGTGACCAAATCCGCATATGGTGTTATGGCTTTCTTGCATGACTGTGATTTTGTATACTTGTGTGAAAGTACTGTAGGTATCGCTTGCGGAAACCCATTGCATACACTCGGTCGATTTTTTCAACTGCCAGTGTTACAGAGAAAGTAGTCAATAATCGAACATCGTCAGCGTCCAAATCAAAACAGCACGTCTTAGTATTAGTTAAGCTCTATTGTTTGAATGAGTCAAGGTCTCGGTTATTTTTCAGCTTTGTGAAAATTACACATGCGAGCGTCACTCTTGTCGAAAACTTGGTCAAATTCGTACCGCAAAAAATCGCAATTCTCTTCGTTCTCGCTATTTGATACTTAATGTAATGTTTCTCTAACATTTGAATTTCTTCTAATTTTTTATATTTCTTTTATTTCTTCATTCTTTGCTTCATATTTCTTCCATTTCGATACATTCTGTATTCTGCCTCCTGTTGTAATTTGGCATACTATGTCTTTGACACAAAAAGAAAGGATCGAAATCCTTATTCTGCGAGGATGCGGCGATAAAAAAAGAACATACGAACAAGTCGTCCGCCAATTTAATGATACCCATCCTGATCGTCTACCTATTTGCAAATCAACTGTTTGTAAGACTGTTTCTCGGTTTCAAGATACTGGCTCTGTCAATGATCGACCAAAATCAGGAAGACCAAAAACGTCCACGAACGAAGACAACAGTTTAGCGGTCTGTGCAAGTGTCGTTGAGGACGTCCATACTTCGGTAAGAAAGATTGCGCAAGCCACTGGTATCGGCAAATCGTCTGTCCATGAAATATTAAAAGCAAATAAGTTCCATCCATATAAAATAAAATATGTACAAGAACTTTCGGAAGATGACTTCGATCGGAGATTAGAATTTTGTGAGGAAATGATGAGACGTTGTGACGAAAATGAATTATTTCCTTTCTGGATATGCTTCTCTGATGAAGCTACGTTTCAGTTGAGTGGAGAAGTTAATAGGCACAACCTACGATATTGGTCGGACGAAAATCCTCATTGGATGAGAGATACTCACACACAACATCCACAGAAAATCAATGTTTGGGCTGGCATTTTGTGCAATCAAATTGTTGGGCCTTTCTTCGTTGAAGAGAATTTCACGGCTGAAAGGTACTGTAATTTGTTAAATAACCAGATTATACCGGCAATACGAAATATTGCTGGTATAGCGTTTGATAATGTCTGGTTTCAACAGGATGGAGCTCCTTGTCATTTTGGTTTGATTGTACGCAATCTATTAAATAATATTTTCCCCCGACGTTGGATTGGTAGGAGGGGTTCGATCGAGTGGCCACCGAGGTCACCTGATCTAACTCCTCTGGACTATTTTTACTGGGGTTTCTTGAAGAACAAGGTCTACGAAACGAAACCAAAAGACATTGATGAGTTGAAAGAAAAAATAATTCAAGGTTCTAATACAGTATCTCAAGAAATGCTGCAAAAAGTTTATGATAACTTCTATGCACGATTGGGATATTGTCAAGTTGCTGAAGGACTTCAATTCGAACATCTTATAAATTAGTGGGCATAGACATGTTAAAAATCCAGTAAAGAAAATAGAAGCGAAGGAAAATTTAAACTTTAAAATAGAAAAAAAATTAAAAAAATAAAAAAAAAACAAATAAAAGGTAAAAACAAAAAAAAAATATACAAAAATAAAAAAAAAAGATTCTCAAAATCGTCTACCTCCTCGCGGTAAGAATCGGTGAACTTTGAAATATTTAAAGGCAAAAGACGTCATTTAAAATTTTGGAAACGTGGTCCGCTATTCCAGGTACGTGGTTCGCTGATTGCAGCTCCATCTGTTAACAAAAATAATTATAATAGGTAAAATTTACGTAACTTTTTCTGAAGAAGAGAAATCTGCAATAAAATTTGGGAGTTCCCATTTAAAATTTTTAAGTTTCCCCCTCCATCACCCCCAGCCTGTGGGGGTGGGGGGTCGTGTTAGGTGTCACTGGATAGCTCTCTTGAAACCATTAAATACGTGTGTTTTTACTTTTTTGATCCGTTGTGTTTTTCGCGAGATTTTTAAAACTTTTTAGAATAATTTTTTAATTTCGTTGATTACAGCGCCATCTGTCAACAAAAACAATTATAATGGTAGGCAAAATTTACGTAACTTTTTCTGAGGAAGCAAAATCTGCAATAAAAATTGGGGGTTCCCATTTAAAATTTTGAAGTTACCCCCTCTATCACCCCCAGCGGGTGGGGGTGGGGGGTTGTGTTAGGTGTCATTGGATAGCTCTCTTGAAACCATTGAATACGTGTGTTTTTACTTTTTTGATCCGTTGTGTTTTTCGCGAGATTTTTAAAACTTTTTAGAATAATTTTTTAATTTCGTTGATTACAGCGCCATCTGTCAACAAAAACAATTATAATGGTAGGCAAAATTTACGTAACTTTTTCTGAGGAAGAAAAATCTGCAATAAAAATTGGGGGTTCCCATTTAAAATTTTTAAGTTACCCCCTCTATCACCCCCAGCGGGTGGGGGTGGGGGGTTGTGTTAGGTGTCACTGGATAGCTCTCTTGAAACCATTGAATACGTGTATTTTTACTTTTTCGATTCGATGTCGATTTTCCGAGATATTTGAGTGTTTCCATACTTTTCGGACACCCTGTATGTATAGAAACTACTCGAACCTAACGATGCTAGAACTACCCTCTGCCGCCTTCTTTCCTGGCAGTGTTAAAATGGGAATATTCCCGGAAGCATCAGCCTTTCGTCAGGGAACTGCAATACGAATTTAGCCAAAATTGTAGGCACCCGGGTCGAAGGCATCTAGTTTTTTCATAAATTTTGCAAACGGTTTTTGAAATCTTGGCAGCATATCAATTGGCCATGACAGTTTGTTTTTTCGACATTTTCATGTCACACAGTCTAGTTTTGGTGTCTGGCTACTTTTCTGATTTGTGTTGTTTCTGTTCTTTTTTAACCCTGGATGGACTTGTAATATTTTATTAATACTACGAACACCGTCGTTATCATTTTGGACATAAAGAATTCTCAGGTCCACTTTTACAAATCATTGTTACTTCTCGAGTGGAAGGTATTTATTCTTCTCAGATGTCGAATTAGATCTACCATTAATGCTCTGGAGTTTATTGATGCTGTCTATGTATGCCATTCATGTAACACGACACGCAATGTATCAGACTGAGATTTGTGCACGAAAATTGCGCTGGAGTCTTGTTTGTTCAGGGAGTATTTTTTTAAATACTCAGATCTAAATTTGGAATAAACATAAGGAAGTTCAGTTAAAAAAAAATCATACAGCCACAAAACTGTCATTATTTACACACAGTTATATGTTCGTTATATTACGTAAACGGCTTATAATTTCATAATTCACATCCTGCTACTCACTATATAAATGTATTTAATATAGCGCCATATGGCATAACATGAGAGGGACAAAGGGCCTCCCTTTACATTTAACATCATACAGATTACGACAGCAAATCATTATCCAAACAAATCAAATAAAAATTCAAAATATTTCCTCGTCAGGGCTTGCCTTTCCTTGTTTACTTACAGTGAACCCACTCTCAAACTATGAATACACTGTTCTTTCCTTCATTTTTCGGAACTTTACAACAATATACACGTATACACTCTGTTTACCTTGTAGTCTCATACATGACTTTTCTCTTTTTATATCTCTGGTGTTTGTTTTCTTTCCTTTTCTAACCATCCCATATCTTCTACTCTTTTCCATATCTTCCTCGTCCACTTTCCTCCTATTTCATCAACGATTCAGTCTTCCTCCTCGTTCTTCCAACTTGTCCCGACCCTTCTCCACTTACTTTCCTTTCGCTACTCATCCTTCTTCATGTCATCATGACTCTTGTCCTTATTTGTATAAAGGTTTCTTTGTGGCTTTTTGCGCCACCCATCCTTCTTCCTCCAATTCGATCATATTTTCCATTACTATTTCTTTATCGACCTCGCTTTTAAATTTAACCAAACTAATGCTCCTCTATCGTTTTCTTTTTCAATTCGGGCTCTCACTTCCCTCACTGCTCCTTCATAAACCATCCTCACTTTCCTTTCAACTTTTATTTCCGCCTTACACCTACTCAGCGTTCACCACAATATTCGGCTTCGCTTCTTCTCTTCTTTTGCGCTCTCATTTCTATTTTTTTTCATTTCTTCACGCCTTCTCTTTCTCTCTTTTCTTCTTCGTCTGTTTCTGAATTTACACCGCTTACCTTCCCTTCGATTCTTCTGAACACATCTACTTCCTCCAAATCTTCTTATTTTTCACCACCCTTTTCTTGGCCGACCTCCTGTACTTCACTTATTTCCGTCTCCCTGTCTCGGTCCGCTGATATTCTCCGTCTTCCTCTGAATTTCATTCTCTAGTAATTCAATTTTCGGTTGTCTATTTTCAATTTTATTATGCCTCTCTTCTAGCGCCTCCAACCATCCGCGCCACATATACTGTCCGTTTCTTGTTATTTCTCGTCTACAGTGTTCCTCTCCTTAAGTGGTCCCCCCTGTAAGTTTTATACTTCACGTAAATGTTAAGAGTTTCTTCTCATATGTTCTATTTTTACCCTCACGCCTTTCTCGCGCATTTTGCCGCCGCCTAGGAGCCACTTACGCACGCGGCGTGTAGAGAAGCGTAGAAATCTCTGGGAATGGGGGTGAGGGGATAGTAAAACTTAAGGCAAGTAGCCGCCATCTTTATAGATGAAATGAAAAACACAACTCTACGATTTTATTTTAAATCGACTTTTTACTTTTATTCGAAATTTACTTCTGAGTATTTAAACAAAATTTTCAAAATTAAAGGCCCTAACTTAATTATACTGTGCAATCGTCGCTTTAATGTGAAGGGCTCTATCTCAGAAGTTGGATTGAAGAAGGCCCAATTTTCATACCCAATACAACTTTGGCCTGGACTCATCATAAACCAAGTTTGTGCTTATCCCAACCTTAGTACCTAAGCAAAAAATTGCGCATATAACTGACCATAAAACTGAGCAAAAAACTGGGTTGTGTTGAGCATAAACTTCGCAGTTTGGATTAAACGTAAACTTGGTTTGGAATAACTGGTGTAGAGTACATACTATTTTTCCCGTGAAGGACCTTAGTTCTTTTCTTGTATTTGTTTTTTTGCTAAAAAACTTTTAATCCTACCTCTGTCCAAAATTAAGGGCCTTCAACAGACGCAGCAAAGCAGCGAAGTAGTAGCCACAGTATTCAGTTAAATCAGTCCTTTTATGCTCATTTTTATTTTTTTTTAAGGCTAGTTAGTGTGAACTTCACGATGTCAGTTATCACATTCAACTCGGATTATTCATTTACGGTCATCTCTGATCCAGCAATTGCTCTCTTCGCCTTCAACGCCATCTGTTGGCGCTAAACCAAAATTCGACCAAAATGACGTAACGCCAATCGGGCGTCGCATCGTGTCCAACCACGCCGTATGCCTAATCAAGAATATTGCCTTCCTTTTTCGCGTCTTTTCTTTATTATCTTGGCGCGACGACGAAGAGACGATGCCCCTCTATTCGCTTTCACAGATTATGAGTTTCGCGAGGAATAGTGCCACTCCCCTTTTCGCGGAGTGCAGGTCGAAAAACCGACAGAACAAAAACCAAAAATGATTATTTGCTAGTTGCTTGTTTGGCATTTTAGGTGCCCTGCCTGCCTTGTAAGGAATGAGTTTCTCTTAAGGAAAAGTTTCTCTCCAAAATACTGTCGAGTGTTAAACATATAATTATTCTTTGAGTACATATAAGTTCTACTGCTGCAGCTCCATTTCTGGCCCAACGAGTTCTTAAGCAATCAATGCTGGACGAAGGAGATAACTTCCCTCTTGCTTCATCAATTGTCTCTACTTTTTAGAGAACGAGATTTAGTTCTCGCTTCCAAAATGCAGTCGCAAGTAAGAGAATTATGCAACCGGGTTTAATTTAAGCTGCACAAGTAGAAATCAAATTATTCTTCCGTTCTTGATGTCGAAAAAAACTGGCTGCAAACGTTCCTTAACAATTCACCAAACCCAGCATGCACAAATGTTATGCCTATTCGGTTGTCCTATTAAGGATGAATTCCAGTTTTCCATAACATTGCACGGGATTCCTTTCCCCACCAAGCGAAATTTTCTTTAAATGATTGATAGATTGTTCGATGATAGTGAAGGCAAATTTTTGTTTTCATGCCTTACAGCTCTTAAAATTAGAATGTGATGGTGCACTCTTCCTCGAATTAAATTTCGTCAAAAATCACATTCACGACAGTGTAAAATGTGTGTGCGATAGGGCGCACTTAACTGTTCAAAGAATGGGTGATTTATCGATTGTTTGACCGCGAACCGGCTCACTGCAATCATTTGTATAGCGACAACGGCACTAATTTTCAGAATGCAGATGCCAAACCTCAATAAACTTTCGGGTCGTCTCTCAAAATGCAAATCTTCTTTCTCAGTTGGCTTCAAAGAGGATACAGTGGCATTTCACCCCCTCCCCTTTCCGCTTCTCACTTCGGTGATATATGGGAGGCACACGGGTAGAAATATTTGGCAATTGCAGCGAATATTTGTCTAGTCCAGAAAAATATGTTTCGTAATATGAACTGCGGATATTTGGTTAGTTTAGGGAATATCATTTGCTGTCTTTTCTACTGTTTTCGCTAGCGTAGCTAATATTTCGTCGCGTTTGCAAATCAGTTGGCTTCAATAGCGATGTCTCTTCCAGCAAATGTTATTTCGCTGAAATGGCCATAACATTTCTTTCCGTGCAGGGGTGAAGTGCGTAAATAGTAGTTTTGGGTGTACTTCCGAATAGCCCACCCCTCAAATTCTTTTTAAACATACCTGTTCCGACGTATTTTGATGCGCTGATTACGAATATTATAGTGATTATTTTCCGAGGCTGGATTTCAGCCAATCACAGCGCGGTATTCGAGCGGTCATTTGTGATGGTCATTTGTTTAAAATTATACTGGAAATTGCACAAATTGCACCCGATAATTGCACACTAGCATATATAAAATAATACCTGCGCTCCGTTTGGCCGAAATCCAACCCCGGAAAATAATCTGCCGAATACCCCACGACCTTCAAAATTAATCGCAATATTTCCCTCTAGCTTTCCTGCAAACAAACTAATGTATATCAAGTTTTGTAGAAAGACCCCTCGTGCTGCGCACTCGGGATCTTTAACCTGCAAAACTTGACACATTCGATTGTTTGCAACGAAGCTATCGGGACATATTCCGATAATTTTGGAGGTCTTGGGATATTATAACTGAAAATTGGCGACAAGGTCATGACTATGATATTCGCAATCAGCGCATCAAAATACGTCGGAAAAGGTATGTTCAAAAAAATTTGAGGAGTGGGCTATTCGGAAGTATATCCTTAATTTTCGATACAAAAAGGGGCGTAAAATTTTTTTCTACGAATGTGAGGGTTGCGGGCCGAGCTGAGACCGAGGTACGCATTCACATTGGTACAAAAAACATTTTCGCACAAGCGTCGAATAATATTTTATGTTCCAAGTGTGTGTAAAATGCGTCCAAAAAAAGTGAAAACTGTGTAAAATAGCATTTTACGCACACTGTAACATAAATACACATTACACACATTTACACAAAAAAATATTGCTCGACGCATGTGGGAAAGTATTTTTTGTACCAATGTGAATGGTACGGAAATAGTATTTTTCGATGCAAGCGCGTAAACGTTTTTTCTACGAATGTGAGAGATGCGGGCCGAGCTGAAAGCGGGTGAGAGGAGGCGTAGCTTATAGTTGGTACAGCTTTCGACCAGCAATCGAAAGGTCCCAGGTTCACCTCCCGGCGCATCGAATCTCTAAAAAGTTCGGACTTCATTGTTTCCATTAATCAGTAATGATCCAAAAAATTATGTAATAATTATCATCTTTGAAAAAAATGTTGTCCAATAAAAATATAGAACCAGTTACATGATTTGCAATATTATGTTCTTATGAAATCTGATTTCTGAATTTGATTCATTTTTAGAAAATCAACGATATGCGCATAAAAATTAGTATGCGTACTTCATCTTTAATATCCGATCCACACCAATATATCAGAAACAACTGTGCGAATACGATTATTATCAAGGCGCCGGGTGCTACTGTATTGGATATATCATCAGCTGATAGTACTTCGAAGACGTTGACAATTAGAGATGGTCCGGGAAATATAACCATAATCATTAGCCAAAGCATGAAGGCTTCATTAGATTTCTCTGCTAAGCTGTAACATTAATAATAGTTTATTAAACACAGAAGGAGCACATGAAGGGATTTATTATTTCAATGTAACATCTGCACATTGGACTCCACGACAAATGATGAACATGTTAATGATTATATTGTGTTAATTTTTAAGTTTTCATCCTCTCGGTAGACTCTCTAATATATGGGGCATTCCACGTAAAAAAGCCATTTTTTGATACATTTTTAAATGTTTGTGTTCGGGAAATCTGTCCATTAGAGTTCGTTGCATTTTGTTTACTTTGATCAATCTTATTTTTCCGAGAACGAGTCGCCTTTCCTTTTTCTTGGGTTCCCCTTCTTGAGCCGGATACGCTTTTATTTTTCCTGAATCTTGATCTACAGCTACTATTTGATTACCCTCTAATGAAATGTCAGTAGAGTCCTGGTATTATTTCATCTCGCTATATTTACGTCCCAGTATATTTGCCTGGTTACGTCCCGTTATATTTGTCTGTCACCGCTCTCATTACCCTCCATTTTGCGAGTTGAGGCCTCAGGAAGGGCCTGCTGTTACGTCACGAACACAACGCGACTGAGGGGAACGGGAGAAGCGGCGCTTCCTATTTTTTGCGAAATATAAGGAGAGGGTCGGGGAAGGCAAGGAACCGAGCAGGTAAATATACCGGGACCCTATTGTACATCAAAATTATCTTTTGCGTTTCCATTCGCTATTTTGAATAGGCAATGTTGAATTTAGTATAGCAACGTGGAATTCTGAATGTAAATTAGTAATCAGCTAACTGAAAAACTCTCACAAAAATCAAGTGGTTTGACATTGAGTTTTTCTTTATAAATATTAATTGAATTTTATGTTTATCTTTTAATCGATGACTCCAAAAAATCTGAGTAAGTGGTTTCATAAAAATTAAGTCACCTTTTACAGTTTGAATCCGCCATATTGAATTTCAAGTGCCGATTCGTAACCAACAAAGCGAAAAACCCGCCCAGTCCCTGCGAAAAATTTTTAGTAGGATTCTTATGAGAATCTCATGAGATATTGAAACAAGTGCCTTATGGTTGTCGTAAATAGACAATTACATACATCTATTAGTCATACAAGTATTGTACGGAATATGTAAAGTTTTATTACATGAAAGACAATAATTTAATAAGTAGTTTTATGAGCATACAATCATGAATGTTTTGAGTTGAAATTTTATGGAAATTACATAAAAATCTCATCACAATCAGGTAAATTTTCATACAAATCGCAAATATTGTCGAATAGTGTTTCCGTAACATTGTACGAGTCCTATACGACATTTATATGAAATTTACAAGGTACTTGTTTCAAATTCTTATGTGATTCTCATGAGAATCGTACCTAAAATTTTTGCAGGGGTACCAAATTTCAAACAAATAACATTAAAGAAAAACGTGGTCATATTATCTTTACAGCCCTACTGCCGACGTACATGTCCTATAGGGAAAAATCAAGTTTTGTAGAATTTACAAAAAGTTCCGTAACGCAGGTTATGTAGTTTTACAAAGACTGTTATAAGAATTGCAGAATATAGTGGACCTTTTATACGTATTGTTAGAAAATTCCGTAAAATGCAAAGTAATACCACCATATTGAATCCGCCATTTCAAATTGATGATTTCGGATGGCAAAATCGTGTTCAGCAACTGACAAAACTCGGAAGAACGCGTATGAATAAAATCCGATCGCTTTTTATTGATTTTTTCAAAATCGTCAGTCATTTTGAATCAGCGATTTTGAATGATTAATTGTTAATCACTTTTTTGTGCTCTCGAACCCCAAAAATACTTTATTGATATTTACAATATAAGGGTACCCGTCACATATGCCCAGCGCAGTGAACGTTAATGTTATTAACATCTTTGGGTTCGAGTCGTTAATAAACTAATCAAGTTATAACAAAAAATGCGCATATGTGACCATATTATAACGCGGATATGAAACGGTTTACAATTTTTATGAAGGCCATTTTGCTCATTAACTTATCCACTATAAAAAACAATGTTTCGAGAGGATGTCTACCTTTATTATAATATAATATATGGGCCTTAAACATGATGTTTTCTTAACGCTTTCAGTTACGCATTTTTCATTTCGCTGAATTCGCGTAACTCTTTGAGATTCACATTTCAGGGGATATACTAATTATTTCAAAGCATAAGGTACACATAGTTTTTGGGGTCGCTGATTCCGAATCCGATGACAGTTTTTCGAAATTCAAAATGGCGAATCTGATGTTAGCTTTTAAATTTTTTACCGATGATTTTCCATTCGTGTCGAAAAATAAAAAAATGGTGTAACCAAATGATACACTTAAATTCTTTGGAAACTGTTGTAGTCTTGTTACCTCGCACTTTTTTGCATAAAATAAAAAAGTGTTAAGTATGGCAGTATTGCATGATAAGTCGCTTTCTAACAAAAACCTGCGTTTTAGTCACAGTACAGGCTTCTTTTTGAAAACCAAAACGATTAATACGCACTTGAAACTTTGTAAGTGGTTTAATTGGGTCCGCCACACTCTCCTTTTTGAAAATTATGTTTTGTAATAAATACATCGATCATTTTTGCACAGTTGTTTAATAATTATGTTTATAAAATGTACTGGTCGTTTTGTAGACATTTCCATCCATTGGAGACATTTTATGGGTCTCAATTTGAAATATTTCAATGTTTTAGTAGTTCAAAACATCATAAACGATTCAGAAAACGAGGACAAAAAGTCCCTCATCTCAAAATAAGGCACTTATTTTTGCAGTGTATATATGGCTCTCTTGAAACTTCAAGAGTCGTCAAATTTGAATCATGTTTTTGGGTTAGACACGTAAGATTAATTTAAACTTACCTAATTATGAATCGATGATCGATAACAAAATTTCTTATATCTCTTTGATCGCGATACTGTTTATATATGTCATTCATGGGAGGTTCATCATCCGCATAAACGCCAATATTAGATATCCTGTACCCCAGTATTTTGAATTGCAAACACACTTGCATCATAACTGCAGATACTAATATATCTGCCCCAATATTTGCACAAACTGTTGAACTGGCTGCTAAGAATTCGTGAAAAATTGTTAGTTCATACAACACTGGTGTACTGACATTATACGGATACCAAGCGGTCACTGGTAGTGATTGAAGAGCATCGACCATGGACAGGCGGTACTGGACAAGAGGAAAACTTACTTTAACCGTAGATGCAAAACCTAGTGTAAGGACGTACATCAAGTGAATCTTCCTGTAAATTCAATATATGCGCATTTTATAAGTATGTTGTATTTTTTATTATTTAACAGAAATCATACTTAAGATTTGTAGAAAAGCTTTTTATAATTTCGGTTTCTTCTTCATTTCGTGGCTTCATAAATCGCTCGTTAAAAGCCAGTTTCAGGATTTCTAATACCCATGTTTGATCAAAAATGTAGGTTGATACTCTAACAAATCCAAAGATGATTGCGATTGCACCAAAAGCAGGGTTCGTTTCAACATGATGGTATTTGAAGATAGTTGTACCTATATACACCAGTGATTGGAATAAAAATAATCCTCCAACGGAATACTGCAATATTGTGTACATGTAATATTTCCTTTTAGCATCTGGACTCCAATCGGATGGACACCAAAGTCCCAAAGCAGTAAATAGATAGAACGGCAATGGATACGTTTGAAATTCGTATGCCGTCAGATACTGACTCCTGATTTCCTCAATCATATTGTTATTTATACAATACAAATCAGCTTAAAAAATGTTTCACAAAATTGTAATTAAATTATAGAAATAATTCACTTTTAACAGCCGATTTTTAAATATACATTGTATATAAATACATTTATTTCTTTCTGGTATGAGAGAAAAGGACTTGCACGGCTCTTGTCTTCATCGACAAGAAAACTGATGTGTCACTTCGCAGGTGTCACCCATCTGGTTCTTTATTTTTCTAGACCCTACTTATCCATGCATTTATAACAACAGAACTGTGCTAAGTGTACTATTCCCTGTAATTGTACCGTACTTTTACATCGTTCGATGACAAAACAGTATTCATTATGTATAAGAATATGAAGGTAAGAAGCGAAACACATAAAGTAGAAAATATATATATAAACAAACACATTGTGTTTTCTAGTTTCATCAATTTTGAGGACTATTGAAATCTAGTAATAACGAAACTTTTTAATTATTAAAAGATATATGTTTCTTCAGTTCCCGAAGGTCATATTCCCTAGAACATTATAACCACATATGCTTTCTAGGCAAACTTTTCGATCGATTACTTCATTTAAAAAAAATTTTAGTTGCAGTATTACCGCTCAAAATTCCTTCGTTTGCGGAACTACCCAAATAAGCGGGAAAATGATTACTTTTGCCTTGCGATAAATCGTTACGAATTAAAAAATGCCACATTGTTTTATTGTGGCGGAGCAGTTTTGTCACTGTGTTTTATCATTGAATTATGCATATAACGAAAATTCTTCTACCACATCAATTTTTGGTGGCTCGAAAAAATTGGTTCTCAAACACCGTTGTGTTTTTTGTTCATATACAGTAGACTCCCGCGTTAGTGGCGTCCCGCATTAGTGGCGTCCCGCGTTAGTGACGCGATGGAACCCCGTGTTAGTGGCACTTCTCAGAATCTTTCCATCCCCGTCATGTCGCCAGCCGCCTGAGGGGCGTGGCCTAATAAGGTACGGGCCCCAGGCGCGTGATTTGAATTACGTCACGTGACTGCAGGACTGCAGTCTAGCGGGGGAAGCGATGTTTCTCCTACTTCCGCCACTAACACGGGGATTGAGGGGAGGGCTCGGAACCGAGCACGCCACTAACGCGGGAGTCTACTGTACTGTGTTTCTTGAAAAACTGTGTAATATCGTTCATGCGTTGACATAACGTTTATCACCCTTGATTTCATATTGATTTCACATCGTTGTTTTCCTATTTTTAGCGGATTTTTCAAAGATGCGCGGGACCAGGTTGATAAAAATGGTAATTTTACTAAATCGCACTCATATAATATTTTTAGGTATGAATGAATAAACTTAATTCCTTCAGTAGCAGTTGGATTTAACCTTTAGAATTCCATACGTATATGTGTATTTCCACGATATGTGAAAAAATCTACTTTTTTCAAATCCGTGTGCAAAATTCACTTTCGAACAATGATTTGAGAGCCCGATGTGCCCTATTTCCAGACTATACTTCCCGCGCTAAAAACATTGCGCGAAGTACTTTGCACATTCAAGTCAGTACGCGATCAAATTTTCTCTTACGAAATTAAAAAAAAATAGCATATAATATACGTGCAAAATAGATGACTCCATACTTGTTTCACTTGTGAGCAAATCACCAATTTCGAGCACCTGTATTGTAATGTATTATTTTTATATAGTTCACAGAGACAAATTATTGACACTGCCAGTCTCTGTTCAGTTCGCCCGAATAAATGTGAGGAATATAATTAACTAGACCCTACTCAGATCTCTTTCAGGTTGTTTCAAATATTTCATGACTGAATCGATGTAGAGCATACCGGACAGTAGTCGGCCACTTCGCAAATTGTAGTTTTTATTGTTAAAATTTATAGGTAAAATTTTTGTTTCTTCATAGCATCTGGTAAGTATACGTAACATAGTTATAAGTACAATGCGAAATATTTTTTTCTTTATTGACGCAGAAGAATTACAATAACAAAAAAGTGTTTCCAAATCAGTGCGAAAATTCGGCAAGTTCTTACATACTTCCATTAGAATGCATTATTACGAATTACTATATTAAAAGAGAAGTACAGTACAACCTCTCTTGTTCGACATGATCGGTGCCAGACGCTCTCTCTCTCTGACCTCGCTAGTTTGACATTTTTTTAACCTCGCCCACTATGACGTCACGTAATCGCGATTGGCTCATTTGTTTTTACGACAGCTAACCTTCTAACCTTCTGTTTTCCTAGCATTAATTTCCAGCCTCCTTGCCATACATATAGAAGTCAAGTAGAAGACTAAAACTTAACAAAAACAAATGCGGAGGTTATGTCGTTCGATTTGACGGGTGAGGTGCAATCGTCCGAGTCCGGCATGTGTGCGTTCGTATTCGTCGGTAATATAATGGACGGGGCGGGAGAGGGAAGAAGTCTCCACCTACTGTCGAACTAAGGAGGTCAGGCACTGTCGAACTAGGGAGGTTGTCGAACAAGCGAAGTGTCGAACAAGAGAGGTTGTACTGTAAATGATATAAATTTTTGTTGTTGTTGCAAAATAATCTTGATACCATCGTAAAGAAATTTAAGTTTCAACAGGTAAAAAAAAATTATTTTTGTATACTGTGAAAGGTGGTCGACTACTATACGTGAAAATCACGGAATCTATAGTTGTCGGCCACTTAACGTTTTTACATGCAATCTTGTATATTTGGAACATTAATATAAGTTGCAGCTTAAGCTGCACCTCACGATTATGAATCCGGGCCTGAGAGAGTAGGGACCAACTTCTGATAAGATAAACGTTATGGTGCCCTAGATAGGGCCTGATCACGATTTTCGCTCGGCAAAAATGAGAGTGTTTAAGAAAATGGTGAAGGAACTTTTATCCTCTCATAGGGCGATACAAATAAAGAAGACACCAATGCAAATAACACATAATCGACACCGTAAACAAACATAATTCGCGATAGCTAACAGTTAACTAAAGGAAATTGCACTGCGGATGATTCGAACTCAAAACCTAGGGGTACATGCAAACTTCTAAAGTCTAAACCATTGCATTTCCAATGGAATGAATGGAAGTAAAATATTATTGCTTAATTCTATACGAATTCTCTAGAAAACTAGTAAAAATATTAGATTTTAAATTCAACTTGACGTAATGCTTAATTTCTGATTAATATTCTAGTCCAGTCCCTTTGGAGTTTCATCTGGAAAGAGAATGTTTATTCATTTGTTATTTTATACACTGAGAGAAATTTTTGTTTACAGTTATTGTAATAGCTTCATAGTAAAGCTAACAGAATTTAGATTTTGATAAAGTAAGGTACTTAATCCTGAAGTTACCGTAATCTGAGATTCGGTTAAATCTGTTATGTTAATAGTTAATATAATAATTTTAAAATGCCGGGATCATTACGTGATCAAGTCCTCCTGAAAAGTAACTTAGATAAACATTTACTCTCCAGGTTAGGTTATTTTTTTAGTAACGTGACTGGACTACTCGTCTGTTACGTTACTGAATTAGGTCAAAGCTAATGTTCAAAATAGTATTGATAAAAGTATGAACCATAAAGTAATGATAAAAAGTTTTAAAAAAATAAAACTTTGTGTCTCTATGGCAAGAAACGATGCATCTACCGTATGTAATATTGTATGTACGGAAGGTAATAAAACTTGAAATATTCGCACGATTCACAACGAATGTCGATCTCGCAATTAAAAGTCTTCCTTCCGTTTCTAACTCTGTTATTAAATAAGTTCTTTAATGAAGTACGTTCCCCTTTTCACTTCTATTTACTACTTTGCCTATTTATTTTTTAAGCGATGACGACCATCATTCCAAACTCGTCTGTGTTATTTCGCAACTTATAATTGTTAAATGTAAATTATTGTCATTGTTAGTTTTTACATTTCAAAGTTTATAAAAAATTATATTAAAGGTATTTTTATTAAACATAAAAAGCGATTTTTTTATACTGGAATATTCTGGAATAAAATATTTTATAAATTGACGGAAACGTATTACTTCCCTACTAAAAGTGATCATATGAAACATCGTAATGATCATGTGACATACATGTGCCATCATTATAGCCGATAACTACAATTTCAACCAATCACGGTCTACGATATTATATAGTATCCATAATGTCTACGTTATTCGTTAAATAATAACGAGTTACAGAATACAATGACAGGTAGAACCAACATTTTACTTTAGCAAAAATATTCAAAGAATATCTCCATAATGTTGTGGAGGTAGTACTTATTATGATATTTATTATTAAATTAATACAAACTGGTCAGTCTGTAAAGCAGCTCTAGCTGTGGCTCACTTTTTGGTTCAAAGAGGCAATTTTTAGAACCCTTTGTGCCAATAAAGACAATTTTTTTTACTTGGGGGGGAAAATGGGTTGAGCACCATAGGGGGTTGAAGACGTTGGTTAACCCCCCGTGTGTCGGACTCCCTTGCCCATGGTGTTCGGGGCAAGGTTTACCGACTAAAACCCTAACCTCCCTTTGCCCTCCATAATCCACGTGTGCAGTCTGCAGCAGAAAAGTGGCTCCGATATTCATCACCTCCGCTGTAGACTGCACCGGGCCATTTCTTTTGCAACTGTAACCACTCCCTCTACCATTGGGTAAGTATTATATTATTATTATTATTATTATTAATTTAACTTTTTTGTTATATATATATATATATATATATATATGTCCTATGACATGTGACATATTGGTTTTAGTATTATTATTCTTTTAATCGATTTTTTTTAAATTAATTTAACTGTTTTATTACGTACGCATTAAACATATTTGTAAACATCTTACGTTACTTTTAAAACATTTACCGCTTGCAAATAAGTAAACAAACAAACTAGGGTCGTCGAAGGCTATTAATTGGGCCCGACAATGGCAAAAAGGTGAAAATAATACTACTGTTCGGTCCGAGGGTGTAATGTTGAATTATCCATTTAGGATCCACCATTTTGAATTTTAAAAATGATTTTGTATTCATATTCAGAGATAATGATGTGATAATTGATATTACAATTCCTTCTTATTCTGGAATAAAATTCGAAATTTATCACACTTTTGGTGAATATAAACTGCCATATTGAAAATCTGCAGCAATACCTAATAAATTATTTTTTTTTACCATCCGGCCGTATAACTCGATTTCTCGGCCTAGGGCGAAACTTTCGGCTGCGAATTGCCGAGTTCTATAAAAATCGGATAAAAAAATACATTATTGGTCACGGGCGAAATATCGATATCCGTTGAGTGTGGTTTAACTTCACCCTCGAAACTGAGACATTTATACTCCAACATTGTCATTACGGGGGATTTTAACATTAATCTCTGTAAGGAGGACTATGCCTCAAACTATTTCTCCAATTTCGCGTCCACATTCAACCTTCATATTGTTCCATATTCTCCCACACACACTACATCTTGGATCGATCATTGTCTGGTAGACGACAAGGACAAACTTCTTTCATTTACCCAATCCAATGAACCATCGACATCCAATCATGACCTTATTGACATCTCATACAACCTCCAAGTGATCCCTCCCCTCATAAAGCCATTAACGGAAATTAAAGAATTTTTCCAATGACAAATTCATTGCGGATCTTGAGGCGATTGACTGGTCTTCATACTTATCACTAGATGCTCCAGACGACAAATCCCATTTACTCACACGCACTCTAATAGGACTCTACAACATTCATACTCCACCCGCAAGCTTCACCCCTTACAAACCTCGCAATCTTTGGATAACTACAGAGATTCTCGCACTCATCGAGCGCAGAAACAAGCTATATTCAATATGTAAACAATTGAGAAATAGAGTACATTGGCGGATTACAAAAGCACATTCGAATTATTGTGCTAGTCGTCTAGCTCCCCTAACTGATTCCAAAGCTATCTGGCAGGAACTTAGGAAGCTGCACTTGGTTAAATCAGAACCTCCCCTTCCCGCACTAATTTGTCCGTTGAATGAACTTAATAGTTATTTCTCCTCTAATGCAAATACAAACGTTACCCGAGGTCCTATTGATATTCCGTCTCAACTCTTTGATTATGCTGACATGTCCGACATGTTTTTTCTACCTGTAATTTCTTTGCCTACGCTGAAGCAGGCCTTCAACTCTATCAAGACCAAATCTGCGTAAAATTGTTATACTTATGAACTATACAGAAACCTATGAAACAAAAATTCAAATCGCAGTTTTCAAAAAATACTTACCCTTCGATGCTATTTAAATACCCAAATCGACAGAATCAAAATATGTGAATGTATATTTTGGAAGTAAAACAATCGGAAATACGTTTCAGATAGATTAGAAAGTGAGCAGAAACCGGTATTATAGTCAAAATTGCATTCTAAAAAAAAATACCTAATAAATAATATGTGTCCATCTGAATTTTTTTATAAATGAAGCGATTCTACAACTACAATCGATGAGTAAATTGTTCACGTTTGATCGTTGAAGAGTTCAAAATCAATATTAAACTTTGTGAGCGTATGTTATAAGTATGATAAACCGATCCACACCCAAAATTTAAAATATACTGCCACAAAGGTTATGTACTGAACGTTTTGTCGGAATTTTAAAAAAGGGTCCAAAAGATGTAAATTTAAAACCTTTAATAGTATTTTTCGATACAGGTCCGTAAAATCTGGTTTTACTTACTGAAGGTTGAATGCGATACCAGCGTACGAGGACCAGCGAAGCCGGTTGTCGAACATTATTTTTTTTAACTCCGTGCGCGAAATTGAATCTCACGCACTATTTTTAGTGCGCGAAGAATCCATTTGCGCACTGAAATGAGTACGCGAAGTACTTCGCACATTCAAATCAGTGCGCGAAAAATTTCTCTCACGGAGTAAAAAAAAATAGAATACGATACACGTGCGCCGTAGGTGACTTTCGCACTCGTTACACTCGTCCGCAAATCACCTATTTCGCGCACTTGTATCGTAATATACTATTTGGGTACTGAAAGCTGGAAAAATTCGATTTCGCGGACTCTATTTAGTCCGTATATGGGTTATGTTTTTGACCGCGCATTCATGTTTCATGTGATCCGTAAAATTTCATTTTACGGCTATAGTACGGAAAACTATTTTTTATCCTCATCCTGCAATATTACTGTGTAAGGACATTTTGTAGATTGTTTTCATCATGTCTTTGGGAACGGACCTTATCCCTAAGATTTTAGTTAATTATTTCTCTTATAATATGCAGATGGCCGACGAAAAGTGTAAAGGGCATTTTTTAGTTCGTGTTTGAAACGAAAAATCGTATTAAAAAAACGCGAGCAGCTAGTATTTCAAGCCAAAGTGGGTATAAATCACAAAATGATGTAGTATTTCAAGCCAAAGTGGGTTTAAATCGCAAAATGATGTTCTAAAAGATGGCCTTTGCACTTTTTGTCGACATCATAGTCAAACTGTATTTTACATCAGGGCCACATCGGACAAATTAAGAAAATAGCTTTTAAATTCTTAGTATTGAGAACATTTTTTATGAAATATCCCCTAAATAACGCTTAAATGTAAATAACTGAAAATGTTTTTCGATTAAACAAAACTTTTAATAACTTTCTACTATTCGTATGTACGATAATGCAATCTTGTGTTTTACAAATTTAAAAATTCTGTTATTGTTTTGTTTATTAACTTTTACCGTAAGTTATTGATTTATTTTTCCATTATTTAACTGCTTGTTTATGTAAACAAAAACATTTAATCTGAAATAAAAAACAAATACTTTCTGGGTATAATAATTTGATACCAATGGTGTCAAAATCTCATATACGATTAATTTGTTTTTACTTTATTCATCGTAAGACAAGGTACTTGATATTTATGAGAAAAATAATCGTATCACATGTTTTGATTACAAGTGGATCCATGGAATCTGATTGAATATAACTATCTGAATAAGAATTCAAGTATTTATTTTCTGAATAAATTTTGTTCATTATGCTTTGATTGTGTAATTTTCGGAAGAAAGATAAGCGCATTAGGAAAACATCGTGATGGTTAGTCATTTTCACAACAAATGTATAATGGCGTTTGTATAAACTTTAATTCCTCCCAATGACAGAATTATTACAATGAACGCACTGAATGACAAATGTTCTTAATTACATTGTTCAATCACGTCAAGATTTTGAGAAATCCTAACCTAAAAGTGCAAATACACCACTGTTACCCATTTTTAGTAAGGTTTGTGGTACAATATAATATTTGTTCGCAATTAGGCAAAAATCAAATTAATGTGCATTCTTCAGAAACCTCAGTATATTTTTCCGAAGGTGTTCGATATGCTGAATCCAAATCTAATCTCAGAATAGCTCTATCGCGTCAAGATTTTCAAGTATCCTGACTAAAATTGCAACAAAAATTAGGTGTATGCCTGACTTCAAAAACTAACATGCTGCTAATAATTTGTAAAATACTGATTCTCATCTGAAAACATTCAATGGCGATTTCTATCCCAAAATTACTTTTTTTTTAGAAAAAATAAAGAAACACGTATTAAATCATTTTTAAGGAAGTAATTGTATATTCAGTTTCAATAAAATCGGTGATTATCAATTCCCTGGTGTTATTTGTGAGTGTAGTACATTTCATTGAGATAATGAGTAGCTAACTTAATTAGCAGTTACAAGAAAAAAAGACAATGAAAGTGATTTTGGCATTTGCAGAATTGTTTTCCAGTTTGAATTTTTTGGATGTAAAGAAATGGCTAAAAATATATACTTTTGAAAGTGAGTGCGATAAGAGTTTTGTTGAAGTTACTTTATCGGTAATATTTTTTCAAGTGAGGGATTAAAGAATATACTAGCCGTACATCTGTATGTACTTATTATTTACAATTTTATTTAATTTTACAGATGTAGTACAAGTATGGTACATATGACCATAAAGTAGTATCGCAGCAAACGAAAAAGAATTAAAAGAAATCAAAATTACTCCTACTTAGTTTTCTGATTGAAAGTATTGAAAAGAATTGAGAATATTTATATACTTTTTTCTAGGTAATGCTTTCAATCTTTTTTCGTTTGCTGGAATGTTAGGGTAGTTCTTACCCAACTGAACAGGCCAAGCACGAGATAAAAAAATAAAGTTCATATTTCACTAAATTTGATTGATTATAAATCATAAAATATCTTTATAACTCTGTACACGATAAAGTCACGAGTGTAAATGTTATTATAATTAAAGTTTAAATAATAATAAATCTCTCATTTGACTAATACATTAAGTGAACAATTAAATAAGGCAACGTTACGAATCAAAACGAGAGATTCACTCGTCAACAGAACACCTAACCCAACTGAGATTCCATATGTATTGTACATGCGCAAAAGGTGCCGAGTGCACAACATTGCCAAATCAACGTTCTGACGTGATCGAGAAAATTTTGCCACAAAATCACGATTTTCTAAAAGTTATTATGAAGAAACTATACGGTGAATTCTATTCAGCTTTAAATATTATGTTCTTAATAGTTTAATCTACACTCATACCGTTTTTTGTTCCGACCGTGAATGTAATAAAAGAGTTTTAGTAAAAAACGTCACATTTTGAGGTCTGAAATCATGCATCCCCATAAGCTGTCATAGTAAAAAATCACATTTTATATACGCTTTTTCTCAGTAACTACACGGTCAATGACTTTCAGATTTCACGCAGGTACGCATTACGTATTCAAATATTTTTTCTCTAAATTTCGTGTTGATGGTGAATAAACGGGGTTTCGTAAGAACTACCTTAAGCTGTACATGAGGGCATTGAACATAACGCAATATTTAAATAAACTACCTAAACAATACTGATGTTTTATTACCAATTACAATGCCCATTATCGGTAGTATTTTGTTTATTCTTTGTACAATCAAATATCACGTAAAATATAATTTAAAGTAATATAAACTATAATTTATGGTGAGTTCTCTTCAAGATTTAATGAAAAGACGATAAATCCATATCAAAATCAATTGGATTTAATTGATAGCTTACAGCAATATTTGCTATTTGAAAACCTAAATGTTTAACATCGTTCGACACGAACATGGAAACGATATGATGATTTTCTAGTTCATAATCAACGTAATGTGTTGTACCTCTTTTTCCAAATGGTACATATCCTCTTTCGTCGGATAGGTAGAAATCTAAGTAGTCAATGGCACCATTGCCACCCACTCGTAATTTGTTAATACGAGCACCGTTTAATTCCAAAACATAACTCACACCTACAACAGATCCCATCGAGTATTCGTTATTATTTTCAAATCGTAGTTTTAAACCACACAATGTTAACTTGTCTGGCCAGCAGCTGATCATTTCGATCGATTTCAGCTTGTTCCTTTGTAGAATTGACGGGCCCGTATGAACGGGAACTAAACTCGGTGTCAGTGGCTCAGATTTGAAGTCATCCATTGTTTGTTTATATAGATTATAAGTGGCTATTCCGTAGAATTCAGAATGAGATATATAAAGACGTTGATCGATGTGTTTCGGATCCACAGTGCTCTTCCAATATGGTATATACTCAAGGCCATGTACTTTTATATGCCTCCTCACATTCATCATTTCGTTATAAAAATTTTCAGCATCACATGTTTCATAAGCTCTATCTTGTTGACTCTGGTACAAATCATCAACGTATTGGATGGCATAATCAACGGTTTGTTGCCTGTACCTTTTAACTCTGTCCAAAAGTTCACCGGTTAGGCCTAATTTCTCAGCGTAGAGAATGCCCCAGGTATAAAAGCTTAATTTCAAATTCATAGTCCTCGAAAATAGTGGTAGAGAATGAAAGCTTAGGTTTGGATCATTATATGAGCCTTGATCAAAATTGAAAATTCCATTCAATCCAATCATATCTTCTGCAATGTGCATAAAATGTTCGGCGATATTGAGTCCTTGATCAACCTCAATACGAATGGCTTCGATGCGTGCCTTATATCCATCGATGTATTGTTTAAGTACTCTGTTCATAAGACTTATCTGAACATTGGTCAGTCGTTTTTCCATTTCATCCATAACCTCCGCCCAAGTATTTTTTTGTTCAAGTGGCCAGTAATAACCTACTAAGCCATGGAGAATACCACCAACATAAGGAGTTTTATTCACCACCGACAATGTTAACATTCGCAGAAATTTCATGGCATCGAACTGAAATCTTGGAGAATACTGACCCATGTTGCCCACCATTTTCATTCCACCTGGACGACGTTCTCTCCAAGACATTATTACGCCTCTTGTATATTTGTCTGGATTATAAACATCCATAGCAGTTCTGTAATAAGGGCGGGGGAGTATTACCCTCTGCATTTCTGATGGTTTAATGGTAAACTTGTTAATCGATCCTACCCATGCCCCATCAAACAATAGACCGTATTTAAAATTAAGCTCAAGATCTGTAAGACCAATGTTACCAACTATGATGCTATCGTGAACTTCGGGTATAATACCCGTCGCGATATCGTGGCGAGTTATTGTTTGTTGTGGTTTTATGCTTGCTGACGTGCTGGAACTACTTTCACGACCATTACGCATTCGTACATTTTTTGGTATTTCAGCAACAGCGAGCACTGAAGTGTTTTGTACATCTAGATAATGGAGATGTTCATTTTTCTGTGTGTAGTTTGAATCTGAAAAATGTGAAAAATAAAAATATTAATGTAGGTTATTAGACATATTCTACATTTCGGAAAAGAGAAAATTTATTATTTTATGATCACGCAATAATCAAAAGATTTGGAAGTGTAGACAAGATGTTACTGTTGAATACTTGCAGAACTTAAAAAATTATTAACAATTCAGAAGTATTAAAGACATTGCGTCCATAATTTAAAATAATGCAAATTAGGAAATTATTTACGAAATTTCTTGGACGAAATTTCATTTGTCTCGAAGTGTTATATCACCAATTTAGATAGTTTGAGCGCATTTTGCATTCCCTGCGAAGAACAGGCACATCGCGTTTTCTCTAACTTTGCAGATGATATTCTTTATTGTAAAATAGGTATTCAGGCCAAATTTCAAGTCCTTACTTATATAGATATCTCATGATTGCCCATTTAGTAAGTTTTGATGTTTTTTCATTAAAATTTAAAAATGCATTTTTGCTCTAATAACCTTGATTTTTAGTCACAAAACTATTTAAATGATGATAATCAAATGGAAATATTCCAAGGAATTCAGTCTCGTCAAAGTTTTTTATTTATACCTTTCGACAAAAACACCGATAACGATTTAGCTCAAATTTTTAATAGATTAGTTGAATATACATATTATAAAATGGTTATATAAGTATTTTTTTTTTTAATTTTTTGAACATTTTTACAAAAGCAACTTTAGCTTTTTTGGCGCGTATATTAAGTATTTGAGATTTTTTATAAAATTTCTGAAGATTTTGTCAACGAAATAAGATTTTTGCAAATTGTTTATTCAGAGACTCGGAATTTCCTCCATTTTGGGCTTTTCAGTCGCGCCTGGCTTATTTTGTTGTATTTTTCATACTTTCCAAAAATATGTCTCGAAAAATGAAAAATTTCGATAACAAATAACAATAATTTAATGTAAAAAAACACACCTTTTTCAAATATGTGCAAATTTTATTTGGTATCTTTCTTCTGAGAACTATTTTCAATTTAAAAAAAAATCTAAGAATTTTATGATTTTTAGTTATTCCTTGCGTATTTTGTTTTTTACTATTTCTAATACTGTTTCTTAAATATACCGAGGAAACAACGGAGTATGGATAAGTGTCAGTAGTACTAAAGGGAAAAACCAAAAAGTAGCTGTAAACAAGAACATCTTCTTCCTTAACATTTTTCCGTTTATAGTAAACGTATGCCGAAAATCTGCATTCATAAGTCATCACTCTCTAAATCTGAATCAGCAAAATCAGCGAAAACTGCTGCGAATCAGCGATAAATATACCGCTAATCAAATAAGCGGTTGATTTTTAGTGTATATACGCTGATTCGCAGCGGTTTTCGATGGTTCAGATTTAGAGAGGAGGTTAAGAAAAATTACTTTATGTACGTCTTTTCGGTGCGTAACGTAAACTTGTGCGTAAAGTAAACTTTACGCACTCGATTATACTTTACACACGGAAAAGCCGTACGTAAACAATATTTCGGCACACGTGTGTATGTGTAAAGTTCTTTACGCATACGCACTTGTATCGAAAAGTACTATTTTTAAATAGTTAAGACCCAAGTGAACTAATTTTTACATGATGGTTTATGGTATTTCCAAAAATTGATGTTTGACAACCTATAATTTCCGATTTTTCTGAAATCGCTCTTTCGAATTACGATGAGGAAATTTAGAAAAAACCTAATTTAATCTCACTTTTTTTAAACTCACATTTAAACAGATACATGAAAAATACCGAATTCTCATGATATTTTTTTATGGGAAAGGATGTTTGTCTTTACAAAATAAATCGGAAAAGTGATCCTATATCCAAGGAATAAGGTATTGCTAAACAATTTTTTTTCAGTGGTGGCTTAAAGGATTGTTTTTTTTTATTTGTAAATTTCAGGTTTTAACAGTTTTTTTAGGCATTCTGGAACATAAAATGTCAGAATTGCAAATACAAGATTGCGCACTCAATATGGCCAATATTTTTTCTCATAATTAAAATTACATCAAATAAAAAAAATACTTAATGCAATTCTATGCCTAAGTTGCTAGTCAAATTTTGTTATTGGATATTGAAATTTTTCACTTTTCAAGACATATTTGTAGAAAGTATGAAAAATGCAAAAAAAGCCCAGACGCGACTGAAAAGTTTGAAAATTCTTCCCGCGGAAAAATGAATAGTATACAATGATGTATATCCAATTGTTTATGAATTCAATTGGAATTATATGATATTATGCGCATATTCAATGTATAATAATATTCAATAATATATAATTGTATATATTTGTATACTTATATATATATATATATATATATATATATATATATATATATATATATATATATATACTGTAATTAAAACGCAAAGAAAAGTCGGGTTGGAAGGTGGATTCGAACCCACAACGTTCGGATTGCAGAGCTGACCCCTGAACCGTTATGTTACCACGGAGAAGATGATTCATTGATTGATAATGAAGCCAGTTTATAGAGTAGACATCTTTTCTGAGTAGATATAGTATTTTTCGATTCAAGAGCGTAAAATACGATTTTACGCACTGCTATTTAACATGCAATTAGATAGCCCGTGTATCGAACGGTATTTTTTGACATACTATGCGTAAAATTTGCGCACTTTTTTAAGTGTGTTAAAGACGATGTTACGCACGAGTGCTGACCGCCAGAGTTGAGTGGCCGGCAATGCCCGACACGAGAGGGCGGCCGGACAGCACAAATGCGTAAAATCGCATTTTACGCATAGTATGTAAAAATAGTAGTTTTCGATACAAGGGCGTATGCGTAAAGAACTTTACACACACACACATGTGCCGAAATATTGTTTACGTACGGCTTTTTCGTGCGTAAAGTTTACTTTACGCACAAGTTTACTTTACGCACCGAAAAGACGTACATAAAAGTATTTTTTGACGAGGTCATCCATATCACGGAAACTATCCATTTCTTCGTTAACCCATTAAGTCATGAATGGATATCTTTTCACTAGTTTTCAAAGATTGTATTTTTGAGGAAAAGGGAACTAAAATATTTTTAAGTACCATCAGAGTACCAAACTACAACCATGAAACACTATGCATGATTTATTCCAAATATGATTCATTAATATTTATAAAATTATAAATAATTATTTTAACTACGCATAATTGGCATAATAAACTCTAATCTAATCTAATCTAATTGTATATAATATTACTCATAACATTATATATATTTATGTACATGTGTATATAATTATATTCAATTATTTATGTTCCAAATTGTATATAGTGATTTATATACAATTATAGACAACTATAAATAACGTTTTTAAAGAACGGAAGAATTACGAAGATCTTACCGATTTCTGCAGTCGTAACCTGCATCAAACCCACATTGTAAATGATAAAGAGTACTCCCAAAATCTTTGCCATTGTATAAAATCGAACATTCATCCGTTCGACTGAAACTACAAATTTTGCAGCTTGTCGTTTCTATTTATGCAAAGTACATATTAATATTCCAAGTAAAATTCTTTTTATGTGTAAATATCTAATGCAATTATCTGCCTTCTACAAGATATCCATGTGCACTTTACAATGAAGACAAAGTATTTTACTAGTATATTTATCTTTTGATTATTGTTTATTAGTATAATTAAAAATACCAGAAAAAAGAGTTAAGATAAAATGATTTCTGAAATTCAATAATAGCTTTTAGTACGTTTATTTGTTTAGATTTAATCGATCGACTCATTATGTTACTAATCAATATAAATGTTATGTAATTTCCTTTCAAATAAAAATGTCTGTAGGTAAACAATTGTGAAATAATATAGATATCATTAACCTGCTTGTTAAATGCATTATTAGAACCACTATTGTTCTCTCTACAATTTAATACTGCGATTACTCAATTTTCATTTTTTCAACAAAACTTACAGTATTAATACTTGGGCAATTTTATAATGAACTTTTACCGATAGAATTTGAATATATAGTAGTGACCGAAAATGTACTCAAAGACATCGACCATTTTCAGTACATGGTAGGGTGTTTTCTGTCCACAAAAAAAGTACACAAATGTTTGCATGTAATAATTATTTAGCTATGTTCTTTACAACACAAAAATGAGACATATTATTCCGCTCTAAATAACAATTAAAAAATTATATTCACAAATTCCACAATTTACAAATTATTTGCACTTTTTTATAAAGCGGCCTTGGTCTTTTAACCAACAGATTGTAATATAAACATCATGTATATTTCATACATGTCGAATTTTTGAAAAGTAATCATTTAAAAATGTGGGACAACTTCAGGACTTTTTCAAATCCTGCTACTACGAATGCTTTTTTAAAAATATCATCATTTAGAGGGCTGCTTGATCTCTTCATGCAGAAGTTTCGTGATTCGATGTTTCGTATAATCTTTACCTATTTATCTAAATCTTCGTTTGTTATGAATTATATATGAATACATGTATATGTGTTGCATCAATGCATGCATCAAATATGTCATCGATATCTTTAGCCCATTCTCACTAAAATGTGACTCATCCGTAGTACAGCAATTAGTAGTAAGGTGACTATATATTTTGATAACAAAATATTTATTTATTCGCCAATATTACTATTCGTTAAAGATACCCCCTCACCTCTCGGACGTAATAAACTTGTATCATCGCTCTTTCCAATCCTCGAAGCACTTCTGACAAGCACTTTTTGGACCACCTGGAGCTGTTCTAGCGATTTAGTCTTTATCTGCAGTCATATTGGTGAATTTGGTAGACAAGTAGCCCGTATAACAATGAGGTCCTATTAAGTTCCACGCGTGTTCAATATTTTGGGTCAGAGCTTTTTTCATTGAAATCATCAGCTAAGTCTGACTACTGGGTTCGAAAGAGGGGGTCCAAAACGATCCATTTTGACTCATTTCAATTTTATTTAACGATGTTTGTAATAAAAGTTACAGCGCGTTGCGTCTTTATTTCGGACTTTTCGGACGAAAAGAGGTTAACCTGTCAAATTGAATAACATTTTATAATTTCTTCATTTAATGAAGATGGACCCAGTTTTATCCTTGTAATAATGAAGTAATACATATAAATGAATTTCAATCGTTTAAAAAGGATTTTTATATGTTGGAATACAATTTCCAAAATCGTCTGTACAATACAATCGTGAGCTTTGAAATTTACGTTTCAAACTTTTTGAAATTAAATCTTCAATTTAGCACCACTTAATCTTGACTTATCATCATTTCAGTTATATTATAATTTAAGTTATGTATTCAGATTAAATTAAAATTTACACTTATTTCAGTGAAAATAACGTTGTAAAAGTAGCAATTCACCTGCGAGATACTTGGTAGAAATAAAAACATTTTTTGTACAATTCGTGTATAACATTCTTATTTGCCACGTTAAAGGTATATGGAGAAATGGCCACTCTAAGAAAAAATGGACAAATTTCTACCAGGGATGTTGTCAAATTTTTCTTACAAAAATAATTTACCTGATACTCTGTCAATTTTTAATACCTTCAATCTTTTCATCATGTTTTTTTTTAATATCGTCATATTATCTATAAGTTGCGATAATTTTCAAGGCTTTTTTAATTTTTTTTCGACAAAAATAAGAAACATTTAAAAAAAAAAAAAAGATTTGTTAAAATATATCTTCGAGCATAACGAACACGAAACCCACGTCTTTTTCAACAATATAGAAGCATGCGCCGCGAAATTAAAAATCTAATAAAAGTAGATAAAAATCGCTATTTAGCGCACGTTGTACTGCAGCAAACTAGCCCGAACAGAGTTTGGTCCAGCCTTCGGAAATTGGGACTTGCAAATCAATCATCTCAGTTTGCGCTTCCTCATTTCCTACCCAATGTCCTAAATTGGAATTTTGTGCTCATATCGTCCTCTCATTCTGCGTGCGACATACTGACACTTAGTAACATCATGCAACGCCCTCTGCCAAATTCGCATACTTCATCCCCGTTTTCTCCATTGACTCAACACGTAAATACTCCGCAGTCTCAACATAGTTTTATAAAACTCTCGTGGTCTTAGCCCTGATCATCTCCCACTAGAACATCTTAAATTCACCTTTTCAGCCATTGCACCATTCTTAACAGCCATTTTGAATCTCTCACTTGCTTCCGGCAACTTCCTACCCATTTGGAAGAACTTAAGACTCCGGTCCAATCACTAATCCTCCTCACCTCGCCAAGATCATTGATTTCCTTGTCACTCGTCAAATCAATTACCTAGAAAGAAACCGACTATTCGATTGGGTACTGACCGTGGATCAGTCACTATACTAGTCTTGTTCGATTTCTAGAAAGCCTTTGACTCTTTGAACCATTCTGTCATTTTAACCTGTCTCCGTGACATAGACTTCGAGCAATCATCATTGAGATGGGTACACTCATACCTGACCAGTCGTACTCAAGCCATAATTGGCCTAGATGGCGTAACATAAAATCCCGAGTATACATCTTCCGGTGTACCTCAAGGCTCCAGTCTCGGCCCTACACTGTTTATTATGACGATAAATACGTTATTTTCGATACTTCGGTTTTGCCGCGACACTACACTGAGAGAAGACCGGTTATGTACGGTCTATCGCGCAACAGCAGTCCGATAGTTTACGACACATGCTGCGCCAAATTTAGGGCAACTGTGCCCGTATTCCGTAAGTCGTTATTACGAATAACGTCGACGTTATGACAATTCCAACCAACCACGGTCCAGGATATTGTCGTTATCGACAGTAAAGTCGACGTTATTCGTAATAACGACTTACGGAATACGGGCTCTGCTACCCTAAGAGATTTGACATCTGCTGCCCGATATGCGTGATATAAATGCCGCATCGAGAACTGGTTGTTTATTTACATTATTTGTTTATAATTACATTTCCTGTACAGGATATGTAAATAAAGAACGCAGAGTAGACAAGAATGTAAATACATGTTGTTTTTATATTATTTTTATGTATCAAAACCGGTAATGAAATTAAGGGATTCTCTCGCACCTTGCCGTTCGGACACGGCTTACACTAAGCTTAGGGCAACTGTTGCACTAAATTCGGAAAGCGTCTGCCCGAAGGCTACGGGCGACACGTTTCCCTTGGTTAGTACAGCTGATGTTCCCGATAGTGTAGCTGCTACATCAAAGTTCTCTCAGTGTACCATCATCTTCGATGACGACATCCGATTCTATCTGTCCCCGATATGTCTCCTAAGCGAAGCGATGTGCAACATTAACAGCTTGTGAAGTGGTCCCACGATTATGGGCTCACTCTAAACTCACTGAAAAATGCAAGCCATTATCTTTGGTTCATCGCAAAACGTCGCTACCATTGGAGACTTTACCCTACCATCAATCATTGTTGGATCAGACGTAACAGCGTGCACGCAATCTGGGTATAATTATTACGTCTGTCCTTACCTGGAAATGACATGTCAATGCCATTTCATCAAAGGTCCACAGCGTCCTATACAGGTTAAAATATCGTGGTGCTTTCAATTTTACTCTCTTGTAGTCACATTTGCTCCTTTGGGGTATTTCATGCTAGGTTTGAATCCCTTTAACGTTGTAGTTATATCTTGCACCGAAAACTGGTTACTACGTGGCCAGCCGACAAACATGTTTTATTTCAACTCGCTCTAACTTATTTAATTCTGAGGATTTTCAAATGAATAAAACAAGAAATTGTTCGTTAGTTTTTTGTATCTAATGAAGAAAGAAAATATTATATATCTCAATAACTCAATGAAGTTATTTAGAGCCTCGAAGCACATAAGGGCAAATCCACAGAACGTTTACTTTCATGTTATTTTAAGATTCACGTAAATAAGCTGTACAGAAATATTTATAAAACATTACTATTTACTAAAAAGGATATGCTTTTCAAGGTACACTTATTTTTTTGCATGATAGTTGATTAAAAAACCAAAGGAAACACGAAAGCTCATAAAATTTGAATAAACTGCTGCCTGCAAATCGTATTTTTTTTAAATATTTTGTTCTGTAACTTTTGGAACGTGTATTCTTTTCATTTGAAAATCATGTCGTTGATTAATGGCACTTTATAAAAGCCAAAGATACTTGAAAAATAAGTGTGCCTATCGCTTAATAAGAATGACATGCGTCCAAAGTCGCGTGCAGAAGATTTATGTAAAATGGAATTTTCGTTAATTTCTAACAATAACTTTTGGAACAAACAATATTATGGCTCCATACTTTGGGAATTTTTAATTGATGATATAATAAGTGACGTATTCCAAGGAATAAGGTGTGCCTTGTCTCATCTCAATTCTGTGCCTATTCCAATCTATAGCCTTCGTGCGTAACTGTTGTTGAAAAATGACACTTTTGTCAGGCACACGAACTATACACAATTAAATGCCTTGATTATTGGCGTAATTTATTGTTTTAGGTGTCATAATAATACTCTGAACTTGTTCCAGAAATACAATACGATGTTCAGGGGTAAAACAAGACATGAAATTATCTCTTTGACACAAACTCCTTTCTTTACACGGAAAAATGCTGATATTTGTTACGCGCGGGTTTTATTGGTAACTGATCATAAATACGTTGACAAATTTAAAAATTGAAGATGGTAGATACAATATGGCGGACCAAATTCCTAAAAAGTTGCTTGAACCAGCTGAAACTGTGTATTCGGGGTCGCTCATCGGTCGAGATTCGCTATAGCGTTGCTCCAGAAAAAAATCAAAATGTAACTTTGGGCAACTTTGTTTTTTATCTCCCTTGCTTCATCTTTTCTGGTTAAAAATGAATAAATATGGTACTAATGACAACTTACGTTATACCTAAATTTTTTTTCAGGATTGCCGGGATTGTAATGCCTTAAATCGACTTAAATAAATGTTTGCTGCTAAAATTTGTATATTATGAACCTGAAAGCAAAAAGAAAGAAAACCCCCGAATACCTAATTTGAGCTTGTGTGAGTAACTTCTTACAAATTCGGTCTTCCATATTGAATTCGCCATCTTGAATTCTGAATATCTGTTGACGGATACGTGACCAGTAACTTAAAAAACCCCGAGTAACAAATTTGATCTGTTTTCCGCGTACAGAAATATGTTTGGTTCGAAGATATAATTTTAGGTCTCGTTTTACCTGACTCCGCTGAAACAATCCTTTAAAAGTCGTAACGTGTCGTTTTTTCTACATTTTATATGTTTAGGAGTGGCCTCAGGTTGATTTTAAATGTGTGCCACCGAATAAAAAAAATGTTTTTCTTAAAGCGTAAAGTTAGAAGATCTGTGGATTTACCCATAACGCGTTGGTCTTGGTCATCGGCTGTCACCAACTTTAAACATACATTACTTTTTTACTATTAGAACAATAAAGATAAAACTTTCCAGAAAATTTGTTCATACCTTTATGAATAACTTTCTCGCTGACAGTTTTCGGATACTCGAAATTTGTTCGATAAACGATATCATCATTAGATGCGCAAATCTGTAATGAACAATTTCTTTTTTTATTCGTTTCAAAACCTTCAAAATTGACTATGTTATAGCGAGTTGAAATAAAAAAGCCGATTCACAGTGGACGGATGAGAAGTTCAACATCAATTTGCCGGACTAAAGTACTGCCGACGCTCGAAATGTGGATGGATTCAGTGCATTTTTTTTTAATTAACAGGTAAATATGTACAGAATACACTACATGTATGCGTAAATTCCGTTTTTTATAATAAAACATTAATAATACCATCCAAAATAGGGGGAGAATATGTAGACCCTGTTGAAATACATGTAACATTTTTTATTTAACAATGCTGGCAATTTTTTTATTTTTTTCTGATTATGCAAAGTTGCTTCTGGTCACGGAAAGAAGTTATTGTAAAAATTTCAGCCTCGAAAGCGAATTAGAGCTCTCTAAATTTGAACTTTTATTCTTCTTGTTGTTAAATTACATACAAAATTCTTTTTAACAATGCTGGCAATTTTTATAAAATTTCCTAAGTATGTAAATTTGCTTCTGATCACGAAAAGTTATTACATACAAAACCTGGCGTGAAATTCAATTTTACGCTTGGAATGGCAAAAAAAAAAATTTAATTACAAACAATTTTAAACGAAATGATATGGGATGAATTTTAACTTATTTGTTATATATGGTAAATACTGCCTATGCTCATGCCCGTGAGTTATCCTTTTTTCTTGTAGAAATAAAAACGAACAATTCTAAGATAAAATAGTTCTATTTATTTTCAAAACGTGTTGAAACAATGTAACATTATTGCAGAATTAAACATTTAATTTTGTTAAAATTTGTTAAAAAGAATTTTGTATGTAATTTAACAACAAGAAGAATAAAATTTCAAATTTAGAGAGTTCTAATTCGTTTCCGGAGCTGAAACTTTTACTGAAACTTCTATTTGTGACCAGAAGTAAATTTACATACTTAGGAAATTTTATAAGAATTGCCAGCATTGTTGAATAAAATTATGTATGTAATTCAACAACAAAAAGAATAGAAGTTCAATTTGGGAGAGCTCTAATTCGCTTTAGGGGCTGACATTTTTACAGAAACTTCTTTCCGTGACCAGAAGCAGCTTTGCGTAATCAGAAAAAAATAAAAAAATTGCCAGCATTGTTAAATAAAAATGTTACATGTATTTCAACAGGGTCTACATATTCTCCCCTATTTTGGATGGTATTATTAATGTTTTATTATAGAAAACGGAATTTGGTTACGGAACCTGTCATTTCACATTTGTTTTTCGGATCAGTCCTTCGCGTTTCCTTGCAGCGTGCATGTCATCTGCGAATATTCCTGGAGTATTTTGGAAAAATATGAATGATCTTTTTTAGGTACAGGTTCTAGGCATGATGAGCCGAGATGGTGATACCATAAGGTAAGAATTACAATAAGAAATTTTGAAATTCGATGTGATAAAATCACGCTTTGTTTGGGGTTACAAATTATTTTTGGATAACTTGCTTTTCCGCGCTTCTTATCTAACTAATCAAAGCGTGAAGTAAATTATAATAGGATGTATTTGGTGTTTTTACATTTTCTAAAATTTTCCACGAATTACGATAAGAAATTTTATAAGCAGCTTCACATATGCCCCGGTGTTTTTGAAGTTTGTATAGAGAATTTGAAGTTGGACAAAATTTTCATCCATATATTTATTTCAAAGACATATTTACTCAACAAAAATTTCTCTAAAACATATATGATGCAACCTTTTCAGGCGTCATTCCTAACCGAATAAAATGCATTCAACTCAAGAAAATAAAAAAAATGTAAAAGAAACAAATTTATTATATTGTAATTTACTGCACGCTTTGATTAATTAGATAGGAAGCGCGGAAAACCGAGTTACCCGAAATTAATTTTTAACCTCGAAGCGTGATTTTATCGCATCGAATTTCAAACTACTCATTGAATTTTTTATCGTAATTCTTACCTTATGGTATCGCCATCTCACCTCCTAGAACCTGTACCTAAAAAAGATCATCCATATTTTTCCAAAATACTGCAGGAATATTCACAGATGACACGCACGCTGTAAGGAAACGCGAAGGACTGAACCGAAAAACAAATGTGAAATGACAGGTTCCGTAACCTGACGTACAATTCAAATTTTCAATATTTATTTTTCAGCACTTCGTAGCATCAAAATCTCTTTAAAATCACTCATCCGGTTGCCGTAATAATAAAGAATATTTCCGTAAAAAAAAATTACCTGCAACTTCAATCTGAAAAGCTAGAACTTGGAGCAAAGGTTTCCTCGCTTTTTCCTCTCGTCCGCCCCCGCGCTCGAGGGCCCTTAAATGCAGTCGAAGTTCGAACCCGGCCTACCCCATTTTCTACTCCTTTGGACTGAAATTTGAGTCCAATAATTTTAGAGTGTAGTCATCCCTCATCTTGATTACGCGTCTTTAGTCATAGCTGACATTTCCGCAAATCTTAATCTCAAGTTGCGACGCCTTCAGAACACTGCCTTAAGATATGTGTTTCACTAACAAGGGGAACCCACGGTCGGGGGGTCACGATTTTTAACGGAAATTTTTGTACGTATTCTAGGGTGAAAATAAAAATATACGTGTTTCAGCATTTTATCCAATGGGTTTTGGTTTTTATACAATAAATTATTGAAATACACGTTCTTATTGCCATATATATACCAACTTTTGAACGTCAGATACATTCCCCTTGAAACATTCGAATGCCTGACATCCGCATCATAACCCCACTGCGAATTCCTGTAAACATTTGAAAAGTTGAATGCGAAGCATTTTTATATGAATTAAATTATGATTTTTGCGCCCTTCCCTCCATTTAAATGCAATTCCTAATTTGAAATTCTTTTCGTGTATTATTTTCGGAAAGTAGTATAAAGATACATTTATATGTATATACAAAAAATCAAATTCATTATTTCTAAAGATTCTTGTAAAAGACATTCCTATATATTTTGAATAAGGTATTTTGCATGATTCATTCGAAAATTATAATTCTCCCTCAAACAAAGCTATTGTACGATATCTTCCTACATCCGCTTTATGTAAAACAAATTTTGTTCTTCTTCTATAATACCAAAATTTTTGTTCAGTTTCCTAAATATTAAAAGTATCGCAGAATACGATATCCATGATAAATTCAATTATTCTGCAACAGCGATAATTCTAGTCATCTATTTGTTGTTAGCTTTCCTATTTCGTATTTTATATTGCGTGAAATATTTTTTCCAAGGAATCAATCTGTTATTAAGAGAGATATTTATATTCATATAAATGTATATTTTCACTATTTTTCGAAAACAATACACGAGTTCTAAAGTGATGCTTTCAATGTATCGTGAGTCCGAAATTATCTATTTTTTCATATTCATCATTACCCCCAAAATGCAATAATGCAGTAAATTCCATATGATAGGAACATTTTTAAGAATATACGATCACATTTCTTTGCAATATTTAAATTATAAAACTTTAAACAATTCTTTTTTAAATTTTCTCAAAAGGAGAAAAGATCGAGCATACTTCAAAATGGTATAAGAATAGTATATTACAGAACTTAAAAGAAAATCTTTTCTTGCCGCTGCAGGTTAAACTAGTTTCAAGAATTTCAAATTAGGAATTGCATTTAAATGGAGGGAAGGGCGCAAAAATCATAATTTAATTCATATAAAAATGCTTCGCATTCGACTTTTTAAATGTTTACAGCAATTCGCTGCGGGGTTATGATCCGGATGTCAGGCATTCGAATGTTTTAAGGGGAATGTATCTGACGTTTAAAAGTTGATATATATATATATATGGCAATAAGAACGTGAATTTTAATAATTTATTGTATAAAAAGCAAAGCCCATTGAATAAAACGCTGAAACACGTATATTTTTATTTTCGCCCTAGAATACGTACAAAAATGTCCGTTAAAAATCGTGACCCCCCGACCGTGGGTTCCCCTTGTAAGTTAAGGAAACGTGTAATTTGGCATATAAATTGGTTTGGGATCATTTCCGATAACGATGAGTGAAGGTAATTGAATTTTGCGCCTTCGATGGGTCATTTGGGGTCAAAGAGTATCGAACAATTTATTTTCGCAATTTTTGAGGGGTCAAAATTGTCAAAAAATCAACTTCGCCTATTCTTATCGGGAATTATTCCAAACCAATTTATCCACAAAAAAAAACAGGTTTCCAGCATATAAAACATTAACTTTTCGAAGATCGATTTTCGAGACTTTTTGTCCCTGAATAACCCCTCGAAAGGTAAAATTCTCAAAAAGCAATTGCGCATATTCCTCATAAGCAAACCGCTTAGAACCGTGAAGGAAAATGAATATTAAAGTTTTTTAATATAAATTCTTACGTAAAACAATTGAATTAATTGATCAGATTTATGGTTTAAAAATTTATTTTCAAAGTGGAAGCAAATCCAATGAAATTTGAATATTTTGGCGATACCAGTATCAACACCTGGGGCATTCCATGCCAAACGAGCCACTTTTTGAAAATATTTTTTTATTTTCATTTATCCTACTACGATTTGTTTTGGTACGTATATACAACATATTTTACCTGATAACCCGGGAAAAAATGATTTATATCTGGATCATATATGCACCATATATGATCATACATCATCATATATGATTCATATATCATCATATAAGATTCATATATAATCCAGATATGTTTATGTATGCTCATATATTGATTTTGACCTGATATAGTAATATATAATCATATATGAGCATGTATGAGCATATATATCCCATATATATTCATATATAGCTAAATCTGATTATTTATATATATATCAGGTCAAAATCCGAATACGAGCATACATAAACATATCTGGATTATATACGAATCATATATGATGATATATGAATCATATATGATGATGTATGATCATATATGGTGCATATATGATCCAGATGTAAATCATTTTTTCCCGGGAAAAGAAATAAATATCAATTGGTTCGAATTTTAAAGCCCATTTCAAAATAAGCGAACAACAAAATTACGATTAATTTGAATTATTTTGACGCAAAGACGGATGGCAAAAAAAATTATGTCTGACATAAAACATTTTGGTTTTTCCTGCTCTTTCAAGAAAATGTATATATTTCTTAGAAATTTTTTAAAATCGTGTCATAAAAGCGTTTTTTACTTTTTTATATTGAATTGGCTACTCCAAGGTATCTTTAAAAATTTGTAAAAATGCAGTTATTCAAAGTGAAATGCATGATGTATGTAGTTAGAATGATAATTTTTTGAAAATGAAATTAACGTTATTAAATGATAACAAAAAAATAAGTCCCCCGAAGTGCATGCTAGCATTTATAATCCAGTGGCCAACTGTTTTCCTTATTCATCAGCTTATATTTCCCTTCAGGATTATTGTATCGAGTTCAATTGTTTTTCATTCTGAAGGTAATTTTCTCCTCTTTAACAAGAAATTACTGTTGTATATACTTTTAGGTTATGTATGAAATATAACACAATCTTCAATACAGAATTTGAAATAGTTTTGTCGGTCTGGATTGGTAAATTACAAATAGTTTTAAATAATATCACCGCCGCCGGCATTAGCGTTATCCGAGATGTACCACGGGGAAGTTGCACGGTCAAATTTACATCTCTTTTTGGTGCTTTTTTTAGATGGTTCCTCTTGTCGTCACCTCTTTGCTTGCGCGTTTGCATGATTGCAAAATTAACTGATAATGTGTTTTGTGGCTCCTTTTTGTTTGTTTTCACGCTTTTCTTTTTTTTCGCGTTTCTTGAGGAAAGACGGAAAAGGTTGTTACATTTGAAAACCTTTCTAATGTTTTTTTTTCTATTTCTTGACCATTAATTTTTTTTCTCCGGAACACGACATAAAGCAATGGCACTTTTGTGTTGCCGGTATAGTTTTTGGTGTAGAAAATCTGGCTTCTAAATGCTGCTTCATCCAATGGTCTTCATCTTTTGACACACAGAAGACATCAGTCTCACGAAGGTTTCGTTTGCTCCAGTCATAGTTAAAATTGGATTTCCATTTACTACTTGAAATCTGGCACGACGACGACGCAATCGCTCCGGTACCGTCGCATGACCCTTTACCGTGCGATGTAGCATGGAAGTGCCACTCAGTTTGCTATTTAAAACTAGATTATTGCAGTAGAGTCCCGGTATAATTGCATCTCGCTATATTTACGCCCCGGAATATCTTCCCGTCCTATTATATTTTCCTGACGCCGCCCCCCCCCCCTCCCCCCTTGCGGGCTGGGGCCTCAGGAAGGGCCTGCTGTGACGTCACGAACATTTAACGCGATTCAAGGGAGTGGGAGAAGCGGCACTGCCCTTTTTATGGCAAATATAACGAGACGGGAGGGGAAGTCGAGGAACCGAGCGAGTAAATATACCGGGACTCTACTCTTTTACAAGTTTGTTTCTATATTGACTTTAGTTCAAGTAGGTCCATCATTTAGGGAATAACTTGTAATTTTCCTGTACATGTTTGATCACAAAGCGTTCCGAAATGCATCTAAAATTCTATATAAATTTTATGAGAAAAAGTATTGTTTGAAGTAAAACTTGTGACATGCTACTGTAAATACCAGAGGAATAATATAAATTTGTTGGCATTTGTTGTATTTAATATTGAACTACAATAATTTTAGTAAATACAAAACAACTTACATATGCATAATTCAGTACATCTGCATAATATGAACTGAAAGGCGACATTAAACAAATTATTCTTTCACTGAAAATCTCGGTTTCTAATTTGAAGGTGATGAGTTTTTTTGAGGAGAATGAACCGCTTAGTCTTATCCTATGAAAATACATACCAAATCTTGTATGACTTAAAAATGCAGTCAATTCATTTAATGAGTCAACGTTCTTACTGCTTTCAGTTCATCAGTTTTAAATAAAAACGATTTCTTCATGTTTATGACACGTTATTAAAAGTTTTTTTTAACTGTTCTAATAAACCTCTTGATCACTTCATTTCTTCCTGTTAGTTGCTTGCAGTACATGCATTCTTGCAATATCACATTTTATATATTTCTCGTAGTGTAGAAACTTCCTTTAATCCATTTGTTTCCATATATGAAAATATATTTTCTAAAACTATAATTAACTCATTAAGGAAAATATTCTGAAAAATGTTCGTTGTGTTTTAACAATTTACAATAAAAGTTACCTTCTTTATCCTGTGTGCTCAGAAACATAATTACGATGCAAAACCTGCTTAATGACCCAAGAGCTTTCAAAAATTGTTCAACAATATGGATATCTCCATTATTACAAAAATGTGTTTCAAATGTTTTTAAAATTCTGCTCAACATTGGTGAATCCAACTTATTTCCGATAACTACAATAAAGCGAGTAATGTGCATCATATTGCAATAATTATATAAAATTCATTGTTATAGCCCAGATAGCCAATATGCATGTGCATAAAAGCTGCACGTTTATGTGTCACTACCATATATTTAGGCAGCATTTATTATAACACATCGTGTATCAACATAAATGTTTCTTATTATGTCTGCACAATGTCTACATGTAATGCAATTAAGTGTCGTAATAATTGCAGCATGTACGTCGACGAATGATGTGTACACGAGCAGCATATATTACCGACTAAAAAGCAGCATATTTGCAGCACGTCATGCTACAATTATGTCGTCATATCATGCATTTTTTTAAAATCCAAGCAGCGTATTTACAGTACTTCATACTTAAATTATATCGTCATATCACGCAATTTTTTTCATCTAAGTAGCATGTTTACAGCATGCGAGCATTATGTCTTCATATCGTAAACCTCCGTAACTTAAGGTCAGGTTACCATGGAAAATTTTGAAAAAATCGAAAATTTTTTTTTTCGTAAATCGCTAGGAGATACTCTCTGAAATAACACAGAATTAGTCCCGAAGGTTCGAACGACCGAAAAATAGGTATAAAAGAGGGGAGAGCGGAGCAGATTCATGGTGCGGTTATCAAACGGCAGTAGCTACAGATAAATTACATGACTTCAAACATCCTTCGGCTTTGGATGAAGAAGTGAAAGATCTTTTATAACCAATTTATGAGGAATTAACCGACGAAAAAGTGTACGAGAGATACTTAGGCGCTAATACTCAAAACAATAACGAAAGTTATAATTCGTGTGTTTGGAACATAGCTCCTAAGCACAAATTTGTTGGTAAACAAACACTAGAAATTGCTGCTTTTAGTGCTGCTTGCATTATTACCGATTTTGAAAGTTATGGAAGTTATGGGTGTTACAATCGACCCGCAAGCAAGGCAATACCCTGATAAACGACAGGCGTGTTGATCGAGCTAAACTTGAAGCGATGGAAGCATCTAAAGAGCAGCGGACTGCAAGAGGAAACGCAAAAATCCTTGAAAATGACGAATATGAAGACCAGAAAGGAGTAGTGTACGAAGCCGAATGGGATATGTAAGTAAAAGTCAATTTTCACAACGATTTTTCACAAATAAAACAAAAAAAAATTTTAAAACTTTAATCGCGTTTTTCTCGAAACCACGTTTTTTTCAACTTAATGACACTCTCATTTAAAAAATATTGCACCTATCGACATGAACCAAACGGCATTTTACTCTTCAAAAGCCTCTCTATGGTCTGGACTCGGATCTAAAATATTTATTGTTATTTAAAAAAGTTATGAATAATTAAAACTGAAAAAAGGGTCAAAAAATTGAAAAGGCCGCAATTTTTTTGTCTACATTTTTTATTCTAGTTCACACGATAGCCAATGTCATACAGAATAAGAAACCATTTCCATGTTTGCTTGCAGATAATTTTTGGATGAGAAATCGTGTCATTGGTCCGGAGGAGGAGCGACTTTGAGCCGCCATTTTGAAAACCGCCATTTCGACAAAAAAATTACGAAAAAATATATTTTAATTGTTTATGACATGTATTTTAAGATATAAAAAGTTCTATTTCCAAAAACGTTTTTTAGTGTGAATAACGTTTATCTAAAAAAAACACGAAATCCATGGTAACCTGGCCTTAAAACTACAACTCGAATGAACATAACATTTTCCAAAAAATGTTAATAAATCCTAAAATTAAAATTAGAAGATATAACGAAGTGCTAGAATGGATCACAACATGTTTTTCAGAAATTCGCCGGAAAAATTCATAACTTTCTTTTTCATAAAATTTAAATTTTCTTTTGCGTTAGAGGCGTTAAAATTAAAATGACGTTTTTGTCGTTTATATAAAAACTTATTAATTTTGGACATTTTCTTACAGATAAAAAGGTGCGTTTCTAAATTCTTTGCTAATACCAATTTTTACATTTCCAATCAAAGAAATTTTGTCATTTGGACAATATTTTTCCGGTGAAATCCGCCCGTATCCCCTCTTAAATGGAGTCCCTCAATTGCTCGCCGTTTGGTTAATTACGATTATCGACGCCAGACGCAGTGACGACGCTCGGAGGTTTACACCACGCGCCCACCGCTCCCGATGTAGAAGTGGATTTTCATTTAGTTATATGACATCCAGCCGCCGAGGAATGATATTGAAACGGTTGGGTAGGTTTCGCATTTCGAAGTGGCATTTCTCAGAACAATGTATATATTACTATATAAACAAAGAAATCTGACTATTTGAATTAGAAAGCGAAGAAAATCTGTTCTTATGTTGAGGAATTATTATCAACGCGTTGTTTTGCAAGTGTACGAAATTTTGCATGCTGCACATAATGTCGATATTATCAAAATGAAATTGTATTTGTACGGGATTTTTTCGTAAAGTAAATCCAGTACAACCTCTCTTGTTCGACACTTCGCTTGTTCGACAACCTCCCTAGTTCGACAGTGCCTGACCTCCTTAGATCGACAGTGGGCGGAGACTTCTTCCCTCTCCCGCCCCGTCCATTATATTACCGACGAACACGAACGCACCCATGCCGGACTCGGACGATTGCACCTCACCCGTCAAATCGAACGACATAACCTCCGCATTTGTTGTTGTTAAGTTTTAGTCTTCTACTTGACTTCTATATGTATGGCAAGGAGGCTGGAAATTAATGCTAGGAAAACAGAAGGTTAGAAGGTTAGCTGTCGTAAAAACAAATGAGCCAATCACGCTTACGTGACGTCATAGTGGGCGAGGTTAAAAAAATGTCAAACTAGCGAGGTCAGAGAGAGAGCGTCTGGCACCGATCATGTCGAACAAGAGAGGTTGTACTGTACCATGCTGTAATATATATCGATAGTTTGTTTGTGGTTGTAAATATTGCATGATATATCAATATAAATACCGTATGACGCGATGTAAATATGCTGTTGGCTTAACAAAATTGCATGATTTGACGACACAATTACAGCAGGATGTGCTAATACAGTGTCCCCCTCCCTCAATATTTGCCTTCCCAGCACACGAAAATTTATTGAAGATCCATTGAAATTCATTTACTGCAACACTTCTGAATTCGTTTCCTTAGCTTTTGCAATTAATTTCAATGAGAAAATGTGTTTCAATGATTTTGAATGATTAACAGCTCATAAAAAGTTGTTCGATTTCATGATTTTGAATGGGAAAATAGTAGAATGAAGAAATGATTTCGTTGAATGAATTTCAATTGAAAAATGCGGATAGAACAAATGTACGTTCAATGGAAAAATAGTTATATTTGCCGCGAATGAATTTGAGTGGATAGTTAATTATTACAGGACAACAAATTTAATGATTTTGAATCGAAAAAATATAGATGAAAATGCAACTGATATGAATGAAATCGAATCGGTTATTATCAATAGCAAGGTTGGGAGGTAAATGATTTTGAATGTAAATAAAATATTTAAATGAAACAATCGTTCAAAAAATAATAAAAAGTTGATTCTTTAGTAATTTTTTAACCCTTTCCGTCACAGTGTGCCGCCCAGCGTGCCACCTTTTCTTCGTTAGTTTTTTCATATTTAAAAATCAGTCTCTCTTTTTTTTTAAGTCGTGATTCATTTTCTACATGGCTAAGGCATTTATTTATTAAATGCAAGACATCGCACATATTAAAATACTATAGTTAATTAGTTATAAAGAAAAATATACCAAAAAATAAGTAGTTTTTGAAAAAAAAGCGTTTATGAAAAATAATTCCATACAAACATAAACGGATAACTTGTTATTTATACGTTTTTGAGGTCGCTGAATACGATTCTGATGTCGGTTATCAAAAATTAAAAATAGCGGATCCAATATGACGGACAAAAATTTGAAAATTGACGGAATTCGCTTGAAAAAAGTTGCTCGCGGGGGTTTCGTGATCGCTAAATACGAATCTGATGTCAGTTTTCAAAAATTCAAAATGGCGGATCCAATATGGCGGATAAAAATCCGCTGTACTGAAAATAAGGATTAATTTTTATAATAAAATATTTTTTAAAAATACAAGAAATACATACTACAAAATACAAAAAATACAAACAAAAATAAAAAAAAATAAAAAAAAAATAAAAAAAAATGAAAAAAAAAAAAAAAAAATAAAAAACAAAAAAATGAAAAAAAAATAAAAAAAAATGAAATAAAAAACAAAAAAATGAAAAAAAAATACAAAAAAATAAAAAAACAAAAAAAAATACAAACAAAAATTTAAAAAAAGTATCAAGAAAAATAAACGGATTCTCAATTATCATGTCTGCCATATTGGATAAGCTACTAAAATTTCAGAAACTGACATCAGATTCGTATTCACCGACTCTGAATATCTCCGAGTAACTTTTTTCAAGCGAATTCCGTTAATTTTCGATTTTTTATCCGCCATATTAGATCCCCTATTTTGAATTTTTGAAAACTAACATCAAATTCGTATTTAGCGATCCCGAAAACCCCCGAGTAACTTTTTTCAAGCTAATTCAGTGAAAAGAAAAATGCGTGACTGAAAGGGTTAAGAGAAATTCAAAGATAGTATAATAAAAATTGTAAAAAAATCTTTTGACACAAAACAATTTTTCCTAGAAAAGAAGTGGAATTTTTTAAAATCCATGCGTAAGTATTTCGGAAATACGTTTTTCTGTTCGCCAAACTTTGTTGAATGTTTAAATTAATTTAGCGAATTTCAATGGGTTAAAGAAATTCGTTCTTGAGTAACTTTTTGACGCGTAAGTCAGTGGTGTTGGAATAAATGTAAAAAATTTGTTTTTAAATTTAATTTCTTTAAATCCATCCGTAATTTAAAAAAATATGTGTTTTTATGTTCACCCAAATTTTTGAAATTTTTAAATCAATTTAGAAGAAAGTAGGAATGAAAAAATCGAAATTAAAAATTACTAAATCGAATTTTCAAAATTTGAGTTTGATAAAGGCAATTCTAACAATTTTTTATGCTCTCTTAAAAAATATCGAAGAAATTTGTCGAGAATTGACCGAGAATTTTCTGCAATATCGAAAAATCATGTATTGCAGAAAATTCTCAGCCAATTCTCTTTAATTGTTTTTGATTCTTTTTAGAAGATAGTAATCAATGGTTAAAATTGTCTTTATGAAGGGAGAATTAAAAAAAAATGAGTCAAAACTTTTTAATTTACATTTTTTAGCTTTGATTACTATAGGACCCCCTTAAGATAGTCTAATCTACTCTAAAAGATTTTAGTTAATAAATATAAATTATTCCAACTTTTTCAGGTATTCTGCCAGATTTACACCTTGAAAAAAACCACGGCACTAGAAAATTACTACAATTTAAATGTCAGCAATAATATTTCCTTCGGATGTGACAAGATGTACCATAATGTAATAATAAATAATTAGAAAAATTAATATATAAAATGTACAACTCTTTATTAATACAAAATCATTAAAAAATGCGATAGGCAATGAAATTGAGTGAATTTCAATAATATAATAAGCACGCACTGAAATCAATGATTTTGAAACAATAGAAAATCATTGGTTACAGCTCTGTTCAATAGATTTCTATTGATATTTAATGCTTAAGAAAACAAATTCAAATTTATTGAGATTCATTCAAACTCGCTCAATGAATTTCAATGAATTTTCGTTTGCTGGGTTGTCCGTCTTGTCTGTCCTTTTTCAAACGCCCCCAATATTTGCCTAGTGAGGGGAAGAAATTCTCCTCCATATGCGCGCCAAAACTTCTTCTTGTACATCACGCATACGTGATGTCGCCACAGAATTACCGCTCCGTGAGAAGTGGTGGGGAACAGCAATCAAGAGGTAAGGGTAAGGCAAATATTGGGAGGGACACACTGGCAATTATTAGAGGTTAGCAAATATTGGAAAGGCAAATATTGGGAGGACTACTGTATGCTATATTCTAAACAACTCGTGGTAATCCTGCATATATCTTCAATTATGTTGATACGACAAATGCAATGTTCATATGCTGATTGTATTAATAACAGATATTTATATAAAAATAACAAAATAATTATTTTATTTCTCTTATAATTGACTAATAAAAGGATAAAAATAAACTTTACCAGTTTGAACGTCTTTTGGTGACAATGTTTTTAAAAGATGAGCGTGAAGTTTGTAGTCCTGATCATTCTTTAGGCAGTGCCAAGCACACGAGAACTCAAATGCCGTTTCAATTTTGTCATACTGCTGCACGTTTAAAAATAATTTAAAATAACCTCTAAGCTAACTCGAATTAAATCGTACAGTATTTACCATTTCGAAAATAGTTTCTTGTTTTTTCTTCAACATCTCGTTGTCTCCAGATGCATTTACATCACAACTTAAGAAATTTTGCATACTTGCTTTACCAAATTTCTGTTGAGACAAGGTTTTATTCTTTGTGTTACTTTCATTAACTTGTTGCTTCAGCGACGTACCAATATCGGACTTTGATTTCAAAACGTTGTTAATTTCATACACATTTTCCTTATTATTTCTTACATTTTTCGATAACTTCGCGGTGGGAGCATCATCTGTCAGTTCTTCTATAATGACGCTTGATTTCTTTGTTCCAGGTAAATCATACAATTTTTCATTATCTAAAGTAGAAATGAACTTTAGATTACGCAAGGTATCAATGTCATCTGATGACATATTATTCTTACTTTTAGAAAATTTATTCCATTTTTGTACATTTAAATCGTCCAAACAATAATCGCTTTTGTAATGAGGCATTGGATTTATGTATTTCGAAGATCCAGCAGCCCGGTCACATTGACATACTTCGTACTTGTTGCTTCTCTCAGGAACTTTCATCTCTTCGTTATCAGATTTCATACTTTTTTTGTCAACCTCTTCTTCTATTTTCATCCTGCAAAAAAGAAGGTTAAATAACAAGACTTTAAAAAGTTGACTTGTAAACAATTGAAACAAGGAAATAAGTAAATCCAATTTACCGAACTTTCTTTGACTTGCACAAATACCGAAGTTTATCTACGGCAGCTAATGCAGCTTTATTCGAAGGTTCTAATTCCAAAATTGTCTCATAATCGAATAAAGCCTAAAAAGTGTCGAAAAACGTAAGATTACTTCACTATTTAAGTTGACATGAACCTATAAAATATCTTCTTTCAGATAATTTAAAGTTCCAATTGATCTTCACTTCTTTTTTATCTTCCATAAAGAAACCAAACATATGACATAATTTCGTATCGATACAGTAAAACAATGGTGAACAATTTGTTCAAGTAATCAAATTATTACTAAATTGTCATAGTGGAATGAAGAAAATTATATTTATAATGCAGGAGTTAATACAAGGACAACAAAGTGATAATTGCAATTGTGGTAATAATTAACTTTATTAAATGTACAAAATTATGCAGTAAAACAAAATACAGGTTATTTTACATACCTGGTTGTTCTTTTGAAGATGCTCCAAAGCCATTGCTCGTCTTAGAAGTGCTTTTATATTACTTCTGTCAATATTAATAACGGAATTGCAATCGCCGCAAGCTTTTTCATACTGTCCTAATTTTATGTCTGAAATATTCAATTAATGAAAGTAAATCTACTAATACTAAAAATAACTAAAATATCAGAAGCCCACATGTCATTGCTCGATTATTGTACGCATTGATGTCTTCGTTCATGTTAATACTTGTAGTGTAGAGTTGAAGCGCTTCTTCGTAATCGCCAGCACGAAAAGCATCATTGCCTTTCTCTTTTTCTTTGGCTGCCATTATTCTTAACTCTGTTCCTGTTAGCGACACTATAATATTCAAACTTGTATTAAAATATGTGTAATTATTTTGTCTACCCTCAAAATTAGAACCAATGTTTTGAACTCACTGTTCTTAATAATAGATTCTTTAGAAATTTTTTGGTTTTTAGACATTTCGTCTTTTTTCTTTTGTTGTGCCTTTTTTGTTTTAAGAATTTCCTTTTCTGTTTCAATATCGATGCGATTAACTTCAGTATCTGCATCGTACTTATCCCAAGCAGCATAATCGCAGGAAGCTAATCTTTTTTCCGTACTTTTTTCTGTCGATGCTTTCTACAAATTTTTAAAATCGAAATGAAATATGCTCCACTTTTATACAAGAAAATTTAAATAATTTCATTTACTTTTGTTTCCTTAATTGTTCTTACTTCGGGACCGTAAATTATGTCATTATTTGGTATGGTTTTACCTTCTTCTAAATCTTTTTCCCGAGATATCATTTCCAGCATCCAAGATGCAATATCGCTGTCTATTTCCTTCCTCAATTCAGGTTCCAGCATGTTCTTTTTTAGAACTGGTTCTGCTTTTCGCAAGATCGTACTATTCGGTTTAAGAATTCCTAAACGATCTTCCGCATATTTTGTTAAGTCCGGATAATAACCTTCCTCCCCAGACCTTACGTCGAAATGATAATTCAATATTGTATAACTATTAAATTATTTTTAATGAATTTAGTATTGTACCTTAAAATTTTAACGATTTTTTCAAGGTCTTTTGGGTTTTCGCACGCATTGATATATTCGTAGGAAATATTTTCGATAGGTATATCGAATCTTTCCAACAATGATCTCTTTCCGTGCTTTGCAACAGAAACAAGTTCTTCTTCTTTGCTCATTCTGCAGAGATTTAAGATAAGAAAGTAAATAAACAAGCCTTTTACTTTCTTAATAATTTCCTGTCAAAATTTTTGATTATCTTCGGTTGCCATGGAAACTTGGCGCTGTAGACCAATAGAATCTTTTGAACCAACGCGCGTGTGCGCACATCCCTAAAGATTTTTTAGGTTACGTTGCCCTGAACCGTCAGAAATCATCGCAAAAATAATTCTCAAAAACGCAAAACTGTCAAACGTCGAAGAGTAAATGACATTTTCACTAAATATTCCAAAAAATTGTGCAGTTTTACTTGATGAAACAATCTTTGATGAATTATAAATTACATACAATAAAAAACCTAAATGGTGTTTTTTTAAACAAATTAATGAAATTGTCAATTTTCTGTAATAGGAAAACGTCACAAACCATGCCGGAACAGGTACATCACCAGATTAATGCCACTCGCAAAACTTTTCAAACTCTCTATCGAATTTCTAAATTGTTAAATACCAATTTGGATCCGGCAACGTTGAGTTACTGCATACGACTGTGCGAAAACGGAGTAAATCCACAGGCATTGGCAACAGTTGTAAAGGAATTGCAACGAGAAGTCAAAGCATTGAACAATGCACAAACGTATTCCAGCAGCAAGATTGGCGCAAATAAGTAGATTATTAACTATTTATTTTTTAATTATTTAATAAATACCATGTTATTAGAATTCTAGCATACAAGAAATTTGTTTAGATTTAAAGAAAATAAGTTTAGGTTTTGATATAAAATTATTTATTATACCTTATATTACAAATAAAAAACAAAATAATTACAAATATGAACAATATTTATTTACTAATTAATGTAAATGGAATCACAGTTCACTTTTCTGTTTTGGCTTTGTAAATGCTTCCAACTGTTCGGCCTACAATAAAATACAAAAATTATAAAAATCAAACATAATTCAATATTTTTTAAATTACCTTTTTGGTGTATTTTCCTGGAATAATTTGACCTTCAAGAGTAACGTGAGAAAGCTCAGGTTGTTGGATTAAAAAGTTTTTAGCGTCTATAGCTTGCGAACCTTCACGGAACATGAAAATGGACCTTCTCTTTTCAATTGGATATCTAAAAAAATGAATAACATATAATACCACATGTCGCACCTGTTCTGAATCCTTTAACCTTTAGACTGCCGGGATTTAGAAGAGCATATCGCCCTTAGAAAATTGATATTTAAGGTACCTCATATCAATGATTGATCATACACAAAGTGTAGATCATGAGGTGCGTCAATATATTGATTCTCCGGCAGGGAGAGGAACTGCTAATGTTAAAAATTTCAAATTTTTAAAAAATGTATTTTTAATAGTAGAAAACGCTTCTTTCTTTATCAGAACATTATATAAGTTAAATTTGTAGATTTAATTAAATATTTAAAGCATTTTGAAGGGTCGATAGTAAAATTTTAAGGGTTGTTTTAAAGATATTTCACCCCTTTAGACATCGGATTCAAATTTTATTTATTTTATAGTGCAGATACACTTTTCCGGAGTATTTTTCGATGTTGAATCCAAATCTAATTACGAAAATACAATAAATTCAAAAACAACCCCTGAAATAATTAAAAATAAAAAACCACCCCATCAAATATGGTATTCAAGTTTTATTTGTTTCGCAGTGTAAGTACACATTTTCAGGGTACTTTTCGACGCTGCATTTAAATTTGTTATCTCAATTACAATAAATCCTAAAACAACCCTTATAATGGGCTAAACATAACATTTAATTATAGTCTGAAGGAAACAAAATAATGACCACTTGCACAATGTAGAAAATACAGATTTAATGGATTTGGGGTAGGTAAAAAGGGGTGTGGAGGGGTAAATTTATCTTAAATGACTTTAATAAGTGAAAATAATAATAAATTAATATATATTTTAGTCTAAAAATAAACATTAAACAAGTTTTTATGATGCGTCCAAATATTGATTTTCCGGCAGTCTAAAGGTTAATAGAATATTTTACCTTTCTGCAATAATGTGATTATTTCTTAAGCTGGTTATCCACAAACTCATCACTTTGTCAGCTTTATCATCGTCCACATCGTCATTGCAATCGATGAACATCATAATCCCTTTTCCTTTTTTAGTAAGTTTTAATAGTTTATCTGGATCAGAAGGATCAATCTATTACAGACAAATTAAAAAATTACTAAAAAATGTTATATAAGAGACAATACGTTAGTGATTTACAAATCTTCAACCACTAAGAAAAACCAGGCAACTGCCCAGCAATCGGAAATGCATTGAAATGTGTTGAAAATTTGGAATGCATTACAATACATTTGAATGCGCTATTTGATCTTAAAAGTATTGAAAAGGATTGAAATGTATTAAAAATTTTAATGCATGGCAATATATTTAAATCCAAAAATAATCGCAGTTCATACATTTAATGACAAAGAAAATTTGCATCGACCGAGAATCGAACCCTGGTCTTCCGCACAACAACTTCGAGCCGTAATCACTCGACCACCTCCTTGCTGTGAAAGATGATGCGAAACTAACAAATAGTTGAAACGTGGAGCATTTATGAATAGTGTAGATAAAAATAATCTGCTAAATTTATTACCATATTTTACATTTTTGTAATAATTTGCTTATCGACTTTTGAAAAGAACGAATGCACGTAGATAGTAGATATTTTTGTTGGTAAAATAAATATTGTAGTTTTTTTTCTAATTTATGCAATATCTTGAAAACGGTACGAGATACGTGAAGTTTGACGAAATTGACATAAACCAGGGGTACCTTGGTGCGACGATTCGAAGCCACTGTACATGATTCGAGAATTTTCGAAATTTTCGATTTCTAAAATTATGAAATTTTTGAATTGTGAATCTCAGCTGAATCATCGCACATCATGGCAAAATTTCATCAGATTTCACGCATCTCATACCGTTTACGAGATATTGCATAAATTTGAAAATAAGTGTCAGTTAGGTGTCCAATAAGTGTACAAAAATATTTCATTTAAGTGTACAACACTTTTTTGGACACTTGTGTATTGAACGCTTAAATAAAGTGTACCATTTCCGACAGAGCACTGCTAAATGTAATTGGAAATTGGTTTAAAATGAACATTTCACATTCCAAATTTTGAATGAAAAGTCATTTGTGGCTTTTATTTTCGAAAATAACTTTTTTGTAATTGAAATGAATAATTACGAAATGAACATAATTTTAATATTTTTTCACTTCAAAGCGGAAGTTATTTTTTTTTTATAGACTCATTTGTATTAAAATGAAGAATCATTTAGAATTTGTATTCAAATGAATTCACCACACTTTAATTTTTGTATTGATTTATTTTAAATTCATTTGGATTAAAGCAGGCATTATTTTGCTCAGTCATGTATTGAAATGGATCCATTAATTCCGATAAATAACTGTTATTATTCATAGATTCGATTGTATTAAAAAATTATCATTTCAATCTTCATTTGTATTCAGATGGATTCACGGCTTTTGCCTTTTTCGAGTATTTTTAGTAGTTTCGGCAACAATATTATTTATGTATTCATTTGGATTCATATTTTTGTATTAAAATAATAGTGAAGTATTTTTGGATTCGAATGTATTCGAAAATTTCAAATAGCGTATTCAAAAGCGAAAAATTAATCCAAGTCAATACATTTCAATACAATTTCGATTGCTGGGTGCACTTTTTGAACCAATTTTAATTATTTTTAAAAATTAAAATCACATTGACATAGCCTTAATACAAATATAAAACTTTGAATGTGTTTTTCTTGAGTTTTCATAAATCAGAGTTACTTAGTTTCTTCTAATGACCATAGAAATGTCAGAATTACGAATTAAAATATTAAAATAAAGAGTTTTTAATAAATATACGCACCTGGGATAAGTCAATTTTTGGCTGCGGGCGTAAATGCTCTGGTAGTTCGTCAGGTTCAAGCGGATCGTCATCTGTCTATGATAATAATTTCAAATTCATATGTTTAAATTAATAAAAAATAAACCAAAATAAGGTAAACTATCCATTTGAACATTTATATTTATTTAATATTAAGTGGCGATTCAAATTCGAAATCGTTAAGAAAGGATATTTTATGGAAAAGGACACTTTTATTACATCTTTGAGCATCTTTATTCATAATTTCTAGACGATTTAGTTATTAATAATTATTTGTAATGATATAGATATGAATATGAATAAATTTATTAAACCTTGGTAGCAGCATAATGCTTCGTTACCTTTAGGCTACATACATTTTCTTACAAATATTTATTTATTTACAATAATAAGTACATTTTTCACGAATTAAAATTAAGTTCACGATTAACATTTAATAAAGTAAAGTAATATTAATAATAATAAGTCCAACTAAAAATAAGTAATAAGTGGCTGTGAAAATATGCAAACGATGAAGAAAACACGATAAAGATTATATCAAGGTCTTTAATAGAATTTATAACTTCAAGACTCTGCCCATTAATAAAATATGGAGAGTCTATGTAAGTTAGTGTCCTGCGAAATTTTATAGTTTTGCATTTATGAACATTCAAATATAACAACTTTAAATTGTACCATTTTATCACGTTCTGTAGATCTTTCTGAAGGTTGACAACATCCAATTCAGAACGAACAGTAGAATATACTTTTAATTCGTCCGCTTATAATAGATATTTAGAGTTTTGTCTGTGAGTTTTGTCTGAGTTTTGAACTGTGTATAAATCATTTATAAATACAATAAATAGTAGTGGACCCAGGTGAGAACCCTGAGGAACACCAGATGTAACATTGATAGGTACTGATCGATAACCTTTTATTCTAACAAATTGTGTTCTACCAGATAAATAGGAGTCGATCCAATTTAATATCGAGCCAGACATGCCATAATTGGCTAGTTTTTGTATTAGACGTTGATGGTTTATTGAATCAAAAGCTTTAGAGAAATCAAGATAGATAGTATCCCCTTGATGTCCCTGTTCTAAAGAATCGTTTACGAGCGATGAAAAAGCTATAAGGTTAGTGACTGTTGATCTGCCACTCATAAAACCATGCTGGTATGGTGATATTAATAATGAAAATAATTCATTCAATTTTTTAGCAACAATTGAATAAAAAATTTTGGCCAGACAGCTAATAATTGAGATTGGTCGATAGTTCTCAACGTCTAGCTTATTCCCATTCTTATATACAGGGTGATTCTCCATTGAATGACTTCCGGTTAACAGTAGATTCTGTGATAAATTCTAAGAACGTTTTTCCTTTGAAAAAAATGTGTGCGATGTATAGTTTTCAAATTATTTAGCATTAAAGTCAGCCAATAGGAACAGGAGTTGCTTGATTGTTGCGACGATTTCGATCTTCGATGTTCGCTGACAATGCAATCGTCGCGACAATCAAGCAACTCCTGTTCCTATTGGCTGACTTTAATGCTAAATAATTTGAAAACTATACATCGCACACATTTTTTTCAAAGGAGAAACGTTCGTAGAATTTATCGCAGAATCTACTGTTAACCAGAAGTCATTCAATGGAGAATCACCCTGTATAGGTGTAACAAATGAATGTCTTTTGACAATCAATTCCGCGAGATATGTTTGAAATACACAAACCATTTTCATCAAATGTCAAATCATGTAAAGTGTCAGTGAGTTTAGAAAAACGTCAATTAACCTCATCGACGGGAAATGACCTTAAGATCGGTCTTTCCACTTCTAGCAGTAAGTTTTTTTGATGCTGTCAAAATTCATGCTGCACTCACCAACACTACTTTGACATGTTAATACTGCATTGCGTGATTTTAATTTCTATTTCTTTACAACCATAATTGTAAAAAAATAAATTGAAGAGGGCACACATCAGGTTGCCGAAACGTTTTTTTTAAATTTAAATTGTTTTATTCGAGGGACCGACTTCACCAAGAAAAGACTCATTAGAATTTTCATTCTATGAAAATTCCTTAAACTAATTTATACAAGCGGTCAAAAATCAATTATTGGCAATCAGGATGATACAAAATCCTGATCAAATTCGTAACAAATGATATTTTCCATTGTTCAGGAAAAATACCAAAAGACAGAGAACTATTGAAAAGAAACAGTAATGGATTCATGAGGGAAGAAAAACAATTTTTAAAAAAATTCTATTAATTGTTCAAATAATTTTTTCAAAAGGTTTCGCTAACGGACATAGAATTGCTATTGGTCAAAGTTGGTGTTGAAGAGATTGATAAGTAAATAAATTTAATAATTCAGGAGAAGAAAACAGTCTATAAATTACTTTATAAACAGTGTAAATGTCGATTGAAGAAGGTTGAAAGTTTTAGCATGGTAAGATAAATTATAGTCTAAAAAGGAAAGTGGCGAGAACGTCACATCTTCATACCATTAACTTAAAAGTGAATAATTACTATACTTTTAAGACTAAACAGGGTTTTTTTGCATATTTTCACTTTAATATTGTTATATTGTTGTGTAACACGCTTATTAAAATTTGACAGTAAATAAACTTTAGAAATAAATTAAAAAAAGAAATAAAAAGAAAACATAATGGTATTTATACATTAATGTTTTTGCCAGTCGATTATTAATGCATTGACATTTTTGTATATTTTATCAGTATATTCAAATTTCGAAGGTTTGTAAGTACTGGTATCATTTAACAAGAGATTCATTTTATGTAAATAAACTTGCATTATCATTTTACTTCTCAAGAAAATTGTTTAAAGTATGTAAAGTATATTTTGTAATAGTATTATTATCCGTATTTATTTCTAAAAAATGATTATTCTTTAAAATTTTAATGCAGTCTTTTCTGATATTTTTGTTTATTATGATTTCTCCGTCTTCATTTAATGTATTGTCGACTTTACTAACGACATTCTCTATGTTATCTATAAAGTTATGCATAGGGAATTTGTTATTCATGGGCAAATATTTGTACATTTTCTTCAGTTTTTTATCGATGAATTACTTTTATTAATTGATGTCTAATTTAAATTCATTCACTGGTAGTATTTTATAATATTACTATATAGATTGCAATATCTTTGTGTGATCAAAGTATGTAGTATGAGAAAACTTAATAAAATGTGCATGTTTAACAATGACATAAAAAGAATTAAAAAATACAACCTCCCATTGCTCCAGAATGTTTTCCAATTCGGCCTCTGTCATATCCCTCACATCTTTATCTTTCCAACTCTTCTTCTTTTCATTGGACTGTGATGATTCTTCAGCATTGATATAATAAAGAAGAGCACAAAGTGTGTATAATAAACAAAATTTTAGTTTCATTGTCATAATGAATTATATTAACTTTCGGCACCAAAATTCTGATGTTTACAATTTCATATTGAAATCCTCGAAACCTTTTTTAATATTTTTACAAATCAGTTACCCATCATATGTAAATATACAGGGTGAATTCCTAAATCCTAACGACGGAACATAGGGCATCCCATGTTATTACGCTCAGCCAATGGCGATCGAGGATTACTGTGAGATCCGTCTACGTCGGCCAATCAGATACGTCGTTGCGTTAGGGAGTCAAATGTTAAAATACAAATGTAAACAAAATAAAGTATTCTTCCAAAAGTTATTTTCATTTCGTAATATTACATTTGCATGCAAAATGACTGTGACAAAATGAATTATTTGTTAATAACCAACGGAAAAACTTTAATGTACAGTAGTTCTTCCCTTATTCTAATTTGTCCAGTCAGGAAAGATGGCGTGAGGGGAAATATTAGAATACGAGAAGGGAAAAAATTGCAATAAGAGAAGAAATTAGAATATGGGAAATTAGAATAAGGGGAGAACTACTGTATTTCGTAAACTGATCGCCAGATTTCTCATGCGATTAAAAATTTGCTGTGAAGTGTAATCACAAGTTTTTCCTTTGAATTTTAAAAAATAATTCATTTTGTCACAGTAATTTTGCATGGAAATGTAATATTACGAAAAGAAAACAACTTTTGGAATTATACATATTTTGTTTGTATTGACATCTTTTAACATAACACAGCGACGCATCTGATTTGTCGACGCAGTCGAATCTCACGGTGATCCTCCACCGCCATTGGCTGTGCGGAATAACATGGAATGCCCTATGTTCCGCAAGTTAGGAATTCACCCTGTATGTATATGTTAGACAAACGGATTTCATAGAATCCCTTGTACTTGCGAGAAAGTTGTATAGTTCGCTATCTATCGGCCCATAAATGTATCAAAAAATGATAACGTTGAGATACAATTTTTATTGTAACCGAAAGTTACAATTTTCAGTTATCCGAAAGCTATCTTTCAGACATATCTGACGGATAACTACATAAAGATAACTAGTATTATCACTTTTCATGCGCATTTAAGCGCATCTGAAAATGGTTGCCTTTTAGTAGCCGTTTGAAAGGTAACTATACGAAAGCGTGCAGCACATGTGACTTAAAGGAACCTTAAAGGTAAGACAAAAAGATGACTTTAAAAGGTATAATTAACTTGATGATGTAAAGGGAAGAAAAACTACAAATTTAAGCTACTATTAATTAAAATTTGTATTCATTACTTTAATTAATAATTTACTTAATAAACTTTTTGTTGATTGGAATACACTTGGATACACTTTCTCATGCGTTTGGCAGCAGTAGCCTAGTGGCAGCGAAGTTACTAGATACCAGCCACCAATCAGGGTCGTTCTAGCTTTAACATAGCGTAAAGATAAAATAGTCTCCATCCTAAGGGCGTTAACACAAAAAATGTCGGGGTCACGAAATTCGCTCAGAATCGCGAAACAACGCTTTTTTGGCACGGAAATCGACATTTTAAATTTCTATATTTTAAAAGTCATAAAATTTTTTTTTACCAATTTTCACTGTTTTATTCTCAATATTACGGATTCCATAGCGGGTGTACGGATGGAGTTACGTCAAAAAAAGGAGCACCATCAGTGCCGGTTTAACATACGACATCTTATGCGAATTTTTACCTCCGACAATTGCGTCTAACTTTTTTCTATGGGACCACATCGAACACAGTTAGGCTTAAAATGCGTGTCGCGATGTGTTGCACAAGATCATGACGTAATTTGATAGAAAAATCGCAATCGTCAACATTAAAACTTCATTAAACACCGAAAATTAGCTCTTTTTTGTATAAATTTTTGCCAATTTTTCACTAAAATTGCGATAAATTTTTCAATTTTCAACCTATCGACATGCAGCATGGGCAGAATTGATCAGATTTTCGCGCTGAATATAATGGTGCTTGATTTTTTTACGTAGATCCATCCGTTCACACGCTATGGAATCCGCAACAACGAAAAAAAAACAGGGAAAATTGGCAAAAAAAATTTGTTGTCGTTTAAAGTCGAAAAACTGTAAATGTCGATTTCTGGGCCAAAAAAGCGTTATTTCGAAATTCTGAGTGAATTTCGTGATCCCGACATTTTTTGCGAATTTTCCCTTCGACAATAGATTGCGTCTAACTTTTTTTCTATGAGACCAAATCGAACGCAGTTGGGCTTAAAATGCATGTCGCGACGTGTTGCACGAGATCATGACATAATTTAATAGAAAAAAAAATCCAATCGCCAATATTAAAACTCCATTAAACACCGAAAATTTCCAGTTTTTTTGTATGAATTTTTGCCAATTTTTCACTAAAATTGCGATAAATTTTTCAATTTTCAACCTATCGACATGCAGCATGGGCAGAATTGATCATATTTTCGCGCTGAATATAATGGTGCTTGATTTTTAGGTAAGATTTGACCCACCTCAGAAATGTGCCTCACACGATTGAACTTGCACAAAAACAAATCGTGGTTGATGCTATCGAAGGCCTTCGAAAATTCCAAGCAGATGTCAACTTGACCATTTAATACTATTGAATTCGACATAAAATCAGAGAACAGCAGCAGATTAGTTGCCGTGGATTTGTTTTTATAAAATCCGTGTTGATTTTTTGTAATAAAAGTAGTTAAAACGTTATTTAATTTAGCAGCCATAATAGAATCAAAACGTTTTGGAATGCAACTAATTACTGCTACTGGCCGATAATGTTCAACGCAACTATGATCTCCGTTCTTAAAAATAGGCGTAATAAAAGACTCCTTCGATTTTGAAGGAAAGAGACCAAGATCTTATGATGTACTGAGCAAATAATGTATAGGGTTCACCAGCGATGTCATACAATTTTTTGTAAGAACAGATGGTGTACCATCCGAAACTGAACCACAAGATGATATTATACCTCTAATCGCGTTTTCCAACTCATTAAAGGATATTTTAAAAACATCAATTGATTTAATGGAAACAAGATGTTCTAGTTTTTTATTCAAATTTGACGCTTTTAAATAAACTGAACCAGGTCCAAGTAGCTAACGGCGAGGCAGTTCGGTTAAATGGCATAGTAACCCTCCAATTATCAGTAAATAATGAGACCCAGTCGATGGAATTTAGAGTTGCCCCGTTGAGTTACCAATGTGTATTAGGAATGGACTTCTTGCATCTCTTCGATATCGAAGTCAATTATGGGCAAAAGAGATGGAGAGCACGCAATGGTCCGTTCCAGACATTTAGCGAAAATGAGTTTACTATTAAGGCACAGGCCATAAATAGTTTAGTCGGACTCCAGGAGGTTTCCGAACAGGCCCGCCCAAAAGTGCATTCCCTCCTTTAACGATTATGTCCTCAGAAACCATCTTCCGTCCTTAGCGTAACTAATTTAACCCAACATCGCATCGATACCCAAAATCATCCCCCAATTCGCCAGAAATCTCGAATTTTGTCCCCATATATGTTGAAAATTGCGCAAGAATCCGTTGATGAGATGATTAAAGAAGATGTGATAGAGCCCTCCAATAGCCCGTGGATGCCTAACCCCGTGATTGTCCGTAAGTCAAATGGTAAATTTCGGTTCTGAGGTTGCACTACCTCTTCTAAGGATGCATACCCCCTCCCCTATATGGATCGAATTTTAGCCGGCTTGAGTCGTGCTGCTTGCATAACTCAACTAGATTTAAGTCGAGCTTATTTTCAAGTCCCAGTAGAAGTTTCAAGCCGCCCTATCACTGCTTTTGCTGTACCCGGTCGTGGACTTTTTCAATTTAAAAGAATGCCCTTTGGTCTGACCAATGCCCCCGCCACTTTCCAACGACTAATGGACCGCCTCATTGATCCGGCGTGGGAACCCCCCACGTTTTTGCGTATTTGGACGACATTATTATTGCTACGGACAATGAGGCTGACCACTTGAAGTATCTCGAATTAGTTTTGACCCGATTGCGTGAGGCCCGTTTAGAATTAAATCTCGAGAAAAGCAACTTTTTTAGTACCGAAGTCAAATATTTAGGCTTTTTATTAAATAAGGATGGTCTTAAAGCCGACCCCAATAAAATATCCCCACTATTAGAGTTTCCACCTCCCCAGAATATTAAGCAGCTCCGCCGATTCTTAGGAATGGTGGGCTGGTATTCGCTTTTCCTCCCTGACTTTTCTCACGATAGAGTTCCCCTAACCCAATTGCTAACTAAAAACACCCCCTGGCATTGGGGAGTCGACCAACAAAAGGCGTATGATTCTCTTCGATTTGCCCTCGCCCGTACCCCAGTATTAGCACGTCCTGATTTTGGAAATCCCTTCACGGTCCAAACAGATGCCAGCGACTACGCGATTAGTGCCGTTCTGACCAATAGAGGGCGAAGAACATCCCATTCATTTTTCCAGTCGTGTATTAACGAAGGCAGAAAGGAAGTATTCGGTAACCGAAAAGGAATGTCTGGCGGTGATTTGGGCCGTGAAGAAATTTCGTCCTTACATTGAAGGCACCCCTGTGAAGGTAATAACCGATCACAGTAGCCTTAAATGGTTACGGAATTTACGTGATCCCACCGGAAGGTTAGTTCGATGGTCCCTGGCCCTCCAATCGTATGACCTTGATATAACACACTGTAAAGGTTCCCTCCATGTAGTTCCAGATGCCCTCTCACGTATGTATGAGAGTACCGATCAAGCCCTTTGCGCCCTTGGAGATTCACAAGACCCTTGGTACTTACAGAAAATGCAAAATATTCGCGATTTCCCCCAAAAATATCCCAATTGGAAAATAATAGAGGATAAAATTTATTACCATAAACCCCATCCTATTATAGAGCCAGCCCTTACCGACTTAGATTCTTGGAAATTAGTTCTTCCCTTTGAGGCCCGATTGCGTGCCCTTAACGATGCCCATAATTGTCCACAAGCCGGTCATTTAGGAATCGATAAGACTTACCATCGTCTTATACAGGATTTTTTCTGGCCCAGTATTTTTCAAGATGTTGCTCGTTTCGTATCCCGTTGCCCGGATTGCCAAAGACAGAAAGTCTCCCAGCAAGCTCCGGCTGGGATAATGAGAGAAAGAACCACAGATGGTCCTTGGATGACTGTGAATTCCGATGTCATGGGTCCCTTTCCCCCCAGCAAGCTACAAAATCGTTTCGTCGTTGTCTTTCAGGATATGTTTACTAAGTACGTAGAGATTAAACCCCTTCGATCTGCAACTGCCATAGCCATTATGACCGCGTTTGATAATTTAATAGTTAATAGATGGGGTTGCCCGACATATTTCCTGTCAGACAACGCGAAACAATACGATAATCGATATATTCAGAACCATTTGCGTTAACTTAATATTACTCCCAAACCGATCCCTCCTTACCATGCCCAAGCAAACCCCGTAGAACGTGTGAACCGTACCCTAAACACGATGATCAGTACTTTCGTTTCAGCAGATCATCGTGACTGGGACGCACACTTATCTGAATTTTGTTTTGCTCTTAATACTTCAGTTCAAGCCTCCACCCGTATGACCCCCGCATTTTTAAATTTTGGCCGCAATCCCCGTCCTGTTAAAACCCTTCGCGTTAACCCGAACCCTACTACTTCTACCCTTCCCACCGATCCTACTGTTTGGCATGAAAGAATGAAAAGGTTACCCCTAATTCACGATTGGGTACATAAAAACCTTGAACAAGCTTCTAAACGCCAAGCCCAATATTACAACCAATCCCGTCGCGATATACAGTTTCAAGTAGGTGACCTAGTTATGCGCCGTATCAGATTTTTATCCTCATTGATTTTGCGGTTCTGTATAAGTTTTTTAAGTTTTACTTTCGTTTTCCTTCCTTTTTACTTGAATCCTAGTATTATTTATTGTCTTTCTCCTTTTTTTTTAATTCCGGTCATATCCTAAGAAATTTCACCTTCGAGTCGAATCCCGAACCCTGAACTTTCCTTTTCTTTTATTTTATATTGCGTTCCCCATCTTTGCGTCCCCTTTTGCGGCATCATATTGTACCCCTTTTCTTCTCATCAATTCCATTTATTAGTTGTAATTTTTATTAATATACTTTTTGTGTTGTTTTATATATTTTGGCTTTTATAATTTATTTATTAACCCCTCCATTATACGGGTTATAAAATAATGAATTAATATTTTTATCTTTTCTCAATTTTTATGTATGAGACAAATAAAATTGTAACAAAGAAGCAACGAAAATTTCTGGATGGTTATGGAAAAAAGAGATTGTTAATAAAGGTTAAAAACTATCAAGAGTTGTTTTAATTCTCTCTGAGATTCTAACATGTATTTCAGTTGGAGTTTGAAAATTATTATCTAAATTGATTTTAGATAAAGTTTGGATGCGTTGTGAAGTAATTAGCGCAATAAGAGTTGTTCACTTTTTTGACAAGGAAATCAAAGATAGTTTTTCATTTAGATACCAAGAACGTAAACATTTTAAAACAGGCTTTAGATCCCAAGTAAACCTATATTTGGGTTTCGGTGGATTTCTTTTTGAGACTCTTCTATGAAAATCTTCTATTGAAATGAGAGAAATTGCAGATCTTAAACTATTATGTGTCCCATAAGATGCTTAACTTTCCAAAAATTTTAAATATCTTCAATAGATGCCTTATAAATATTTACATCCTTGTTCTTACAAAAGAGCCACCATTTCCTCCACTAAACTTCATATTGTTTAAAAGTTGCCTTTTCTAATGATGGTATGGAGACAGGAATGGCAGAATCGGGATATTCATTCAACTGAAACGCTTTCCAGACAATCTCCCTGCCGCCAGGGAAAGGGTGGAGGATAACGGATGAACTTCCCTGTAAGAAGATGTTAATAAATCATCAGAAGGTACCAAAAATAAAATTGGTTCCGTAATTAGCATATTGAATAAGGGAAACCACGGCCGAGTAGACCAGTTTGACACTACCAGTACCCGTTCTGCCTTACCAGTTATTACTCTTCTTAAAATCTTTAAAATTAAATTAAACGGAGGAAAAGCGTAAAAATAAAAGGTTGACCATGATAAAGTAAAAGCATCTATTGCACAAGAGTTTAGATCACAATGCCAAGACACGTATTTTGGACATTTGGCATTATGAACCAAGGTAAATAAATCAATATCAAACAATCCAAATACGTCAGTAATATAAGAAAGCCCAATAGGCTAATTCAGTTTCTGGTGCAATATTACGTGACTCCTCGTCAGCATATTTATTGACTTTGGTGTTGATGTATAACGCATAAATCCAAATTTTCTTCTTTTCACACCACTGCCATATTTCGTTTGTAATATCATTTAAATGTTGGTATTGAATACCTCCTATTTTATTTATATACGAAATGGCAGTGGTGTTATCAATTCGAAAAAGGATTTCACAATTATAAAGTTCTTTACCAAAGCACTTACGAGTATATAAATCCGCTTTCAATTCTAAGTAATTGATGTGACGATCTGTATCAGTTTTATTCCACCAACCATGCATTTTATTTCAGGCGCAATAAGAATCCCATCCTGTCATTTAAGTTGAATATTTCAAAACTAAACTTAAACTGTCTTATTGGGCATAATCCATTAGAATGTTTGATTACCACCGTTTAAACTCATTTTGAAGACTGGAATGAAGGAACAGGATCGAATCATAATTATTTTTACACTTTTTAAAGGCTAAAAACTTTTATCTCTCAAAATGTTTTGTATATGCAACCAGCCATAATTTACTGCAAGACATATTAAAATTAAAATTTCGATTATTTTTTCATAATCTCTAATTTTACAAAACTTTAAGTTTTGATAATGTTTAATTATGTCCAATATTTTTATTCTTTTTTTAGGGGTTAATTGAATAGTCAATACTATTAAACACTAACCCCAAAAATGTGCATATTTGAGATGGATTCAACATATACTTTTTTAGATTAAGAATAAATCCTAATTTTTCTAAAATAGTTCGTATCATGCACGTATTTGAATAACATTTCTTATTTGCTCCCAAAATGCTAATATCATCAAATATACAATCACTAAAATTACGTTAGATCTTAAATATTGAATGACAGGTTTTAAAATTTTAGTAAAAACGTAAGGTGCAGTACATAAACCAAACGGCATACAATTAAACTGATACAGAACATTGTCAAAAGAAAATCTTAAAAATTTTCTAACGAATTGAAATTAAAAATATGCGTCCTTTAGATCTATTGTTGACATATAACAATTTTTTGTTAATAATTGTACAACAGTTCTATAATCCTTCATTTTAAAATGCGGAGCCTCGATGAAGTTATTTAATTTTTTTAAATTTAAAATAAACCGTTTACTTCCATCTGCTTTATTAATTAAAAAATAAGAAGATAAAAATTGTCTGTGACACAGTTTGACGATAGAAATAGCACCTTTACCTATCAATTCGTCGATTTCATTTTTGAAAATGTCATATTCTTTTATTAAAACAATAAGGTTAGGTGGCATGTTTTATTTGGGTGTAGACTTAAAAGGTATTTGATATCCTTGCACCACTGATATATATATAAAAACGGGATAGCGGATACACCAAGATTCTTACCCGGGACTGAACGGCGCCATATTGGAGAAAATTTGCCATTTTCGGGTGTCATCGGAAATAGTCGAGATTTATCGTCATATCATATGTACATATATATGTTAAAAAAAACTCGCCAATTTCTTATTAGTAAAACATAATTAGCACAATAAATGCTGTCAGAATAAAATTGCGTATAATTATAAGGCTATATTCTTATTCTACAAAAAGCATTGAAATCATGTAATAAGGCCAAGTTCTTTCTAATGAATGAAACGATTCATTAATGCAATATACAATAATTTGGAAAGAAAATTTTGCGTACATTCAGAACACCACAAATTTTTTCAAGAAACTTCTTTGAAATCTAAGTTATCATTGAACTGACATATTTCTCGTAAGCTGAAGGCTCTTTCAAACTTCCGTTGGCAAAAATTATGAGCCGGTTTTACGTAGACGAACCATATTTTGAAACGTTTGATTTGATTTGATTTGATACCATTTATTATTGTCCTGGACATTAGGTACGTGGACAAATCACAATTAACAAGAGTTACAAACATAACTTAAAAACTAAACTAAACTAAGTTTAATATATAATCATAGTAGTCCCGCTCGCTAGTGGACCATCGCCGCAATTCGCTGTTTTACACGAGCAAAAGTAATAAGTAACGCATAGTAATTAATAAAAAAGAATGAAGAAGAAACCAAACACTTTGCATAAAGGCTGGCGCGCGGTTTAAATCAATTTATGTTGCACTGGAAACTTGACGTTTTAGGAGTGACATAACGCCTGATTTAAAAGCTTCTTGAGATCGGTTAGTGCGAAGGCAGGATGGTAACAAATTCCAGGATCGTATGGCCATTATCCAAAATGAATTTGAGAAATAATTTGTTTGACATGTAGGAATTTAAAAAGACGTAGAGTTCAAACGAGTACTCTGTCTTAGGGAAGTTTGACAAGGAATAATTCTGTCCCGAATATATTTAGGCTGCGACGTATGAAGTACCTGATGGGTGAGTGTATCACGATAATATATCTGGCGATCCTCAATTGTAAGCCAGTTTGCTTTCTTCCAATATGGTGTCATGGATTGGTCTCTTCTTAATCGGTAAACAAACCGTAATGCTGAGTTCAATAAACGACGAAGTTTGGTGACTAGATAAGCCGATGCGTCAGAAAATAACAGGCAGCCAAAGTCTAAGTGCGGCACAATCAACGCGTTGACCAAGGCCAATTTAACTGAGGACGGAAGGTTAGCCCCTCTGAAACGAAGCCTGTGGAGTGTATAATGGACTTTAGAGCTAACAGAGGAGATGTGGCGATTCCATGTAAGATCTGACGAAAGATAAACACCAAGGTCATGAACTTCACTCACATATGGTACAGCGTAGTCATTAACCAAAATTGGGGACAGTACCATTGTATTCAATTTAGCGAGGTTGTTTCTTGTCCCAAATATAATTGCTTTGGTCTTCTTTTCGCTAATTGTTAGAACGTTAACAAAGTATGCATGGTTAATCTTACATAGAGAAATCTATCGTAACGTGACGATCGTCAGGAAGGTTAGTTTTTCTATCTTGTGGAAAAATGCACTGCAAGGTATATTCGTTTTCCAAAGTCGAGGTATAACATATGTCCACTAAACATTGAGATTTACTTCAGACGATCATTTGACTTCATAAACGAACACACAGATGGCGCTCAACTCACTTCTCATTCCCAGCTGTGCTTCTACTGTAATGTGAAACTCATCTTCCCTGTAGTTTTCAATCAAAATGTCGTACAAGCTGGATTTACGTAAATCTGTCGCTAATTTGTTTGGACGACTCAGTACAAGTGAAATTCTTGATGTGTTTAAAGATAAACCAATCTCCCGTGCGACTATTTTTCGTGTTTTGAAGGATTGCCGCAATGGAAAAGAACAGAAAAATAAGATTATACCTGGTCGACCACCAAAATTAAGTGCCAAAACAAAGAAAAAACTGCTGTCAAGTGCAAAAAACAAGGTTGGTCAATCAACACGTAAATCAGCACGAAAATTTGGCATTTCAAAGTCTGCCGTTCACAAGATTTTGAAGAAAAACAATGTAATTTATCGTAAACGTAAGAGAGCACCAAAACATACAACGAAACAACTCGAAAAAATACCAAAGTGCTGCCGTGCACTTCGTCGTGAACACTTTGCGAATGAAAAATGCATAATTTTGGATGATGAATCTTACTTCACATTTTCGCATCATGAATTAAGTGGCAACGACGGTTTTTACACTGACAACATCGATTCAACACCAAACGAAGTTAAATATGCCAGCGAATCAAAATTTGAGCCAAAGGTGCTAGTGTGGGCGGCCATTTCTTCGAAGGGTATTTCAGTGCCGTTGATTCGCACAAACAAAGCCAAAGCGATCAATGCTGACATTTATATCGGTCAATGCTTGCCAAAATTGAAGCAATTCATCAGCAAATATCACACTGGCGACGAAATCATGTTTTGGCCGGGTCTTGCGAGCTGTCATTCCGCAAAAAAAACATTGGATTGGCTGAACAATCAAAAAATACCATTTGTGCCGAAAAAGGACAACCCTCCAAACGTGCCGCAGGCACGTCCAATCGAAAATTTCTGGGCAGTTCTCAAACGTATGGTGTACGAAAAGGGCTGGAAAGCACAAAACCTAAATCGAGACATTCGCTCTACACTACGAAAAATCGAAGACAATGGTCCATTAAGTGTTATCTAAATGTATTTTTTTTATATGTTACCAATAGACTTAAGTACCAAATAAATATAATTTTGAATTCAATTGTCATTTATGAAAAAGCGTAAGCCAGAATTAGTCTCAATGTTTAGTGGACATATGTTATATACCATTTCCACCAGTGACTAAACTTCCTGGCGCTGCCTTATTTTGTAGAAACAGAGCTCAGTTTTCATGCTATCTTCAGCCAGTACGAGAAACGTCATTCGCCATTACAATCTGATGTAGTATATTTTTTGGAATGAAATTAAATCAAAAACATAAAAAAAAAGGTTCATGGATTAATGTTTGATGTAATTGAAGTGAAATTGGTTATTTATAAAACGTTTCATCTAGAAAGCATTGGGATATAGACGATCGTCTATTTATTGGTTTTTTACATGTACTGCAAATTTCCACCGAATGGGCAGATTGATAAACTATTTTAAACTGTACAGGTATTACTTTATCCTTTCAGCTAAAATACATGCACCAAGTGTTCCGAGTCATTAACTTTTGGCTAAATAAAGTTTCTTTACTTTTATGTAAACGACTGGTGGAAGGGCTTGTACATAAAACACGCGGTTTGATCGGCCACACGAAAATATTAATTATTTATTCCGATCAGTGCCGGTGACGATTCGATCGCGACGCGGACTTCCTAATGTTCCGAAACGTTCTCTCTCAACCCGATCGTCACTTTTTCACATCTTAGTTCGATCTTTCAAACTCTCGAACATTTAAATAGACTACGACGTCATATTACACATCGATATCATACTATTCGAATTACAACTAATTGTATCGAGATCGTCACCATTTCGAAGGGCCTTTTACATAATTACCTAACAGGCCAGCTTCATTTTGGGAGGTACCCCCATTCGGGTGTGCAATGGCGTAGGGAAAACCACCTTTGTGGGAAAAAACCTACGCCGGGTACCGCAGTCGATAAAACATCGATTCTGTCCGTAACATTTTAGTTAAATAATATTATTGAAGTTATGTAAGTTTGGAAATATAAAAATTTGGTAAAATAATGTTTTCTTTATTTCAAAAAATACAAATTTAACGTTAATAATGAAATAAAATCAAATTACTAACCATACGAATAGAAAGTGCAACGATTCTTAATGGCGGAGCATATTTATTTTTAATCGAGCAAATCAAACTATTCAGTTTACTAACTTGTTTTAATACAATTAAGTAATATCGGCGAATTACATAAACGCTTTATAAAAAATAAGACATTTAGTTCACCTATACATTAAGATACATTTTTCATCGCATAGAGCATGGGTTATTTATGAGTTCGATTTTCCAAAGTTCAAATTTTGCAAGAAATACCTTTGTTTGAAGGATATATGTTTTATTAAATTTGTGATTTGTAATTCCAATACATTCTTTATCAATTGTTTATTTGAGGCCAGGAGCTTTTTTAATTTACATGTCGTACACCAATAATATTTAGCTTTCATTTTAAAAATCTATTTTTTTTTATAATTGATGAACATTTCAACATAACACTTAAAAATGAAGTTTTCTTCATGCGCGTTCGAAAAAAATGCATTTCAGAGACATCCGCTTTAGTCCCTAAAACGTGTTGAACTCAGAAATACTTTTTTCTGATAATACAGAATACTTGCTCGTAAATAGGCAGTTCCAGATTCATTCTTTTTACGTGATGCATTGATTATTGATGCCGTGTGCGAACCTCATTGTTTTCAATTATTGTTGGTAACGCAAATGAAAACGGGTCAGTCAGTGTTCCAGGATTTCAAGTTTGAATAGCCATTCTCAGTAAAAAGCAACGATGTTTTACTGTCGGGTAATATAATAAGTATCTCTTATTTTTATATAATACTTAATTCTTCTATTTTAACCCTAACTTCTCACTTATTCGTCCATCACTTGACCACATCGCACTGCACCTCTCGCTTTCCGTTTGTATTATTTTTAAACATTGTTGGTCAGCACTATTTTTTAAACGAAAACTTTTATATTCGGAGACCACAATCCTGTTCAAAACTTATTGAACTATTTGAATAGAAATAGTATTGTCTCCCATGCACAGTTCACCGCGTCAGTCATAGCCAAGGAACTAATGAATTGAAATTTGCGTGTATAAAATTTTAATAATAATAAAGATTAATAAGTATTTGGCTTAGTTTTGTTTGTATTAGCGGCGACCCGAGACACACCATGAACGTGAAAAATTGACAAATCAACACATAAATCAAGTATTTTCTGCCAAATGGACACTTTTTGGAGATATGTTTTATATTCCCAGTTTCTTATCATAAAGTGATGAAAATATAGTATTTTTGACGATGTACAATTAAAAAATAGCGATGTTTAACAAAGTTATGCTTTATTTGATTATTTTCCTGCATTCAACAGTATTTTCATGGTTTTACTAAAAATTGTTAAATTAAAAACAAATTGTCTAGTGCGCTTTTTGTAGATTTTTTGGCGGGCTTTAAGATAAAAATATGTATTTTCAATTTTAATAATGATATCTGCCTAAAAAAACTATGTTAAATGTTTGACCGTGGATTTTGCAAAAGATGGGATTTTTTAAAAATCTGAAAAATTCGTAAAAAATACTTCTTTTTATTACGACCATGCTAATATATTGAACAAAGTGGCAAGTAAAGACAGTATAAACAAAAAAAACACATTAAAAGTGATCATTAAAAAATAAGTCCCCTGGATATAATGCAGGGGCCAACCATATTTTTTATTCTTCACTATCTCGGTTAAAAATTATTGAATATTTTTTTTTTAATTTTCAACAGGAAAACCACATCTTTTAAGAAAAATTATTCACGTATTAATAAATTTTCAACATGTAATGTAAAATAAGAGAAACTTAATAGTATTTTACCTTTAATAGTATAGACATTTTTATTAAATTTAATTCTTCGGACGTTCTAAAATAATTAGAAATATTAAGTATTTACATATATCGGTGACAATTAAAGAAATTTACCAACAATTTTACAACAAAAACCAGAAAATTATAATACTATTGGCGAAATTGAATAAATAATGGGAAAAATAAGGATAGAAGACATAAAAGGTAAAAATTAGAAGATTGAATATAAAAATACATAGATACAAAGCAATTAATTACAAAATTAAATTGTTTCGCAAGATTGACGTTTCGACTAGAGGTATGGGTCAACATCAGAATGCAAAATAGATAGAAACCAGCTTCGTATTTATAGGTCATCAAGCAAATTTTCTTTTCTCCAAGAAAGATACTCTGACCAACATTTGGCAATATAATGATTAGTTTTGCGTACTACCAGTTTTTCAGTCAAATTCTCATCAAACTTATCGGTAGCAGAAATCTGGGTCACTATTATAGCTCTGTCAGTACTGTTCCAATTTTGACTGAATACTGCCAACGTTTTCTTTTTCAAACAAATTCATCAAATATTGTTTAAAATCAGCAAGAGTGGGGCAATGTTTACATTTACTATAATAACAATCTGGTGTTGGATCGGTATATATTATGTAAGAAATACATTCTTTGTAGCTAGCAATTTTTGTGAAATATACACACACAAAGTACAATGTATGTTCCGTTTGCCCCTGCAAGAACGTAGTTTTGTGGTCTAAGACAAGACAATTTTGAGAAACCCAGTTTAGTACCTACGTGTGCGCATGTCTTTAAAATACACAAACGACGACACAAGAAGACTTCTCTGAACCTGCTTTTTTGTTCGCTCAGGTTATTTCACCAACTTAACCGGTTTACGGCCTAAAGGATAATTTTTTAAAACTTTTCGCAAAAATATTTTAGTCAATCAATTTTGAGTAAAAAGCTGAGAAACCAAATTATAACGTTTATGAAGAAGAGCCGAAGTATTAATAAATAAAAGTTGCAAAATACTTACTTCATGCACTTGTATTGTAATAGAGTATTCGATGCATATTACATGTTTACTGTGTTTTATTAATTACTGTCTGTATCATTATGATCTTATATATTTATATATACAATATATATATATATATATATATATATACATACATATACATATACATATAATTCGTCAAAGATATCTTGAAAGTGTCGAAAAGATCTCTGACGGATATCTTATAGATATCTATATTTTCGTATCAAGAGCGTAAAAGAACTTATGCGCCCGTAGGCGATCACCGCGCCCGGGCGGCCGGCGAAAACTACCCCTGGGGGGTAGGGGGTCAAAACGTCGAAATTTGATGAAAAACTATAGGGGAATTTTTTTGCCGAGGTGACCAAATTCAATACTTTTTCAGACAATAGTCATAAGCATTTGAAACCAATTTTTATGGCATTATCGTTGACTTTAGGAAGAAAATGCATATAACCTTTTTTGTAGAGAATTTCATGCTCTGTATTGTTGCATCGGGGTTCTCAGGGTCTGAAACGTCGACATTTGATGAAAAACTGTAGGGTAATTTTCATTCCCGAAGTGACCAAATTCAATACTTCGTCCAGACCTAAGATCTGGGTCGAAGTAATTTAGCATATTATGATAAATCAGAGAAATAAATTGTTTGACGAATTGTTTGCAATTTATTTGATAGACCACACAGCTTTTTTCATGGTGTCAAGTCGATCTTTATAAGGTTTAATACCTCCTAAATTCATATCACAAGGTTTTTACACCACTAATATTTTTTCTTTTCTTTGGACAACTCCAAGTTTTTCGGTGATCCCTTTAACGTATGGTAAACTTGTCGTGATTTTAAAGATGTTTTTTGTGGTATCATTTTGATTATGAATGCCGTGTAGTCTATCCGATATAAGACTGTACGATTTGTGGTGGATAACTAATTTTGCAATAAAGTCTTTTCAACTATTTTGATGTTATCATTTTGGAATTTTTTATCTGTTAATTTGATAGCCCGATCGATTAACCCGTATGCGACACTAATTTTGTAGTTAATAGGATGGCTTTAGATTGAAAATGTAGGTATCTTCCTGCCCATGTACTCTATGGTATCAAGTGGTTAAGATGGTTCCAATGTTTTTCCTTATTAACGTTAAATTCATAAAGTTCAAAGTGTTTTGTTGTTCTACTTGTAATGTAAATTTGAGTATGTTCTCAAATTTTACATAAGAGTTAAGTAAAATTAATAATTGCTCATCCTCTTTTTCGGGTATTGCCGTCAAAATATCATTGACATATCTGAAGAAAAAGGGTATGTTGAAATTTAATTTAGGTTTTCTTCGAGGAATTCCATTACTAAATTTGCTAGAACAGGTGATAAATTTAATTTAACCCTTTGCGGCATAGTGGTACACATACGTTATACCACCTAGAGTTATTCACATTTCCTTACTTTTCTCGCAAAATATGAAAGTTACGGGGACGAAATCTGTTTTCATTTCCTATATCGAACTAATATAACTATAAAAAAAATCATTTGCTCGTTTAGTATTATTATTATAATTATTATTAACAACGGCGTTTTTTTTCGAATAAATTCATTTTTGCAAACTACACAAGGTTTTTTTTTTACTACAGATTATTTATGAGGGTTTTTGGGGTCGCTGATCCCGAATCCGACGTTAGTTTTACCACATTCAAAATGGCGGCCAAAAAAATTTTAAAATGCCTTATTTTCAACAAAATATGTTACTCGGGGGTTTTGGGAGTTGCTGATTACGAATCCGATGTTAGTTTCACCAAATTCAAAATGGCGTATCCAATATGGCGGCCAAAAAAATTATAAAAAGCCTCATTTTTAACAAAATTTGTTACTCGCTAGTTTTCGGGATCTCTGAATAAGATTCCAACGATACTTTTGTCAAATCCATTGAATCGGAAATTTGAGAATATATCCTCGGATCCGTAATCAGCGCCCCTGAAAACCCTCCAATATAAAATATTCTTCAAATGTTGTCGTTTGTAAAATGTTTGTCCGGCAAGTTTGATCTGCCATTTTTAACTTGGTAAAAATAATAACGGATAACATGAAGTCGTTTTCAAAATTTTGGCTGATAAAATCGATTCGCCATTTTTAATTTATTAAAACTAACGTCTGATTCGCAATCAGCAACTTTGAAAACTCCCTGGTAACAAATTTCAAGCGAATCTGATGAATTGTGAAAAATTCGTCCGTCATATTGAATCCGCCATTTTGAATTTTCAAAATCTGGCTTCAAATTCGTAATCAGCGACCCCAAAAACTCCCGAATAACAAATTTCAGCTATGTTCCATGTAAAGAAAAATGTATGCCGCAAAGGGTTAACTATTTACTAGAAAAAGAAACGTCTCAAATTGCAATTTCTTCCCGTTTTTATCTCACCATAACTTAACTTTTAGCAGTATAATTAATCCGAATTTCGATTGCTAAAAAACGGGCACTTTTTAGGGTCTTTTCGGGGTCACTCTTTTAGTGCGTCTTCCCGCCTACTAACGAAAAATTATCGCGCACGGGGCGTAAAGTATGACATTACGCCCAGCTAACGCAAGTAACTATTAATATAAGCGATCACATGTCCGCTCCTTAACGATCTACGCGATCGAAGCGAATACATATATACGTGCGGGGGAGAATACGATGACAAGACATATACATATAGATTTATGCAATACATGCATGCGATTGTCGTATCCGGCGCAGAAGCCCGAGAAATGGAAAGCAGCTGAGAAACCAGTCACCGGGCATCAGTTGACCGAGAACCTAGTCGTAGCGGTCGGTGCTCGTCGGAGATACTCGGCAACGATCGCCGTTTGTATTCTTGCATCTCCGACGGCTCTCGTAATAAAAGACAATAAAATCGTAAAGTGAAAATGTGGGACGACATTGTGTATGTGTCGCTATTGTTGTCGTGCGTGTTCTTCGGATCTTTCTATAGAAAGATCGAAGCACCATCGACGAAGCAATGGGTAGGGACCCTCGCCGGCTTCATCGTCGCCATCCTTGCATCCGGAACTCATATTCTGCACTCCCTCTTTGTTACGACCATCAACGCCGTCTTGATCACCAGAATCTCAGCCAAGTGCGTTCCAATATTTTACACCCGCTAATTAAACTCAGCCTCCCTCCCACCAGTTTCACTATTTTTACTTACATATTATCTCGGCAAGTTTTCGCAGTGCGAAATATTCCAACCATCTGGTTTCGCGAAACACAGCTGGAACAGTTATAAAACTAGACCAGTTTTCCCGCTTTTTTTCGATCCTCTTGAAAAAATGGCGAGTTTTTTTTTCGCTGGAGAGTAAAAATCGCAACTTGCAGAATTAGATCAAGTGGATGTTATATAATTTTTATAGCATTCAATGTCACTAGTCGGCGCGATTAACTTGGGCAATTTAATTATAAATTCGCTCATATTGACATACGTTCGACTTTGCAGAATTATAGATTCGAAATACGAACTGAATTTTAGTAGTCAATGACTTGTTTATCTTCAATTGTACATCGCATCGTCTTGTTAACTATCTGAATATTTTTTGCTCATCCTATAATATTTACAATACTTAATTATAGACGGCCGAAACGTATTAGTTGTTAGTTATTTTTTCGTTTCAAATAGACGTAGTCAGTTAAAGGACCGTTTTGCCAAGAAACTTGATGTATAAATTTGAAAATAAGCGGTTAAGAAAATTATAGATGACATTTAAATGTTATATAAAACTTTACTGTACTTATTTATTTACTTTATTTTAGTTGATTATTATAGTACCCGCGCAGGTATCTCGTGTCTGTTATGAAACTAGTTTGAAATGATTCCGATAAAAATGAAATATTTGTATAACATTTAAATTTGAAACAAAATTCAAACATTTTTTTAGCTAACATCGATGTCGGTACTTTCTTGTCGATTGTTAAGCTGATTAATCAATGGCAATATCTAACCCAAGATATTATGTTAGGAAAACTTTGGAATTTAGTTTCTGTCATAACTTTGCAATATTTACATTTAAAGTAAAAGTAAGTACAGTAGGACCTCTCTTATTCGAACTTCTCTTATTCTAATTGTCCAGCCTCTCTTATTCTAATCGTTCCCCCACAAGTCTACTCCCACTATCACACGAAAAGTCACGAAAAATATTGTCCACGAATCACAAGCTCGCAAGCAAAGTAAGTGGGGGTAAGGGGAAAATTAGAATAAAAGAGGTCGGCGCCATCTTGAAAAACTTTACTAATTAGAATAAGAGAGGTTCTACCGTATAATAATGGAGCGACATCTTGAAATTGCGATATTTTCTTATTCGTTGTCTTTTCTATCAAAATAATATAATTTGATAGAACGCCATGTATGAAAAAAATCACCGATAGTTCGGTAACACTTTAATATGGGAAAACATTATTTCAAATTGCTTGAAACGCCATCTGTCGAAGAAAATAAAATTAAGATCGGAAGTACATTATATAAAATTATAAGAAAAAAAATGATGTATTTAAAATTCAAATATATAAACTTATTTAGAAATCGGGACTTTTTAAATCGCTATTATTTGCGGTTTTAGTAAATCTCGTCGTTTAACAAAACGTAGCTATTGTTTATATAAAATAAAAGATGTCCACACCGCGCAAGGAAATTATGACGAAGTTTTTACTTGAATGTACCTTTTGACAAAATTTTACCAATAACAAATGCAAATTGAAATATATTAAAAAATTTAATCTTTCTGAATTCGGATTCTTTAGTCTTAGCATAGAACTAAAATAAATAGATCGTTCTCGGTCAATATTGTTATTATTCTTAACAGCGAATACAAGCGTAGACGCTCTTAACCCGTTTCCGCCCAAAATGCCGTAAATTTCACTACATTTTAATCGTCACTTTTCTTATAGAAACTAACGATGAATAATTCTGAATATTTAGATTCTATAGTTTTCAACCCTCCTCTTTCCGAATCCGAAGTCCGTTTTTCGCTAGGAGCAGCCATTTTGTAAATATGGCGGCGAAAAGGCAAAAAAATAGAGAAAATTTCGATTTTTGAATCGGTTTTTCATGTTTTTCAATAGGTTCGCGATGACCTATCATTCCAAAGACCTGGATCTGGTGGCATAATGAGTTTGACTAAAAGTTGACATGATCAGATATGCAAAATATAAGATGGCGGATCCAAGATGGCGGATTTTTCGCCGAATTTTGTGTTTTTATAGCATTTCCGACTATATAATATAAAACCCGCAAGTAACCATTTTCATTTCGGACATGCAACGTTTTGTATTTTCCTCCGCCATTTTGGGTCCGCCATTTTGAATGATGAAAATTAAATGGCATATTCGTAATCTGCGACCCCGAAAACCACCGAGTAGTCAGTTTCATATGGATCAAGAAATTTTGTTGCATTTCAGTCGGCCATCTTGGAACCGCCATTTGGAATTTCGAGTATCGGATAGAAGATACTGTTACAAATGATTGTGTAACTCAATAATAAGTGCGTACAACAATATTTATTAATAGCTAATAATAATGTCGGAAATGTTATAAAAACACAAAATTCTGCGAAAAATCAGCCATCTTGGATCCGCCATCTTATATTTTGCATATCTGATCATGTTGAACTTTTTGTCAAACTCATTATTCCACCAGATCCAGGTCTTTGGAATGATCGGTCAGCGCGAACCTTTTGAAAAACATGAAAAACCGATCCAAAAATCGAAATTTACTATAGAATCTAAATATTCAGAATTATTCATCGTTAGTTTCTATAAGAAATGTGACGATTAAAATGTAGTGAAATTTACGGCATTTTGGGCGGAAACGGGTTAAAATATACATAACCTTAAAATAATTCGCATCGTTACTGGCAATAATAGGAAAGTAATAAACGCAATTGGAAACTATTCTAATTGGTATTTAATATCATTGACATTTGCATTGTATCCATATATGACTTTAAAATAGATTAAAGCGAATTACTTAAACGTATTTATCGTCTGGGAGGGTCAATAACCTTTGTTTCTGATAATTTAAGAAATAATGTACTTCGGAAATTACTTTTTTTTTAGTTCCGAGAATCGAACATCGGCGAATTTGATTAATTATGTTGCGGTCAAAACCACTTTTTGAAACATCGAAATTATTTACTTTCTATATCTCGTGTTATCCCAGGAAACAGAATTTTTGGACATTTCCATACATGAATCGTAATTATAAGTAAAATTAGAGGCAATATTTTTGACAAAATTCATTAGTAATTATGCATTTTTTGCATAAATTGTAAAAAACAGTTATAAAGTATAATTGTAAAATTAACATTGTGAAATTGTAGCTCGCAGAGTGTTACTTTTGCAATTCAGAACATTGTGAAAATGGCCATACAATAATTCTTTTTTGTAAGGAAAGAAGATATTTTCGTTTAATTTATTTTATTATGTCCATTTCACTGTTCGGTAATGTTTGAATTGACTATTTAAGTATGAAACTGAAGTACCGAGTATCTGAGGTTATGTACGATGGTGCGTACATAAATATCGGGAAATGGTAAACTGAACAATATTATGTTCTTGTTTATTACAGAAATGGTTAAATTAACTACTTTTTGTCATCAAATGTTTTACTATTATGAAATAGTTCCATTAACCATTTTTTTCGCTCTGTGTAATGATCATGATTAAGTACCGTCATTTTTTAATAATAATGTACAATTATACAAATACAATCATCTATAGACGAAATAAGGCACAGGCGATTATAACTGGTAAATATCAGAACCTATTCAACATGTTTTATAATGAATTATAATACATCTACATTGTGACTCGAAAACACATGGATTTACGTAGAAATCTATATACAGTAGAGTCCCGGTATAATTGCGTCCCGCTATATTTACGACCCAGCATATTTGTCCGGTTCCGTCTTATATTTACCTGTCGCCGCTCTCTTTTTCCCCCACCTCACAGGGGGGCTCCAAGAAGGACCTGCTGTAGCATTACAAACATAACGCGACTGAGGGGAGTGGGAGAAGCGGTGTTGAGCCCCTCCCCCCTTCTTTTGGTAAATATAGCGAGATGGAAGGGGAAGGCCAGGAACCGAGTGGGTAGATACACCGAGGCTCTACTGTAGATGTTTTTGTCAAAATTTGGACATGTAAAAACATACTTCTAACCTCAAAATGAACTCAATTTTCAAGATTTTTGTATTGAAAACGGTGAAAGATACATAAAAATGAACATTTTATTTGCCAAATTTGTCCATGTATTTTTACAATTAAAATTCGAAATCGTCGAAGATCATTTTTTTAAAACAAGTATAGTTTTTTTATATCCTTAATAATATTTGTCTATTGTGTCTAACCGACTTAGTTATTTTGTTATGAAAATTTATATTGTTATGAAAATTCGTTTAAACTGAAAAAGTAAGTTTCTTTTTCAATTTTCAAGATTTTTGTATCGAAAACGGTGAAAGATACATTAAAATGTTCATTTTTGCATTTAAAAATTTTCGTTTATTTTTTTAATGCTGTTTCAATGATGCATTATAATGCCTTAATTTGTATTTATTACAAATTTCATTACAGCTCAAAATTAATGCTTAAAAATAAATAAGTATGCACGATTGTGTCCAAACAAAAATTTTTTCCAGTACTTTATATGAAATGGTTCGAAAATTTAGAATATTATAAAATATACCATACAATAACTATTTTTGCTGCCACACGCGGTGATTTTCGTTTAATTAATTTTGTTACGTCTATTTTCGACATATTACATCTATTTCTACAATTCACGAATGTTCAAGTGACTACCAAACAGTAAAACTGTGGTAGATTTGAGATTACTTACTGTAATGCACATTTAACGATCGGGGAATAGTAAGGGAAACAATATTATTGTCTTGTTTATTACAGCTGCAGTTAATTTACACGGAGAAAAATGACTCCGCTGGATTAGCTGATTCATATCAGCTAAAATTTTCGGCTGGAATTGCCGAAAATATATGCAATTTTAGCTGTTTTGATTCTGCTAATGTAGCCTTAACCCTACTCAATTCGCGCTTAGCTCTAAATTTCCGCTACATTAGCAGATTTGTTCCGTTAAATTTGCGGACTTTTTCAGTAAATTTAGCTGAAATTATCGGCTATCCCTACGGAATTCCAACAGCTGTCCCTATAGGATAAAATTGGTAGAATCTGGGGATTTTTCGGCTGATTTTGCTGATTATTTTTCTCCGTGTATCTATGTTCTGTAATCCCGCGTTTTACTCTTGTTAAATGCTTGTATTAACTATATTTTTTCTCTGTGTGTACTTTTTTTAATTTTCTATATTTAGAAGCAGACAAGATTAAAATACTTTTGTTTTTAAACAATAATTTAACCTTACAATACAAATTGCGGTGCTGTGCTCATTCTCGTCACTTACGGAGTCTTGATCGCAACTTCCGGCGAGTTTTTTTATGGAATAATACAACTCAAATTACGAGTACAAAACGAAACCATTTGCATTTTCAGCTTTGGTCATTAATAGGATACAATGTCTGAATTTACAAGGTGACTACACGGAAAGAAATAGTGTATAGTACTTTCTTCTATCTTGGGATGGTAAAATTAGGACAAACATATAAAATATTTCATTTAGCTAGGAAAAGATGGTGAAAATTCCTCAGATTTCTTTTAATATGTAGATCTAATTTTAAAATATATCTAGTTTTTTTAATTCAACCATTAAAAATTATTTGATATTAATGACTCATTAGCATATTCGATAAGGATATCTTCCAAGAAATTTTGTTTGTAACTTCTTTTTAATTCGGTAAAATAAAATAACATTATATTTAACTAATATACGCACTGGCAAAACCAGAAATGTATCCAATGTTTATTTCTATAATAAGAACGGAAAGCTGAAACGTTAGTTGTGGTAATTGCGACTGCGACTAGCGGTGGGAAGTATAACTACATTAAATGCGCGATTTTGTAATGGTTCTTTATGTTTGCCCATGCTAACTATTTTGTAATAGTAAATCTTATTGGCCTATCTTTATGGTAAACGTTGTGATTAAATGGTACTTAAATCAAAGATGAAGAGCACATTGAATTTTCTTTTTTAATTCAATCCCAGACCACTTACAGACGATCTTTATGCAAAAAGAGCGACCCTAAAAATTGGCTAAAATTCGCCTGTCTTTTGAACCTCAAATTTGGAGTCAGGATGTTTGGTTCAGAATGGTCCCGTTTTCAAGAATTTTTTTTAACAAAACAATTCAAATTTTCGAAAAAAAAATTTACTTGCGAATTAAATTTATTTTTTTTGTAATATTTCTGAATAAAAAATGTCTGATGCATTTTTCGCAAAATATATATTTTCGGAAATAAAAAATTACAAATTTTCAAAAATAACAATTTTTGTAATAACATTCTTCCTTGGACAGTCCCTGCCTCAAGATTAAGATGCATGCTCAATCTGAAATAAACTTTTATTTTGCAAACATTGCAACTACAAAATTGAGATCCAGAAGACAGGCGAATTTTAGGCGTCTGTAAAATCAAATTTTTTGTAAATTTTTGCCACGAAAATTGTAACTATAAACTACTTCGAGAATACTTTTTTATTAGTATTAAATGAGTTGTCCTTAAAGTTTACTTTACATGAGACAAAGTCGTTCATAAAATTAGTTAAGCCTCTGCACCAATCAGTTTAACAGACATACGAACGCAACTAGATTTTTTAAAAGTTAATAGAATGAACAAAACCGATTACAAAAAACTGTTGCTTTCTTTGCGAGTTACGTTTCAAAAATTTATATTTAAAGTGTTGTCATGACTATTTGCAGCGCATAATTTTGTCACGTCTCAAAATATTTTTTCGATTCAGGGGGCGTAAAATGACCATTATGCGCCTCCTTTGGGGGGGGGGGGCGTTAAATGCCCGTTTCACGTCTCGAGGGCGTAAAATGCCACTTTTACTTTCTTCGGTCTTTTCGATATTTAAAAGGTCGTCACGCTGATATTCTTTTTCAAAAATTACTAGTCTTGAAAACACTAAAGTGCACATATTTTGTTAACAAAAATAAAATGACCAATCTTGATGTTTTAATTCATAAGTAAACTTTACGAAATATGTATTTTAAATACTTGGAACATTACATGCGTTATTTCAAAATTGATCTAAATCGATAATCGTTTCAGTAAATTAACCATTCGTTACATTTTTTGTCAAGTGTATTGAAAGTGCATCCGACCGTAACGAGATTAACGCGAATGGAAAATTTTCTGCTCAAGTCATTCTGATAGCATAAATTCTTTCATGTTAATTTTATAAAAATACCACGTATAATAAAGTATGGTGAAAACTAAAATATATTCTCATATTGAAAATAAACGTTCATTACTTTTTTTATTATCTGACAGGAAGGCCAAAAATAAATTAATTTCTTTTTATTTTTATCAATCACGGCCCAGCTGACCTTTTGAACTCGGACAGCTTTTATCAAGGCATATTAACGAGTACAAATTAGTTTGACCTTAATCTTTCGGAAGATTCGGCTTTTTTATGTATCTAAAAAAATGACAAATTATGTAAGAAATCATCTGCAACGAGTTCGGATCGGTGAACCTGAAATACAATATGATTACTGTACGTTAATGAACGGATGAATTAAACGACGAAGGAATTGTATCAATCTTAAAATATTATAAAGAGAAACTTTTCATTACATTTCATCTCAAAGGCAGTTTAATATATGCGTAAAGAAACTTTCTCTTTATTGACCTTCTTATTTAATATCGAATATACCTTTCCTTATTTTAGTTTTGTAGGATTATTCGATGAGGAGTGAAAGAAAAGCGAAAATGGATAAAGAAAAATAAAATAAAAAATCTTGCTTATCGTTGTTCAAATTATACAAAGAAAATGTATAAGTATTAAAAACATTGTTCGCTGCAAATTCTGTGAAATAAAAATGCCTTTCGTATGGACCTTTGAGGTCGTGCGAAAGAAACTACAATTTCACTAAAAATAAAATAAATCTAATTAGCGAAGAAAAGAGTGCGAAATATACTAAATTATTCTGACTTCAGAATGAATAATTTGTCATGAAGTGCGATATATTAAAAAATGTATGTATTTGCAGTGGAATTGACTTTCACTTAGTTTCTGCACGCCACGACTCGGAAGTATTTCACAATTTTATTGAAGATTAAAATAAAGTATTTCATTAAATGCAAACGAATCCACTTTTTATTTATAGCAATAACAAAATTAGTTTTTCTGTTGTAAAGTAAACACCTTTTAAAATTAGATCAATTTCTTTCTTTTCTACAAATAATAGATAAAAAAGTGAAAAGTGAAACAAAAACCAAGAATATGCTAACTTGTTAAGGAAAAGCCCAAAAATATTAAAAAATTGAAAAAAATAATTTCAAAATTACACAATTTGTTTAGTTTTATTCAATTTTGTCATTCTGTTATTAATAAATTTATCAAATTTGGATAAAAAATGACATAATCATACATTCTACACTAGAGATATTTAAAAAAAAAAGGATCCTAATAGGAATTTTTAAGACCATTAAAAAAATCCTCCCAAAAAAGTGTTTTTCAATGTAGAAATCATATTAAAATTTTGCATCAATTCTGAAGGAGGACTTTGGAGAAGGAGGAAAATGGACTTTTATTCATCGATAATAAAAGTAAATGCAATTTTTGTAATAACATTCTTCCTTGGACACTGCTTGCCTCAAGATTGAGATGCATGCTCAATCTGAAAGTTTTTTGCGAACATTCTATCGTTATAAACTTTTATTTTGCATACATTGCAGCTACAAAATTGAGATCCAGAAAGCAGGCGAATTTTAGCGTGGTTGCTGACATTAGAGTCGTTTCCGTTCTTCAATGATTGCTTTTTTTTAAAAATCAATAGATTGAAACAAAGATAAACGTCACTTCTCAAATTTACAGTACAACTATATCATCCGATGTGCTAAAACAGATATCATATCGAAAGTTAGCGATGCAATTTAAATGGTAAAGAATTGTGAAAATCCGAGAAAATTAAGATTGTTCAGGTTTATTTCCAAAAATATTGACAAATTTTTTTAATGAAACTTGTATATCTTCTCAAAATACATTTTGTAACATAAACTGAACACATAGGTGTAATAGAAACTGAAAAAAATGACAATGAATTGTATAATTTTGTTTACTCTAGTTTTATTTATTATTTATTATTAGTATTTAGTCCTCAAAAAGAAGTAAGATGTCCTACTTTCTGAGCTTTTTCTGAACATCAGTTCATAAAGATCTCATAACGACATCGTGTTCAAAAAACTTTTTTATTTTGCTGTTTCTTCAAAAGATGACGCTCTTAGCAATTCTCAATAATGCTTTCCGACAACATTTCCAAATTGCGATGAATTTCTTGATATATGGCGTCCGTAATAATTCGTTCCTCTACTTTCTCGTATTATTTTGATAGAAAAGGTAAAGGATAAGAAAATTTATTCATTCTAATTAATTCTTCCTTAATGGGACAAAGAGGGCAGATCTAAAAAATGTAGTTAAGTTTGATGCTTAAATTATTTTTATCAAGAAAAAGAATGGTGATCGTATAATTTCCGGCGTTATTAAGGATCAATTTTAATTTCTTAAATAGAAACACAACGTTTTAACATAACAGTCCTAGATTCAGTAAAAATTTATATTTTTCTATTTTGTCGTTACATATAGTATGTGTAATCTATATGCAAAGTATAAAAACTACAAGTGAATTATTCATAAAGTTATAATATTAGAAATGAACATTTTTTAATATGGCTGTACTGACCGAGATTCGGTGGCACTGATAACATTCAATGGCTTTCTAAAGAAACACAGCTTATATTCATTATCCTTAATATAACTTTATCATGAAACATAATAACAGAAAAGTAAATAGACATAATATAAACTTAAATTATTAATAAATATAAATATAAGTAAAAAATGCGAACTTTTTTTCCTGGATAACAAACGGAACTAAGTCCATTGAAATAAATGGTAAAATTCTAAAAGTTTTCAATTACCGTTAAGTAATATGCAATGGTTATAGACAAATTACTAATAATTTCATTAATTACAACAGTATTTTCATGTATCTTCATTATTAATATTATTATTATTCATAAAAATATGTATTCTTTATTTGATCATTTTAAACAATATAGTTTCTCGGCCGCTTTTAATAATTAAAAATAATAAGAGTATTGATATATAACGGCAACAATTAAAAAAGGGGTTATATGTAAAACAAGGAGATGATAATAATAATCATAATAATAATAATAATAATAAAAAGGATAATTGAAAAGTTTTTTAAAAATGGGGGGGGGGGGTTATATATTAAAACATGAAAAAGCTAATAATGAATTAAAGGGGAAATTTCGCTTGACTGGAAATGTCCGCAACAGAGAGGCTACATGGCGCGAATGCACAGTCGGTTTGCAGTAATGCATCCCGAACTGGCAGATCGCTTTTCTCAACAACAACTGAGAGATTATGTGGCCTATCTGAGGCGGACAGGTTTCGTTGTTCCCAGCTGTCAACCGGTACCGGATGTGCGGGCAATAACAACTGAGCCCGTACGCGGTGCTGGGAGAGATGCTCCACATTATGAAAGCACGACACTCGTGTTTAGGCAGAATTTAACAACGAAAGTTTTGCCTAAGCAACGAGAAATAGACAGAGCAAATAGCCTACTTCTAGATGCTCTTCCAGATGACTGCGACCTGTGGCAAGTCAATTGTGCCGTTTACGAGGCTGCAAGTGATCTGGTGATTCCGCGAAATCTGGTACAGATATCGAGGAGTCGGCAGATTACAAAACGCATGTCTCAATTGAACGGCAAGATTCGACTGACACGGAAACTCGCTGCCCGAATTCAGTGTGTGATCGACTATTTAACATCTGGCCGTTCATTTACGGCTAAAGTCAAGAAGTTCGCACAACAACTGCGAACGTACTATCACACACTGAACAAGCTGAAGTTGCTCAACATCAAGCAACGTTTGGCTGATAAAATTCGGGTTTTGGCGGATGCCAAAAAGAGGCTGCAAAGACGGGAGGATGGAATTCGACAAAATGCAATATTTTGGACGAATCCTTCCAACCTCTTCAAACATCGTATCGCAGCCTCAAGCGAGTTTCCGTCGATAACCGCAGTTGAGGAATTCTGGGGGAGCATCTACGAGAAAACATCTAGGCTTAATGCAGACACTCCAGGTATTGAAATCTTCACCGAGTTGTGTCTTTCACGTGTCTCAATACGTTATACAAATTGTTCACTAACATCTTGAACGAACGTATTGAGAAATCCGTGAAACCGGTGTGGCAACGGATAGTAGAACAACGAGGCTGCAAAATGGGTGTATCCGGCTGCAAGGACAACTTGCTTATCGACAGGTGTGTTTGTCAGGACGCAGTCCAGTACAAGCGTAACCTGTCGATAGCCTGGCTGGATTACATGAAGGCGTATGACTCAACATCGCACGAGCTTTTAAGCTTGTTGCTCAAACGCCTTCATGTCCACCCAAACATAGTGAGAATTGTAGAAGACCTGATGCCTCTTTGGAAAACACGCTTTGTCATGACATCGGGCAAGCGTCGAACCATGTCTAGACTGGTTCAATTCCAAAGAGGTGTCTATCAGGGAGATTCTCTGAGTCCTCTGCTCTTCTGCATCTCACTATTGCCTCTATCCGTTGTTCTCCGGAAATCTCAAGGGTACATGTGTGGACCGCCTGGTGAACGTGTACATAAGATCACCCATCTTTTCTATATGGATGATCTTAAATTATACGCATCAGGCGAAGATCAATTACATCGATCTCTGAACATCGCCCTCACATACTCGAGAGATATCGGTATGGAATTCGGATTGGACAAGTGTGCAGTCATTCATTTGCACAGAGGAAGGTCAGGCTCCCATAACAACGATATGGAGCTCGTCAACGGAAATGTCATCCGCCACCTTAGCGCCGAAGAAGCCTACACATACCTGGGCGTACCTCAAAGGCATGTCCAGGATGTGCAGGCTGCTAAAACCACCATCATTAAGAAATACCGGCGCATTCTCCGTCAGATCTGGTCATCAGAATTGACCGGGAGAAATAAGGTGGCAGCCACGAATATGTTGGCCGTATCACCAGTGCTCTATTCTTTTGGAGCACTGAAGTGGAACGTTGACGAGCTAAGGGATCTTGACCGAAGCACACGGAAGATGATTTGTATGCAACGCAGTTTGCATCCAAGATCTTCCGTGGAACGACTGTATTTGCCCCGAAATATGGGAGGTCGTGGCCTTTTAAGCCTGGAGTGTATGCATGACCGATTGGTCCTCGAAACAGCTTGCGACGTGATTAATCGAACGGAGGATCCCCTGATGATGCTAGTACATCAGCATGAAATTCAGGGGAAGGGGGCGTTTCTGTACAACGCGGCGGAACGAGCGGCGCGAAACCTCGGTCTGGTTTTCAACGTGGGACGTAGTGGTGCACAGGAGGCTGAATCAGTCATCAATCTGTGCCCAGTGCGTCTCAGGGCTAACATACGGAAGGAACAACTCCGTATGTTGGAGGGAAGGCATATCGACAAGCCGTTGCATGGACAATTCTTTCGAAATGTCCAACAACTTGGCTTGTCGGCAGAGATGACCTTCTCCTTCTTAAGATCAGCCGGCTTGAAATCCGAGACCGAGGGTTTTATCTTCGCGTGCCAGGATGGGGTCATCAATACCTTAGCGTACCGCCAGAACATCTTACACCAGGCGGTACAGAGTACGCTTTGTAGATTGTGCAGATGTCATGCTGAGACACTAATGCATCTTTTGGCAGCATGTCCAATATATGCAGTTTCAGCATACATCGAACGTCACAATGCGGCTCTTCGAGTGCTGTATTACCATCTTCGCAGCACTTATGGTATTGATGCAACCCCAGTTTTGCCGTACGTCCCCACTGATATTGAATCCGTAGTCGGGAATGAGTCTTGCCGAATATACTGGAATTACTCATTCCCGACGAGCAGGCAAATATCAGCCAATAAGCCTGACATCGTCCTTGTTGACTTCGATGACAAATCCATCTTCGTCATCGAGTTTTCGGCACCAGCAGAAACAAATATAGTCAGCAAAGAGGACGAAAAACGGATGAAATATCAGGAACTCCTGTTCGAGATTCGCAGGCTGTATCGAGGATTCAAAATCAAGCTCGTCGTGCTGATAATTGGAGTGCTGGGAGGAATGAGACCAACTTTCCTCCAAAACATCAAAAGCATTCCGGCCTGTCGAGAACATGCAAATTCCATCGCAGGCCGAATGCAGAAAGCAGTGCTACTGGGATCTCTCCGTCTACTGAGGTCACACGAGATCCTGTAACCACTTACCCAATGGTAGAGGGAGTGGTTACAGTTGCAAACAAATGGCCCGGTGCAGTCTGCAGCGGAGGAGATGGATATCGGAGCCACTTTTCTACTGCAGACTGCACACGTGGATTCTGGAGGGCCAAGGGAGGTTAGGGTTTTAGTCGGTAAACCTTGCCGTTAACATCAAAGGTGAGGGAGTCCGACACACGGGGGGTTACACAACATCTTCAACCCCCTATGGTGCCTAACGCATTTCCCCCCTCCGTCAAAAAAAAAAAGGATAATTGAAAAGTATTTTTTTTAAATTATGGGGGGGGGGTTATATATTAAAACATGAAAAAGCTAATAATGAATTAAAGGGGAAATTTCGCTTGACGTTTCGACCCGTGTTAGGGTCATCTTCAGGATAAAATTTTGAATGTTTCTGGTGCCGTATTTATAGGTGTAGGGGAACAAAATAAACAACGAGAAAGTAAACAGAATACATGAACGGCATTTAAATGAATATAACAAAATATAAAATTTAAGAAATTAATTTAATAGGGAATTATAAATATCCGGTAGATAGGATTTTTCAAATCTAATGTTGACAGTGTTATTTTCTTCTTTTTTAATGAAAAATTTTTCCATATGGCACCTTTTTCTCCAGTTCTTTTCCCTCGCAAGTATCTTGGTGTTATCATAGTCGAAATCATGTCCTGTCTCATTTCTACGATGCGTTAGACCAGTATGTTGTTCTTTGTTTGATGTTAAAAAGTTTCTTTTGTGTTCTTTAAGTCGCACTTCCAAAGGTCTGTATGTTTGGCCTATGTACGATTTATTGCAGTGTGCACAAGGTATTTCGTAGATAACATCCCGTTGTTTTCTTGGTGGTAAAATGTCTTTTCCCGGCTTAATTCTAGCGATATTAGTATTGAAGGGGTAGATAAAATTCTGATATTATTATTTTTAAAAATTCTTGCAATTTTTTCACTTAAACCTTTTATGTACGGACAATTAATTGTTTTAGAGAAATCATTATTCGAATTGTTATTATTATTATTTTGGTTGAAATTTAATATATTTATTCGCTTATTAATGCATTGATTTACCATAAGAGGAGGATAACCGTTTTCATATAAAATTTGTTTAATTAAGTTTAAATTTTTTTCATGGAATTCAGCCGAGGAAAGTTTTAACGCACGGTCAATTAGACCATAAATCATGCCTATTTTGTATGATAGAGGGTGTGCTGAACGATAATGAATATATCTACCAGACCAAGTAAGTTTGTGGAACCAATCTAGTTTGATTCCACCATCGGGCATCACTATAATTTTGACATCTAAGTAATTGATCTCATTTTTGCTTTCTAATTCGAAAGTAAACTTTAATCTATTATTTATATTATCAAAATTATTAAAATAATAATTATTTTTTAAAAAACTTTTCAATTATCCTTTTTATTATTATGATTATTATTATCATCTCCTTGTTTTACATATAACCCCTTTTTTAATTGTTGCCGTTAAATATCAATACTCTTATTATTTTTAATTCTTTATTTGAAATTGAAAAATCAAAGTAAAACATTCTACTAAGATTAAAAATGTTTAAAGTTAAATAACAATTTTAAAGTATATAATATTATGGTTCTTAAGATTTTGAAACTTATTTTCAATATCTCTATCTAAATGTATTAATTGTTCGAGTTTTCTCCCCAAAAACTCGAAACAATTAATACATTTATAAAATTAAAAATAATTTAAATGATGGCGTCTATGGTACGGCTGCTGGATCCCTGCTGAAGAGCACAACCAGCGGCCAAGTGCGAAACGCCTTTTTAACATAATAATTTTTGCAAAATAAATAACAGGTGGGGTTTTGTTTTCTCTTATTCAATAGTAAAATACATTTTTCTGGCCATATATGCTTCCGTTATAAATGTAAACATTCGCGTTGCGTTTATATTAGAACGACGCATATTTATATTTCCTTTTTTCCTTTATTTACATTAAGTACAATGCCGTCTAGACCGAGAAATTACTTGTTTATTTTTTTTTATTTAACAATTTTAAAGATTTGAGGAAGAAATAAAGATTTTAATAAATAGTCAATTATTTTATATAAAAATAAAAACAATCCAGAAACTGCTTTGATCAGTGCTCACTTGTTTATAGCAATTAACTTTTCAATGTACAGTAGTCCCCATCCTAAGTTATACTGTCGGTTCTTTCAAAATGGCGGACGATTCTCCAAAGTTATAGCCCCTCACTATCCCCACTCCCGTATCTTTGTTTATATCCATGCAATGGGTGCTTCTGTGTGCGAGTGTGGCTCAGCAAAACAATGTGGGAAGGAGAGGAAGAAACTGGTATAACTTTGGAGAAGGCCAGTCTATAACTTAGGATAGACATATAACTTTGGATGGTATAACTTAGGGTGGGGACTACTGTACATCGATAACTTGTGAAAAAAAACACAAAAATATAATGTAAATATTGAAAAACTTACGGATTCGCATAATTAAGCTTAAAACCGTAAACAAAATTGAGGTCGTTCTGTACAACGTAATTAAAAGATGAAAAGAAGACTTCATACGATAATAACTTACCTTCCTATGACCCTTATTTTCCAACCAATATCATTTCCCTAGAAACTGGGTTCTAAGCTCAATAACTAATTGATTTTAAACATTCGAAAAAAGATATACTGACTGTACTGACATTTTGCTTATATTTCAATCTGCAACCTTGAAAACAGTTTTTATATTTATCGTTTTCACATGTACGGAATAAAATGATTACCTGTTAACACATTACATAAGAATACGTTTATTCCATTTTTTATACACTACAGTATCACAGTTTTTTAAAAATCACCCATATTGTAACTAAATCGAAATTGTATATTCGAAACATTCTAAAAATAACTTTATATTCTTTTCTCGATTATACTGGCCTCGAAATTGGAAAATCTAAAAATATAAAGCTTTTGAGGAGACTAATCCAAATTGTAGATAAATGCAATGCTAACAAATTTTGTTGCTGAAATGACGTTTTTCAACTTAATAACAAATTACATTATTAAATATTTAAAAACAAATGCTTAATCATCATCATAATGGTGTTCTCTACTTTAATCTATTTTTGTTATTTTCATATTGATTAAAAAAATATGTTTCAGAAAATGTCACCTAGTCAGTTTTTTCTTCTCGTTCGGTTACCTGCTTTTCTTTTTCCGATTTTCGGAATGGTTCGGATTGTCACCACCGTCAGGTCCAACGAATCTAATCCAAATGATACTCACGTTAAAACTAGCTGGGCTGGCATTCGAGATCAATTTGGCGTCTACAGCTCCATCAGATGACACACAGAATTTGAAATCAGCAGCACTGGCAAACATTGGTATCCTCGATGTATACCATTATGCCTACAGCTACATGGGGATCTTAACAGGTACTTTCTTTTAATTAATTCAAATTTCTTTACATACTAATTAACGTTTGTTAACTACTTTGATACAGGTCCCTACTACCGATATAGGACCTATTGGGATTCCCTTCATAGGCCATTCTCGAACAAAGTAGACCACTGGTCTTTTACGTACAAAAAACTTGTACAGGTGTTATTATTTAGTTTATGCTTCCTGTTATTCGACAACGTCTTCCCTGCTAAGGTAATGCTTCATGGTGTGCCTTAACCAGATTCAACCCAAGTGCTTGCTCAATAATTCTGCTTTTCTGGGAGGAATATACATACAAAATAGAAATTTTTCTAGTAAAAATCAGAATAATCGCCTGCGCCGTTTTTAGAATGGTCCATTTTAATATTTTCACGATCGAAATTTCATTTCACCTTGAAATATTTAAAGATTATTCTCATGATAGTTGTTATATTTATTCAAATTTGCCTAATTAATTAGCAGAGCAGAAGCAGCGATGGCTCAGTTGGTAGAGTATCACCTTCGTAATCGAAAAACCCTGGTTCGATCCCGGCCTCTGCCATCTGTCATCGGGACACCTCCCACATAGAAGAGAAATATCTCGACGACATTTCCATAATATTACTTTTGAGACATTAATATTCTGGAGATGTTATCAGGAATATTCTAGAGACATCCCCAGAACATCTTATGTCCGCTTTTTTGATATTCTGGTGACATCTGGAATATTCTAGAGACATTGTAGAGACGTTCTGAGTTTATTCTGCGTGATACAACATATATATTCTGGAGTTGTTCTGCAGATATTCTTTTGACATTCTAAAGACATTTCGGCCATAAAGAAAGCTTCAAAAATAGAACGAATTATTATAGATACTTAATTTGATTTTTATTATTATGTATGTTTCGTTATATATGATATTACGGAATATAGTTATACAATTTCGTTCGCAAATAAATCTACGAATCTGAAAATAATTTACTCCGACGGAGAATCGAACCCGGGTCTTCCGTTTACTACGCTGACGTCTTAACCACTACGCTATGGTCGCATGCATATTATTATATGCGTGAACAAGATTATATCTAGAAATGCACTGCATTATCTCCAGAATATTCTAAGAACCATATGTGTAGAATATCGCGAATTAAATATTTCCAGAATGTCTCATCTGCAATGTTCTGCAACATTTCCTGAGCAACGTTCGGTTGACATCAAGTTTAAAATGTCGTGAGACATTTCGAATACTACATCTCTAGAATATTCTGAGAATTATACATATAGAATGTTTCAAATGAAATGTTATCAGAATATCTCATTTGCAACATTTTGTTTGAGATATTTTCAGAATGTTCTGAAGATGTTGCAATTGCAATATTTCAATTGTAACGTTTGTGACATTCTGGGGATATTCTGGAGATTTTATTTCTATGTGGGCTCTGTATTTGTTTATAAGTGTCTAATAACGCCAAAGCTCAGGTGGTTCGGATTCCACCTTCATAAACTGTAGGTGCCGTCGCGATTTAGTCCCATGTGGGTTCAAAAAAGTCGACGTAAAATAATATAAAAAAAAAATAATAATTAACAGAGTAAACAACTAATAGATACATTTTTTTTATAATTTTTAGTCTTAATTGTTACTTTCATTCAATTTATACAACGATATGATTTTTTAGCACTTTATTATACATGTAAACTGGTATAAGCACAAGTAGCTCATAGAAGCTTTTCGAAATATTGAGGGTACGTTCTAACAATTGTGTGCTGGTCCCATATTTTTTGAAAACCATGATGTACTAATTCCATACCTTGTTCCCTGAAAAACCTTAAACCCATATTTTTCATTTCGCAAAACTGAACACGAAAGAAAGCAGCGTGTACTTCCGGAGTAACAGAAATTCCCAGAAGCAAATAACTTGTTCTGAAAGCTTCTTCAGAAATCTTGTAATCTGAATTTAAATTATTTCCAAAGCACAAAGTAACTTTTTTTAGAAAATCGTCAAAAACTCTATTGATTTTTTTTTTGAAATTGCATTGCGATCGTAAAATATCGAAATTATCTAAAAGCTTTTTGCACAAGCCTTTGAAAGCTGGACTACTGTGAGTAATTCCGCGCTGAACATGACACGCACTTTCCCACTCCAAAAATTCCATCTCAAATTTTTTTAGCAGAAATGATCTCAAGAAATTTTTTACTTTTACTTACACCAAACAGAGGCGGATGTATACAATATTATTAAAAAATTTACCATCAGTTTTTGAAGCGCCCGCTGTAGTCCAAGATTCATAAAATGTTAAAATGTATTTCCAATAGTTCTCGTCGCAATATTGAAGCTCGCTTTTCTTTACGAAACAGTAAGTGCTCGAATACATTTATTCCTGTTGGTATATTTGCTAACATCAAATCAGTTACTATTGTACATTCAAAAGGACTGAGATCCAAAACCGACCATAATTCTAAAACATTTTCATAATTCTCTTGCGTACATGGAGAAATTGCTAGCAAAAATAATTTTTTCACTGAACTATTCGTGAATTTTTTTGCGGAAATACCTTCTTCTTACTTACGGCATTTGCTTTCATTGCTATGTTCAAAATCATTTTTTGTTTGAATAGAGAGGCAACTTTTTTTTCCGAAATTAATAATATACTTACTCGATATTTTCTTTCATGCCATCCTCGGAGCTAATTTGAGGCCGCATAAATAGTGATAAATCTGGCAATACTCGTTTAGTAGTATCATTCTCCTTTGTCCGATATATATTTATTTCTTCTTATTATTTACAAAGTAGGGGAGACGGGCCTAAAGCGGACCGTGTTCTAAAACGTAAGGCGTCCTTAGTCGGTAGAACGTATTTCCAGGATTTAAAAATAATATTTAATTTCAAAACGGTGTTCGTTCAGACTCATTCAGCCGTTAGATAAATTTTCTGCCGTAAGTGTTTAATCATCATTATGATATTACGTATTCGAATTTCGGTGTGTTTTTTACAGTAATCGATAGAGGTTTCGTTTCTGACATTATTTAGTGGTTGGTGACATGTGGCCTAAAGTGGACTTATAATATATATCATAAAATAATATTATCATTGACTGCAAGGCGTAATTATTACAAATGTAAATTATTTTTTAAGAAAATTTAAACAATAAATAATACATATTAAGTTAAAAATTGTTGCCAATTATCAACATTTTTCAAGAAGGAACAATAATCTCTCTTCTTTTTAATAATATAATAAGAAATTTTTAAATTTTAATTAAATAAAACGGCAGTTTGTCAGGAATATGACCTTGCGGTGTCGATCCTCCTTAAACGTAGGCAGTGAAATTATTGAAAACTGTTATTATTTATTAGCTCATTTATATTAAACATCTTACAAACATTTCTTATTATTAATCCTAGTAGTTATCACAATCACAAAGTAATATTTAAACAGTTTTATTACATTTTATTCTTTTACTTCTATATATTATAAACTTTGTTAATTGCAGATTTTTTTATATAATTATCAAATTAAACATAACGAAATAAATAATACATTTTTAAATAAAACATCAAATAATTCTCAGTAAAACACGTTTATCAACTTTTCTTTCTTTAATTTTTTGTGTTAGTTGTTTCATTTCCAGAGTTAATTGTTTTTTTTTCTGCTAGTGATTTCTTTTCTTTTCAGCAAGCTTTTTACTTTCGGCTTTGAATTCTTTTTACTACTACCCTGCAAACACAAAAGTAACAGTTATGTAACAATGTAACCATTATGTAAATATTATATAACTGTTACTTTCCGTGTTTGCAGGGTAGATACTTTACCCATAGTTCAAGTAGTACATTCGGTAAGAAACATGTAAATCAATTATATTTCTAGTGAGTTGATATAACTTGTTGTAAACATGTTTTTTGAGGTTAGTTTCTTTCTCGTGACAAATATCGAATTTAAACTTACCAGATAACTCGCTAGAATGACAATTATTCTTCAACAATTCGAAAAAATTACTTTCTGAATCAAATATGATTTTCACAACGTTTATAACTCGAAAGAACGCGCTTCCGGAACATGAAACTGAAACATCTCCTAATTAGGAATACGTATTTTATAAAACATTAAAACAAATACTTTACAAACATATGTACTTAATCAAAAACTTCATGCAAAATATCATCGAAATTTCACTTTGATCCAGAAGATATTTCATTTCAAATATAAATCAAATTTTTCGATCTTACATGGTACCGTTTCGTCTTCTACATGTACAAAATCGAATGTAGCTTAGTTGTATTCCGACATTTTTTATAAGTAATTTTTATATATACTATCATAAAATAATGGCAGATATTCGCTCAAAAATATTTAAAGTTAATTCAGGATTTTTTTTTTACATTTATTTGAGATTAAATTACACCAGTAACGTAAATTTTCAAAAACCGTTCCGTTATTTGGACAGTGTTCCACTATGGGTACTTTTACCTTATCAGTTTAGCAAAAATATATGTACATTAAACATTACTTGCGCCTTACAAAATCTGACGTATACTTAGTCCGGCAAAAACTGCCTTGATTCATTGTAATTACTGTATCCTAACCTTTACTTGAGGAACTTTGGCAGAAATTGCCAGAGAAACCTATGGAATCAATGTAACTTTTTTTCCATGTAGTTTTATTAAAATTAATTTGATAAAGGGAAAAGTTGGCAAAGGAAGTTGTTCATTTGGTTTTCTCATCTCAGGATGTTTCATATGCAAACTGTTCCGCTAGGCGGCGTGGCAGCAATATTTCCGATCGCCCAAATGTTCAGATAGTCAGTTCTAAAAAACGCTTCTATTTTGCATTTATTTTCACCCGAATAATGCAGATTTACTGAGCAAGAACTTTTGAGTCGAATCTGGCTTACAATTATTCTTTATCAATCCACAATGTTCATGTGATATTAACATCAAATTAATTTAAATACAGTACGCATTGACTGATGAATTTAGCAAGCGATCCTTCCTCTATCGAATATTCTACATATATCCTATGTGGGTGACTTTCCGAACAAGACTTTATGCTGGAATGTTACTGTCAGAATGTGCATGTCAGATGGCTGGATTAGGAGCATATCCCAGAAGCACAGAACCAAGGCCTGGCCTTGGTCCAAGAAATTACAAAGCCATTATTGCATTGTAAGTAAAAATTTTCCAAAATTACTTAAATTTAAGACAAATTAATCTTTAAATCTGTTCCATCAATTCAAACTTTTAGGTCAAATGATGCAAAAGCTTTAGAGAAGGAAGATATGAACTTTGAAACAGTACACAATATGAAAGTCTGGGAGCTGGAGAAATGTATCTGGGTACGAGATGCTATGAAACTTTGGAACACATGTGTACAATACTGGATGGCTACCAACGTTTATAAAAGATTCCCACAGAAAAGCATTCGAACCTTTGTTGTGATGTTTTTATCCGCAGCATGGCATGGATGGATGCCTGGTTACTTCCTTTGTATTTGCCAAGTTCCTTTATACTTACCTATGGAAGACTTGTACTTTAAGTATTACAAGCTCACTTCGGATCATAGCATTGTAAGTTTTCTCGTTCTTATTATATTCTTCGCTTACTTCTAATTTATTTACTAATTTTTTTTTCCAAACATGTAGAAAGTCGTTTGTTAAATTTGCTGTTATCGTAGTCGTCAAACGTAGTTTTTTCTTACTATTACACAGACCAACAAAATTTACACCCAGAAATCTATACTTTTCCGATCCAACGAAAGTATTTGTTGCACTGAATCCAAATTTGGCCGTAGAATTCTTATATTACGTCATGATTTTGAGATATCCTAACCTAAAAGTGTAAAAAACGCAGTTTTCGTGTCGGAATAAATTTTATTTCGCAATTTGACAAAAACCAGATTAAAATGAATCCATCAGAAACCCGAAAATATGTTTCCGACTGTTTTTGTTGTGCTGAATCAAAATCTGTACGTACAATTGCCCTCTGGCGTCAACATTTTGAGATATTCTAACCTAAAAGTGCAAAAAACAAAAATCGTAATCGTGCCTTGACAAAAAAATCGTACGAAATGACTAAAAGAAGCATTTTAAAGTTCATGAATAACGCTTTAATCTGATTATTACCAAAGTGTGAACAAGAATTTTATTCCGCGAGAAAAACTGACTGAATATGAGCAAAAACATCGTTTTTTGCACTTTTAGGTAATGGAACAATTCTGTGGCCAGATTTAGCTCCAAGATTGGCTTCATTTTGTTGGCCTGTGTTATACTCATAAAGAATTGAGCTGAAAATAATACATAATAATAGAACAGGGTTTGAAATGAAAGATGCTCACAATATTAAATGAAAAAAACCTTTATTTGGCTAAAATAATCTGAAATTCCATGGAAAACAATGTATTAATAATGAATTATCTTTCGCAGGCAAGACAACTGTTCAATGGATTTTTCCATTTCATGCGGCAGTCATGCATGGCGTACCTTGGCGTGAACTTCCAGCTAATGTATTTCTCCGAGTCTTGGATCTACTTTAAAGGAATTTACTTCGCCGGACACATCTTATTGGCTATCCTTTATGTAGCTGGACTCGCGATTCGACCGTACTTACGCGAGAAAAAAGAAACAAAGACTATGTGATAGCTGGAATTGAAAATCTTGGGAAATGCCACAGATCCTGAGATCCGGAGCTATTCCTCCCTTCTGAAGAATAGAGCAAATCCGTTTTTCTTTTTTATGAATTTTTCTTCGCGAATTAAGAATTCAAGTCGAAACGTAACTTGTCATCTCGAAAAAGCTCTTGATTGACAATCGCTCGTAACCTAGAATAATAATTGGCGCCGCTCACGCGACGCTTTAATGGCGTCTTTTTTTATTGCGTAATACTTACGTCCTTTTTGTCACAATTGACTCAACGAAACCTGTAATAGCAAACATACAATCAGCCGATAACTGAGCCACTCGATTATACCATCGAGTGCGGCTCAAAGGATATCATCAAATCAAAAGTAACCCACGAGTGATGCAATTATTGCTGCGCGATCAAGAGAAAAACTCAGGAAATTAAAACAAATTGAACCTAATCGGATATTGCGAAATTACAAAATACAGCTTCAAAGGGCTTGGGTTATTTGCCTTAAGAGCATAATTTTTTATAAATAGTTAATTAAAAAATATTTAAACAGAAAACATCGGAATAACCAAGAACTGAGCAAAATATTTTTAATCTACGCGTTGCCGTTCAATTTTATACATAGATACGTTAAGAAATGTTTAAATATTTTTTAATGAAAACATTTCTACGAGAAAGGGACATCTGTAACCTAATGGTTCAATGGTTCATGCTATCATAATGTAATCAGAGGTGGTTGTATTTTTACGTATCTCGTATCTCGTTCGTGTTCATATCTGATTTATACCTGCTAGTCTTGTAAATTAAAAACTGTTATATACAATTGTAAAAATAATAAAAAATATTTTTACCAATAAAATTGAATAATTTTGCATTTTATCATTTCACAATTCCATCTTCAATTTACTAAAAGTTTCGTTGTAAGTAAAACAAACTCAACATTCAAAAATTTTAAATTAAAAAATTAATTTAAAACACTAAAAGCCTCATAAATTAGAATTCAAATAATAATGATGTGTAAAATTGCGAAATGAAACGAATAGAAGTGCTCTAAACCTAAACTTCATTCCGTTTTGAAAAAAAATGCGTTCCATACGTGCGTATTGGTGCATAAACGAATTCTTGTAGTTGTAAATTCAAACAAATAAGAAAAATAGTGAAATCATTAAAAGAAATTAAAATATGGAATGTATTGAAAGTGGCATTAAAGACAATTACTTTTTCAACCTTAAAAACATTGTAATGAAGATTAAAATGCTTGTTTATCAATTAAAATATGCATAAATATATTGAAACTAAAAATACTGGTATAAAATACTAATAAGATAAAATTTAATCGTATAGTCTTTCAGTAACACTGTAAAACGTCGCAATGTATTGTAAAAACTCATTGCAATTTTATACAAGGGTCAGTCAGATTTAAAACTCTAGATTTCTTTTTCTTGTTCTCGACACAAAAATAAAATATACGTGTTTTTTCATTTTAATATATTTGAAATTATTGAGTTATGATTTTTCAAAGTTATAAAAAGGCTCCATTTTCAACTGCCTATAACTCAAAACAGATACAATATACAACAAATATTCTAAGGGAGTAACGTTTCTTATTTTTAGGTTAACTTTTTGAAGTAAAAATAAAAATAAAAAATTTAATTTTCAATACATACAATTGTTAATTTTTATAAACTAATACGTTTTTTTTAAGTTGGACATGATTTTTAAAAATTTTTTTACACTAAAACCCTTTATCTAACTATGTAGAAGATACTGTGAAAATTTATTTTATTTACTAATTTAGTTTACAAACGTAGTTTTTTCTTACTATTACAGAGGCCAACAAAATTTACACCCAGAAATCGGACTATACTTTTCCGAAGGTTTTCGTTGCGCTGAATCCAAATTTGGGCGCTGAATTCTTATATCTCTTCACGATTTTGAGATATCCTAACCTAACATTGCAAAAAAAAAACTGTTTTTGCTCATATTCAGTAAGTTTTTAACGCGGACCAAAATTATTATTTGCAATTTGGCACGTACAATATTATGGTGCTATTTGTCAGCTTTAAAATGTTTTTTTGGTCATTCTGATACGATTTTTTTTTATTGAGTTATCGAAGTTTTTGTCGGGGAACAATTATGATTTTCATACATTTAAGTAAATGTGTAATTACATGAAAATAACAAACAGGCACCGGCTTTCTTCTTAAAAATTGTTCTATTACGTCAAAGCGTTGAAATATCCTAACTTAAAAGTGCAAAAAACATAGTTTTTGCCCATTTTCAGTAAGTTTTTGTGTCGAAATAAATTTTATTTCACAATTTGAGAAAAACCAGATTAAAATATATTCATCAGAAACCTAAGAATATTTTTCCGACGATTTTGGTTGTGCTGAATCAAAATCTGGTCGTACAATTGCCTTATGGCGTCAAAATTTTGAGATATCCTAACCTAAAAGTGCAAAAAATGAAAATTTTAATCGTGCCTTGACAAAAACTTCGACAACTCATTGAAAAAAATCGTACGAAATGACTAAAAAAAGTATGTCCAACTTAAAAATGAATTTGTTTGTAAAAATTAACAATTATACGTATTGACAATTAAATTTTGGAAGTTAAATTTACTTCATAGTAAAGTGCACCCAAATACGAAACTTTCATCCTTTAAAATATTTTTTGTATATTTTATCGGTTTTGAGTTATAGGCAGTTGAAAATGGAGCTTTTTTATAACCTCTAAAATTTTGAAAAATCATAACTCGAAAATTTCAAATATATTAAAATAAAAAAACACGATTAACGAATATTTTATAGTGATGGAAAACACTAAACCTAATGTAGTACAAATGACTATTAATTTTTTTTAATAGTGATTAAAGCTTTCATGTAGTATTTTTGTCAACATTCTAAAAATTGAAATTTTATAAAATACACCGAATAATTTTTAACGTGAAGAAATATTGCATAATTTGTGTCTAGAATAAGAAAAAAATATGCCATTGAAACAAAAAATTTTGATTTGTAAATCTGACGTTGAATGACCCATACGTAAAATCCCTATGTCTAGCAAGGGACTTTTACTACTTGAGGTTAGGAATAGTACAAGGTTTCTTGTAAAGTAATAGTTCTGCCACTGCTGGTAGTTGAAACCCAAGGTAATGGGTTAAATAAAAATAACAAAATAACCCTGTAATTATATACAGTAAAAAATAGAAATGAAGTTTACAAATTTATTGTAATTTTCATACGTACAACTTTTGATTTTTTACAATATTTGGTAAATTTACAACGTTGAGAAAATGCGTCACGTTGTAATTTTACTATTTTCAACGTAGGGCATTTATAAACGTTGTGAAATTCCTAACCTCACATAGGAAATTCCTAAATACACATACACTGTAAAAAATAGAAATGAAGTTTACAAATTTATTGTAATTTTCATTCATTTTTAGTAATTTTCATACGTACAATATTGGATTTTTTACAATATTTGGTAAATTTACAACGTTGAGAAAATGCGTCACGTTGTAATTTTACCATTTTCAACGTAGTGAAATTCCTAACCTCACATAGAAAATTCCTAAATACACATACACTGTAAAAAATGGCATTGAACTTACTATTTATATAACTTAATGAAAGTAATAGTTCCGTCACTACCAGTAGCTGGAACCCAAGGTAAAGCTAACAAACTAGTTTTCTTTATCTCCCGGAATAAAGTGTACTTACTACACTGTAAAAAATAGAAATGACGTTTACAAATTTATTGTAATTTTCATTCATTTTTAGTAATTTCCATAGGTACAACATTGGAGTTTTACAATATTTGGTAAATTTACTCGTAATTTTACCATTTTCAACGTAGAGCATTTACAAAACGTTGTGAAATTCCTAACCTCACATAGGAAATTCTCAATTGCACATACAGTGTAAAAAAACGCAATGAATTTTACAACCATACTGCAATTTTCCTCTGCAAAACAGTTGGTAATATTACTACAAAAACTGTAAAAACCCTACGTAAAACATGGGGTTTTTACCACTAGACTTGGTGAATTTTACAAGGTTATGTAAATTTACTACGTTGAGCATACACTGTAAAAAATCCTGTCGAAATTTACAACTTTGAACGAGGTAAAGATGGAACCTACGCTAAACGTGGTAATTTAAAATCTCAAGCTGTAAAATTACAACGTTTAATGTAGGATTTTTACATTTGTGTTGTGAATTTTTACAAAATCGTGTATTTTTCCTCCCCAACTGTAAAATTACAATTTTAGAGTAAAGCTAGTGAACCAACGTTGATTGTGGTAATTTTACACCTCTCTGTAAAATTCCTACGCTTCATGTAGTAAATTTACATAACCTTGTAAAATTCATCTTGATTTTTGAGAGAATCCCTATGTTGTATGTAGTAATATTACCAACTTTTTGCCAAGGAAAATTACAGTGCGATTGTAAAATTCATCAGGATTTTTTACAGTGTAGGGAAATTACAGGGCTTTGTAAAATTACCACACTAAACGTTGGTTCGCGCGATTTCCCTCAAATTGGTAATTTTACCGTTGATGGGAAAAATGCAGCAGTAACTGTAAGAACCCTGTATTAAACGTAGTAATTTTACAGTTTGCGATGTAATTTTACATCATTAATCGTAGCAATTTTACACCATTAAACGTAGTCATTTTACAGCTCGAAATGTAAAGTAGGTTCCACTTTTACCACGTTCAAAGTGGTAAATTTCATTAGGATTTTTTACAGTGTAGGAAATTTAAAATGTTGAACAGATATGTAAAGTTCATTTCCATTTTTTACACTGTACTTAGTATCGTTATTGGTTTCAACAGAGTAAATTAAGGTTAGAAAACCTTGGACGTCAACTCTTCAACTGCCTTTTCTAACTAAAATGTACTACTTAGTTAAACCGTACTTAGCGAAAACCTTACGTTGGTTACAATATTATGTATGCTAGACATGATAAAATTCATTGCGACTTTTGACAGTGAATATTAAAAAGCGTTAGAAAAATTACCAGTTTTGTTTACTGTTTAAATACTTTCAACGAAACCGAGAATGGAGGAAAATTTCCTTTTCTTTAAAGAAAGGAAATTCTATTTTAAATTACACTTTTAAGGTTATAAAAACCAGTATTTAAATTTCTCACCGATAGTATTTTTCAGTTACTTTAACACTAGTTTGATACATGGAGAGACATTTTCACAGTTAGGAACACTGCTTAAAGTTAGCACTTTCAAGCGTCCTGCTTCGGTACTAATTTGTAGGCTATCACTTTGGTTATTAGTGACAATCATGATAAAGCAGGTGACGTATCGTGGTTCTTTTGCTTTTAATGATACTTCTGTCAATTCACTATGTCATTTTTTATGATCACTGGATTTTCTTGTGACAGTTCCCTCATATTCTACGACACTTACAGTTTTATTTTTCATTTCTCGGTTTCCAGAAATGACCAGTCTTTGAATGATAAATATCTATTTTATAAAATATACACCACCTTTATCTAAACACTGTACTATATAAAAGTGAAATAAGAAACATGTATTAACTATTTTAAAGTTTTGTCGAATACTTTTTGCAACTTATTCACAATTTAACTAGATTAACTACCTATCGAAAATATCAGATAAAAATCTAAAAAAACTTAGTTTTTTATAAAAACTATCGAATTCATATCGACGATTAAAAAATGATGAACTGGAATTTATAAAACTTAATATTCAGTATTTGTATGACTTTAGAACTCACATTTTCAATGCAGATCCCTTAAAACCTGTATTTATCAGTTCTGACTCCATCAAACTCAAAATCTGAATTAATCTGTTGTTTAATAGCATTTGTAATATTCCAGCCGTATTGCATCACAAAACTGAGTGATCGAAACAACAAAACTGATATCCGTCATTAAAAACACTGAAGATGTAATACAAAATTTTCCTGATGAATACGAAAATAGTCCGAGCCGTCATCGATTTAAACCCCGTGTATTAAAAATTCTTTGCAACGGATTTAACATGTCAAATACTGTCAAACAGTATCGATGTGAAAATGTTTCTCCGTGTAGAATTGAATATGACACAAAGCGCAATACTGGTTACATTACCACTTTCAATACTTTCCTTTCGGCATCCAATCGAATGCTATTGAAACAAAAAATTGTCGATGCATTTCCTGCGTTACTATACCGACTGTATCCATTTTTTGAGAATAACCTGTACCAACTGTTCGATTTCTTTGGCCATCAAATAAAGAAAACAGAAAGGCGTTGAGACAAAAAAAAAAAGAGCAATAAAAGAGAGACCGGAAGTTTAAACGAAGCGCGAGGTCTGGTGATGTGATCTGTTTTCCTTGTTCTACCTTGTGCTCGTATTTCGCTTTTTCGTGCAGTGGCTCTCGGCTCGGCTTGACGTGCTGGAGCTCTGCAACGCGCCACTCGTACCGGCTTCGGACACTCGGGGTTTTTCGAACTCGATTTGGTAAACGCCCCCCAAGGGAATCTTTTTCCTTAGGCTAGGTCAGCACAAGTCTCAGTCTCGCGCGAGAGAGTGAGACCACCTGCATTTTCACCAGACCACCAACAGACCGCTCGAACGCCTACTGCATACAGCTCTCAACGGCCCTGCTACTCGGCTACACCCCTTCATCGGCTACACTCGCCGCGCCACGCCACGCCATTCCGCGCCACTCCGTTCCACCGCCTGTGGTACCATAAAATACAACTTAGTTACAGAGAATGACACCAACAGAACCGTGTATGGGATATTTGCATATTTACGATAACAATCTACATGTACATTGTATATGTACGAACCTCAGAGGTTCGGAAAATGTGGCACAAATTTGTACATATATAAACATATACATATTGCTATCAAAGTATTGTCAGATTCGCACCAAACATGCATTAAATTATATAAAAAATATATGTATGTGTAAATATATGTACGTACACTGTAAAAAATCAAAATTAATTAGCATGGGCAACAAAATTAAACTTTACTTTTCATGTAATCTTGTATATTTTTCTTCTATTTGTAAAATTACACTCCAATGAACAAAAAAACTACCCACGACTGTTGTAATAATTTGGTATATTTCCGCAACATTGTAAATTTACAACAAAGTCTTGAACTTTAACCTCAATTACAAAAAATTCCTCTAAATTTCATTTTGATTTTTTACAGTGATTTATTTTCATTTAAATCTAATATAGTTATATTTCAGTTTGAATGCACAATATTGTGGGGATTGACGAGAGCAAAGAGATCGAGAATAATTACACTAATAACTTTTGCAAAATAGATTTTTCTCTATCTTTACTTCACTGTATTTTTTTTTTTTACATTAATATGTTTACTAAGTTAGTTCCGATATCTTATATCAATACATTATATACGATACATTACAAGTTAGTAACTTCTTGTGTTAGTGCAATATATGTTAAGGTGCTAATTAAAAAGATCGAATGTCAAAGAATTGACATTCGTTTCATATGTTAAGGGGAGGCACCGCCGTCAAAATCAGCTCTATCAAATATGCCATTAAAAAAATTGAAAAAATTTCTTTAGTAATTTTTTACTTGGAATTCGGTGGTGCTAGAATAAAAAGTGTATTTAAAAAAAAAAAAAAAAATTGTTTAAAATCCATACATAATTCTTTAGAAAATGTGGTTTTATATTCACATTAAATTTTTTGAATTTTTACATTAATTTAGAAAAATGTAAGCATTTTTTTTTATCCTTAAAAAAAATTTGTTTGTTCCATAAACTTTTTGTTACAAATAGATGAATTTTTAAAAATCCATATGTAATTATTTAGAAAATGTGTTCACCCTAAATTAATGTAAAAATGTAAGCATTTTTGTTTACCCTTAAAAAAATTTGTTTGTTCCACAAACTTTTTGTTAAAAATGGATGAATTTTTAAAAATCCATATGTAATTATTTAGAAAATGTGTTTTTATGTTCACCTTACATTTTTTGAATTTTTACCTTAAAAAAATTGGTTCATTCCATAAACTTTATATTCCCCTTAAATTTTTGGAATTTTTACATTAATTGCATAAAAAATGTAAACATTTTTTTTACCCTTAAAAAAATTGGTTTGTTCCATAAACTTTTTGTTAAAAATATATGAATGTTTAAAAATCCATATGTAATTATTTAGAAATTGTGTTTTTATATTCACCCTAATTATTTGGAATTTTCACATTAATTACACAAAAAATGTAAACATTGTTTTTACCCTTAAAAAAATTGGTTTCTTTCGTAAACTTTTTGTTAAAAATAGATGAATTTTTAAAAATCCATATGTAATTATTTAGAAATTATATTTTTATGTTCACCTTAATTTTGTTGAATTTTTAAATTAATTTAGAAAAATGTAGGAACATTTTTACGAAAAAACAAATTTGCTTTTCACGCTTAAGTGTAGGTGTTAAAAAATGATTTCTAGAGTAACATTTTATGTAGAATTCAGTGATGCTGGAATAAAAAATGTAAAAATTTTGTTTACCCTTAAAAAAATTGGTTTGTTGAAAAAATAATTATTTAGAAAAATGTAGCATTATTTAAAAAAAGGAAATTTTTTTTGAGTTACAATAGGTCAAACAAATTTTTTTTCCAATACCACTGAATTCCTCATCAGAAATTACTAAAGAAAAACTATTTTCAAAATTTTTAAACAAATATTTCATAGAATTGATTTTGAAGGTAGTGCCTCTTCTTAAAAAACAAAAGAACAAACTTATTAAAGAATGTTCTCGGAACATTGCATAGTGAATTATTTAAATTTATGTACATGTACACCAAATTTGGTTCTTATAAATTATCATAATTTACTTTGAGTATGATACACCAAAAGAAATTCGAACATTTTATTTTGACTTTTTAACAGTAAAAATTCGGTACTGCAGCCGTAAACTAAAAACATAACCCTAAATACAGTCAGCGAAATCGAATTTTTACAGCTTTCAGTACCGAAAAACAATATTCGACACACGGCAGTAACATTTTTACGGCCTTGTATCGAAAAATGTTATTTTACCATCAAAAAGTACTTGGACATAAATAAAAATTCTTGTAATTAGTAGAAATGATTTTAAGTACCGTTTTCTATGTCATTTACAAAACATTATTACAATGAACTTTAATAGAGTGAATTCTTAAAAATTTTATTGCAAGATTTAACCCTTTAAGGCCCGACTTTTTTTAAGTGATGCGATTTTCGTCATACTCTATACTTAAGGGTTTTTGAGGTCGCTTATTACGAATCTGATGTTAGTTTTTCAAAATTTTGGCGGACGACTTTTTTAAAATTTCATTGGATTCACTGATGTTAGTTTTTCTCTTTTCAGTTAATCTGATGGTAATTTTCATGAGTCTAGCTCAAGTATCAAATATTTTCGTCCGCCATATTGAGTTTTGAAAAACTAACATCAGATTCTTAATCAGCGACCCCAAAAACCCCCGAGTAGTCATTTTCATGAGCCTTACCTGAAGTAATTTAACAATTTTTAATTTTTTTAACAACCCTTAGCAAAAACATTTTTTTTTAATATAGTTATAAGATTGTTGTAAATTGATTGCACTATAATTTTTTTTTTTTTAAAGTAATATAAATTTGTGGGTCTTTGGCATTTAGAACTGAAAAATTGATTAATTTTTGACAAAGTTATGAATGTTCAAACACAAAAGTGGTTTCAATCGAAACCGCTGGGCCTTAAAGGGTTAAAGGAGAATTTAGCGAAACGAAATTTCATGTACTAGTACATGATTAGTCATTGAATCCTTTCACGCAGATCCAACCTATACGAACCTTTCATTCCGAAAAATAAAAAATGGTTGAAACAAACTTTATCTGCGTGAAACGGAACATTAACTGAGAAATTTCAGGATGTTTTAATTCTTAACCATGTCATGGATGTTAAAGCTTACTATATATTGCGTTATAGTGTAAAGAATTTCCATGTACTAAGAAACCTTGGATTTATTTTTCATTGTTTCGTATATTTGACAAATTTATGTCGCAATAATGTGAAACTAACCGGTTGCAAACAAAAATTCTTCCATACATGAACATAAAAAAAAGGGTAATTCGTGTACAAATTGTTACCGTCATTTATTGACATTAAATATGAGTAACAATTAGAAAAAATCCACACACTTATTAAGTTCTATGTTATTTTATAATAAACATCCCACGTAAGCCTGCCATATTTTGTTAATTCTCTTTGTTTACCTCGGAATTATTCTTCGACCGTTACAAACTAACATTAAAATCGAAGATTATATTTTATTCTTGCGACTTGTTAAAAGGTTGCTTGCGACTGAAGTAAACTACTTTGCAGGCCTTTCCTAATTGCAGACAGCTGCAAACTTACGTAGAATAGTCGCGATTTTTGTGATAAAGATTACAAAAAACGCATAGCTTACAATCTACAAACGCAAAATCATAAGTTCAATCTTGAATCATCGACACTTACGGGACGAGTTAATGCATTCGTCAACTAGAACGAATTATACGTACAGAATTTATTAATCTTTCTTTTCAATTCGCAGCATATAACTATTTATAAATCGTTCTAATCGATGACACTTCTTATATTCGGGAAGATCAATTATGGTATTCAATTTATGATATCTTCATCTAAGTTTATCGTTAGTTTTGCGCTGATAAACAAATACAAGAATCAATATGAAACGAAATAGTGCCTTTCAATTTTGAAACTGCTTCTTTCCTTCCTTATTTGAGTTTAAACAAGTTCCGAATATTAAGTGGGAAAGAGTGCAATAGAAGTCCTGCATAATTATTTGACAATTTATAATTTTACATACAATACAATAAGAACGCTATTGATGCGATGGTTGACAAAAAAGGCCCCATAGGTGAGATGATCGTAAGATTATAAGAAACTCGAAGATAAAAATACATCGTCTATCGAATATTCAACGATACAACAAATGCTCAAGTATTGAGCCGCATGGTGGTTTTTGTTACACTGATGCTGAGCGTAATGGAAGAATTTCAAAAATATTAAGCACGCTGCAGTCGAGGGATAGGATGTAAATAAAATTGGGAGGAGAGACAATGCGTGGAGGCAAGATAGAAATAGAATACCTTTTTTTTTCACATTTCAAGTCAGAATAACTGCCCTCGCGAACGGAGCACGCATACGACTGTCAAAGATCAACTCGAAATCTTATCTTCTTGCATTCAATCTCTGAAACAAACACAAATTTTTATTTATTTCAATAGTATTAATAATAATGTAAAACGAGAAGAATACATCATTTGAAATAATTTAAAAACTAATGTATCTTAACCTCTTCAGTGGTAGCTGTTTAAAAAAAAAAGTGGTACAGCCCTGTACTTAAGACATCGAAAAACCGTTAAACACGGGTTCCATTTTTTCCTAAAATATATCATTTAACATTTAATTAATCATTTAAAAAATCAAGTAATATTTCACATTTATGTCGACCATCTTGGATCCACCATTTTGAATTTACAAAATCTGACTTCAAATTCGTAATCAGCGACCCAAAAAATTCCCGAGTACCAACTTTCATCGAAATCAAGTAAATTTTTTACATTTATGTCGGCCATCTTGGAACAACCATTTTGAATTTTCAAAATCTGATTTCAGATTTAAAATCAGCGGCCCCGAAAACCCCCGAGAATCCAATTTCATAAAGTTTGGGTAATTTTTCGCATTTCGGTCGGCCATCTTGGATCCGCCATTTTGAATTTTCAAAATCTAACTTCAGATTCGTAATCGGCGACCCCGAAAACCCCCGAGTAACAATTTTCGGCTGTTTTCCGTATAAAGAAAAATGTGCGCCGCACATTTTCATAAATTTAGCAAATTTACAACCGCCATCTTGGATCCTCCATTTTGAATTTTCCCATTTTGACGACAGAATACAGAATATTGACTTATTTATATCAAACGAGCAAAATATCTTGGTATACGAAGCTTCATGCAAATTCATTAAGAATCGTAAAAGTTATTGCAAAATGTACACATATGATCCATTACCATTGAAGTGGTTAAGTAAATAATAAAAGCTCTTTTTCTTTACCTTGATTTAGAGCGACTATCTTTCGCTCTATCCATAGATTTGCTGCGGGAACGTGACTTTCCACGAGAGCTTTTGCTGTCAGAACGTGATCGACTGTGGCTCCTGGAATAGGACCTCTTACGATCACGATCACGGCTGCGGGACCTAGATCGCGACCTTGATCGAGAACGCCTGCGATCTCTGCTGCGACTGTTAGATGCAAAAATATATTAATTTATTTATATCAAACCAACAAAATGTTTCCAAACTATCACATTTTTTAATCTAATTTTGATAATGAACTACTGGCAATTAGAAAATATTGATATAAATTTTATGGGCTCTGTCTCCCAAAAAAAATTTTGTTAAATAATAAATAGAACTTAAAAAATATATACAAAAAAATTAAAAATTAACTTTAAAAGACTCAACGTTTCAGACCTCTCGGGTCCCTCTTCAGGAGTCAATAATTAAAAACTCTTTGAGTCTTTTAAAGTTAATTTTTTTTTAAAGTTCTATTTATTATTTAAAAAAAAAATTTGTTTTTGGTAGGCAGAGCCCATAAAATTGATATTTATTGAAGAAATCAAGCCTATCTTAAAACCCTATTTATAGAAAATATTGATATTAAAAATAATTTTACCTTCTGAACCGTCTACTTCCTCGACTGCGATGGGGCGATGTTGGCCTACCATAACGAGCCATCTGAACTCTGAGCTCCCTTCCGTCCAACAATCGTCCATCCATAGCATCTAACGCATCTTCGGCATCACGCTTATCATAGAACCTAAAATTTTATAAATTCCACTTATTTAGTATTAGAATACAGAACTTCAAGTACAAGTAAAATATTTTTTTAAATTTAATCACTTTCAGTATGTAAATTTTGCTGATAGAAACTGAATTATCAAAACGCTTGTAATCTATTATGTAACAATCTAAAATTTCTTATCATCATCAATCTATTAATATTTGTATATTTACACACTGTGAAAAGTAAAATTACAATTATGAGTTTTTACAGTTTTGTTAAAATTTCCTATTATTTTCGTAGTAAAATTACAATTTTCGAGTAAAAATTAGCTGAAAATAGAAGGAAATTTACCATAAACAGGCAAATTTTATCTGACAATATCTGAGTTTTAACCCATCGTACACCTAGAATATTGTTTGAAAGGAATTGTAAATCATGTTTCTGCTATAACTCAACAATCTTTAAACTCACCAGAACACAGAACTCTTTGCCGATTAATATTATCACAGAAAGGTATTTCTCTACTTTTCTTAGAGAATGCAGGGATTTGTTATTAAACTATTATCATGGTGGCTGCTTTTTTTTTTGGAAAAAAATTCCCTGACTTTTCCCAGATTTTTCCCTGACCAATATTTTAATGATAAACAATACGGATAAAAATGTTTTAAAAACAGCTACACATTTTCAATAAATTCTTTATTTTTTCAATCAACAACGAGTCCAGATCCAGAAAAAAAACTCATGTTCCTGCGGATTTTTTCGTGTTTAATTCAAAATAATAGCAGAAAATTTGTTGGGGGTTCTTTGTCAAAATTTGTTATAAAATGTCAAGTTCTGCGGTAATATGTTAGACAATAATTATAAATGTTGATAAATTTTAGAATTTAGGCGATTTTGGACAATATATTCAAAGTATTGTTAAAATTCTTACGAATGTTGACAATAACAAAAAATTGCCATAAATTTTATATTTTTCAAATACTATTGGACAAATATCAACTACTTAAAATAGAAATGGTAAAATAATCATTTAAACAAATTAATATTCTCAAAATTTGGGAGTTTTGTGCTGTTTTCAACATTTTAACAATTTTTCTATGATTTTTAGACTTTTTATGCAATTTCAAAGATTTTTGAAGATTTAAAAAAATGTATGAAAGTTTTCTATCATTTTCAAAAGGTTTTATTTATACAAATATTTGTTTAAATAGAGAATTAGTATGGCAAATATTTTTGAAATATTCTGTAAAGTATCTTTATAGAAAGATAAATATCTTTAAATATAAAATTGTTTGCATTTATTTTTGTTAAACTATTAAATTTTATTCAAATCTGTTAGAATATATTCAATACCGAAATGTGTTATTGTTAGTAGTTTATTTTTGTTGCAATGTACCAGAACGTTTAAAACTGAGCAGTACCACAAATATATTTAATTTAAGATTATTTTTTTTCTCAAAATTGTTGGTTTTTTGTGAAATCTGTCGAAAATGTTCAAAACTGAAATATGTTATTGATAAAAAACGTCAATATTTGTTTAAATTTGTGAGAAAGCATTTAAAATCATTTAAAAGAATTTTATGCGAAACACGATAAAATAAAGCATTTTTCTGAATATGAAATTGTGCGATTTTTTGTTAAATAATGTTTTTCACTTTTTAAAGATTTGTCTACAATTTACTTTTTCCCTGACCAATTTTGAAATTCCCTGACATTTCCCTGATTTCCTGGTTTTCCCTGACGGTGGCCACCATGTATTATGAATGATTTTGTTCGCCTATATATGATTATATTAATATTGTTATATTTACTTTATTATAACAAATAATAATAATAACAATAAAGTCTTTATTGGCAATTACAAAAACGAATACAAGATATAAATAATACAAAAATGCCAAAAGGCGAGTCACAGCAATAGTTGTTTTACAGACTGACCGGTTATAATATTATCTAATTTGTATTTTCTTTTACAAGCGACACCTGTATCTTGCTTATTTTGTATTTAAGGATGTTATCCTCCATTTAATTTCTGATAAATAAATAAATAAATAAATAAATTGCAATTATAAAGTGCAATCTTTGCAGAATAAAGTAGTTAGATTATGCAAGTTTACTAATATTTTAAATGTTAGAGAAATATTTGTAATTGAATCAATTTCCTATTATTATTTGTTATTGAGAGATGACTATCAAAAAAATATAAAAAAAATTAATATATCCACGAGAAATAATAGTATTCTTCTTCAAATTATTAATAAAACAATTTTCAAAAAAGTAGTAAATTCACAGCGATAACAAATTTTAACAAATTGCCTAATAAACTAAAAAATTTATAAATTACGACACTGAGCTAAAAAATCATTTAAAAAACTTAAAGATAAATGTTAATATATTTATGACGCTGAAGCTAGCAGCAGATTCACATCAGCGGGTTCGAAAAAACTAAGGTTTTCAACCATTAAAATTGCCAAAAACAGATTATTTGTATAACATTTGTCTAAAAATGTTTAAATGCAAGTAATCGTTAATAAAAAATTATCCATTTCCACAGTTTTCTTGAATCTGCTGCTGCGAATCTGCTGCTAGCTTCAACGTCATAATATATTTACTTAAATTGTTTATTTTAATAAGTTAATAACGTTTTTAATCGTTATTCAGAAATTATTTTCATAATTTTTTATTTATCAGATAATCGATAATGGTATTAAAGAAATAAATGGTTTGGTTAGAACTTTGGTATTTTAGTTCTAGTTATATATTGTAAGTTTAGTTACATATTTTAGTTTTAGTATTTTAGATTAAAATTGAATTGAATTGAATAAATAAACATGTAAAATTCACAATAGAAATGTAAATTTGCATCAAAGGTATAAATCAAAATACCAGTAATAATCGTAATAATTTTACATCGATTGTATAATTAAACAAATGTAATTTTGCATCGTCTTTGTAATATTACAAGTGCACTGTAAATTGTGCTATAGGAAATTATGTATCTGCTTCTCCCTCTATAGCGAGTCGGTTTTCTTTCACTAATAACCGATTGACGTCTTATTTACAATGTACATGTAAAATCACATCGATAATATAAGAATTTTACCGTAATGCTGTAAATTTATCATGATTTTTGCTGCTATTTTAATTTTCACTATTTGACTGCAAAATTACATGGATATTTTTCACAATGTATATACAAATATGAGTAAATCCTTTAAACTTTTAACTAATAACCGATTGACGTCTTATTTACAGTCTACATGTAAAATCACATAGATAATACTGGAATTTTACCTCAATGTTGTAAATTTATCATGATTTTCACTGGTATTTTAAAATTCAAAATGGCAGATTGAATTTATTGTCACATTGTATCCATCAGTTTTAATATTTTAGAATTGATATGACGCTGAAGCTAGCAGCCGATTCGTAGCAGCGGATTCAAGAAAACTATGGAAATGGATGATTTTTTTAATTAAAAGTTACTTGCATTTAAACATTTTTAGACAAATTTTATATAAATAATTTGTTTTTGGCAATTTTAATGGCTGAAAAACATAGTTTTTTCGAATCCGCTGCTAGCTTCAGCATCATAGAATTGATATTGGTTTCGTAATCACTTACACATTAAAAAATCGTTATGAAATTGTCCAGGTATAATGATACTTTTACAAGCTCATTGTAATTTTCCGTGTTTAATGTAGTAAATTTACCCATGGTAATTTCCTATTTACTAATTTACTAACGCTAATAGAGTTTCTAAAAGCTCATTAGAAATTTACTGCTTTAAGAGTAGGAAAATTACAATGAGCTTTGTAAAATTACTGTTATATGTGGGTAATTTCATTATGAATTTGTTACAGTGTATGCGAAAAACCCAAAACAAAAAGTTACACAAAAATCTAAAGTGGATTTATTTATTATTATTTTTATCTGTCATTTTAAAATTTTCACAAACTGAATCCAGATTCATAATCAGCAACCCAAGAAACTTCGTACAGAATTATTTTAACATTTTTTATCATGTAGCTTTGTCAGAATTATATTTATTGTAAAAAAAACATGAGTTTTAAGACTGTTTATTTATAACAAAATAATATAATTGATAACTTTTAATTTTGGCATTGAAACAGAAACTACTATTGGAAAATTGGGAGGAATTTAAAAAAATGACATTTAAATGACAAATAGGGTTCATTTAGTATTCAGCAAGTCATTAGCTTCTCATATTACAACACAAAAAGTACATTATTAATATCTCTTACAAAAACTAATACTGTGTGTTATTTTTCGTATGAGTCGTCTGTAAAATAATAAATAAAATTTGTAGACAAGATTCTCTAATGTACACTTAATTACAAGTAAAATAAACGAGTTATAAATGCAGTTAATAACATAAGCGCTATGCTTTTATTAGGACCTTTAGTGATTTGTTGTTGAAATTTGCCCTTGCTAAGTTGATACAAATTTTGTTTTCAAACAATTTCGAAAATTATTAACCAGAGTGAATTTACTATCGTATATAAATTTGTTAATATTTAAATAATTTTAGTGTTAATGATTTTCTAATCTTATTTTGAGATTTTAACAATTGATAGAACTTTGATTTGGAGCTTTTATTTTAGTTACCTTCGAGTCTTAATTTTCTAATTTGTTTACAGATACGTAACATGTAAATAATGGCTTTATTTACTTTATCACTACTTTATATATGAACAAAAATTCTGCACTAAGTTTCACATTCGATATGTGACGAAATAAGTGTTTTAAAAAATTAGATAGATTTACATAGCGCGAGAATAAATCGTATTAAATGAATTAATAGGTTCGTTCGATTTAGGTTCTTTTTATCGTTCCTTTGGTAAATCGTTCAATTGTGTAATTTATCAAATGGACGATAAAAGATTCCAAATCGAACGCACCTAACAATTATCGGAATTTTAATAAGGAGAAAATTAAAAAAGTTTAACATAGGCAAGAATTAAATTATATATAAATAAAAAGTTTCAGTACAAAATGAAGGACTTGAAATGCCTCCAATATTAAATATTGATATTTTGTGTAGTTTTTCAACTAACAATGAAAGGTATTAAATACGTAACTTTTAGTAAATACTTAATCGTACACTCGAAAAATATATATATCTATGATGTTAAATTTCGCAATTTCTATTTGTCTACAAAAACATTTTTATTTGTATTTTCTTAATGTTAAAACTTTATAAAATGCTAGTTTAAAAATACTCGGAATACCAAAGAGGTGAAAAGCGAATGGAGGCATGAAAGGCACATTTTTTTGCGTCGGAATTCTGTGACCTCGAATGTTAGATGGAGAAACCATGCAAAGTAAAAAAAGAAGATTTACATACCTTACAAAAGCGAATCCTCGACTTTCGCGGGTGAATCGATCACGCGGGATATAAATATCACCAACTTCGCCACAACGTTCAAAGACGCGTCGCAAATCTTCTGGCGTCGTACGATAAGTAAGATTATCGACTTTTAAAGAAACCATCCCGTCAATACGGGGAGGAGGTCTTCCGTAGCTCATGTCGCCAGATTTATCCTGGAACTTCCTCGAATTGAAACGTGTAGACGACGTTTTTATGCCTTATAGAAACAAAAGCAGCGTTAAAAAGGCTTGCCCGACACACAAGCGACGTACACTCCAGCAAAGACTAGCACAAGATGGCGAATGATGCCGACGTGCCGTACCAAGTAACGGACAGATGCGTCTTCCTGTCAGAGTCTCCCCACCCCTGACCAGAATAGAAAACCGGAAGTCGCTGAACTTCGATCAGGCAACTACTACTCTAGTCAAAACTCTGTGTTCCCATTGGTCCGTATACAGTACGCATATGACGTACTTTGGCGGGAAATTTGAACTATTACGAATAAAGCTTATAAATAAGATTTAAAGAATCACAAAAATTAATCAGATTTTTATATTAAAATAAAATTTCATCAGATTTTATACTAAATAAAAATTAATCAGATTTTGATATTAAAATAAAATTAAATCAAATTTTATACTAAATAAAAATTAATCAGATTTTTATATTAAAATAAAATTTAATCAGATTTTATTCATAAATAAAAATTAATCAGACTTTTTTATTAAAATAAAATTTGGATAAACTTCCGAAAACGCCCCCAACCGATTTTAATGTACATTGGTATACTTACGTATTTCGGGGTGCTGATTACGGAAAAGATAATGAAAATTGGCGCAAATTTTATTTTCATGGTGAAAACCTTAAAAAACCACCATAATTTATGTTTTTTTTTGCAATTATCTCATAAAATACTCAAAATTTCGAAAAATTCTTCCAATAAAAGTTGTAGATTTGATCGAAATACACATTTTATATTCTATGCATATTCCCGCCAAAATCGATAGTTTTTGAGAAAAATCGAAAAAACTACAAAACACCATGCCTAGCCCTAACAATGCCTAAAAGCATATGCGTGCCCTAAAATTAACCTAACCTAACCAGTCAGAACTCTACCTAGCCCTAATAATGCGTGAAAGCATATGGGTGCCCAAAAAAAATAACCTAAGCTATCCAGTCACAAGTCTGCCTAGCCCTAACAATGCCTAAAAGCATATGGGTGCCTTAAAACTAACCTAACCTAACCAGTCACTACTCTGCCTAGCCCTAACAATGCCTAAAAGCATATGCGTGCCCTAAAACTAACCTAACCTTTTTTAACCCTTTCAGTCACGAATTTTTCCAGCCACGGAATTTTTTTGAAATTTTGTATACTTGAGTTTTTGAGGTCGCTGATTATGAATCCGGTGTCAGATCTTAAAAATTCAAAATGGAGGATCCAATATGGCCGACCAAAAATTTGAAAGATAATGAATTTAGCTAATATTTGGTATATAGGGGTTTTGGTATTCTTTTTTCGTTTTTTTTATTTGGGTTCGTGATCAGCGACATAAAAACCCCTATATACCAAATATTAGACAAAATCATAATTTTTCAAAATTTTTGTAGGCCATATTAGATCCGCCATTTTGAATTTTGAAAATCTGACACCGGATTCGTAGTCAGCGACATAAAAAACTCCGGCATACCGAATTTCAAATAATAATAGCGATTAGTTCATCCTGACATGAATTTCTTTTGAAAATTATGCCTTTTTTGGTACTAATTTGTTAATAAAAATAATTATTTAAAATAATTTTGTAATATTATTGTTTGTTAACAGTTATTGGACTCTTAAGAAAGCCAGGAACAAAAAAATCGCATTGAAATCGAGAACTATCTGTTCAAAAACCTTAAAAAAACGAGAGCATCTAGGTGGGACACTGCACGGAGAAAAATAATCAGCAAAATCAGCCGAAAAATCCGCAGATTCTACCAATTTTATCCTATAGGGACAGCTGTTGGAATTCCGTAGGGATAGCCGATAATTTCAGCTAAATTTACTGAAAAAGTCCGCAAATTTAACGGAACAAATCTGCTAATGTAGCGGAAATTTAGAGCTAAGCGCGAATTGAGTAGGGTTAAGGCTACATTAGCAGAATCAAAACAGCTAAAATTGCATATATTTTCGGCAATTCCAGCCGAAAATTTTAGCTGATATGAATCAGCTAATCCAGCGGAGTCATTTAAAGGGTTAATACATTCTTTGATCAACAGTAAAGGGTAAACATTATTAATTAAAGTTTTTTCTACCGACTTTAAGTTCTTTTTTCTAAATGAAATATGTGATAGCATTGGCATTGGGTGATTTGAGTTGAAATTCAGGTATCTGCCCGACCATGTGTCTTTATGAAACCAGTCGGTCAGCAAGTACCCATCCTGTTTTTTAATTATCAAAACATCTAAAAAGTTAATCTTATTATTTTATTCCTTATTAAGAGTGAATTTAATTTTGTTTTCTAATCCTCCGATTTTTTGAAAACTGTTAAAAATTGTTAAAATTGTATTTTCTGAATCTTCAGGTATACAAGTTGGAATATCGACGACATATCTGAAATAAAATGGTAAAGCAAAAGGTAGTTTATCAATTAAAATTTCTTTTAAAAAATCCATGATGATGTCTGAAGCTATGAGAGTTTCATATAATGCTTGTTCAAAAGTGGGTTTCATATAATTCTCCTTGAAAAATGAGTTTCATAAAATGCTGATTCAGAATTCCGTTTTAGTATAGAATAAGCTCCTTATTTCCTTCGATTTCACTCTGCCACTTGATTATTTGACAATAAAGTGTTTAAATTTCAAAAAATGATATACACGGTTCGTTGGAACCAACTTCAGGTATAAAAAAATTTGAACCTATAGTAATACTGAAAAAACCTTTATTTAAAATATTTCATCGAGGGCTTTTCAAAATATTGCAATTTCAATATTTTATTGCAATTGTGTAGAGTATGGTATCTATGCTAAGTATATAGTAAACGCTGCAGTGTATTCCAACATTCAACTTATGAGAAGCTTCCAGTGGACAATTTTTTTTTATCTAAGTATGAAGAAGTTGAATGCAGAATTTTAAATTTTTTGCTAGTAAAATACGCGAGTTGTGTATAATTATCGACTGGGCCACGAGCGAGTTTTCAATAGCGTCAGTTTGGCCGATTACAATATTTACTAAAAGAACTGGACAACTATTTTATGTTATCTATACAGTTTAGAACGAACCCAACAAAGTTCGAAAATACTTTATTTTAATTCTTTCATCGAGTGCTTAGAAATATTTCAATATATATTGAATAGTTTGTTTTTCATCCATAACATCAGATAATTAACTGAATAATATAAGCATTAAATTAATCAATACGTAAATATTATAAAAAAGAAAAATTCACTTGACTATCGAGAATGCAGCACGAAATCGGGAGTATAAAGCGCGCCTATCGGTGGAAAACGTAACTTTCTATCTTTTGCATCTATTTATAGATATTTAATGCTATTTTCATTATAATTATTTTATTTGCTTAATGCCGCTTTTGTTATATCCAGCATTATGATTATGGAAAAATTACGAAAAACAATCAAATTAATATACTAAAATATGTATAACTCTTCAATGAAATGTACGAAATAAAGTATTTTAGAACTTTGTTGGGTTTATCCTAAAGTGAAGATAATGCGAAATAGTTGGCGAATTTTTTTAGACATGGATATTGTAAACCACTGAATTGTAGCTATTGACAAACCGCTCGACATACTCGATAAAAATACAAAAGTCACGTATTTTACTTCCAAATAATTTGAAATTTTTTCGGTAACTTCTTCGTGCTTAGAAGAAAAATTTGTCACCTGGAAGATTTCTGTAAGTTGAAGTTAGTAACACTCGGCAGTATACTCAGCATATATACTACTCTGCACATTTGAAATAAAATATTTAAATTCCAATATCTCGAAAAGCCCTTGATGAAATATTTTAAATAAAGGTTTTTTTGAGCATTACTAGATTAATATTAAAGAGCGATAGGCGAAAAATTGTGGTTCATTTTTTTAATAACTGAAGTTGGTTCCAACGAACCGTGTATAGTAATAATATTGCTGCTTCCTATTAGTTGTTAGTATAAAAAAATAAAATTTGAACGATAAATTATGCAATTTCAGTTTTCATAATTTCATCGTTTATTTACAGGTTTACTATTAAGTTTCAGAAAAAAATGCTTTTTTGTAGAAAATTTTCTGCTCTTCACTTTTTATTGGAAACATTTTTTCGCCAGACCCACAGTTTTTGATATAAATGCAGAAAACTGACAAAAAAATGAATTTTTTGCGGTATTTTCAAAATTTCAGTCAGGCTATGGCCGAGCGACAATTGAGGACGTGGATCTTAAAAGGGGTCGCGCTCTCAAACGGTCGGAAAAGTATTGTCCACCCGTAACAATGAAATCTAAGGGAGACTTTATTCAATAAATGTTGTTGACTTGAACTCGTCATATCTCCTCAGAAACTACATGAAAAATTCTGAAATTTTCAGGGTACATGCACAAGATAGTGGCGAAAGAGATTGGTGAAGTTAAGTTAACAAAATATCTACCGAATTATTAATAATAATTAACAAATGTAGAAGTAAATTTAATGAGCTCGAAAATTCGCCGTTTGCGAGCTATATCGAGAAAAAGTGTGTTACAAAATTTACTTTAGAGAAAACTTCCAGTGGGAAAGTTGTTCGTCAATGTATGACGATGATTTCTGCAAAGTTTCAAATTTTTTGGAACTAAGATGCGTTAATCATACGTCATTATCTAAAAAATGCGTGGGGCGCTGATGCCGGCGATTCTGCACGCTTCATTTCATACACCACATACAAGGAACATACGAGGAACAAAACATTCTGTATAAATTTATGATTAATATTACTTTATTTATAGACTTAATAATATTTTGTTGTATTTTTAATTTATGTACAGTACTTTTTCAACGCAGATTAGTTATTTCCTTTCAGACATGAAAGGTTTACAGGAATCGCTATGGCTTTTTCTTCCTGTTCTTCTTGAAATATTGTTTTTGTCGCTCATTATAAACAAAATTTACTGATCACGCCATAAAAAATACTTATTATAATATTAAATACAATATTTCATAAGACAAAACGACTTCCCTTACCTTACGGGACTCGACGTGCATGAACTTGTAAAACATTGTTGTCGTATAATAGAAGAGGCGGAAAGTTTAAAAATATTACATCTTATATTAATCTAATATAATTTGCTAATTAACTAATAAGTATTAATTTATAATCAATATCAAACATAAATTTATACAGAATGTTTTGTTCTTCGTATGTTCCTTGTATGTGATGTATGAAATGAAGCGTGCAGAATCGCCGGCATCAGCGACCCACGCGTTTTTTAGATAATAACGTATAATTAACGCATCTTAGTTTCAAAAAATTTGAAACTTTGCAAAAATCTTCGTCATACATTGACGAACAACTTTCCCACTAGAAGTTTTCTCTAACGTAAATTTTGTAACACACTTTTTCTCGATATAGCTCGCAAACAGCGAATTTAATTTACTTCTACTTTTGTTAATTATTATTAACAATTCGGCAGATATTTTGTTAACTTAACTTCACCTATCTGTTTCACTACTATCTTGTGCATGTACCCTGAAAATTTCAGAATTTTGTATGCAGTTTTTGAGGAGATATGACGAGTTCAAGTCAACAACATTTATTGAATAAAGTCTCTCTTAGATTTCATTGTTACGCGTGGACAATACTTTTCCGACCGTTTGAGAGCGCGACCCCTTTTAAGATCCATGTCCTCAATTTCTTTTGTGAAATTTAGATTCAGCAGCTCAAAATACACGAAAAATACGTTGGACATTTTTCTAGGTGGCCCAAACTTTCCGAAAATCTACCAAAGATTACGTGAATTTACGCGGTAAGATTTTTATGGGTACGGATACGTTTTATCGAAAGCTTTTATTAAATGTGTTATACGGATGCCAACAATAAATTTTGTTGTTAAATTTGAAAGTTTGCAGTATACAGGAATCAGTTCTTTATTTTTTCGCTAGTTGATGATCTTTATGGGTGTGGTTCTGCGTAGGATTCAGAAAGCGGAGAAATTTTAGTTTTTCGATAGTCACAAAAGTGGTACACCGAATCCACAGCCAATGATCTTTATTTTAGTGAATTGCAAGATGTAATATAATTTCAAGTTTTCATGATAGTTTATAACTGGTATATAATGGTACAATAACAGAAATATCTGCTAACCGAAATTTAGCAGTCAAATCGCTATAATGGCCAGCGTAACTATTAGTGTGCATTTATAGCCAGAAGTCATTAGCACTGCACTCAGTTATAATACGAGAAAATGGTAGTTGTTTTCGGTCCGCCGCAAAACGTTTACCTGTGCCGATTATTTAAAAGATTCTTATTTGTTTATTCCAAGAGGACTGAAAATTACCTTCAATTTTAACATAAAGGTCGGGGTTTTTAATCAACTGCATTGCCTTTTGGGTTATCCAATCCGGGTACAGGACGTTTTGGCTCCGCCGTTTTGGCGCCGGATGTTTTGGCGTCGCCGTTTTGGCGCCAGGGACGTTTTGGCGCCAAACTGTTTTAACGGTGATCATTTTGGTGCGAGGACATTTTAGTGCAAAATACTAACCTGTAACTAGTCACAATTTTATGGCATAAACCGAAAAATGTTTGTTTGCAAGGCTATTCGCAAAATAAGCCCGTTTTTCCTTATGATCAGTGTCACATACCCCCTCTCAGTAGTTCATTTTGTCGTCGGAAAACACTTGGTTTTCTGAAATAAACCTGAAAACAGTAAAAAATGGCCGAATTTTTATAATTGCTATTTACATACATACTAATGGGCTACTTGCATCAAAATTTTTTGTTGGTTTTTATTGGATCATTAGAAAGTATGGGTTAGATTATTACATACAAAAATACATTCCTGTGTTTTTTGTGAGTTTTTATATATTTTTTGAACACTTAAAGTTCGACTACTTTTGAAACGGCCTGTTTTGCGCGCTATTGAGGCGTGACGTCACTGTTCACTCTGTAACCTAACCTTTCTGTCCTATATATACAAACAATACAAAACTCCGAAATCAGTTGAACTCCAATATTGAAAATGTCAACACAAAATACGGTTTCTGTCTAACACTGTGCTCCGGGCAAACCCTTTCACGTATATAGCAATATTTGTTTTCCCTGCATAGTTCTACGTATCCAACAGCCGAATCTCCATAATTCTCGCGTTTTGACCTACAATAAAATCATTTTTAATATTCACATTATCTTATAACGATATTATAATTAGATATATACATTATCAGAACATATCAGTATTGGATGTGACATTTTGAGGTTATGTCACTCTGCTTCAATGATAAATTGATGTAAATACATTAAAATAATTTGTAAAATTAGAAGAATTAAGTATATTTTCTATTTTAAATTTAATTAAATTGTTTTAAATGTAAAGAAAATTACCTGTCAGTCTTGACTCCTCTGCTTTCAGCAACATTAAAGAACTCATTATTTTTAAAAAAATCAGTCACCATGAATATATTAATCGTCGGCAAATTGTCGGACTGAGCACGTACAAAAAATTTGTTTCCTGACATGCTCAAAAATATAATTTTCTCCTTGACAAACGTATTGTTTCAATATTTGCAACTTTCTGTTTACCCGGGAAAAAAGTTCGAAATCTCATTCAAACCGACTGACCGATTGACGTTTAATCACAAACGTTTCTGAAGATCGCATTTTTTTCAAATTTTATTAATTTTTTTTTGGAACTTCTCATTATCAAAAAAATTTTTCAATATTTTTTTCAGGTTTATGGGGGTTTATAGAAAGTCTACATATTTTTTGTGGATTTTTAAATTTTTGATGCAAGTAGCCCATTGTATATCTGCAATGTAACACCATGTTATTTTACATACGGCTTGTACTTTTACTACATTACACGTGAATCGATTTATTTCCAACGCGATACGTAGTAAAATTACATCAAAATTTTTTACAGTGTTGATCATACCAACGGCGATTAGCAGTGTATTTACCCCCTCGACCGCCCTCAACGCCCTCGCTTGACTTCCTTTCCGCCCTAGATAAGTAATATCCCATTTATCCCTACTGCGTCAGAATGTCCGCATTCCACACGCCTGCCGCCCGAGACAAAAGTAGCCAATTACGCCCGTACATCGGCGCGCATGCGTACTGCCGTCTCATTACTCCCTGGGGGTAAAAAGAACCGCTAGGGAAAAATAATGTGTAATGGGACGGGTGCGCGCGCATCTTCACCTCGCGTGGGGGATGCTAAAACCCCGCGCTTTCCTCTCCCTTGCAACCAGTGTTGAGTTAGTAGTTTACTGGAGGTAAACTACTTCAGTTTTCTACGTGCCAAATATGGCGTAGACTACATCTACTGTTTTCTACGCAAATGAAGGTAGTCTACATCATACTTTTGAATTTATTTGGCGCAATTATATATGTATTTTTTTAGTTAAAAATCAAACTGAAAATTGAAAAATCCAAAGAGATATAAGGTATCCGTAAAATATCAGTTACAAATGGTGTAAATATTATCAAAACTACTTTTAAAACCTGGTTAATGTAACCATTAAGGAGGTTATCTGTTTGAAAAATGTTTTTGTGAGTGTAGAAATTTATTTTACAAATATTATAAATTATTTTTTACGACAGGAATATAAAATTAATTGGTTTATTACTTAATCTTTTCTTTTCAGATTTCAAATACCTTGGCATCTTGAATTCAGGAAAAATTCTTTTTGTATGTAATGGATAAAAAAAAACAATTTAATGAAACCCATAAAACATACATTTGAATAGGTTATGTTTTCGGGCATGTTTCAGTATTCTACCATTTTCACGTAGACTACATGTTTTCTACGTTTTCGACGTAAACTACCGGTTATCTATATACATTTATAGAAAACCAGTTTTTCTTTCCTTTTATTACCCAACAGTGCTTGCAGCATACAGTACAGTAGAACCCCTCTTATTTCAACTGGTCATGGTTTTCAAGATGTCGCCGACCCCTCTTATTTGAAATTTCCCCTTACCCCCTTCTCTTCTTAACGCTTTAATAGTAGATGATAATATCTGATATCTTTTTATTTTTGTTAGACATCGTATATATTTTAGAGTTGAATTATGTAAAATATATATATAATTTATCTAAAAATGTGTAGAGAATTTTAAATTTGGATAAAAATGTAACGAGATCACAACTCGTTTATGTGATAAATAAAGACTGCAACATTTCGCATTTATTTATGGTCATTTATATCTGCATTCGAGTGGAGAAATAAACATTTTAAATTTACATTATGCACTTTATTACATATAATTATGTATCAATAATTTTTTGTTTCAGAAACAAATACACTGTGATTAAGACCGAAATGAATATAGGAGAGAATATTTAACCCAAATTTGCAAATACGATTAATGAAAGCTTCAAATCACTTCAAATTCAGTACTAAGCTGCTGATATTGGATTTGTTTATTATTTTGCAAATGACAGACTTTTCAATTTTTTTGGAGGACTTGAAATACAGTGGCCCTCCCCTTATTTTAACTGCGTTCTTTATTTTAACTTCTGTTCGTCCCTTATGTTAACTTCCCCTCATGAGTTCCCCCACCATCCGCCATTTGAAAGTGTACGCTTGCGCATACATGTGAAGAAGGACGCCACTATATCTCTTTTCACTGTTTTTATTCTCTCAAACTGCCAGTGATGGGGATGAAGGGAAGCGGAAAAATAAGGGAAGAAACCGCCATCTTTCTTGACTCGAAAAGTTTAAATAAGGGGAGGGCTACTGTACACATCATTAAAAATTGACAACATCCTAACCTTCAAATGTGCACTTTTATTTTACGAAATTAGCAGCTTCTCGAATAATTTGTATGATGTAAATCATGAGTTTGATGCAAAATTTTAAATTAATTTGAAATTTCATTACATATCAGTCTAGCGACTATACATGTTTGCAAATTTAGGTTAATCGGTATTTACACTGTACAACTTTGATGGTGTAAACACTGTAAACTATGATGTTCGAACGGTGGTGGGGGAAGGCCTGAGGGGAAACGATTAAAATAAGAGGGGCAATTGAAATAAGAGTGTATGTACTGTAGTCCTTCTCTTATTCTAATTTGTTCAGTCAAGCAAGATGGCGGACTTTTCTTATTCTAATTTTCTCCTCTTGCTCTCCTTTGCTGTTTCACTTTTTCTCTCTCTATCTCTTTCGCAACGAATGAACAGTTATGTCTTATGTGTCATACGTCCTCTTCTTATTTTAACTGTTGTTATCGTCCGTTATTTTAACTTTTTCTCCTCGTAAGTTCCCCCACCATTCGTCATGCCCTTGTAGTAGCAATTTTTCAAATATTTTTTTTCTTAGAAAACTAGTTAATTCAGTTTATACAAGGAATTTATACAAGGCGTAATCCATTAAAAAAATTTAAATTATTAAATTTGTTAAATTTTTATAAAAAAATCTGGGTTTTCTATGGTTTTGTGAAATTAACTCATCTGTTATGCATTTAACACTCAAATCGGCAAATTATAACATGATGTAAATTTTATAATTAATTTATTTTGTGATTGTTGTAAATCAAATTTCTAAGATAAAAAGTTAAAATCATTCAAAAAAAATGAAAAAAACAATATGATTACAGTTTTTCACCGCCGATTATTTTCATTTTGGTCTTAAAATAATCAGTCTACAAGGGCGTCCACAGGTAGGGGGAAGGGGGACAGTTACCCCCCCCCCCCCCCGGCCCGACAGTGTATATTTATTAGTCTATGTAACTTCCATTAACATATAGTGGCATATTTAATCCCCCCTCCCCTGAAAATAATCCTGCGGACGCCCACGTCAGTCTACCACCCCAAAGTAATTCCAAAAGAAAACTGCGAAGTAGATTAACTTTTGGATTGAATTAAATTTAAAAAAACGCTAATAAAAGGGAAAAATCAAATTAATTTCAGTTTCTCCCCACCGATTATTTTCATTTTAGGCTTAAAATAATCAGCAGACCTCCCCAAAGTAATTCCAAAAGAAAACTGCGATGTAGATTAACTTTTGGTTTGAATTAAATTTAAAAAAAAATCTAAAAAATGGAAAAATCAAGATAATTTCAGTTTTTCACTCCCAATTATTTTCATTTTAGGTTTAATATAATCAGCAGACCTCCCCAAAGTTATTCCAAAAGAAAACTGCGATGTAGATTAGCTTTTAGGTTGAATTAAATTGAAAAAACAACGCTAAAAAATGGAAAAATCAAGATATTTTCAGTTTCTCTCCTCCAATTATTTTCATTTTGGGCTTAAAATACAGTAGGACCTCTCTTATTCTAATCGCCTTTCTTATTCTAATTGTCCAGCCTCTCTTATTCTAATCGTTCCCCCACAAGTCTTCTCCCACTATCACACGAAAAGTCAACGAAAAATATTGTCCGCGAATCACAAGCTCGCAAGCAAAGTAAGTGGGGATAAGGGGGAAATTAGAATAAGAAAGGTCGGCGCCATCTTGAAAAACTTTACTAATTAGAATAAGAGAGGTCGTACTGTAATCAGTCTACCACCCCAAAGTAATTCCAAAAGAAAACTGCGATGTAGATTAACTTTTGGGTTGAATTAAATTTAAAAAAACGCTAATAAAAGGGAAAAATCAAGATATTTTCAGTTTCCCTCCACCGATTATTTTCATTTTAGGCTTAAAATAATCAGCAGACCTCCCCAAAGTTATTCCAAAAGAAAACGGCGATGTACATTAACTTTTGGGTTGAACTTTGTCCAAGCTCATCATGAATGAATATCAATTTTAGTCGAAAAAAAAAATGTTAATAAAAAATATTCAAAATCACTTTTCTCCAAAAGCTTTCAATAAATAATTTTGATTCTACGATTTTCTTAATCTAAAAACATAATATTAGTTAAAAAATAATAAATCTTCTTTTCCGTGTATTGTTTTCTTAAGTGAAAATATATTTTGTTGAAATTAAATTCCTTCTTGAATTACGGAAATAATTGAAAATGGTAGAAAATAAAAACCATATAAATTAACGTTTCAACCTATTTATTTTTGGTCCTCCTCAGATAAACTTGAGTTAAAATAGATTCTTCTTTATTGTCAATAATTAAAATCAATAAATAAATAAATAAAAACACTTCAATGGGGTTGAGTCCATATTTTAGTAAAAAAATCCTTTGGTTAATCAATACTCCTAATCTTGAGTTCAAATGCATCCATTCCTTTAACAGTCCTAGCGAATTTCTCCCATATTGAAATTCAATCCATTTGAAGAAAGTCATTTTCAAGAACTGATGTCTCCAATCCAAATTAGTTAAAAAATAATAAATCTTTTTTTCCGTGTATTGTTTTCTTAAGTGAAAATATATTTTGTTGAAATTAAATTCCTTCTTGAATTACGGAAATAATTGAATTTTTTAAAAATTTGGATTCATTGGGGAAAAATGTCGTAAAAAAACGATATTTTTACAAAAAACATTAAAAATCTAGTGAAAAGACTTATTTTTAAATGTACTAAACACGATAATCGAGAAGAGCGACCTCTAAAACGTCTAGAAAAGTTTAGGAAAAAACAAACATTTATTTGTACAATTTATATACTTAAGAAGTTGAAGTAGAATTTCAGGACTTCTCAGCGTTAAAGGGTTAAACAATGCACTTACATAAAATCATAAAAAATGTTGAAATCACCTCCTTGAACGTTGAAAACGACGATTGTAACTGGATAGAAATGATGAAAATATTAAAATTTTGTTGAAATATATTTCCTATCAAAATTTTATTTTATGTATTATATTTTAATATTCACTGTTCGTTAAACTTTTCATCTCGATGTATTATTAACATAAAATCTCAGCCAAAAAGCGAATGAAACTTAGCTGCATTCTGTTTCGATTCGAGTTTATTCAAATGTTTATTACACGAGACAGCTTTTGGACTCGATTTAGCAACAAGTCCCCTTGTTTCACCATCGCCTGATACTGCCAATTTTTGCTATCTGGCCGATTCGTTTCGACAACTCCACCGACTTGATCTACTTTGCAATGTAATCTGCCTGCTGCAATAAACCGCGACAACTCCCTGGAAGTTTTAGAAATTTATTAAAATATTTAGGAATTGTATTTTAGTAGTTTTTGTGCTTACTGGTCAACATATTCGACTGTTACTCCAAAAGCATCAGCCATGTACTGCAACGTTAAGGAACGGTACGATTCTAGCAGTTGGGTGTAAGCAAGGATTCGCATTTCTCTTACATAGTACCGATAATGAGGGAAAATTAAGAAATCCCTACGAAGTAATCCTTCTACTTGCGCTAAACAATAAAAAACGATTTAAACAAATCTAACTATTTTCAATTTCATATTACTTACAGAGATTTTTAAAGAAGTCTGCATAATGGCAGTTGTATAAGGAGAATAGATAATTTTTGCAGTCTGGATTACTGTGTAAAACTTCCAAAATCTCAGATCCTTTAATAATTTTGTCACGAAGTTCGTTACGAGGCAAACTAATCATACTGAGGTAGACGGTGTATCTCACGAAGGTATTGTAATCCATTAATTCGTAACTGGTGAAAGTGCTAATTGTATCGAGAAAGAAATTTGCTGCTTGTTTGAAATCTCTAACAGCAATGCAATAAGTACCCTGGTAAACTTTCAGTCTGTTTCGTCTGTCCCAATCACCACCTTCTTCGATTAAACTGAAATAACATTTAACATGTTAATAACACAGTACTTTTAAATCAATTTTCATCATCTACCTTTCAGCCTTTTCAATGTTTTTCGTAATATGATCGTGATCCAAATAAAACAATCCAATTCTTATATTATGGAACACAATATCTAGTCTGTGTCCTAACGAAACAGTTTTGTCGTAAGTTTTTTTAAATGCTGCTATCGCACCATCCTTGTCGCCAATTCTGCAAAGATGTTCGGATTTTTTTAAATTGGCTTCGCGCACTTCCATTTCCCCAAGATTTTGTTCGGCATCTTCAATAATGCCATCTAGTTCCTTTAATTGTTCTTCGTTACGAGCTTTCATTTTAGCGAGAAAGGCAGTATCTACCGTCCAATTTAAGTCACGGCATACCTCCTCATAAAACGGAGCCATGTCTACATTAAAAAATATTATGTAAATTATAAGTTTTTCCAAAAATATGTAAACATGAGTAAGATCTGCTGTTGCAACCATTCTTTTAAATTTCTTTTTGACCGCAAGGTAAATAAATATAAATTCAAAAAGAATTTTCATAAATTCTTGATAAATTAAAATGTTGATATCTCATCGCCAAGTAACGAAAAATAAAAAAAGGGAGTTAAAGAGGAGACTTTCAGCTTCCCAGTTGTGGTGGTTTCATTTCTATATATACATTTCTCTACGAACTGTGCTTGATTTACTAAAGTCATTTTTTCGTATTATTTTTTCTTTTTCAAACTTTTTTTATTTTTCCCGTACGTTAACTTGGCAATGAGATATAAAAATTTTAATTTAGCCAAAATTCCGCAAGGATGAGCTCATACTTTTGAGCGGTACTGTAGTTCGGACATTTCGTTAATCCGGAATGCGTCTTGTAAAAGGATTGTGAATTTATTAAAAGTGTTAAGGTGTGTTAAATACCAGCTGATGATGGACCATCATCAAAACTTGTGTAAAAAACACCTGAACCCAGTCAGTTTACTTACAAATTCACAATTGTTCATCAACCGGAATTAAATCATATTCTCCATCATCTCACGAATTGTCAACTTAATATTTTACATTAGCGATCTTCTATTAAAATTAAACTGAAGAGGGCACACATCTAACTGCCGAAACGTCTATATTAAAAAAACTTTTGATTTTTATTTAATGGACCGTCACACCAATAATTCTGAAAATTCTTTTTGAATTTATAAATATGTAAACATATTTTAAAAATAATCATTTTGGGCAAACTGCTTCTTGTGTTTAAAAATACATACACAAAAACATAAAAAGAGGTTAGGGACAAACTTGTCTTGAAATTGCAACATTTACACCCGATAATTAAAAAATTCGAGTATTTATGTGAGTTTTAGTAAGTCAACTATTAAAAAAGAACGTTATAAAAATGAAAAATGAGGGATAGATTTATTTTGCATTTGAAAAATTTGCAATCTCACTGTCGGCTTTGATGGCATCGACGAGTTTTGCTTTCAAGGCGACGTCATCCTTGTGCTCCGGTAAACTTAGGAGGAACTTAATCTGCGCTAGCTCCAATTTTGGATTTTTCTCCAAACCCTCTTCCTCGAGATTTTCTAACGGCATCGTAAACTTTATAAATTATTTCTTAAGAAACAGTGATTGACTGACGACTGACAATAAACGATTTTACGAGACGAAAATTTCTATATGTAACAATATATGTACACAAGAACACCATTAGTTTTGCATTCCGTTAGTTCCAGTAATAGCCTCTTAATCTTCTCGTAATTTTAAACCTTGAAGCAGATCTAACAGAATTCAACCAATCACAGAGCTCGCCTCTCAAAATTTTGTCATCATTACATGTAATTTACGTATGTAATTTACTACATGGTGAATTGTACAAAACATAGGGGAAAATGTTTAAGGAGGTTCTAAAGTGCTTGACCGATAAGGTAGGAATTTTCAATAAAAACCGTAAATAAAAAATTACTGAATCGATTTTTCTAATTTCGGACTTTGTATGGGCAATTTTAATTACTATAGACGGTATCCTAGAAAATGACAATGAAATTAAGGTGGTTAGATCTCAATATTTAATAACGTTTCCAAGAGTTTAATTTTCATTATTAATAATATTATTGAAAAGTGAAAGCATTATTTTTCTTGAAAAAAAAATTGAAATGTGCAAAAATAATTTATTAAGCCACTTTTGTTATCAATTCAAATTTTTTCTTCTCCGCTGTTAAGAATTTTGTAAAAATTAAGTTATTTTAACGAATGGAGTCTTTTTTTTTTGAGAAAAAGATTCTCTTTAACTTTACCGCATAATTTTTTAAGATTCTTTGTCTGATCACGAAAATTACTCAAAATTCTACCTATCTCGTAAACTGTATCGTGAATACTTATTATCTGTTGAGAACAATTTGAAATCGAATATATCTTTTTGGTCATACGTAAAAACTCTAAAAGCATCTCAACGCTCACTAAACTCTCTTTCTGTAGACGGAAACATGGTTGATTCAAACATAAAGATTGTTTCTTTATTTTCAGCGCACTTTGGTTCTGTCTTTCGTGTTCACTCTTTTAATCAGTTTAATGGACCTCTTTTTACACATTTGGCTGATTCCTTTTCTATCTCCAAAGAGGAACTCTTATTCGCGATTGCGGGACTTGCTTCCAATGTCCACGCTGAAGGTCCAGACCAAATTCCCCCGCTATTCATAAAAAACTGTTCCATCTCGCTCTCAGATCCGGTCCTATTCCTTTTTAATGCCTCTCTATCCATTGGAATTTTCCTCGACACCTGGAAAACTGCCTATATTTAATCTATTTTCAAGACAGGCAGTCGTTTTGATGTACACAATTATAGACCTATCTCTATATTAAGCACTCTATCCAAATTAATTGATAAGCTGAATACAAACTTTCTATCGCGATTGATCCTTCCCAGACTCATTTCTGAACAACATGGTTTCACCCAAGGCAGGTCGACCACTACAAACCTATTACTCTTTTCAGAATTCATATTATCTGCTTTCGAAAAACACAAGCAAGTTGATTCTATCTACATCGATTTCTCTAAAGCATTTGATCTGGTGAATCATGCTAGACTAATCCAGAAATGTCAAGCGATAGGAATTGAGCTGGCTTACTTCCTATCTCACTGGACGATCGCAGTTATCACATCTTCTGGGGTTCCCCAAGGCTCAACTTAAACAAGGCCAACCTTGGTCCTATTCTTTTTATAATTATATCAATGATCTAAAGGAATCTATAAAATATGTTTCTTTTCTACTCTGTGCTGACATTAAGATCTTCACTGAAATAGCTGAACCTATGGACGCTTTCCGACTACAAAGAGATCTCAATAATGTGATCTGTTCAAAACGGTCTCCCAATAAATGTTAATAAGCGTACCCTACTCGAAAAGGAGGATAGAAAAGTATAGGATTTTTTCCAATATTTTCCTATCCTATTTTTGGCACGAATTAATTCTATATTTTTCTATCCTAACTAAAGTGGCTAGAAATTGATAGGATTTGTTTCGATATTTTTCTATACTACGTTCGTCACGAATTTCATTCCTTCAGTAAGAATTAAGAAGCATAGCAAATTTTAATTTTTTGTTTTTAAATTTTTTCCTCTTTGTATACAAAAAAAATTTTTTTTATTTTTAATTTTATTATTATTTTTTATTTAATTCAAATATTTTTTAACTTTTTTTAGTTGATTTAATTATCTTAAGAAAGTTGTTCTCAAGAGGTCACCTATCCAAGTAGTATTCCCCACCAAGAATACTTGATTAGAAACAACGATCGCGCGCGACACCGACCACTGGTCTACCACTGTCGATCACTTATTCAGTAAGGTAATATGATATTTCTGTTACACATAAAAATTTTTTAAAATTCTTAATTATCTCAAAAACGGCCAGAGATAAGCAAAATATGACAAAATTTTGGAGGCTATCAAAAGGGGGGATCCCATTGAGTCGGTTAATGCGTACATACGAACGAATTTTGAAAATTAGCAAAACTGAAAATTTTCAAAATTCTCAAATATCTCGAAAACGGTAAGAGATAAGTAAAATTTGACAAAATTTGGGGGGGGGGTGCATCGATAGGGGGGATGGAGTCGATTAATTCATACATGCAAACAGATTTTTGAAATTTGCAAAACTGAAAATTTCCAAATTCTCAAATATCTCGAAAACGGCAAGAGATAAGTAAAATTTGACAAAATTTGGGGGGGGGGGGGGTGCATCGATAGGGGGGATGGAGTCGATTAATTCATACATGCAAACAGATTTTAAAAATTTGCAAACCTGAAAATTTTAAAAATTCTCAAATATCTCGAAAATGGCAAGACATAAGCGAAATCTTGATAATAAACCAATTTAAACATGTTCATACTTCAGGAATACTCTGGAAGGATAAAAGCACTCGCATCACACGACTCGATGAAGCATTGAGAATATTTTAAAATTAGTCCCACAAATGCCTCTAGAAGTATTCAAAAAGAAGTATCCGTGAGCATTGAAAATATTCGCATATATGCTTCCAAAAGAATTACGAAGCATTCGCAAACGATTCGATGACGATGCAATTAGACAAGGTTTCAATTCTAACGATCAAATATCGATTTTCATAGGAAATGATTCAGAATAGATCTATGATTCATAAGGATACAATTCATTTTTTAAGAGTACTAAAATGTATTCAAAATAAGCATACAAGTGTATTGTAAAGAATTCGAATATAGAAATAGATTCAAAATCTCGATGGCTATTTTTACAGTAAGATTAAATGTATTCATAAAGACTGCGATTGGTCACTTGACAACACATTCGCTGAATTAAAAAGTACTGGAAAGATAGAAAGTATACAAAAGCATTGTGTACTGTTATTGAATGTATTCACGAGTATAGGCTCAGGCGGTATAAAAAATTATTCAAAATAGAAAAAGATTGGAAAAATCAAGAAATGGGATTCAAAAAATGAAAATAGAAACTTTTTGTGAACATTGCTATCCTTTTCGGTTTGCTGGGATACACACACATGCGCGCGCGCGGACACGCGCTTAGTGTTTTGTTCTTCAAGTGGTCTGTTCCATAGTTTTCGTTGTCCAGGTGTTCCGCACCATAGTTTTTCGCCGTCTCTAGGTCGACTGCTCCATAGTTTTCGGTATCCAGGTGGTCCGCTCCATAGTTTTCGTTGTCCAGGTGTTCCGCACCATAGTTTTTCGCCGTCTAGGTCGACCGCTCCATAGCGTAGTGTCCTACTTTCGCATACTCAATCCGATTTGCTTTGATTACCAATTGCAGTCTAATCCCCTTTCCAAGACAAAAGAAGTTTCAGACCTAGAAATAATCTTTGACCAGAAGTTAAAATTCAACTCTCATATTGAGGCAACCTCGATCAGAGCCAGTAAAATTCTGGGGTTCATCAAGAGAACAACAGCAGAATTTTCTGAGATGAGCTCTATTGTGTATTTATACAACTCGCTGTTGTTGCCGATTTTACACTACGCTTCTATTATCTGGTCACCGCATTTTTCAATCTTCGTGGACCTGTCTAGATGCTATCCAACATAAACTGGTTAGCTATCTGGCCTGGAAAGCGGATACTCCTACGAATTTCTTCAATCATGACTATACCCCATTTTTAAAGAAATTTCAGCTGCCCATGTTATCGACCATTCACACGTATCATGACCTATCTTTCGTTTTTAAAATTAAAAACAATCTGATAAAGTCTCCTTCCATATCCATTCTATTTAATGACCGTTATATTCCATATGCTGTACGTAATCCCCGTATTCTCTCTGAATCTTCTTATCAATCTTTTTATCACTTTCATTCTCCTATACTGCGTCTAACCCGTTTATGGAATCAAGTCTCTGCAAATCTTCGGCACGTTACACTAAAACAGTTCAAAAACTATGCGAAATCTGTATAGCCGCTATAAACACAAGCCTTATTCTTATAATCTTATAATCTTCATTCATATAATCTATATACTTATTATTTAGTAACTTAATAAATAAAATAAAATAAAAACAAAAAAATTCGTTAAAAGTAGTAGTTCTTTTTTAAAATAAATAGAGATATACAAAATACAAAATACCTGCGATAAAGTTGTAGAGAATCTTTTTCTCGAAAAAATAAGCCATGATTCGTTAAAATCCGTTCATTTTAACAAATTTCTTAACAGCGGGGAAGAAAAAATTTGAAAAAATAACGAAAGTGGCTTAACAAATTATTTTTGCACATTTCAATTTTTTTTCAAGAAGAATAATGCTTTCACTTTTCAACAATATTATTAATAATGAAAATTAAATTCTTGGAAACGTTATTAAATATTTCTCGTCAACATATGATATTCTGGGGTCTAACTACCTTAATTACGAATTCATTATTTGCTTAATTCGGGCTCTGAAAGGACAATTCTAAGCACTATAATCCCCTTAAGAGGGATCTAAAGTGCTCCGCCGATAATGTAGGAATTTTCTCTAAAAACCTTTAATAAAAAAATTATTGAAACGATTTTTCCAAATTCGGACTCTGTAAAGGCAATTCTAATTACTATAGGCGGTTTCGTAGAAAATACCAAAGACATTAATTAAAAACTGACCAAACATTTTCGGAAATAAGTGATTTTTATTTATTTCCGAAAAGTCTTAGTTAGTTCTCAATTAATTTCTTTCGTAGTTTCTAAGATACCGTCTATAGTTATTAAAATTGCCCTTACAAAACCCGAATTTCGAAAAATCGATTCAGTCTTTTCTTATTTACGGTTTTTAGTGAAAATTCCTACCTCATCGGTCGAGCACTTTAGAAGCCTCTTAATAAAAATTCCACAGTAATAATTCCCTAGTAATTTTTCATTTGCATTTTTTACAGTGTTTCAGATTTCAGCATAAAAAATATAAAAATTTGCTGCAGGGAATTATGTAGGGGACTAACAAAATAAAGAAAAACAGAGATGTAATATCACCCGGTGAATAAGATCCTTAGATTTTGTGACTTCTATCAAAATATGAATAAAGAAGCATTTTAATAAATAAGTAGAATATTTAAATTTATGTATTAAATTATAAAACAAAACATTTCCGTCCCCATTTTTACTCTCGATTTTGTTGGTGAACTCATTTCATTGATTTTAATGAAAAGCATTAAATTTTCATTTAATTTTATTATGTTAAGATTTTCTCAAAGTGCTCAAAATAGATACAAGAGTTTTGTATCATTTAGAAGTGTAGTCTGCAGATTATCATCTTATCAACTGACCACTTTGGAACCCATTAAAATCAGAGATTACATACATACAATTGAAAGGAATACGCTTTAAATTAAAAGTTTTATCAAATATCTTGTAAATAAAATATTCTTAAAATATAAAACGTCGAAAAATTTAGTCGAGTCAATTTAGTTTTCGTTACTGGATCAACAAGTTAAACGTCCGTTATACCCATTATTAAATGTTTGAAATCCAATATTCCTTTGTATATTACATATAATACGATTGTACAAAAAAATGCTTTGATTTAATTCTCTACTTTTATACATTTTTATGTTTGTAATTTTTCATCAAAAATTCTTGTTAGCTTTTACTTGAAAAGGAATCTGGAAAAATTCAGAACAAAACAACACAGCGATTTAATTATAATTAAATATATTTATATATTGATTTGTTTCAATTAAGTTTAAATTGACAAATATTTATAAATTTTAACGATTATTTTTTTATTCAGACAAGAAACATTGAATAAATAAATATTTGTCATGCTTCTCAATACTAAATTAGAATCTAAAAATAATACTTAGTCTTCAATTGGATGTATTTGAATAAAAAATATTAAGTTTAAACAAAAAAAATATCTAAATAATATACGATCAAAATCTATCCAGTTAACATGGCTAGTAAATTTTATTTTGCTATTAGGAAATATGTAAAAATAAATACTCCACCAAATACGCCAAATACAAAACTATTGTTAAAAAGCGTTTTGCTTTTTTATTAATTATGAATAATTGCTTATAAGTTATTTATATATTAATAATAACATTATTTAAATATTTTTTTTTTAATTTGATATATTTCATTAAACTACATCCAATTTAAGACAGAATATTATTTGATTTTCATTTCAGTCACGAATTTTTCCAGCATTGGCCTGTTTTTGAAATTTCGTTTACTTGAGTTTTTTAGGTCGCTGATTACGAATCCGGTGTCAGATTTTCAAAATTCAAAATGGCGGATCCAAATAGCTGACAAAAAATTTGAAAGATAACGAATTTGGCTAATATTTGGTATATAGGAGTTTTGGAGGTCGCTGTTTACGAATCCGGTGTCAGATTTTCGAAATTCAAAATGGCAGATCCAATATGGCCGAAAATAATTGTGAGAAATCATAATTTTCTCAAATTGGTAAATTCAGAATGGCAGATTTAATATAGCGGACATAAATTAAAATAAAAATGTGTTTACTTTGGTGATTTTGGAGTATTTTATCACAAATCATTGAAATAATTCAAATTATTATGAAAATTCATTTATGTTAAACTCCCTATTATTAATCGACTGTAAAACCATTATGCCGACTTATTACGAAATAAGAAATCCTTCTATTCTTAGGTATCAATATTCAAATGGGCATAAGAAAATCACAATCTTACAAAGATTCCTGGTTTATGAAGCCACAAGACAGGGATGCATATATATTTTGCCTGCAATGTCTATAAATAGATTTATATCAATTTTGTTTCATCTAGACCTAAATAATAATAGTAAATAGCTGAAAAAAGCAGAAACTGTACAAAATTCTACCAATGTTAGATGCGCCGGATTCGTAATCAGCGACCTTCAAAAACCTTATATACCAATTATTAGACAAGATCATGATGTAAAAATTTTTGTCGGCCATATTGGATCCGCCATTTTGAATTTCGAAAATCTGACACCGGATTCGTAATCAGCGACATGAAAAACACCGGCATACCAAATTTAAAATAATAATAGGGATTAGTTCTTCCAGACATGAATTTCCTTTGAAAATTATTGGTACTAATTTGTTATTAACAATAATTATTTTAAATAATTTTGTAATATTATTTTTTGTTTAACACTTATTGGAGTCTCAGGAAAGCCAGGATAAAAAAAACGCATCGAAATCGATAACTATCTGTTCATAAACCTTAAAAAATGGAGATCATCTAAGTGGGACACTGGTGTCCGCCTGTGACTGAAAAGGTTAAGAAGGTTGACAAATATTTATTCATTTTTTTTTAGAAACTTTTTTTTCCCCCCTTTGTTTTCAATATTCTTAATACGGCTTTAACGAATAAATTAATACATTATATTTATATTGTTATGAAAACTTACAGTCGAAAAACATTATTTAAATTATTTTACTCTCATATTTTCCCTGCGAAAAATTTAGGTCGGATTCTCATGAGAATCATATGAGAACTTTTCTCGTGAGAATCTAGTGAGCTTCTCACGAGAATGTCGTTGGAATACGCGAATTCGAAAAATTGATTAAATTTTAAATACTAGAAAAAAAAGTTAAATTTTTATAAATATTAAATGAAATATTTAATTTTTTTTCTCATAAGAATCTCTCTTGATTCTCGTGAGAATCCTGTTTCAATTTCTCGTGAGAAATTTTCTCATATGATTCTCATGAGAATCCTACAAATTTTTCGCAGGGTTGATAGACTTTAATTTTTTTTTAAGTCTAAATGATAAATGTATATAATTTTTCAAATTTTCTCCCCAAAAAACATGAAAGAATGTATACATTAAAATTAAAATTTCAAAATAAACTAGTGTTGGCGTGGTGCCTCGCTCGCTTCGCTCGCTCAGAAACTTCGACTCAGTGGAGAGTCGGCTATTCCTTAAGACTCGTTTGTTTACTAACAGCTTTCAATTATATTATAAAATTATATTGATATTTGGGGGTCCAATCATATTTAGGTCAAAGTGGCTTCGATAGATATGTTACAACAATAAGTGTTTCTTATATGTATGAAAATTAAAAATGAGCATTTTCAAAACTTCGACCTCGACAACAGGCCAGCCGAAGTATTAATAAATAAAAGTTGCAAAACACTTACTTCATGCACTTGTATTCTAATAGACTATTCGATGCATATTACATGTTTATTGTGTTTTACTAATTACTGTCTGTATTATTATGTTCTTATATATACAATATATGTAAATATAATTCGTCAAAGATATCTTGAAAGTGTCGAAAAGATCTCTGACGGATATCTTTTAGATATCTATACGACATCTTTTAGATATATCGAAATAGTTATTTTCGTATCAAGGGCGTAAAAGAACTTTGCGCCCGTAGGTGGTCACCGCGCCCGAGGGGCTGGCAAAGACTACCCCTGGGGGGTAGGGGGTCGAAACGTCGAAATTTGATGAAAAACAATAGGGTAATTTTTTTGCCGCGATGACCAAATTCAATACTTTTTCAGACTTAAATTTATAGTCATAAACATTTTAAACCAGTTTTTATGGCATTATCGTTGACTTTAAGAAGAAAATGCATACAACCTTTTTTGTAGAAAATTTCATGCTCTATCTTTTTTGTTTAAAAGATTTTTTAATAAAATTTGTATTTTTCAAAATAAATGCAAAAAACTACGAAGTAACTTAATTGGGGCTAATTTTTTTTAGTAATGGACGGGTGGATCTGCCCCAAAATCTAATCTTATCTAAGTTATGCCAAGACGCGTATTTAAAAAAAAAAATTATGTCAATACGCTTATCCATTCGCGAGTTATCGCGAGACAAAAAAACGGGACGTACAGACGTACGTACGTACAAGATCACGGACACAAATTTTTTTATTGTTGATTTGGGTTCCTTAGGGTCTGAAACGTCGACATTTGATGAAAAACTATATGGTAATTTTTTTGCCCGAAGTGACCAAATTCAATACTTCGTCCAGACTTAGTCTGGGTCGAAGTAATAATATTTGCCTCCAGGGCAGGTTAGCCAGAGCCTTGATGAAGAGCACTATCCGGTGCCAAACGCTTTTTAACAATAGTTTTGTATTTGACGTATTTAGTGGTGTATTTATTTTTACATATTTCCTAATAGCAAAATAAAATTTAGAGACCATATTAACCCGTTTCATCTCCAAACGACAAAATTTGTCACAAAAATGATAAAGTTATTAGGTATGCTCTTTTCGAATCTGAAGTCCGTTTTTCGATATCACTTTCCATTTTTTAAATATGGCTCATAAAACGAAGAAAAACGTGGAAAAAACGAAAACTTTTTCAGTAAACTGCAATTTTTATTGCGAAGGAGTACCGGGATCTTGTCGGGCCTCAGAATCCTGTGGCATAATGAGTTTTATTACAACTTCGTCAATATTACGATTTAAATGACAAAATAGCGTCCTCAAAATGGCGCTATTAATACGGAATTTGTTGGTTATTTGCGTTTTATTAAAGTATTTCTTGTATCTTCTCGTGTATTTTGATGAATATGTAGGTTGTTTTTGAGGTGGCTCAGTTATTAAATTTTGGAAATTCAAATTGGCGGATCCAATATGACTTCGAAAACTTTTGTATACTAAATACCAGACAATTTTTTTTAATTTCGGTCCCCCTGCAGCAAATTTTAGGTAGGATTCTCGTGTGAATCACATGAGAATTTGATACAAGTTGAAGATGGTATTCATGCCTATTCCTTTTGATACAGGTACCTTGTAAATTTCATATAAATGTCGTATAGTACTCGCACTACATGTTACAGAAACACTATTCGACAATGTTTGCGATTTGTATGAAAATTGACCTGATTGTGTTAAGATTTTTATGTAATTTCCATAAAATTTCAACTCAAAACATTCATGGTTGCATGCTCATAAAACTACTTATTTAATTATTTTCTTTCATGCAATAAAACTTTACATATTCCGTATACCATACTTGTATATCTCATAGATGTATATAATGTAGCTTTACGACAACCATAAGGCACTTGTTTCAATTTCTCATGAGATTCTCATAAGAATCTTACTTAAAATTTTTCGCAGGGTGCACAATATATCATTAAGAGTTGAACGGTTAACCATAGTTCTTAGTTTATAAATTGTATATATTAGATATCTCAACTTTTTTTGCAGTAATAATCTGGTTGTTCAATTTTAGATGACTGTCGACTATAATTCCTAGATATTTCGCGTTATTAGTATGGATAACTTTTGTACATGAGCATTTAAGATTGTCATTATAATCGTTTCCATGAATTATCAAGTATTAAATTGTTGAGATACTGTCCTTGTAACATGCAAATAGTACAATACACGTTTTATCCTTAAACAGTTGTTTTTTTCTAACCAATTTTGAATTTTTTTGAAGTGACTATACTCGCGATTACAAACAAGTCTTTCCATGTATTACTCTTATAAACCATAACTAAGCGTTCATAAACAATTATTTTACTGAATAAGTATAATAATAAGTATGGAATTAACATTGAGAGCGAGAGAGAGAGAGAGAGAGGGAAAAAGAGAGAGTTTCCTCACATACAAACTTGCCCAAGACTCATGCGCTTGCGAGAAACTCGGTTGGTAACTCAAATTTGTTATAAAAGAATTATTTGTTATTACTTCTTACACACTATAAGTATAATTTCATGAGGACTTTCGAGAAGTCATAAAGTATTCTTTTTTCAAAATCTGTGCTTATTGAGACAGTACTGCAAACTGAATACTGATATGAAAATTAGTTGAAGTTTCCATTGGTTAAATATTATATATTGTAAATATTTATAACTTGAATTAACTTGTACACTAATAAATACATTTTTTAAGTTTAATTATTAAAATAAGTTTCCTGCTATAATTATAATCCAGATTACTTTTTGAATGCTTTTTTTCAATATATATAGTGTGCTTAGTTCATCAAATGATGTGTAGAAAGTATTTTTTATGCAATCTTTTCAAAATTAACAACATGGATGTAGTAATAGAAGAGTAATTAAAAAATATTATTTACGAATGCTTTGAAACTTCTTTTTTTGATAAAAAAGCATTCAAAAAGTAATCTTGATTATAATTATAGCAGGAAACTTATTTTAATAATTAAACTTAAAAAATGTATTTATTAGTGTACAAGTTAATTCAAGTTATAAATATTTATATATATATATATATATTTATATATGCAAGGTGTCCAAACGGACCGAATTCCAGGTACGTATTCTACGTGAAATTTCAAGCAAAAAAATTCTGTACCAAGATTAGATCCGATGCCTACAATTTGATTGGCGACCATTGAAGTTTAGAAAAAAATCACTCTTTTTGCAATAACTTGTCTTTTTTTGAAATTACCGTAATAAAATTAGGCTCATTTTAAAGTAACTTTCAAGCTCTATAATTCATCTCCGAGACTCTTCGACCTAAAATGAATATTTCTTTTGCTGTAGTCATAAAACAGGGTAAAAATGCCAATTTTCGTGGTGTCACGTGTTTATTTCATTTCGATAAAATGAACAATTGGACCCCTAATAGGAGTTGATTCGATAAAAATTGAGCCCAAAAGGAGCCTCTGAGTTCCTGGAATTGACAAAAAATGCATTTGGCGCATATCAAACCGAAAAATTTTTTATTTTTTTCCCATTTTTTTTTTTACTGTAGAGAAATATTCATTTCGGGTCAAATAGCCTCAGAGATGAATTGTAGAGCTTGAAAGTGACTTTAAAATAAGACTAATTTTGTTGAGATAACTTAAAAAAAGATAAGTTATTGCAAAAATAGTGATATTTTTTTTCTAAACTTTAATAGCTTTCCATTATTGTATTTTATTACTAAAAGTCTTCGTTCTGCATTTGAATCATCCGTAAAATAAGATGTCAAAAGAATTTTGGTTAAAACGAGTTTGTTGCTTCGTTGCTTCTTTACATTCCTTTACTATAATAGTAACGGTCGGAAAATAAGGATCAAGTTTATGACTATGGCAGATGGTCAATGTGTATTATAGGCCTCCTGAACAACACGGACAGAATATTTGAAAAGGAAAGAAAAACTGTTTACGAAATATACAAAAACAAATATTTCCCGAGGATGAAACGGCATACATACTTCTATACAAGGTTAGCCATATTGGATTCTCCACATAACCACCCAGCAATCGAATTTGGATAGAGTTGTATAGAATTGGATTCAATTATTCAATTCTGAATCCATACTTTGGTCAACGGTGAATCCATTTTAATACGTAAATACAATTATATTCGTTCATACGAATGAAAAGGTTACTTTCTGAATTCATATTAATCCAAAAAGTTTTCTTTTTAAAAATTAAATCTTAAATACATCCGTATTCAACATTACGGATTCAAAACTATCTAAATATATTCATTTCAATCCAAAAATAGTTTCCTTTTTAAAAACGAAATATTGAATCCATCCGTATTCAACTTTACGGATTCAAAACTATCCAAGTGTATTAATTTCAATTCAAAAAAAGTTGTATTTCAAAAATGAAACTTTCAATACATCCGTGTTCAACATTATGGATTCAAAACTTTCCAAGTGTATTCATTTCAATCCAAAAAAAGTTTCCTTCTTCAAAACGAAATATTGAATGCCTCCGTATTCGACATTACGGATTCAAAACATATCTAAGCGTATTCATTTCAAGGCAAAAAAAGTTTTCTTTCAAAAAACAAACTTTGAATAAATCTGTATTTATTATTGTTTGTATTCTTATACTGCTTCCGATTGCGTTCGTAATTGTGTACGTAAAATTTAATACAGATGGATTACTTTTTCTGAAATTTAATCCGGCAAATCACGCTTCCGATTATATTCGTAAAATTGAATACTGATGGATTCCTTTCTTCGGAATCCAATCCATTTGAATACATATTTACGGAATCAAAGTATGAATTCAAAACCAATTGAAATATTCAATCCAATCCTATCCAATCTTGATTGCTGGGACATGATATTCACAGAATACTCTCAGTATATACATACTCGGTATATCATTCTTGATATACTGAGGATATTCGAAATAAATGTTACGATATTCTGAGAATATACTCAGAATATAACTATGTCCGCCCAAAATATGTTCTCACGATGTCCTCAGAATATTATTCACGATATTCTGAGAATATACATAGTATATAACCCAGCCAGCAGATTTTTCAGAAAGTCCTCAAAATGAGGTCCTAATTTTGATGTCTTTATGTTTTGCTATTATGATATCATAATATGGTCAGAATGTGATAAACAGTGACCATAAATATCTCATATTTATGACACCATATTTTTATCTTAAAGAAGTCATAATGTACTCATTAATTTTGAAATGAATAATATATTTAATTCATACATTTTCGATAATCAAATATAAAATATTCTGTGCTTCTCTCCGAATATATTTGTAATATATTTTTTGGCTAACCTTAAGATTACAGTTAAAAAAATCGATTTATCCTTAACAAAATATAAAAAACATTTCACCCCTTGAGATTATGAAGTTTATACAAAACGTACACGTTCAGATTGGGCCTCGTTAAGTTTATTCGCTTTGAAGTTTCTTGCAACACTTCCATAATTTTATTTATTAACAACAGTTTCCCAATAAACGAAAGTATACGGAATCGATATTTTGCATTCTGTTCCTTTCTAGTGGTGTATTGATTATTCGAGATTCTTATTCGAATTTGTACAGTAGCCCTCCCCTTATTTTAACTTTTCGAGACAAGGAAGATGGCGGCCCCTTTCCTTATTTTAACGCTTCCCCTCATCCCCACCACTAAGGATCTAAGAAAGAGAAAACAGATATGGTGGTATCTTTCTTCGCGTCTATTCGCAATTGTAAAATTCATTTCGATTTTTTACAGTATACCACCTGATTTGTATACACATGCATATATACATATGTATGTATAATGTATATGCATGTGTGAACTGACGTCACGACGAATAGTGGGGGAACGACTGAGGGGAAAAAGTTAAAATAGAGGAAGGAATAAAGTTGAAATAAGGGGAGGGCTACTGTACTATTTTATACGACCTGTAATACCAGAATTGAATTCATTCGATCTTATACGATACCATATTTAACGCATTACAAAAATTGATTTGTTCCCTGGTGAAAATTTCCGTAAAATCATGTGATAAATCATATGAGATTTTTATAATTTCTTTAATATCTTAGAGGAATCCAGATGATTGTAATTCATTTTCTCATATTATTATTATTTCTGATAATTACATGAGAAATCACATGAAAAGTTTCCCGGATCGACTGATATTTTAAAAATCTCATATGATTTATCATCTGACATTACGAACATTTTCAGTAGGGTTGCGACTTAGAATACAGTAAAACCTCTCTTACTTGAACAGGGTCGAGCCAGCATTTCCCCTCCAACCCTGTTTATTTGAACTCTTACAGTTGTCCCCACTCCTCGCGCAATATACCCGTCCGGCATGAGTAGCGCACGCGCATTGGAATTTGCATCCGCGTAAGAGCGAGTTGTGGGGGTAAGGGGAAGTAGAAATCGTTCAAATAAACGAGGTTATTTTGTTCAAATAGACGGGGTGTTCAAGAAAGCGAGTGTTCAAGTAAGAGGGGTTTTACTGTAGCTTTAAATTCTGTTAATTTAATCGAAGAATTGATTATATCATCGTTTTCCTTATTTCGTAATTTTCGAAGAAATGTTCTGTTTTTTAGTTTTGAGGGTTTTGAGTTTAAATCATTCGATAATCCAAAGTAATCGTTTCTTTGAGGTTATGTGCGTTTACGTATCGCGCTATACACTCGCATTCGTAACTGAAAGAGTGGGAAAGAAACAGACTTATTTCGTATTAAATCGTACACAGATTTTTCGTATACTCTTTCGTTTGTTGGGTTCCTTTATTCACATTTTAATTCTTTATAGCCATCGTTGTTATAACTTGATAGATTTTAAACGGCGGAGCGTGCATTTGAATAACAACGTTGCTGAATTTCGAAACTTTTTTCCCCCTTTGTTTACAAAATTCTTAATACCGCTTTAACGAATAAATTAATGCATTATATTTTTATTATTATGAAAACTTGCGGTCGATAAAAATTATTTAAATTAAATATGTATTTGATTCATTACAATCCATTTTCATACCCTGCTGAAGCTTTATGATTACGCAAAAAACTATTAAAATTTTAATAACTCAGCAGACGAAAGACTATTAATATTTGTGTTTTTATATTTGTCGACTTTTAATCATTCAATCTCCTTAGATAATTCTGACACATGAATGTTCATATACTTTATTGGAGACATTCCAGAGAAGGAAAATAAATACCAGCTGAGACAATTTGCGTCATCTAAAAATGCGCAAATAATATAAATACATAACCTAATCCCCTAACCGCCTTTTTGCGCGCGCACCACCTAACATAACCTCAAAAAGCAAATATCACAAAACTGCGCAACACGCCATTTCTTGATTTACTTGGTAATTTTTGTCAACTTCAACCTTCTTCAAATTAAGTAGTAAGTTTCAATGAATGAATACATAAGAATTATTTGATTTAACTAGCAATTTCTAGGTTGCCATAAGGTAATTCCATCACTTTATGTTCATTAATCTTTATATGGGTATTAACCAATACTTGATGTGTAAAGTTGAATACAAAGTTGAAAAATCTTTATTCGTTTAGCAAAATGTTGTCTAGAAGTTTGACAGTGACGAGACAGAGGTTGGGTGCTAGTATTCGATGCTTCGCAAATCCAGCTCAAGAACACGCAGTTTCCCCAACTTTCAAAATTCAAGACAATAAAGATTTCAATGACAGAGTGAAGAATTCAAAAGTTCCAGTAATAATCGACTTTTTTGCTACGTAAGATTACGACATTGAATCATTGAAAATATTGATCCTAAATTATATTAATAATTGCATCACGTTACTTGCAGATGGTGCAATCCGTGTCGCATGTTAACGCCAAGACTCGAATCTGTTATCGCAGAAAAGCAAGGAAAAATCTTGTTGGCAAAGGTTGACATTGACGAAAACACAGACTTGGCCTTAGATTACGAGGTATCTAAATTGTATTCCCTGCCTTTATTTAACCCATTAAAGGCCTAAACGGACACATTTTGAGCACCAGTTTAAACGTCGATAATTTGCATATAAAAGCATTTGGAAAAATTTTACTCCCACTATTTCTGACGTAAAATTATATGCGCTTTCAATAAAATTTCGATAAAATGAAAAGCAAAAAAGTTATACACGTTTTTTTGTTAAAAAACATGGTTTTTAAAATTTATTTTTCATTCTAACATCACTTTCACCTCGAAATTGGTTTCGGAAACACGTCTAAGGTGAAAATATCGCGTCTATGGACCCTTAGGATTAAAACGTACCGTGTTCTAATTTGAATTTCAAGATGTCGACTCCCAAAATGGCGCCTAGAAGCTCAAAAATCTTTGTAAAACTTGACAAATTTTTTTCTTAAAAACTATAGACTTTAGAGAAAATTTGCTAAGAACAAAAATGTCTTAGAATTGGAGAACCATCTCAAATTTTATCACAATGTATTGATACACTTTTTGGTTTTTTGAAAATTAAAAAAATCGAAATTTTTAAAAAAGTCATTTAAAAAATCTGAAAAAATTTGAGAAGCTTCTTTAACCAATTCTAAGACATTTTTGTTCTTAGCAAATTTTCTCTAAAGTCTATAGTTTTCAAAAAAAAAATTTGTTAACTTTGAAAAAGATTTTTGAGCTTCTAGGCGCCATTTTGGAAGTCGCCATCTTGAAATTCAAATTAGAACAGGGTCCGTTTTAATCCTAAGGGTCCATGGACCCGATATTTTCACCTTAGACATCTTTTCTAAACCAATTTCGAGGTGAAAGTGATGTTAGAATGAAATAAATGTTTAAAAACCATGTTTTTTACAAACAAACGTGTATAACTTTTTTGCTTTTCATTTTATCGAAATTTTATTGAAAGCGCATATAATTTTACGTCAGAAATAGTGGGAGTAAAATTTTTCCAAATGCTTTTATATGCAAATTATCGACATTTAAACTGATGCTCAAAATGTGTCCGTTTAGGCCTTAATAGGTTAATCATTTCTATCACTTCAAAATATTAACGAAACGTTTCGTCTAAATTGAAATTGTATCCGCAGGTCGGCTCTGTCCCAGTGCTGATCGCTATGAAAGACGGTAAAGTAATGGAAAGAATCGTCGGATTACAAGATACTGACAAATTACGAAAATTTGTAGAAAAATATGCCGAAGCTTAAAAGAATAGTGTATAAGCACTGTAAAATTATACTGGTGTAGAATACTTCTCATGAATTTACAAGATTATTTAAATATTGTAAAATATACTTTTATAGGTCAATGGAATGTAATGATAAAATTAGAAATTAAGTTTTATTGAAAGGAAGTATTTTGTGTCCCCTTTCCTTTAAATTATTCATTATCTTTTTTAGAAACTTTTATTAAAAAGGAATATTTAAATAAAATATTTTACAAATATATTATACAATATTATACGGTCACTCCGATGGAAGAGTTTGTAGCAGCTCTTTCGCCCTTTGGTACTCGTTACTTTCCTCAACTTCATCCGACTCCTCCATTAGCTTTTCTGTTTTTTCAACTATCGCTAGAGCTTTAGTTTCCAATAACTTTCGAGCGTATCCTTTGCAGCTTCCAAAATATTCTACAACGGTTGGGAAATTTTCTTCCGGAATACAGTTTTCGTCAAACAAATGCTCAATCAGCCAAATTTGTCGAACCTTTTCAAATTTCCATTGACTTTTGGCATGTTTCCACTAAGAAAAATTATTTTAAGAAAATGTCAAACACAACAATTTTGAATAAACATTTAAAAAACTTACCACAGAAACATAATTGAGAGCCTTGTTAATATTTTCTTGTCTTTTATCCTTTAGCGTTGCAACAACTTTCAGCGCTGCTTTTTCCTTCTTTAATTTACGTTTAGAAAGTTTTTTAGGTTTAGACAGACTTTCATCTTCGTCGTTTGTAACATCGTCTTGAGGATCATCCTGCAATTTTTCTGTTTCCTCTTTACGTTTAGACGACTTTTTACTTTTGTCTTCAACCTTCACTTTCTTCACCTTTTTCAATGACTTTTCTTCATTTTGACTCACATTTTCTGCTGTAGTGTCATCCGACTCTATTTTTCTCTTCTTCTGCTTCTTTTTTGCTTTGTTTTCATCTTCAGCGTTTAATGTAATTTGCTCTTCGTTTTGGAGTGGTTTTTCCTTCTTTTTTTTTAACTTTGTAGATTTTGTAGCCTTAACACTCGAATGATTTTCATCTTCTTTTTTTGATAAGTTTGTAAGGTCTTCGTCAGAGTTTTTTATTTCAACATTTAATTTCGATTTGGAGGCTTTTTTAGATTTTTTCAAACCATTTTCTTTTGTGGTTTTCTTTCGTTTTGATTTATTTTTTATATTTTCGTCTTTATTTAACGAATTTATTTTCATTGTGATTATTTTATCTTTGTTTTAATTTACAATTTGCTGCACAATAATAATATTAGTGTACACGTGATTTGGTCACGTCTCAAAAATTAAAATGACAACCTAACCTAACTTCTGACGTACGTGCGTAATATACGCATCAAGTTATCAAGTACTGCGCAACATCAAGATCAAGATCGGCAATATTTCAGTCATTTCAGTATAAACAACTTTACAAGAGTTACTTTTTAGTGGCATAAAAGTTTTATAAATTTCACAAAATGTTCCTTCAAAGGTTATGTACATCAAGGAATAAAGTTGGAAATATACCCAGGTAATAAATTGTAAAACTTTTCTTCTATTAAATATTTTAAATATACTGCGATAATTAAATAAAACAGGTTAACTTGAAGTAATCAATTATAAATAATAGTTAATGTTCTTAACACATTCAGTCTTTATTATATTTTTTCACTCTTCGTATAAATTTATAAATTTATTCAAGAATAATTTACATAGGGGTTTCAAACCGTACATAATCGCAAAAGTGTACGAATCATATTTCCCTGCCGAAAAAATACTATAGAACACGATTCAGAAAATATATAGAGCACCATACAAATTATATTTATTAAAATAAAAAGTAGCAAAATACCTGAATATTTACGATACAGAAATGTTGTGGGCATACAATTTCATTCAAAACTTTAAAAAGTAAGAGTGACGTCTTTCTTTACACAGGATTCGCAATATTACTTACCGTTTTTATTACAAATCTTTGATGCAAAATATGATTGATAAATATAACAGAAGCTGAAATAGAAATAGGACCATTGTACTACTTCCGAAGAAGAAGACTATCGGACAAAGAGTTTTTAAATATGTCGGTTTGAAATGTATAAATTTACTTCCGTGTGACTTGTGAAATAAGACCTTTAGCAATGATATTCCAAAAAAAGATATAAAATATTGGCTTTGCAACAATCACTCGTTGGAACTAAACAGAGTTTTAATACCTGCAGACTTTATCTAATTGTTAGTTAGATTATATGATTCTTGAGGATACTAAAGAAATATTTATTTCTTATATTTGTCATATATATTTTTTATCTTTATATAAAGCTGCAATATTTTAACATATTTTTAGGGCACCGCAGGCAAACTTTGGAAAAATTAGAAATAAATTACACTTTTTTAAAACACATAAAATTTGGATATCTGCAGAATAATTTAAGGGGATGCTTTTATTTATTCATTTATTTATTTATTTAAAGAAATAAACGGTCTATAAGACCTTTGTACAAAAATATTTTGACATAATCAGCGCAATTTGAATAACAAAGAAAAGAAACAAAAAATTTGGTAATAGAGTAATTGAGAACCGTATGTTAAAACAAAATAAAAAACTTAATAATAAGTGTATAATACTCGTCGCACTTTAAATCGAAATGATATAAAACTAATAGTGTTTTTTACATCACCGGGAACACTGTTCCATTCACGCCTGAGTCTAGCTACACTAGAGTGAAATCCATAACGAGATTTACTATTATTTTCACAAATATCCCGATAACGACGCAATGAATACGGTTGAGAACGAGTAGAAAACAATGAAGATATTTGCTCAGATTTAATCGTACCTGTAGTAATTTTACGGACAAATAGTGAATCAATAATATGATGTATTGAATAAATTGATGGTATTGAAAATTTAGAAGCAACAGTACAATAATCATGGTTCACATAACTCATAGGAGTACCTGACTTATACGACAAATATCTTAAGAACCTGTGTTGAACCTTTTCGAGCTGATCAATATCTTTAGAAATAAAAGGGTGCCAAATAACTGATCCATAAGTTAAAATTGATAAAACAATTGACTTATATAGATTTATGATTGGTGGAATAGAAGAGAAATCAGAAGTAGAACGTTTTATAAAACCTAAGATTGAGTAACATTTATTGATTATTGTACGAATATGTTCAGAAAACTTGAAACTTTGATCAAAAATCACTCCCAAATCATTAATACATAAGACAGCTTGAATGGGTTCATCACCCAGTAAATAAGTAAATGCCATCGGAGAGGTACAGCTACAATATGATATCGATTTACATTTACGAATATTTAATTTAAGACGATTTGTGCTAGCCCATACAAAAATAGAGTTTAAATCTCGTTGAAAATTAGATGCATCTATTGGGGATTTAACCATTGCCAATATCTTAACATCATCAGCGTAAATTAGAAACCGTGTGTGTATAATTGAGAGATTGATATCATTAATAAACAACACAAAAAGGATAGGTCCCAGGTGCGAACCTTGTGGAACACCGGATGTAACACGTGTAAATTGAGATACAGATCCTTTAACCCGAACAGCTTGCCAGCGATCACTAAGATAGGATGAGATCCATCTCAGTAGTGATCCACTTATACCTAGTGAGTTCACTTTAGTTACTAGAATACCGTGATCGACGGTGTCAAATGCCTTAGCAAAATCAAGATAAATAGTATCTACCTGGATCATATTATCCAATGCAGACGATACAAAATTAATATAGGTTAAGAGATTTGTCACCGTTGATCTTCCCCCTACAAAACCGTGTTGCTGAGAAATTATTTTGTCATAAAGAGCAATTGCCACTCTCTCCGCAACTATAGCATCAAGTAATTTCGAAATAACACCTAAAATAGAGATCGGTCGGTAATGAGAAATGTCCCGATTATCGCCCCCTTTAAATACCGGTGTAATATAAGATTGTTTCCAAACACAGGGCATTATGCCAGTTCTCAATGACATATTAAATAGTAATGTTAGGGGTTTAGATAATACATCTACGCATTTCCTAATGAATATTGCAGGTAACTTATCAGGACCGAAAGTATAACTATCCTTAAGAGCTAATACTGATTTACAAACATCATTATCAGTTACAATAATATCCTTAATTAAAGAATCCCGCATGTCAAAATCAAGATCAACACCAGATGTTGTTGACGAAGTGATATTATTTATACTAAAATAATCAGAGAAAAGAGAAACTATGCTATGATTAGAAGATGCTAGGCGATCCTTCCAGAACATGTTACGAGGATAACTGTTATTATTTTTTAACATATTAATATAAGACCAAAATGCTTTCACGTTATGTAGAGATTTCGACTCAACGTTTGAGATGTATTCCTTGTAGCACCTTCTGGAAAGATGTATACATTGGGCACGCAAGTGTTTAAACTCTAAATAATGACTAGTCTGAGCACTATCACGCCATAAACTGTGAACAATCTTTTTCCGCTTTATTAAGTCTCTCAATTCTTTGGTATACCAAATGGGATACGAACTTATTAAATTTAATTTAAAATTTGAGTAACAAATATAATGTTACTCTCTTAGATTAGAAACCCACACATTATAAGCCTTGTGAGAATATTCATACCAATTGTATAGGGGAGAAGCGGCGGTTGTGGGCACACTTTCGATTTTGAGTCATAACTTGTGCACGGGTAGATATTATATGAACACATGCATATGTATAGAGAGCTAGAGACCTTAGGTAACTACTGACGACGAAAAAAATTGATTCCGTCGACTAAAAAAATTTTATTAACAATTTAGTAAAGTGGTCATTTTTGGGAAAAAAATTTTTTGGGTCGGTTGTGGGCACCCTTGAAAAATTGGCTAAAAATGGACGAAATGAAGTAAATCACCGCAGATGTGGAAAAAAATATAAATTTCTTTATTTCAATGGCCTTCAATGGTAAAATAACAAAGTCAAAATAACAACTGAAGACAATTTACAGAATTGTTGGCGGTCAAATTGCGACCGACCCAATTTGGGTGCCCACAACCGACTTTAACAACCATATTGACACGTCATGAATATAACAGCGGTTGTAAACATTTTGGTGACGTTCGATTTTAAGTCACAAAATATGATTAATTTACTGCGTAAATATGTATTGCACTGACCTTCTCGATTGATTCACTTCGATTTATGGCACTTTTATAAATATTAAATAATAGATCTATGCCGATGTATACAAATAAAAACAGTTATTTGTTTCCAGCAAAGCACAGATGCGTTTCTTCGCTTTGGTTTTCGCAACAAAAGTACGCGCGGCTACAGAATATACTTAACATTTAGTTAGATTTGCTTTTTTCCCAAAGCTACGCCAGGGTGCCCACAACCGCCCCATGCCCACAACTGCCACTTCTCCCCTATCAATTGTACCCCAATTTATGTACAACCTTCACCTTTTCAATAAATCATTATAATCGTTACGAAAATAGTCACTCAGGATCACAAGGGTCTTTATTATTTCATTTAACATAACTAAGTTTATTTTTCCTTTTAACTAAGTAGAATATTTGTATCCCCACAGATTTACAATGGCAGTATTTTCAAGACCTGCACATACAAACGTCAAGAAGTCTCAATCAGAGGCGGAAGAGGATGAAGATGAGAAACCAATTAAATATTCAACATCGCCGGCATCAAGGTGGAAGGCTGGTGATTTTGGCAAAAATAACGCTCCCTGGATTCAAGATCATATCGTTGTCATCAGTACTATATCATTTATGATATATTTTTTCATTTTGCGTGAAGAAAATGACTTAGATGACATAATATATCGACCTCTGAACGAAACAATTCCTGACATTGATAAACTAATGCCGGGATACCACGATTCTAAACCTGAATATGTGAAACACTGGGAAGAATACAACAAGGCAAGAAATACCAATCGAGTTAATATCGAGAACATTCAACAGATAAAAACTGCAGCAAGTTAATGACATATTAATTCGTAGTTATTTATTGTTACATTTTCCGTGAGTGGACTTTAATGTTATTTCTGTTATCCCGTCGTTCATTTAAATATAATAAATTACATGCAGTTTATTCAAATTATGTGACAAATTTAACCATCGTAACAAAATATTCTATATTTTATAATCACTTATGTACAGCTTTTATAAACATCATGTACAGTTTTACAAAATCATGTAAAAATATAATACTTCATGTATTTCTTAAAATAATACTTCTTCTAGTCACCTTAAAAAATAAATACAGATTTCAATTAAGTTAATTGCACACTTTCTATAATGGATAAAGCAGCTGTCCCCAAAAAACATTCGTAACGATCTTGTTCCATTCTATAGTCGGACAAAGTTTTACAGTATCCGGAACACACCTTGTCCAGGTTTCGTTCCAGGAGGTCACTGCTGTCACAGTTTTTAAAGTAATTGGTCCTTCGGTATTACGCTCGTGGAGTTTAATTCCAACTGTTCCTAAAAAGAAAATAATATTTGAAATGATATAATAAAGAGTAGAAACATGAAGAAAGAATTATTTACCATAAACATCGGAAAACCGAAAGAGCCACCGAAAAAATATATAAACCGGCATAATTTGCATATAAAAATTAATTCTTGTCAGCATTCCTCCTAACCCAATCATTATAAGACGAAACTATAACAGAATATATTAACTTCAGTAAAATATGCTCATAAGACTCGTAAGACGTATAGTAAATATGAAGTTCATACCGAAGTAAAGACAAAATAATAGATCCAAGTCGTAGGCATAAGAAAGAGAAGAATCGTAAAAAGTAAAGTCCCAACAAAGAGTTGATCCGGTTGATACCGACAAGAATCTACACGTTGGCGTAGTGGATTTTTTTTCTTTCCAAGAAAAAGTCGGAACAATGCAATTAATCCTTGAATTTGTATGTTATATAATCTGTAAATTATGAAAATAATTTAAAATAAATTTCTAACATGTGTACATGTTTACTCCAAATATATAAATCACCTTGCAGCGTAAACATAAATACAATAAGTGTGAAAACTAACAAGGGCCAAAAGATCGGCCATTATAGAAATTTGAAAAGTAACACCGAGACGTCCAAATAACAATAATATTTCAAATGCCAGTTCCATTAAAGGTTTCAAAACGACAAGAAACGTCCACCACAAATGTATATGATACAAAAAGAACTTTCCGAGCATTGCATTGAATGATCGGTTTAGTTTTAAACCTGCTGGTGATCCCATCAACCAGTGTATAAGTCCCTTTAACGAATCAACGACTTTCTGAAAAAAAAAGTCGGTATAATTTCAAATGTAATTTATACAATCGTATTACTTTTCAGTACCTCTGCATTATCTAGTAAAACTCCAGAAGGCGATGCATTCCCGAGAAAATGTAAAATAAACCTTAACAACAATACACCCAGAGCAGCATCGATCAACATGGCTAAACAGTGATTGGCAGTTTTCACCGTGAACTTCTTTGTCGTATACAGGGTTGTTAGCATCCATTTTGCATTTTGTAGCCACGAATGTGAATGTAGCCCCAAAGACGAGTATTTTAGAACCGGTAATATTTTGTTGGTTACTTTGTACAACCAGAGAACTGGATACAAAAAAAATAATACTATATATATAAATACATTTTCCTTCGCTCTTGTAAAAGCTACAGTCTTCAGTTCTTCTCGCTTTTTCCTTAAAAATTCCTTTTTTAAACTCGCCCTCAGTTCGGAGAAGTGGTCGGACACTTTATCGATTATAAGCTCTGCTTTGAGCAGCGATGATTCGTTATACAGTATAATTACTGTATGACAGGTTGATGGAATTATTTTTTGATTTATATGGACATTTCTTAAGAAATAGTTCACTGTCCCTTCTTGCTCAGTCAGATAAATTTCAACCCAATTAGCGAGTTTCTTCTCCCAATATTCTCGCTTTTTCTCTGTACCATAAAAGTAACCGAGAAGTATCGAATCATTACCTGCTCGACTAATACTTTGACTAGTTTCTGTTCGGCCTAAGATAAAGAACTTATATGTATCGTCTTGTGGATCGTGTTCAATGTTACCGTACATACATCCTGGTGACTCTTTTGCGAATCGCTCTGGTATAAAGACTAATAGTGACTTCATTTTTATCTGTAAAATTTAATCATAATAAACATGTTTAAATTATTATACATATGTTATTTTTCATTGCATTTATTAAAGACTTCATCGAGTCTGTAGAATATAATCTTCATGATATTAGAACATTGATGATCTGGGTTTTAAAATACTTTTCACTACGAAACTTTACAGAAAATCTCATGTATTCTTTGTAATGAAGCTTATTGACACTTATGATAATAATGAAATACAGCATTATTGCTTACGTTAGCAAAAGTTTTTACGTCATCAGTGATTAACGGACTGATGACTGATTTGCTTGTTAATTATAATGGAAGGAAATAACCATTTAAAGTAAAATACCACAAAAACTTATATTATGAATATGACATTTGTTTTGTTTATGAACGTCTGATTGATCTAAAATTTGTTGGAGCCCTAATTTATACATCCGCAATTGAAAAATGGAGCATAGAAAATAAACTTCATCTCAATATCAATATTTTAAATTGATGTAAAGAAATCAGCGCATCAAATTTGGAAGAAGATCAATATAACATAAAGTGATTTTAGTTTTTCTGTTATTACGAGCAAAGTGTATTAGGCTATCGAGAATTAATTATAAAGAATATATGAAAAATGTCCAATTCTACTGTCGCTCTAATATACATTCGTTTTGGACCTATTAATGGCCTGAAGAGATCAACTAATATGAAATACCAGCGAATATGAAAATAGTAAGTAAAAACTTTGGACTTAATGTTAGGCCTTCTAGTCTCCGATTACTCCAGTCGCAAATAGCTGTGCTGAAATATTTCAGTAAGTCAACTCAAATGTGACTCGAATTCTGGACCTCGTCAAATATCCTTGATTATTTTAAAGAAACGTAACTTATCTCTTATCCCGCCATTGCTCATACTTTTCAATTCCCAGCAAACGAAAATTCATTCACTGCATCATTTCTGAATAGGTTTTTTCATTGTCTGAATGTTTCACTTTTTTATAATTCAAATTTATTGAAATTAATTCATTTGAAGTAAAGATAACTATTTTTCCGTTGGAATTAATTCAATCTCTAACTGTTCTATTTGCAAATTTCTATTGAAATTCATTAACGATGATACTTTTTCCATTCCACTTTTTTCCCATTCAAAGTCATTGAAGCGAATAACTTTCTACAAATGGTTAACAATTAAAAGTAATTGAAATTTATTTTTTCATTGAAATTCATTCAAGAAGTTAAGAAAGTTAATTCAGAAGTGATGTTATAAATAAATTTCAATCGACCGTCAATGAATTTTTGTTTACTGGGTTGTTCATTGTATATAGGTATCTTCCCTGAGAAATGGAAAATCTCATTATGTCACTCCAATTTTTTAAAATTTGTGCATGGTGGGCTTGAACCACAGGTAAATGAGAAGTAAAGGATAAATAGGATTTTCTTTTTTTAGTTCAATACTGCAGATAGTCCCGAGTATTTTGCACCAAAAATCAAAATAATCGTTGAAAATCTTTTTAAAAAAAAAAGATTTTTTGTAGTCTATTGTAGTTATTGTGACTTTGCGAGGCTCTCCTGGACTCAAATTTTATTGAAACAAAACAAATAATGGATGAAAATTGTAGGTCTTTTCAAGCTCTATAACTTTCTTATGTCATTTGCTAACTATTAAGAAACAAAAATTAGGCGAGAGAAACCGCAAAAATAGATATTTTTTCCTTCTTTCTGCGGTTCACAACGCTGGAGGAGATAAATCAGTATCTCAAGTAGATGATAGTGACATGCGAAATATCAAGACTGACCGTTATTCAGTTATTTATTTTTTATTATATATTTTGTATTTGAATATTTCTACTATTTCATGAAATTTTTCTACACATAAAGACTAAGGTCCTCATGTAGATTGTTAATTAATATTATAAGTAAGTAGTTTACAAATGAACTATATTGTAAGTTTGATATTATTTTTAATAAAGATTGAATTGAATGTTAATATTCTACTTGTTCAAAAATAGGTTGTAAAAGATGTTTTTTAAAATCTTTCTGTGTAAAGTTTCAATGTTATTTAAATGGGAGCTTGCGGCACTCCCCCATACTAAAATTCCATAACGAGCTACTGACATAAACAACACATGATATACTTGCATCAGATGACTTATATCGATATAATTTCGTAATTTTCGCATCAAGAATGGAATATAATTTGTTTATTATTGAATTTATAAGATGATGTCATCTCATATGTCTAACGTTACCCCCAAGTACTTAGTTTTATCGACACTAGATTGTTCAATTTGATTTCTTATAAACTTGATATGTTTATAATTTGGAAGACTGTCTTTATAGTAGCTAAATGGCATATAATTAGTTTTAAGTACATTGACCGTTAATTTATTTTCATAAAACCACGGCATTATCCAGGATAATTCTAGCTGAACTTTAATTTTAACATTTTCCCAGGTCGAATCTTCGAAATAAAAAACTGTATCATCCGCAAAAGATAACTGCATTCTACACGGAAAAAAATAGAACGTCGCTCCAGCGAGATTGTCCAGCTAAAATAGCTTCCCACTGGCCAGCAGATCGCGAGTAAAGACGTAAAATGACAATTAAAATTCGAAATCCTCAACATTTTTTTTTCTATAAATAGGTATACTTTTCTTATGTCTTTAAGAATATTTCTACATAATTTCTAGACGATGTGGTTATTTATATTATCTTTATATGATTTTTTAAGGTCGTTAATAGTGAAAAAAATCGCTACTTTTTTCATTTTAAGGCTTCCGTATTGATTACCGTGTTAGATACGACAAAAATGCACTGAACCTTTTTTGTAGAGCACAAAATTTCCTACAAAAAAGTCAGTGAGAGCCATATAATGTTAATATGTACGGCATGGAAGTTATTGAAAAAAATCATTGAAATTTTAGAACAGAGATAGTTATCTTATTCGTGACGTATCTATTAACATTAGACTATGGCTCTCACTGACTTTTTTGTAGGAAATTTTGTGCTCTACAAAAAAGGTTCAGTGCATTTTTGTCGTATCTAACACGGTAATCAATACGGAAGCCTTAAAATGAAAAAAGTAGTGATTTTTTCACTATTAACGACTTTAAAAATCATATAAAAATAATATAAATAACCACATCGTCTATAAATTATGTAGAAATATTCTTAAAGACATATGAAAAGTATACCTATTTATAGAAAACAAATTTTTGAGGATTTCGAATTTTAATTGTCATTTTACGTCTTTACTCCCGATCTGCTGGCCAGTGGGAAGCTATTTTAGCTGGACAATCTCGCTGGAGCGACGTTCTATTTTTATTTTTTCCGTGTATGTCTATATTAAATAAATCATTGATATATAATATAAAAAGTAAAAATAAAAAAATAACATTATTCAAGCATCAAATGTACATACTGTTATTCAGTTGTGAAATAAACCCTGTCAAATAGTCATCTTAAGTGGAACACCCATATAAATAATATTGTTAATAAACTTAGACTCTTTTCTTTTGTTTTTCATAACTTTCTTAAATAAAAGTCAATTATTGTGTATCTACTACACTCTCTTTGTGTCCATTGTGGGATATGGTATACACGCAAAGAAATTTGAAGTTAATGCGACAGTATTTTGGGAAGTAGTAGTTACCGCACAGATTCTGACGAATTTGAAATGGAGATTACAATTCGAATTCGTTAAAAAGAAAATTTTTATAAACAGATCCAGTTTGAGTGCACCTGTGAGAATATTTATTCATAATTTCTAGACGATATAGTTATTAATAATTATTTGTAATAATCTATAAACGTTGTTGAAACGGTAAAACTTGGTACTTTTTTCATTCTAAAGCTTCCGTACCTAAAACAGTGGAAGATACGCTAAAAATGCACTAAACCTATTTTATAGGGCACAAAATTTCCTAAAAAAAAGTCAGTGAGGGCCCTACACTAAAGTTAATAGATTATCCATAAATAATGCTGGAATGTTGTCTTACAAGTTAATTATGAATATTTTGGAATTTTTGTAAAATATGAGGCATATTCCATCGTTGCCCGTGGTTAAGCTATTAACTTTAGTCTAGGGTCCTCGCTGACTTTTTTGTAGGAAATTTTGTGCTCTCCAAAAAAGTTTCAGTGCATTTTTAGTGTATCTGGCACTGTTTTCGATTCGGAAGCTTTAGAATGAAAAAAGTACCAAGTTTTTCCGTTTCTACAACGTTTATAGATCATTAAAATGAATTATTAATCACTACATAGTCGAAAAATTATGAATAACTATTCAAAAAGGTGTAATAAAATTGTATCCGTTCATAAAAATTTTCTTTTTAACGATTTCGAATTTTAACTGCCATTTGAAATCCGTCAGAAATCGTGCGATAGCTGTTACTTCCCTGAGCAGTGGCATTTACTTCAAATTTCTTTCCGTGTAATAGCTTGGAGTGAGGCATATAAAAATGCCTCAACTCCACTTGAAATCCTACGAAATACAGTTGTTAAAAAAATGTTCAAACCAAGGCTGTTTCCCACAAGTGAACTATATTTTACAAGTAATTTATTGGATGTAAGGAAACTATTTTACCTAAACTCTGTATTATTTTGTAAAAAATTGAATGTACATGGAATTTCGTGCACCATTCATTAGGTACGCAGGGTAATACAAATAGATACATCGTACTTCCTTAAAAAAAAAAAAAGACAATTGGAGAGAAGGTCTTCGATTATATAGGACACAAATGTATAAATCTATTATCACATGACATCCGAGATTTTTCAAGAATAACAATATAAAAAAGGATATAAAAAATTGGCTTTATTCCAAACACGCTGATTAGTTAAATCTCACAGTTTTTACGTGTACCAAACTGTCAGTTCTGACATATCGAAACCTACAATCCGGTACACGTAAAAACTGTGAGTGAAAATTTCCCAAGATGCAACCTCGCATCTAAACGACAAACAAAATCCAGTCGTTTACATCTCTGGGGTCAATTTTCACATTTCCATCATCGGATTTTTCGATATGTAACTAAATTTCAATTTCGTTTATAAGTCTTAAATTATACTGAAGAAGGCTCGCATCGAGAGCCGAAACGTTTAAATTGTTTTTTTAAATTATTTTTGGACCGTCTCACCAAGAACATCCTAGAACTCCTTAAGGTTTTCGCACTTTATAATTAAGATGCGTTTTCTTGTGTGTATATGGACATTGCTCTAGAACTTTTAAACTTTGAGGTTGAAGAAAATTGCATTTTTTTTTTTAGGCACATTCATGAAATTAATTTTATTGGCTTTAGAATTGATCAAATGACAGGAAAAACCTTGCGTGACTCATTTATACACAATGTATTTTTTTTTAATGTAACATATGTTACGTTACTCGTAAAATTAGTTTTTAGTTTTGTAACGTTTAATATACATAAAAAATTCAGTTCTTTTGCTTATGGCCTAATTTTTAGAAGCTAGTATATAAAATTAAACGTCTAGTTAATAGTTATTCAAATTTAAAATAATGGATTAAATATGGCGGACTATTTTTACAAAATTTCTTTGATTTTTATAAAATTTGATATGTTAGGGTTTTTGAGGCCACTGATTACAAATCCAAAGTCAGTTTTCATTAAAATTTGAAATCCAAATACATGATTTAACATTAAGGATACCAACAAATTAAAACGATTTGTAAAGAATAATCATTTTATTATTGTGAAAAATTGTGTTTTTTGTTGTATTAAAAAAACACAAAATTTATAAATATTTTAATAACATAGGAGAAAAGATCACAATTATTCCAAAGTACTTAGAAGCTAAATTGTAGCTGTGCCATTAAATAATTTGATTTTTCAAAGTGAGTTTCGCTTGGAAATTTAAAGTTTGACGTGGTCGCATTTTTTTTGTATAGGTGGCACACATTCGGGCAAAGGCTCAAATTACTTCTTATAATATAGGTAATGTACCCCTGTTGTGTGGTTTCTTAAAAACCAATGTGAAAAAAATTATCTAAGGTTGATTGCTAAATTGTCAACTATAAAAAAAGTTATCTCGCAAGTTTGAAGGTACATCACTTTATTCCTCAGTGAGGCACATCATTAAGTTAAGGATTTTTCATTTGTTTACATCCCCAAATACTTCCACAAAAAACCACAGACCATAAAAAAAAAGGTGCAAAAAGTTTCAGTGGTAAAACTGAAAAAATGTAGTGAGTGTCGCGCATCAAAAACAGGCAAATTCACTACTTTTATTTACTCTCCTTGTTTTCTACATACCTGTAATTAGTAATAAACACTTATTACATGTAAATCGAACAAAAATTTGTTGATCTGTAGTGTTACAAAGTTATATTTAAAATTTTTATGGTATCATAATGAGCGACAACATAAAGTTTAAAAGTTCTAGAACAATGCCCATATACTACCATTACCTATGTACAAATGTTAATATTGTAAGAAGTTTGATCAAGAATAAATATTACTATTACTATTACTACAAATAATTATTGGGAAATAAACCCCATCAAATAATGTGCGATAGCGTAAAAGACACTAAAAACAAAACTGCATTCTCTAAATGTATCGAGTTCATAAATGTGGCTGAAAAACCGAATAGTGTCAAACTTTTGTCGAAAAAAATAATTTGGAACCATTCATATGCCTATCGTTATGCCATTTACATCCAACTTTAACATATCTGTCTACACTTTAGTCACTATTACCCACTTAATGACAGTTTAAAATACAAAATACTGCTCTTACTTTTCACCCCTTACTACGATGACATTTTCCACTTGTCCTCTTTTTAAGGAGGGAGGGGGTTAAAAAATCCTTGGGGAAAAAGCGAATCAGCTGTTTTTGATCCGCGCAAGTCACGCAATTCCCCCCCGACGCATGGCGACGTTTCGGCACCTTGCCGGTTTCCTCCACGATTGTAATGGTATTATAAAAAAACGATCGCATTGTTATCGGTGTGTTTTCCTGTATTTTGGAGGTTATCTGAGGGCTCGCGTTAGTGATAGTCCTTATCGGAGTGAGGCCCTAAATCGTATGATGAGTCCCCGATGAGCCCTTGGGCTTCCTCGCATTTCGTTGGGTCTTGGGAGTTCGGCGTCGGCGGATAATGTCCGGCGAAGAGCGACCGGAGCGCGACTCAAGCCCCTCGAGACATCCAGATGAGTCGTCCAGCCAGTCTGATTCGACGGCAGAAACCAACAACGTGGCCAAAACCAAAATCCAGCCTTCTGTCGAGGAAAAACTGACCAGCAGAATGTTTTCCTACGCCACGGAAACATGCTTTTTCCTCGCAGTGGCTTTCACAGCCCTAGCTGCCCTTCACAGCTCGTACATATAACCCTTTATTTACCATCTGTTAGATTTGTATTATCGATGAAAAAAACTTATTCGTGTCATTCCTTTCATTCGAATCCAGTGCTCCGAGAGTCTCCAAACCGCCCATCGCACGACCTTTCTTCAATGAAAATTCTGTCGTACTGGACTTCTACAAAGGACACCTTGGAGCACTCGTCGATAGGGTTTCCCAAGCAGATCTCAGCTTTATTATGTATTATGCGCCCTGGGATGCCGAATGCCAAGCTGTAAGGGTCGAATTTGAAAATGTTGCACAGTACTATCATTCTCAGGTAAAGAATTCGCATGTTACACACAATTTTCGATTAATGACTTGGATAAATAAATTTGCGTCTGAGTAACGATCAACATACACACCGATCCTCGAGGACCAACAAGTTTAACAAAAATGTCAATGAAAACGGTTGTTGGCGTCTTATTCTATCTACTTCATATGTACTTTAGAAATAAATTTTGATCGAAATCCTACTGCTAAAATATTCCCAAATGAGTTTCAAATCATTTCTATCCATTTATACATTATTTGAGTTTCACACAAAACTAGAAAATATTGATTTTTCATTGTTACCTCACTTTTTTAATACATAAAGAATGGAAGTTAACCCTTAGACGCACGGCAGGGCTCCCAGTCAGTCACTTTTTAGGAAATTAGTCTCTTTTTACGACTTTAGTCTCTTTTATTTCCTTTTTTTGTCAAAAGTCCCTTTTACACCCTTTTTTTAACCGTTCAAATTTAAATTGTCCTTCTGCAGCTTTTTACGTCTTGTTTCCTGCATATGAATAAATGTTTGATTAAGAAAAGTAATTCGTTTTTTAAATCCGAAGAAATATGACAATATTACTTACGTTTTAACTTCGGAGAAACTAAAAAATAGTATGAAACCATTCAAAATTATATCCATATTGTTTTTCATCTATAAATTATTTTATAATATACATATACAGTATGTAGTATGCAACAAAAATTATATGATTATTTTTTTTCTCTATTTAATTTAAAAACTTTGTCAAAATGTTTTGAGAAACGATTACTTTTATTATGTAATAATAAAAAATTGTAAATAAACAAAACAATTTTCCATATTTATGATTTTATAAATATAGGTTCCTTGTATACATAAGACCCCTTATGAAAAAGTTGCAAAGCATCTTAGGGAAATGGAAAAACTAAGTTATTGAAACTTTAAGGAACTATAACAAACAATCTTTCGAAAAATACCAAAAAAATGTTTTTTACAACGAATTTAATGGTAATATAATAACAATTTTATAAAAATGTTTGATAAAAAAGATTTTTTTTTTCGTCGAAAACATTAAATTTTTTAAAATTATTTTAAATTGAATGTTTAATTTAAAATAATTTAAATTAAAAATGACGAAAAAACAGGTGGAAAAATTAAAAAAAAATTGAGAGTTCAATTTTTCGGGTAGAGAACCCGTATACAAAATTTGCAGCCAAGTCTAAAAGGGTGATGCCCAACAATAGCAAAATTAAACGTTTTAGCGTGAAAAAATTTGTTTTTTACCAAATAAAGGCTATTCAAATTTGTTAATCTATTTTAAAAATTAAAAAAAAAAAAACAAATTGGAAAACAGAAAAACATATTTTCTATATAATTAAAAATGGATTTTAAAAAATGTTTCTTTTTTGGTAAAAAAATTTGTTTCTGATTTTTATTTTATTACAATCGAATTCCTCCTCAAAAATCACTAAAAAAATCACTAATGAAAGTTTGTTTGATATAGCTGATTTTGTGCCCGGACTCTCTCCTTGCGATAACAAACGAACAAAATTGTATTATAAATTGTAATGTAATAATTGTATCAGGCTTACAATTAAAAAGTCGAAATCACAACTATTTTTAATCCTTTTTTAGTCCATTTTTCTACTTCAAGTCCCTTTTTTAGTTCCTTTTTTTTTAAGTTCAAATTCCCGTTTTTCCTTTTTTTAAGGGGACGAGGCACTGGGAGTCCTGCGCACGGTGGTAACCCATGTTATCACCTCGATTTCTTTGATATTTGCTAATTTAAATTCCAGTTAACGCAGTTAGATCTGTCTTTCTGCTATTTTCTAATACTATAGTGATAGAAGAATGTATAAAAACAGTTATTACGATATGATTGTTTATTATTTATGATTTATAAATAAACAAACATGAAAAAATATGATTTTTCTCAAAAGAATTCATTATTGATATCAATATTTAGTTCTCATATAGAGAATTTAAAACACTTCTTTGCCACTTTTTTAAAATAATAATTCAATATGCGAATTCTTGGTGAGACGGCGATTATACTCATGTAAATAAAAGGAATGTAAATAAATAAATATGCATCGTTCAAAATGCGAACGTAAACGCAAATAATTATTGAAACAAGCGGAGAATTTAAGGATGAACAAAATTACTTTACTATTGAGAATTGTGGAAAAACCCCTATTATCATACATTATTCATATTTATTTAACATATAAACAATAGTTTAGTATTCATGCGTCTATATGTATATAAATATATAAATAAACCGATTTCTATATAACATTTTCAAGTAACTGAAATTAGTAATATTAAACCTGGTTTAAAACATTATTCATTTTTTTTTATTAAATTATCATATACTAAATCTAAGTTTCTTACATCAGATCGGGAATTAATTCAATTTTTATTTTGTTTTATGTATATCATTTCTTTTATATTTCTCTTGTACCAATTTTGTGCATTATCAAGTATTTTAAATTCGTTAAATTTAAAATTATGTCCAGTATCCAGCATATGTTTGCTAAGTGCTGTTTGTCCTGTTTCTTTTTTCCACCCACTTTTATGCTGTTTGATTCTTGTATCGATATATTGTTTCGTTTGTCCAATATATATGCCTGGGCATTCAACACATTGTAATTCATAAATTACATTTGATGTTGTTTGTTTGTCTATTTTGTCAATTTTTGTGTTAAATAAATGTCCAATAGAATTAAACTGTTTCTTTATTATATTAATATCGAATTTGTTGGAATAAAATATGTTGGAATCTATGATTTATGTTATGTAAATAGGGGATGACTATAATTTTTAGATTTTTTATTTTTATTATCATTTCTATTTTTTTCTAGGATACTGAGTCTATTATTAATAGATTTATTTATTAAAAACATATTGTATTCATTTGTTAATAAAAATTATTTTATATATTTAAAGTTATTGTTGTGAAAGTTTTTCTCTGACAATAAGATACCTAGATCAACTAGCATATTTATTATCCCTGTTTTTGATATTTATTTTTTTTTTTTTGATATTTATTTTATTTTCTACGGCCTAAAGGCCTTTTACAAATTTAGAATAAAAAATAAAATAAGTAGCGCAAATTGCAACACGTATTGAAAATAACAATTTTAAATATAAATATATAAATAACATTAATAACATCACTGCAATAAATACAACCCGATTTACGAAAGTCAACAACTCGTAACAATATTAATTAAAACCTAATTCTACGATATAAAATTTTCCACGCGATAACCTGACTAGATAAACTATAACAGAGCGTTGTGTCAATTAAAATTTCGAAGGCAGTGTACCTTTAAAAATCTAGGTAACGATACCTCAGCATAGCTAAATGGAAGCTGCGGAAGAGCATTCCACGATCTCTTCAGACGCGTTACCACAGAATAAAATTCGAAGTCACTTCTGCACTGGTCCTCCACCAACGTTCGAGAGTTCCTAATTGAATATGGCACATTGCGGTGTACGAAAAAGGCAGATAGATCACTGCAATTAACCTTACCATTAATGATCTTAAAAACATAAGAGACGTCATTAAGATGATGCATCGACTGGATTGTATACTGGTTAAATTGCTTAGATCGATCTGAATAGTTATGCTCCAAATAGGACATTGGACATCGGGCTTTAAAAGATAAAAATCGGATAAATTTATGCTGAATGGACTCAAGCAAAATAAAGTCTTTCTTATTAAATGGTGACCAAATAGGAGAGCAATACATAAAATGAGGCACAACCAATGCATTATATAAATTAATTAAAGTAGAGATATTTGTAAAGTCAGTTGTAGAACGTCTTAAAAAGCCCAATGCCGAAGAAGCCCTAGATACCACACCTCTAATATGTTCACTAAATCTTAGATCTGAATTAAACAGAACTCCCAAATCCGAGACAGAGCTGACCAATTGCAAAGATTCATTCAGTAGCATATAATCAGATTTAAAGCTATTCGGATTTCGAGAGAAAGTCACAACCTTACATTTAGCTACATTTAATGACAAAAGATTCGCATCCGACCAGTCCAAAACCGCATCGAGATCCCTCTGCAGCAAGGAGGCATCGAGGGGAGATCTTATAGTTGCATAAAGCTTGACATCATCAGCGTACAGTAATACATTCGCGAATTTTATATTAACTACGATATCATTAATAAAAAGTAAAAACAATATGTTTTTACATGTGTTGGATGAGAAGAGTTAAAATTTATATACCTATTAGAACATGTTCCTTTTATATTTTAATACAAGCCCCTGAAGAGGACCCGTCACTGGGTTGAAACGTTGGGCGTGAAAGGGAATTGTGCAATAAATTTTTTTGCCAAAAATAGAAATTACATCGGAACCATAATGGCCATTTTACCATTCCACTATCCTACACAGAATATTATTTATATTGTTACTTTCTATTGAAATAAAATAACAGATTGAAGTTCAAAGGATTTGATTGATAATTTTGTATAGGTATTTTTTGCGGCTATTAATTGCTGGCATCCAGGTTCAGAATGCAGAGCTCGATACAGCAAAATTCAAAGCTACCCGGTATTAATGCTATATCCGTCAAGAGAATCCGGCATTCAGTACAAGGGCATCAGAAGTGCTGTTTATATGATGAAATTTCTTCATACGGTTTTAAATCCAATGAAAAGGGTTAACAGTGGTCCAGACTTAACTAATCTTTTAGCCGATTTTAACGTAAGTAATTTATATCGATATGCAAGGCGAAATATTTGTTACATTACCACGATCTACGTTTGCTAGGCGGTAGTAGTGGGATTCTTTGATTTTTGGGGACCGATGCGAACTCCTGGATACAAGGAGTTTTATCGAGCTGCTATTCGGTCATTAGAGAAAAATCCGAATGGTGAAGTGACGTTTGCAATAACCACAAGTTCGGAGAGTGATTTAGCTGTAGATCACGGCATTACAAGATTTCCTTCCGTTGCTCTAGTTATGTGGAATGAAACATTGGTAATTTGAAGTTTCTAAACAGCACACGGTGCTTTTTAAACCGATTTAACCTAAAGGTTCTGACACTTGGGATTTTTTTGTTGATATCGATTCCAGATCATTAATACAGTAGTTCTTCCCTTATTCTAATTTGTCCAGTCAGGCAAGATGGCGGCCTTCTTCCCTTATTCTAATTTTCCCCTCTCCCCCACTACTTAGATTTGTAGTCTCACTTTTGTCTCTTTATCTTTTGCTGCGCATGCACCGTTACAGTGGTCCTTCCCTTATTCTAATTTTTTCTCTTCTTCTATTCTAATATTTCCCTTAACGCGTTCTCCCCACTGCCATGCGTTGAAGTGTGGATTTTCTAAATACAAATAACGGTGCATGTGCAACAACAGAAAAAGTGACAAAAGTGAGACAGCAAATCGAAGGAGTGGGGGAGAGGGGAAAATTAGAATAAGGGAAGAATGCCGCCATCTTGACTGACTGGACAAATTAAAATAAGGGAAGGACCACTGTATTTGTATTTAGAAAATCCACACGTCAACACACATCAGTGGAGAGAACGTGTGAGGGGAAATATTAGAATAGGAGAAGAAAAAAAATTAGAATAAGGGAAGGAGTACTGTACCTCATTTTTCTACAAAAAAGAAAATCTTCTGTGAAGCCGTTTTTGAAAAATGTCGATTTAAAAATTCAAAATGACGAAAAGTCAACTTTTTTCAAGAAATATTCATTTTAGAAATAATTTCGTCAGATGGAATTTGTAGATATTAAAAAAAGACATTTTTTGTATTTGTATCATTGTTCCCTACAATCAATAGTTTATGAGAAAAACGAAAAAAAGTAACTTTTTGCATGTGTTTTTCATTTTTTAACTGATTTTTTATAGGATACATATCTTTTTTTTTTTGTAAACATAGTAGGCAGACTTTAAGTCGTGTGTAAGAGCTCGACTTTTAAACATTTCAGTTCACAATAACAGATTTAATTTAATTAATAAAGTTATAATGTTAGTTTTTATTTTAAAACGTTTCATGATACCTGTTAAGATTACGGCTACCAATTGTTTTGATCAAAATTTAAAGCATATCATCCTTGGCAATAATAAAGTACTGTATTGTCACACAGAGTAAAAAAACTAGTCAAAAGTGTAAAAAAACTTAACAATACACTTATAAAATTTGTTTTCTCTCGCTTTTCTCCTAAACTATTAATTGTAGACAAAATTGATACAGAGAAAAATCCATTTTTTAATGTCTACAAATTTAATCTTGTGAGATTTTTTCTCAAATGAATATTTCTTCCAGAAAAGTTGACTTTTCGTCATTTTGAATTTTTAAATTGACATTTTTCAAAAACGGCTCCAAAGAAGATTTTCGTTTTTGTCGAAAAATGATGTATTAATGATCTGGAATTGAAATCAACAAGAAAATCCCAAGTGCCAGAACCTTCAGGTTAAATCGGTTTAAAAAGCACCGTGAGCAATTATTTGCTATAAAAGACTGCTTATTAAAATTAATTATCCTATAACAGTTTTATCCTATGAACCATGTTTGGAACTCGGAGAGTTTACTAAATTGGATCATGTCTTCGTTGCATCAAGTAGTGACCTGGTTACAACCTCCTGGCGTTAAATCTTTAACTTTTGCTCCATATTTATGGGATGGACCAGTTCTGTTTCTATTCACTCCAAGAAATCCTTTACTATTTACAAACTACAACTACGATTTGGTTTGTATATATCGAATTATCAAATATGTTAACCCATTAACGCCTGAAATGACAATTTTTATACTTAATTTTCAATCAAGTATTTCGTATCAAAATCAAAGTTGAAAACAATTGAGAGGTGCGCATCCTAATGTTTTCGAGGTCGCTCTTCAAGATTCCGAGGTCAAAATTGAGTTTCAGCCATCAGAAATTCCAATATGGCGCCAAATATGAACAAAATTTCCAAAAAATTGGGAATTTTTTATACTTATCAATTTTTTTCGAGCTATTAGAATATTGGGATTCTATTGAAACTCTGAACAAAGGTGAATAAAATACTTCAATTTTAAGGAAAAATTTTACTTTTATACCCTACATCATTCTGACGACCTCAAAATGGCTGAAACAATGAAAATTTCTTTGAGAAATTTCTGGACGCTCTAACTCAAAAACTACGAAATTTTAAAAAAAAATGTTGAGAATGAAAAGTTCTTAAAATTCATCAAGCGATATAGTGGAATTTTTTCAAAATTTTTTGATGACATTTAGAGACATTTTTTTCAACATTTTTTTCAAAATTGTAATTTATTTACAAAAAATTCTGAAAAAAATTTAGAGTATTCTCTGATGAATTGTAAGAGTTATTTGTTCATTGCAATTTTTTCGAAAAGTTGATAGTTTTCGAGGAAATGAATTTCAAATATTATAGTTTAGGATTTTTTCCCCCCAAAAACTATCAACTTTTGGAAAAAATTGCAAAGAACAAAAAACTCGTAGAATTCATAAGTGAATACACCAAATTTTTGTCAGAATTTCTCATGAATAAATTATGTATTGAAAAAAATTTTGAAAAAAATGTCTCAAAATGTCATCACAAAAATCTGAAAAAATTCCACTATATTTCTCGATTAATTCTAAGAACTTCTAATTCTTAGCATTTTTTTATAAGAGCATGTAGTTTTTGAGTTAGAACGTTCAGAAATTTTTCAAAGAAATTTTCATTGTTGACGCCATTTTGAGGTCGTTACAATGATGTGGGGTATAAAAGTAAAATTTTTTCTTAAAATTCAACTATTTTATGTACCATTATGCACGGTTCCAATAGAATTCCAATATTCCAATAGCTCGAAAAAAATTGATAAGAATAAATAATTCCAATTTTTTTGAATTTTTTTAAAAGTTCGGCGCCATATTGGAATTCCTGATGGCTGAAACTCAATTTCGACCTCGGAATCTTGAAGAGCGACCTCGAAAACAGTAGGATATGTACCTTTCAATTGTTTTCAACTTCGATTTTGATATGAAATACTTGATTGATAATGAAGTATAAAAATTGTCATTTCAGGCGTTAATGAATTATTTCATGTTCTTATTTCTAATTTCTAATCTTTATTCAAACAGATCAGAGAAATAGGATTGCAGTACTACGATTGTGGGGAAAATCCTCGAGTGAAAGAATTAATTAGGTATTTAATGTTAACTTCCGTTAGTGCAGAAGAGTCTCACACGTACGTCATTGAAAGATGTAAATTGATTTTACAAGAACAGAGCAAAGATAACTCAATGTTAAACAAGAGTAACATACTCGATGACACATGCTGCTCCAAAGTTCCAACAAACAAATGTTTTAAGTGTCGCAGCCAAAACATTTGTTTAGCGTCTAAAAAATTGCCAAAGACATGCAAATATGTTGACCTTTTTACGTCTAATACATTTTCCGAAGTAAATTTCGGGAATGGATTTGATTACATTCCGGACAACAGGTAAAATATTTTTAAATTTTTAATCGTTAAACATAACCTTAATTTAATTTTGGATATATTGTATTCGTGCTTAGTAATTACAAGGAGTCGACAGATGAAAAAGATCCAAAATCTACAAGTGAAGTACACAAATCATTTTTTCAAAACGAGTGTAGAAGAATTTTAGTTGGAAATGACTATCAATCTCCAATCTTTCCTGATAGCGATGAATCTCTCGAGACTCTGAGTTTAACACCAACGATTTGTAAAGTTAATAAAACGTTAGCGTTAATAGCAATCGATACTTTACACTATTTCCATTTTGCCGAAAGTCTTGGAATTGATATATTCAATAAAGAAGATAAAACTGCTGTGGTTATTCTCGATCCTATGGTAACTTTTACATTTATTTTACATTCTAAATGTAACATATAATTGCATTGTATCTTTTTCGATTTATAGGAAGAGAGTCAATACGTTATGCACGAGCGCATAGGAAGAAATTCTCTGATACGTTTCATAAACGATTATACCGAAGGTCGTTTACGAAGAACCTTACGTATGGAGAATCGACAAAAGACAGATAACTGTGCAATAAATAACGAGTACAATAATACCAAAAATTCCCTAGTTTGCATTCCAGAACTAAGTACCGAAACATATCTCGAGACCGTACTTGATCCAACGAAGGTTTGTTTGTCAATGTAAAATATTGAAACATAAAAGAGCTCTATATGACATTGTTTTTTAGGACGTTGTTGTGATGTACCATTCGCCGTATTGTGCCTTTTGTAGTGCTGTGTCTTATGTGCATTTAACTGTCGCACATTACTTGTCGAAAACGCACCACTTGAAATTTGTGCGTATCGACGGTGAAAACAATGACCTACCATGGGAATACTGCATGAATCATTATCCGTCTATTCTTTTCTTTCCTGCTAAAAGGTTCGATAAAACATTTATCACTGCGACACATTTTTGCAACAGTCGAAAGAACTAATGTTTTATTTTTCAGAAAAGAAGACAGCACGGTATTTCCATCGTCCCTACCGATTTCAGTGGGAAATTTGTTGAATTTTGTTTTGGCTAATTTGGAAGATGACGCACACGTAGAAGCTTTGGTGAACGTATGTGAAATAGGAGGTGGCGAATCGCCAGCCGAATGTATAGCGCGAATTCGTTCGCTGTGTTTGGACATAATCGAAGATCGTCTTCGAGAATATCGACAGTTGAGTAGGCAACAATATTTACTAGGGCGAAAAGGTGTGTCGAGGAAATACAGAAGAATTGTACTACTCAAGCTGGCACTTTTCCGAGATATTCAGCTGATCCTCGGTTCGACTAATGACCTGACTACGGATAAAGCTACTGTACAGAAAGTTGACGACAAGTTTACCGCATACTACAAAACTCTTTCGAAATTACAATCGTGATATACGCATTTGAAATGATTGACTAATTCCTATTATCAACATTCCGATTGACACACTTTTTATTTTGGAGTGTCCGAAGAGTGATTTTAGGTTAGGTAACTTAAAGAAAAATGTATCGTCAGTGCTCACCAAATGATTTGTATTCAGGAGAGAATCCGTTACTTTTAACTCCGTTTTTGTTGAACTTTTTATCCGATGCACTTTTCCAAAATGTAAATGTGTAGACCGAAAGTTAATTTAATCGGCGAGGAAAATCTTAATGAGCATTCAGAAACTTTGTAATATACTAGAATAAAATGAATGTAGACTCGTTTTCAACTTACATTATGTGAGTTTTCCGCGTTGACGTGGAATAGTGCATAATTCGCGACCGATGTTGATAAAGACTGAACTGAACTCTTTTATATGCACGAATTAGATGTCCGTTGAAAAAATCCCGCGAATTTACAAGATGGCGAATTTACTCGAATTTCCCGCCAAGTGACGCGATTGGTGGACGTTTCGAGGAGGAGCCAATAGGAACGAAGTGAAGGTAATGGCGGGCTTATCGCGTATTCAACCGACCTTCGTTGACATCATTTCGAACACGTACCTGTGTTTACAAAGATTGCGTTTATCAGGGGCACTACTGTTATATTACGTGATGTTCTCGGTGTTTGCAGAAATTTTTTGATGGAATTTCGTACTTGACTGAAGAGTTCAGTGTATATATGTAGATATATTTGGACACCGGGACATAGGCAATGCGTGTACAGCAAAAACTGATTTGTGATTCGTTGAAATAAATCTCTGAAAAATTAAAAACCTTCATTTATTCTCTTCGAATATTAAATTTACGTACAGTAGAACCCCTCTTCTTTCAACCCCTCTTATTTGAATCGTTTCCCCTCAGGCCTTCCCCCACCACCGCTCGAACATCTCGATAAAATTTACAGTGTTTACACCATCCAAGTTGTACAGTGTAAATACCATTTAACCTAAATTTGTAACCATGTATAGTCGGTAGACTGATATGTAATGAAATTTCAAATTAATTTAAAATTTTGCATCAAACTCATGATTTACATCATACAAATTATTCGAGAAGCTGCTAATTTCGTAAAATAAAAGTGCACATTTGAAGGTTAGGATGTTGTCAGTTTTTAATGATGTGTACACTGTAAAAAATGTAAATGAAATTTACAATTTTGTTGTGATTTTCCTGCCTAAAAATATGGTGATATTCCCACGTTAAAAGTTGTAAATTTCCCGCGGGAGGTTAGGAATTTCAGAACGATTTGTAAATTCCCTACACTGAAGGTGGTAAATTTACAACGCAACGCGTTTTTCCGACGCTATAAGTGGGTAAAAATCGAGCCCATTCTGTACATGGTAAATTTACAATATGAGGGGAAAAACTATTGGTGTAGTAAAATTAATTTTTACATTAAAATTCCACATATTTTAGTTTTATTTTGTTTTTAAATGTAAAACAGAGGAATATATTGTAAAATTTATTATAAGATGTATTTTAATATTTTAGAGGTTTTTAGAGCTATAATCTTTTGTCGAAAGAAAACATTAAATCTAAAATCTTTTGTTGATAGTAAAACTTTGATCGAAAGCAAATTTTAGAGCTATAATCTTGTGCCGATAGTAAAACTTTTGTCGAAAGAAAACATTACATCTAAATTCTTTTGTTGATAGAAAAACTTTGATCGAAAGACAGTTTTAGAGCTATAATATTTAGTCGATAAATCTTTTGTTGAAAGAAAACATTAAATTATAAAATCTAAATTCATAAATTATTAAAATAACAAATTATTATTACAAGGCACTACAATTGGTTCAGGATTACGTGCGTAAATTTTACCACATAATGTAGAGTTCAAATCACCTGCCCGCATAAGGCTATTTGCGCTTTAGTACATAACCTAAAATTTGTCCTATATTTTGTTGTAAATTTACTATTCTCTTGGAGAATTTAAACTTCTCTACGGTGTAATATTACCGTAACCTGTAAAATCCACTTTCAATTGTAAATTTACAATTACAAGTTGACATTTACAAAGGTAAAAAAGTAATATTCACAGTGCCTATGTAAATTTACAATAATATTGCGTAAAAGTCCTACTTGCAGCATGGGCAATATTGTGTCCAACTCTACAAGTTGTAAATTTACATTTCCATTTTTTACAGTGTATTTCAAGACCTCCACAAAAATTGAAAAGTCTTTCATTTGCAAAATAACAAACAAATCCAATGTCAGCAGCTTAGTACTCAATTTGAAGTGATTTGAAGTTTTCATTTACAAATTTGAGTTAAATATTGTCTTCTATATTCATTTCGGTCTTAATCACAGTGTATTTGATAAAAATTATTGATACATTATATGTAATAAAGTGCATAATGTAAATTTAAAATGTTTATTTCTCCACTCGAATGCAGATATAAATGACCATAAATAAATGCGAAATGTTGCAGTCTTTATTTATCACATAAACGAGTTGTGATCTCGTTACATTTTTATCCAAATTTAAAATTCTCTACACATTTTTCAGATAAATTATATATATATTTTACATAATTCAACTCTAAAATATATACGATGTATAATAAAAATAAAAAGATATCAGATATTATCAACCACTATTAAAGAGTTAAGTAGAGTAAGAGGGTAAGGGGAAATTTCAAATAAGAGGGGTTGGCGCCATCTTGAAAACCATGACCAGTTGAAATAAGAGGAGTTCTACTGTACAAGTTTGTTGTCTCTTTCTCTACCTTCAACAATGTTGACAGTATTAACGGTTTTTAAAATTGAGGTTATGTTTGTTAATTGAAATTGGCTAAATTTTGAAGTACGAATGGAACCATTTTAAATTAAATTTTCTGAGTAGCAATAGAAATCCTTGTGTATACTTGAATATTTTTGTTTTATTACCCAGTAAATGAAAAATGATAGACAAAACATAAGAGGTTTACTTAATAATACACTTGATTGACCTTATAAAAGTTAAATTGTACCGATGAATAGAACGTAAGGTATAAATTTGAAACGTAACCAGTAACGAAGAAAGCACAACTTTTTTTGCTTCAATTTCAATCGAGTATTTCGTATCAAAATCGAAGTTCAAAAAAATTGAAAGGTACATGTCCTACTATTTTCGAGGTCGCTCTTCAATATTCCGAGGTCAAAATTAAGTTTCAGCCATCAGGAATTCCAATATGGCGTCGAATTTTAACAAAATTTCCAAAAAATTGGTAAATATTTATGCTTATCATTTTTTGTCGAGCTATTAAAATATTGCGATTCTATTGAAACTGTGCACAAATGTGCATAAAATATTTGAATTTTAAGGAAAAATTTTACTCTTATAGTCCACGTCATTCTAAGGATTCAAAATGGCGTCAACAATGAAAAATTCGTTGAAAAATTTCTGGGCACCCTTACTCATAAACTATGAGCTTTTTTAACAAAATGATAAGAATGAAAAGTTCTTACAATTCATAGTGAAATATAGTGGAATTTTTTTCAGAATTTTTGTTGAAACATTTTTTTTATCATTTTAATTTATTTACGAAAAATTCCCCCCCCCCAAAAAAACAGCGTATTCTGTGATGAATTCTAAGAGTTTTTTGTTGTTTTGCAATTTTTTCCAAAAGTTGATAGTTTTTGAGAAAAAAAATCTTAAACTATAATATCGAAACTCGAAACTATTAACGAAAACCAAAAATGAATACTTTGAAAACTACATAAACAACTGTAAGGAAGATCCTAAAAAACTATGACAAACAGTTAACGACTTAGTGGGCAAAGGCCTAAAAAGCAAAAATGACAAGATCACTGAAATACAAACCCAGTTAGATCAAAATATTATTGATAATTGCAAAGTAGCAAATGAATTCGTTAATTATTTCACGAATGTAGGAAAAAACATAGCAAGTAAAATCGATCAAGTTCCAAAACCTCTGACTCATTCACTGCGGATGTCATTGACACTTGGTAAAGCAATAGGACCTGATTTGATATCCGTTGAATCTCTCAAAAAAGAAGCGCCATTCGTCCTCAAACCTTTAACCTATTTGGTAAATCTCTGTTTCAATAAAGGAATCTGCCCAGCACGATTTAAGACTGGAAAAATTATTCCAATATAAAACTGGAGACAAATATGAAGTATCAAACTATAAACCCATAGCAATAATTTCCTCACCAGCTAAAATTTTTGAGATATGCTTGAATAATCGTCTTCTACGATTTTTCGATTCAAACAGTTTAATAAACTGTCATCAATTTGGCTTTACCCTACAAATCCACCGAGGACGCTATAGGCGAAGTTACACGATACATTTATAATGCCTTGGACCATAGCAAACCTTGCATGGCTATGTTTATAGATTTAATGAAGGCCTTTAATATACTTGATCATAAAATTCTTTTAGAGGAACTGCTCTCCAACTATTAACAACGTATTTGCACAACAGACCTTAATACGTAAAAATAGGAACGACACAAAGCGAAATCCTATACTCTGAATGTGGCGTCCCGCAAGACACCATACTAGGCCCACGTTTATTTAACATATATATTAACGATCTTTTTACTGTGGAAACAAGATAAAAAATCATCGCATATGCTGACGACACATTCTTATATTTCGAAGGTGTATCTTGGAAACACGTCTTGGATACTGCATCTAAAGATTTTATACATATCAAAAACTGGTTTGTTTCAAACAAACTAACGTTAAACTATAAAAAGCAGTTTGGATCACCTTTGGATGCTACAAAGATAGCATACCAAAACTAAACACCATTGTATTGCATGAACCCGAGACTGTTCCACACCAGCGAATTGTAAAACGTGCAAAAGTATAGCTACTGTTAAATCCACAAAATATCTTGGAATAGAAATTGATGCACATTTATGTTGGAAACACCATATAAATAATACAATACGGAAATTACGATATTTGTCCTTTGCTTTTAAGTATCTGCGTAATGTATTAAGCAAAAAACTAATAATCGCAGTATACAAGAGTATATGCCAAGCAGTCTGCAGCTATGGCATCTTCGTCTGGGGTGGAACTAGTGAAAGATTAATTAAACCCTTAGAAATTTTCAACCGAAAAATACTGAAAATCATCATGAATAAAGAACACACCTATCCAACAACTTAACTAAGACATTAAATGTAGGCAAAATGCATCAATTAAAAACAATCAACTATTATATAACACATAAACTCCTACAATTTAAACAAAGAAACCGTTCAACAAGACCAAACCTGTAACATCTGGCTCTAACTACATCCGAGCGAATAACCACTGGACAAAAATGACATGATTATATAGCATCATCCTTATTTAATAAGCTTCCAAAGACTCTCAGAGAACAACTTTATGGCTATAATCCAAAGAGATCATCGTATAACAAGCTACAAGATTTTCTAACTTTTCAAGACATATCACTATAATATATATAATAATTACCAACAATTTATGTCAGACCAGAAAATAGTTAACCTCTACATATTTTTATAAAATATTTGTCTGTCTACATATATCACGTTACTCAATTATATTCTTTTACCAATTATTATATTAGTATGTAAGTATTTCCTCACAGACAAATTCCCAGAAGAACTTATGTGAGCTCTAAACATCTTTTGTTACCATCTTTCAACTATACCTATATAAGAATTTGTAGATATTTAATCATGAAATAAATTAAATGAAAATGAATATTTGATATAGTTTTCCTCGAAAATTTTTGGAAAAATTTGCAAAGAACAAAAAAACTCTAAGAATTTATCGCAGAATATACTATATGTTTTTTAGAATTTTATAGTCACTAGTAGGTTCTTATCGGTTTTAGGGTTTATAAAACGTTCTACTTTTGATTTTACGAATTGTTCAGCAATTATTAATCTTTATAAAACACTTGTTTTACCCATCTTAAAATATGGATCTATCATATGGAGACCTTTCTATGCTAAATAAATTGAACAGCTCGAGGGTTCAACATCGGATGTTGAGATATTTATCACAAAAATTAGGGTCACCGATGAGTTATTTATTGCACGACTACACATCAGTTGCTACCACTTTCAAATTTCCGACAATCTCATCGATTCACCACGAAGGAGACTTACTTGTAGTTCGTAAGATTATTACCAGAGCGATAGACTGCCAGCAACTAACCGAATTGTTTATAACTATAGAGTTCGCGATTTCGATTTAAGATGTTATCGGGAAATTCATGAAGATAATAGTAAATCTAGATTTGGTTTTCAAGCCAGTATAGTTAGATTAAAGCGTGAATGAAATAACTTACTAGTAGCTATTAAAAGTCAAATGCTTCGATTTTGATACGAAATACGATTGAAATTGAATAAAAAAAAGTTGTGCTTTCGGCGTTAATGGGTTAACCGAAATATAATTATAGTTGTGATCAAAAGCTTAAATAATGCTTGAAAAGAAGCATGAATATTTATCATTTCAATACTTCTGAATGTTTGATATTTATATTGCTCAGCAACCAGAACAATAAAATATATAAACCTATGAAATTTATAATGCTATTGCGGAAAATTCTACTAGTCAAAATAATAAAAACGATATTGCTCGAACCAGAGATGAGGATGGCCTGGCCTGTCTGGAAACGTGAAGGGAACTATACTTTTTATTGCAGATTCTTCCTTACTGAAAATTCCTGTATGGGATTCCTTATGGGATTTTCAACCGAAATCCAGTATATGGTATATAGTAATGCGTTACGTAAGACAACGCCATGGATCCGTAATAACTTTGTAATGGTCCTTGGAAAATACATCCACAATTCGCAAATTGTCAGTCGCATTACTGAAACGCGGTGGGAAATTTCATAATTACGTTTTCTGTTGTTAATTATGTGAGTTATGATTGCTGATTTAGACATTTGCTGATTTTATCGAGATGTATAGTGCGCTTTGTTGAATGATCGCAGCTGTGATATTTTGATGTGGAAATGGTTGGTTGAATCTGAGTTAGATTCTGGTGTTCGTTTCAAATAGATTTACATCGAGGGATATGCTGGATGAGGTTGTCCAAGGACTTGCTTGAAATCATTCCTTTGTAAAGAAGAAGTTTGAAGGTCGTGGATTAAGGTTAATTTGACCCATTGAAGTTCCTGATCTAGCAATAAGTCAGCAGAGGGATGATCAGGGCTCAAAAGTATCGCTTGGGGATATCTGAGGGATCTCAGAGCAATGACGACCGACGTTTTGGGGTCCAGAAAGGTGTAGTAGGGAAATTCGACGGACGATTCCATGACTTTTTCTTTGTTTCTTATTACATAAGATCGTTCAAATTTCGTATTTCTAGAAGAATCGAAAAAATTGTCTTGTACGATGGTTAAAATAATATTAAACTTACTAATTGTAGTTTGAATTAAGCTTTTAAGAATTGTTACAGGCGGAATAAAACGTCATTTTAATTGCGAACTAAAATTGTTTACTTTCCCAGATAGCAACTAAGTGTACTATTTGTCATTCTGTTGTCAATAACTAGCCAAAAATTTGAAAATTTAGCTGATATAACATATGGCAAGCGCGCTTATTTTTAGAATAAAAATGCTCACGCATTTATCCTCAGTTTTGGTGACTAGCGTAGCATACTTATCTAAGGCGTGGTTAATGCACGTATAGAAACGTGATAAATATTCTGAAGTAGAACGCATTTATGTTTGTGTCATAGAGCTCAGGCAAATCTTGTTGAAGGGCAAAGTTAAGATCTCGAAGCAGACAATTATAACGTTTAAACAATTTTACAAATGTTATTACTTTGACAGAAATAGCGAGTGTTAATATTCATATAAATTTTTTTACTTTTTTGAAGAGGGCCATAATTCCTGGCCGAAAATTTAAAATTTAATTTTTATAAAAATATAAAAAATCTCATTTTTGTTGTCCCTTCTTTTGTTTAAAATTACTCTCTATTTTATCACTCCCATTTAATTTTTAAATTTATAATATACCGAAACTTTACAATAGATCTTTTGTTTTTGTTATTGTTTTGGGTTTAAGTAAATGACCGCGTTTTTATACTTATTTCTTCTCGAAATGGAGAAATATCGATTTTTAAAGGTTTACAATATTTAACTGTCGACTTTAAAATACTTTTTCGTGATTATTATTAACGTTTTATTTTGACATAACTTCCATGGCCAACATTCTGTTATTCCAATGAAAAAAAAGGCTTGTTGCACTTTTGTTAATTTTGCCAAATTTATCATTTCATTTAGACCATTACTCTTTCTTTTGACAGTTTTTAGAAATATAATTATTTCAGTTATTTTTTCGTTTTTAACGTGTGCATACTATCGCATACTTTTACTTTCATTTTTAAATTTTGTTTATATTGTGCCACTTGCACTGGCCCTTTAATGTAAAATTCTCTGAATCTACATAAAAAAAAATTATTTCCGAAAATTCTCTGTCCGTTCTCAATTAATTTATTTGATATTTTCTAGTACACCGCCTATAATAATTGAAACCACCCTTACAGGGCCCGAATTTAAAAAAATCGATTCAGAAATCTTTTATTTACGATTTTTAGTGAAAATTCCTATCTTATCGTCGGAGCACTTTAGATAGCTGTCGTATGTTTACCCTAGTAAAAATAATGTTCAATTACTCACCCCCGCAATAAAAAACTAAAGTCCGGATCAGGAGGTCAGATTACGTCGATATTTGGGTCGTTGAATACGTATCCGATGCCCATTTAACCCCATCACGTCGAGTTTTTGACATACAGTAGCCCCCCCCCCCAATATTTGCCTTCCCAATATTTACGACCCCCTAATATTTGCCACTAGGTCCGTCCCAATATTTGCCTTGCCCCTCGATTGCTGTTCCTCAGCACTTCTCACGAAGCGGTAGTTCTGTGGCGACATCACGCATGCGCGATGTAGGAAAGGTTGAACCATGGTTAAACTGATTTCTTCTGGTCGACGTATGCGCGTTCTATAACTTATGTCGGCGGAGTAGGGGAAACATTTCTTCCCCTCACTAGGCAGATATTTGGAGGGTTAGAATAGGACAGACAAGACAGGATCTTAAATATTTGGGGGGGGGGGGGCACTGTAACCTTAAAATGCACTTCGATTTTCAACACCACGTTAAGTTCTTGGCATAACCTTGAGAAGAAATCTAAAACCCTAAAATATGAAAATAATATGTTTTTGGAGTCACTGATTTAATTCGAACTAGTCGATCCGATCTCAGCTGGTCAGTTTTTTGACATAATCTCAAAAATATCCTAAAAATCGAGTCCAACATATAAAAATGAAGAAAAATATTATATTTAGCCGCACCATATTCCCTTTTTCTTCTTTGGGACGCTAAACCCGAATCCGAAGTTCATTCAACTCCATCGCAACCTTTTTTTATATGTCTTCATGTATTTGCTCGTGCTAAGTTAGGCGCAGACATGTTTTCTTTCATCACCCTGGACTTTTATATTTTACAAATGACGGTTCTGCAAAATTTTCTTATAATACATGGGGGGGGGGGGGGGGGGAAAATGGCCATTTAATGTTACGGGGTATAACATTTAAAATTACAAGTTTACTTTGAAATTTAATAAATTTTCCTTTATTTCATAATAGTTTACAGCATAGTTCAGTATTCTTCAGAACTATCCACATATATTCTCGTAGTGTCCAGAATTTTTCTTTATTTTCATATTTTCGAGTAAATTTTTAGATTTCTTTTTTAGGTTATGTCAAGAACTTACCGTGATGGAGCTGATTGGACTTCGAATACGTACGAAACATGGCATGGATTTCCAAGCATAAATTATTCTTCGTGTTAACATTTTAAGGTCAAATTATAGGGTTTTTTAAGGCGTTTGAGGTTATGTCGAAAACCTGGCACGATTGAGTTAAATGGTCTTCGGTTTCGGGTTCAGTGCCCCAAAAATCATATTATAGAGATAGACTGACCTCCAGATCCGGACTTTTTTTTAGGGGCTGTGATATAAATAACAAGTTTCTCGATCTCTCGATAATTCTCATTCAGTCCGCCATAACGAAGCGAAGTACAACCTTCCAATAATTTGGATAAATTTTGAAAAGGCAGTCAAAGATTACCTTTCTGAATGTGTACTGCGTGTTTATTCATTGCAATTCGCTGCATCAGTATACTAAATCCTCAGGCACAAAAGTAATATTCATTTTTTTTTTTTTTTTTTTTATTTAATTAACAGGCGGAATCGCCCTTTTTACTTAATTGGTTTTGCGAATTATGAGTCGTAAGATTTTGCGAGAGCTGCAGATCGACTTAGAAAGATGGCGCCATACTTCACATTTGTGTATGAAATGTAGGACTGCAGAAACCTACACCAAGTACAGCAGCAGTCTTGAGTCGATTTCCGCCAGATAAACAATACTTTCGAAACGTAAACACAAACAACGTGGCTCGTCTTACCAACAGCGAGCTGCTGCTTGGAAACGAAATCGAAAATTTGTTTACCAGACGGGGATCGATCTCACGACCTACGACTTCGTAGTCCAGTGCGTTAACCGCCTGAGCCACGAAGCCGAAATTTTAAAAACATTAGTAAACAAATCTTAAATAACGACTCATTCGATAGTGCGACTACTTCTACTTGCAAACTTGAACTTTAAATAAAAACAATGGTTTTAAAACAATTGACAAAATATCACTGACGAATAATTTACAAAATTGTGTAAGGTCACCTTAAACTTTGCGGCTTATGCCCACCAATGATAAATCTATAGTTTCCCCGTCTCGGCCGAATCGCGTGCATTCCCGAGGAGGAACCTGTCTCGATCACGATGGAATAGTACTTTGCGATCCTAGGCCGTAAAGTTCAATTTTACGGATCGCACAATCTCCAAACCGAGGTCGTAAAATTTTACGGTCGAAGAGCGAACACTATTTTAGTATTTTTTGATACACTGTTCGCAAAAGTAGGCACTTTACCGACTGTTTTTAGTCCGTAAAGTGCAGAGATCACTCCGAAAAAATAACACTTTACGGACTAAAAGGAGTACATTTAATTTTAATTGAAAAGGTTATTTTTTTATCATCAGACGGACAAAGTAGAATCCCCTCATTGAAAAAATGAAACGATCTGCACCTACTGGAATCAAAACATTGTCTAAGTTTGTTTCGTTCATTTTCTTCTAAGTCCTTTATTAAACTTTTTCTTTTTATAAATTATAATGTAATTCCATACCGAAATACTTACCATGAAATGATTTAAGTCGCCAGGAATATAAAAGAATGAAACCCATTTTCGCAATTTAAGAAATATTGTCTGACATCGATTATGTTTAGTTAGTTTTCATATCGCCTTCCCATATATTAATCAGCAAATAAAATAGTGTTTTTTTTCGCGAACACCGTATATTTTTTATTTTTTTGACGTCTATACATATATGTAACTGAAGCAAATACATTAATGAACGAAATGTACAACTCAGTAAGATTGGGTGATGTTGAAACTGGGCAAAGAAGTTTACCGCACATTAGCCTTATTCTTAAAAAACGCAGAACAAATTGATTCAATTTAAATTTATATGCACTCTCTGACTCGATACGCTTTAGTGGTTCGGCAAAGTATTCCGCCATTTCTCGTTTAAACGAGAAAATATTGCTTCACTGGGTATAAATCACATCGATTAATAATTTAAAAAAAAAAAACGTTTTTTTTTCGTTTAAATTTATAGTGAACACTCTGCAAAATGTGTTTCCCAAAAATTAAAAGAGATTCAGGAGGAATTCAAAATTTGAATTAAAATCCAGTTTCTCATTCTATTGCGGTACTATAAAAGATTCAGACAAATAACATTGAATTGTTAAACTAGTTTAACGTCCAGAAGCACGTTTTTTCATGTAAAATTTCCACCACTTATTGCAAACTGAAAATAATAGACAGATTGTTTGAAATATACCGTATTTACTATTTTTGACGGTCAACTTTTTTTTTTTAGATTCAGAATTTACCTTTCATTTTGGCAATAGTATGGGGAAAAAACATTTGTTAGGTATTTTTTTCTTACATTTGTCAGGTGGACCCATTATGGACGATTTATATGCCTGTAAAAGTGCAAAAAAAGCGCATAAAATGTTTGAACATAAAGGATATGCAGGTAGGTATGTTTTATTTCACTTTGAAAAATCCAAAATGTCGGATCGAATATGGTGACTGATTTATAAAAATCATATCACATTTAAATAAAACTCGTCTTATGGGGCTTTTAAAGGTTGTAATGCGATTTCTGAATTTCTAATTGGGTTAAAAATTTAGGTATTTACTCGTATCTACTTTAAAATACCCACTTTAATGTAATTTAATGCAAAATGGCTCAATAAAACATTCAAGCTGCCGCATTCAATATGGCGGAGACCGTAGAAAAAACTCCCTAAATTCACTTGAAACTCGTCACTCGGAGGTTTTTAGGGTCGCTGAACACGAATATGACATCAGATTTATAATATTCAAATGACGAATCAATGATGGATGATTGTATAATCTCCATGAAAATGATCCATGTCCACTTTTTGACCGTATAAATTAACTATGTAATAGTAAAAAAACAATAAAAATATAAATATAAAAAAGACATAGATATATAATAAACAAATGATTCTTTAATTACAAACATCCACCTCCTCGTGGTAAAAATCGAACAACACTGATTAGTAATCAGTGGCTAAGGATTTATTACAAAAACTAGTAAGACCAAGGCCGTTATCTTGAGTCAGCCATTTTGAATTTCGGAAATTTTACCTCAAATTTGTAATTAGCAACTTCGAAAACGTACTTATATCTATTGTTCCGCATGTCGAGAAATTTCTTCAAAAGTTTGTCACATCACAACCGCCACATTGAGTCAGCCATTTTGAATTTCGAAATTTTTACTTCAGATGCATGATTAGTATACTAAGAAGAGCTAGATCAGTTAAAAATTTGTTTAGAATGCTATACTGCCAAAATTTTAACAAAATAATCTTCAAATTTTTTATATTTTAAGGTGAAATAAAAAATGCCTACCAGCATTCTAAGTTTAACATTTTATACACTTTTTATGCACGTTTCACAGAAATCGCGGCACCGATAAAAAAATAAAATTTTTTAAAAAATCACCCCAAAAGAATGTATTTTGTCACATATTTTTGTCAAAATCGTAGGTAAATACTCACTTTTTTCAAAGTTTTACCTCACCATTCGAAAGAACCTTCTCGAAAATAGTAAACAAGGTACATTTCAAACAATCTGTATATTGATTTCAGAATGTAATGTGGGGTTGAAGTTGTACATGAGAGAACGTGCATTCTGGAGCTCAAACGGTTAATTCGTTGCTCCGTTAAGGATAATCCTGCGAAATAACAATTTTTATAGTGTTTTTCAAAATAAATCTTTCCTTCCTCTAAAATTACGAGGTTTATAATTTTTGTTTAAATTTAACCAAAACGAAAAACGCCGTAAATAAAATCGGTCGTCGTTGCAAACAAAAATGTTAGAAGAATCTCTACAGATGCATTGATGTTATATTTTCTGTTTCTGTTCTTGAAACTACACGGAAGATAATTCTTAGTAAAATTAACTACTTGTCAACTACCCTACAGAGTTTAATTTACCCTGAAACCGTCATTTAAATACATCCTGTCATAACCAACATGTGTCTTGATGATGCTTTCAAATATACATCCATAAATATCCTAATGTTTACAGGGCAGATCAGTAAACGTCTTTGTCAACAAGAAATTTCTTTTGATATGGTGCATTCCAGCAAAACAAGATTTAGAATTATTGAAAATGATTCACTTTTGAGCTTTGTTTTCTATTTATTTTATTGAACTTTATTCATAACTTCCTATTCTAGATCCTATTGTAAGGATTGAGTATATTATTCTTGAATTCTACTGTACCTAAAATAGCGACTGACGCGTTGGCGAATGTTTTTACCCAATAAACACACTTTTGAAGTAAAGAATTCTTTAGGTAATCTCGAATGTCCGCAACAAATCATTGCAAAAGTAGTCACAAAGTAATCTGTATGAAAAAATTTATATCTTGAAACACGATCGGTCAAAAGAAAAGTGTGTCACATTTATGATAAAAGTAGTCCTAAAGTATTCTTTGTGAATAAATTAATGATACACGTCGGCAACAGTGGACGTTTCGAGCGCCCACCGCATGGTGGTGCATCAACACATGCACTCTGTATATTATCATACACAACCATATTCTCGCAAGTGAGGAAGGTTCTAGTTGTTCCATATAAAAGTACCTCCTTCTGCATGGCATTAATGATTAAGTATTTGTATACCACCTGCGCGATGTTTGCGAACTAGACTGTAATGTAATAATAATAGTCAATAATGTATTGGAAAATGCATTGTTTCAATGATTGCGTGTTTAAGTACATTTTTATATAAACGTTTATTAACTTATTACAAAAGAATTATTAACAAAAAAAGCATTCCAAAAGAATTCTTTAGGAATTCTTAGATGTTTCGTTGCTAATGGGATATTCATGCTATTACGTAAAAGAATTCTTTATGAAAATGTTATTATAGGTTTTGAAGAACCTTTTACCAAATACGTTTAAAAAAGAATTCTTATGTAACTCTTTATTTAATAACTATAGCGGACATTAGTTATATTTTTAAGCATGCATGAATACTTCTTCTAGAATTCTTCTTTCATAAAAGCATTCAAGAAGTATTCTTTTTAAATATTTAAAAATTGTGTTTTGCTTATTGGGTAGTCCTTCTGAATACTTATTGCGGAGGTAAAGGGGTTAATTGCTTTTTGATTCTCCTAGAAGTATTTTGTGAGAAATTGTCAATCATTGTAGATCTAAAAACTAGCGTATGCATCGTGATTATTAGGGAAATCTATTTTATTACCTGTAGTTTTGTTTACAAACAAATCGCTCCTGCGACTCGGACACCAGCCGCCAGAAGCCGTTGACACATTCGCAGCCATCATCGTTCAATGTTTTCATTGTAGAAGACATGTTATTACTTCGACCCAGACTAAGTCTGGACGAAGTATTGAATTTGGTCACTTCGGGCATAAAAATTACCCTATAGTTTTACATCAAATGTCGACGTTTCAGACCCTAAGGAACCCAAATCAAGAATAAAAAAATTTGTGTCCGTGATCTTGTACGTATGTACGTCCCGTTTTTTTGTCTCGCGATAACTCGCGAACGGATAAGCGTATTGACATAAATTATTTTTTAAAACACGCGTCTTGGCATAACTTAGATCTGATTAGATTTTGGCGCAGATCCATCCGTCCATTACTAAAAAAAAATTACCCCCAATTAAGTTACTTCGTAGTTTTTTGCATTTATTTTGAAAAATACAAATTTTATTAAAAAAGATTTCAAACAAAAAAGATAGAGCATGAAATTCTCTTCAAAAAAGGTTGTATGCATTTTCTTCCTAAATTCAACGATAATGCCATAAAAACTGGTTTAAAATGTTTATGACTATTGTCTGAAAAAGTATTGAATTTGGTCATCGCGGCAAAAAAATTACCCTATTGTTTTTCATTAAATTTCGACGTTTCGACCCCCTACCCCCCAGGGGTAGTCTTTGCCAGCCCCTCGGGCGCGGTGACCACCTACGGGCGCAAAGTTCTTTTACGCCCTTCATACGAATATAACTATTTCGATATATCTAAAAGATGTCTTATAGATATCTATAAGATATCCGTCATAGATCTTTTCGACACTTTCAAGATATCTTTGACGAGTTATATGTATATATATTATATATATAAGATCATAATGATACAGACAGTAATTAGTAAAACACAATAAACATGTAATATGCATCGAATAGTCTATTAGAATACAAGTGCATGAAGTAAGTGTTTTGCAACTTTTATTTATTAATACTTCGGCTGGCCTGTTGTCGAGGTCGAAGTTTTGAAAATGCTCATTTTTAATTTTCATACATATAAGAAACACTATATTGTTGTAACATATCTATCGAAGCCACTTGGACCTAAATATGATTGGACCCCCAAATATCAAATTAATTTTATAATATAATTGAAAGCTGTTAGTAAACAAACGAGTATTAAGGAATAGCCGACTCTCTACTGGGTCGAAGTTTCTGAGCGAGCGAAGCACCACGCCAATACTAGTTATTGAGCTTTCGCAATAAAAAATAACAATAATAATAGTACAAGAATAATAATTTTTCGTAGTAGGTGAATGAAGTTTACATATAATCGGAATAAAAAGGTTCAGGCTTCATGGTATGTGGAAAAGAAAACATAATTGTTTTTTTTGTAATGTGTATATGCTTCACCTAACAGAAATATTTGAAAATACTGTAATTTATACTTTCAAATGCTTATTCAAGGATTAAGAAATACAATTCAAAAGTATTGATAATTTCGAATAATTCTGAATAATTTTTCCTTTGTTCTGATTGTGAAAAGTTATTATTACTCTCTAGAACACTAACATAACCTCACAAAAACGAGTATTCAATCAGAAATATCTATTGTTTTTTAGCGAAGTATAAGAATAATAATATGTACAAATATAACAACAGGAATCTATATAAACGTCACGATCCAATACATAAAAGAATAGGATAAATGAACAGGGACTATTTAAATAAACAAAATTAATGAAAATAATTCTGTTAATTTCTGGTTTTGGTTAGAATAAAAAACATCTACTTAGATTCATTTTTATAATATCAAAATATGCAATAAATTAAATAAGAAATACGTATTATAATAATTGCAAAACAATGATTCGTCTGATAAATGTTTGACAGCTTAAAAATATGAAAAAATGTCTATATGGATTCCTTTTCTATTTCTGCTACGGATAATATTCATTAAATTATAAATTAAAAGAAAATAACAGGCTACATAGTTAATAAATTAAAATAAAAACAATTAAAAATCCATTTTCATCTATTCCTTACATCGTTGGAGCTGCTTCACATTTAACAACGCGAATAATAACACACCCAGGATGATGACCTGAAACATTTGCAATGTTTCTTAGCTCTCTAGTATATAACTCATTTACGGTTAAACCGAAGGTAGTATAACGAAGGTCTGAATTGCACCCGACACTTTGACTGAAGTGTGTAATCTACTTATCTACCTAAATCTTTACCCTGATTACCTGAGATTTCTAATCTGGGTTTACTAACTTAACACACAAAACACAGAAACGTCCTCGGTACAAAATACTGATTTATGGAGGCTGTAATTTCTAAACAACACTATTATTGAATATTTGAAGAAACTGACGCATTCTCTTCCTTCTCGATATTTTCGTACGAATATGTGTGAAAATTACACGACGTTGATGAAATGCAGAGCGTCTCTTTAAGACAAACAAGAGACATCTTCTAATTTAGTTTCCAGTATTATCTGGACTCCAGTAACAGTTTCCAGTACTATCTTAACCAGAAGTGAAATAAATTTCATAATTACTTATCATAATTCAGGTGTGCGTTTTGTAATAACATTTAAAAACAGAAGTAAGCCTAAAACGTTCCATCGGTACTCACCCTATGAAATTGATTCAGCATCGACGCAGTTTTTGAGCACAAAGGAATTTTGGAACCCTGAAGTAAACACAGTCTTTGTTCCGGCTTTGCATCTGTGTACATGTTTTAGATAAAGATGAAGCGATGCCAGTACACTGGTGAAACCTTAATGTAATATAGCCGCTGTAACTTGATCTCGGGTGTTTAAGAACGCAGATCACAATATGGTCATGACCACGTGGTTGGGAACGAAAGGCTGTGGCCCGGAGCAGAGCAAAATTCAACGCATGTGTTTTTAAAAACATTTCGTAATACGAAATCGCTAATATTGTCTTCCTAATAATTATTTCCCATCTGAACTGCTTTTTTTTAATAAGACGAATATCGAATGTTTATTGTACAAAATTTTGTTCTTTTAAATATTTGTTTCATGAAAACTTGCTAAATGGTTATTTGGCAATAACAAAATTTCGAAAATTTAATACAGAAGATATATATCAGTCATAACTTATTTTATTTGTCACTTTTTCTTTATTTCTCTGTTAAATCCATTTTAGTTATAGTTCAGCCAAAGAAGCCACTATTTTGTCAAAGAATGGAAGTAATGCCGGATATGCTGTTCGTTGGTGGAAGGATGTATTTTTGGGTCCGTAGGAATGAGCGCAAAAATGAGGTTTTTCGTAAATAATTAAAAACGTATCACCTTTAAAGGAAAACGTGAATATGGGAAAGTTGTAGAGAATGTAATTTTTCGCAAAAAAGATTTGCATAAACATTTTCTACGAACACTTATACTGGAGACATTTTTTCATAAGTTATTTGCATCTAAAAGGATCCGAAGGTATACTCTAAAATCACTTGGAACAAGAATTAAGTTCATCTTAATCCGATTTACTCCTTTCTAAGTCGTTACTTTGTTACTAAAGGCTAGAAATATTTTGTCTAAATCCGAATTTGTTGCTAATAATTAGTAAACCTAATTGACAAGAAAATCATCGTACAAATTCTGTGAAATCGGTGAACAAAAATACCCGAAAACCACTAAATGAAACTTTTATCAGTTTAATTTATATGATCTAGTACTAGTTTATATTCTTATTTAACTAAATCCATTAACATCTTTTGTTTCATAGATTCAGTTGACAATATTGATCGACGCAAACAAGTAACACTGAGAAAAGAAATTGTTTCCACTAAATAAATGTATTTTGTTGGCAATTTGATGAATATATCTATTTAATTCAAATAAATATCTTAATAGTTAATAAATATCCTATTAATGGAAGTTTCCTAGCAAAGTTTCCTACCATTTTGCTAACATAAAAAATGTTAACTAAATCTTATAGTAATTATTTTCCTACCTTTTCCTAAACAGCTAATGATATTACCGTCATCGAGATTTTCTTCGACATGTCTTAAGAGTATGTTTTTTCGACCCGTGAAAAAGTTATATCGCAAAAAAGAATCAGAGGGCCATTCCAGTTATTCTACAGATCCAGTTTACCATTCACACACATTTTATATTGTTTTGTAGGCGTTGTTTGTTTGTCTTTCCTGAATAACTTTTTCAAATTGCATATGATTAGTAAAGATATATATTCTTTTAAGATAGAGGGTAGTGTCTGAACATCTGTGTTTATATATATCATGGTCGCAATACTGTTTTGTTTTCTAAAAATCGATATTCAGTAACAAGTATTATCTTATAAGTATTACCTTGTGTAGACGATTTAATTATATATTTGTTAATAATTAACAAATATTATATTTGGCATAAAGCAATCTGTGTTGAGTCAACTATATTACCCACTTATTATTAAATATGCGATTTATTAATTATTAATAAATATTTATTTCGCCATAGTTAAATAACACATTTATTAACTATAAACAAATCTTATTTGGCGCAAAAAAATTGTTTTCTTAGTGAAGTAATTCGGTGTTTGACATCATTCAACATAGTGATTATGAATAAAGAAAGTACAGCAATTATCTGCAGTGTCTATTAGGTATTGTTATTTTTATTTGTGTTATAATCTTAAGCCAAAACTATAAGAAACAAAAATATTCAATAGAATAGAGGCAGAATAGTTTACTGGACATATTTCATGAAATTGAAGGTGTGAAATAAATATCTAATAATTATCATAAATTTTATACATTTTGGGTATATTACTGCGGAATATTTGATGTTGTGATATAAACAAATTATTTCGTCGGCCACAGATGTATTCCACAACCTCCTTATGAGCAAAATACAATTGCAAACATTTGTATTCTTGTTGAATATGAAAAACCGTTTGTACAAGCAGTCACTTATTCCACTAGTTACGAGTAAGCAACGTATCGTTGAAGCGACATCTTTATCGACATTTATTTATTCGTACTTCCATTCACCATCTTCCTTTTCACTTTACAGAAGTTTCTTTATCTGTTTCATATCAACATCTGCAATTTGAATCAAAGGGGGAAAGGTTTGGCCCTCCGATGAACCCTTATTGTCTATAACAAATTCATTTCCCTCCTTAGGGTGCCATAAAACAGGGTCTGCATCTATGCATTCGGACTTTCACTTTTCCCTCCGCTTCTTTTGAAAGTAGTTACGTTTATTCTTAGCAAACAAAAAAGTTATTAAATTTTACTGTCTTTCATTTTTCTGATGATTAAGAAATAATGACTAATAAAATGTTAATTTTATTACGTGTTGTTCAGGTTATTTACTAAAATTTATACAATTTATATAAAAAAATATGCAACTAATAATTCGACGTCGTATTGGACACACTGTCTACACTTACGAAATGTTCAATAAAACTAAACAAAGATTTTATTTATTGAAATTAAAAACAATTCATTGTGACTTTCATCTGGTAACATTGTTTTGTTACTTCATATAAACCAAACGAGGCGGTTCATTTCAGTTAATTATTTACAATTGTAGGATTAACAAAAGGTAAAATTCTCGACTTGAATTCTTTGGAAATATTTCAGATTTAAAAAAGAAATTTTCAATACAATGTTTACATGTTTTTTACATTAAATTCCACAAAAAAAACACGTTTCGGCTCCTTCCGAGCCCTCTTCAGGTGCAGCAATGACTAAAAATGTAGTGACGAAATCGCAATTCTCGTCCCTTTATATACCTCTTAATTCTTAGCAAGGAGTGGTGTTAATAATATTGTCTTAATATGTTAATCAGATCAGAATGTATTTCATGAAATTTTTGAGTGTCTTCTATTTTATTTAATGGAGCTTTTTGAAGGGAAATGCGTATCATTTCCGAAATTCTTCTACTATGAAAACTCTACATCTAGAATCTAACAATTCCTTATATATAATCTACAATGCCTTGTACATATGGTGTTTTGAGATATATTTTTTAATTATTATCATTGTCGTCTTCTATAATATTTCCATAGCTATGCATTCTTTTTGTAATATACATATTTATAAATCGTTTCGGGTAATCATTATCTAATAGTTAACAAGTAGTACATTTTTATTATGAAACTGGGGTGCGGGTCGAAAAACCGACAAATCAAAAAGCCGACAGGTCGAAAAACTGACAGTCAAAAAACCGACAATCGAAAAGCCGACAGGTCGAAAAACTGACAGTTCAAAGAATGATTGTCCTCCTGATGATGTGTCTATTTTTTCATGTGTCGGCTTTTCGACTGTCGGTTTTTTGACTGTCGGCTTTATGACTGTCGGTTTTTTGAACTGTCGGCTTTTTGATTTGTCGGTTTTTCGACCCGCACTCATTTTAATTTAAAATGATAAAAAATAATATATTTATTTATAATTAATTCAATTAATAATTCAATCAATTAATAACAAAAAAAAAATAATAAGGCTCTGTCAATTAGATTATAAACAATAGCTATTTTTCGCGAAATTGAATGAAATGAGTTAAAATTTGACTTCTTAGTTAATTCAAATTTATTTTCCGAGTTTTCCGGAAAATGTTGTTTTTTTTAACCAATCAAAATCTAGATTATTATCATGCGAATTTTTTATTGGCAATTAAATCTAAAAAGGAAATCTGATTATTGTTTTCTATTTCGTAAGTAAATTGTAATCTATTCATGTTTTTATTAAGATGACGGCTTCAATACGTCTCACCAACACTTTTTATTGTCATATTCGAAATCAGGTGTCAAAAATACGTCGGAAAACACTCGATTACGATTTTTTCTGAGTAAGAAGTTCATCCATGAGGAATGGGGAAGGTTTAATATAAATTCTTTAATTATAATTTTACATTTTAATATAATATACGCCATCGCTGAAATGGTCCTAAACAACAAAAAAATATTCATTCAATTCATGTCCTATCTTTGTAAATTAAACTAGTGTTGGCGTGGTGCCTCGCTCGCTTCGCTCGCTCAGAAACTTCGACCCAGTAGAGAGTCGGCTATTCCTTAATACTCGTTTGTTTACTAACAGCTTTCAATTATATTATAAAATTATATTGATATTTGAGGGTCCAATCATATTTAGGTCCAAGTGGCCTCGATAGATATGTTACAACAATATAGTGTTTCTTATATGTATGAAAATTGAAAATGAGCATTTTCAAAACTTCGACCCCGACAACAGGCCAGCCGAAGTATTAATAAATAAAAGTTGCAAAACACTTACTTCAAGCACTTGTATTGTAATAGATTATTTGATTCATATTACATGTTTAAAGTGTTTTACTAATTACTGTCTGTATCATTATGATCTTATATATATAATATATATACATATAACTCGTCAAAGATATCTTGAAAGTGTCGAAAAGATCTCTGACGGATATATTTTAGATACTATTAGACATCTGTTAGGTATATCGAAATAGTTATTTTCGTATCAAGGGCGTAAAAGAACTTATGAGCCGATAGGTGATCACCCCGCCCGAGGGACTGGCGAAGACTACCCCTGGGGGTAGGGGGTCGAAACGTCGAAATTTGATGAAAAACAATAAGGTAATTTTTTTGCCGCGATGACCAAATTCAATACTTTTTCAAAAATAGTCATAAGCATGTTAAACCAGTTTTTATGGCATTATCGTTGACTTTAGGAAAAAAATGCATAGAACCTTTTTTGTAGAGAATTTCATCCTCTATCTTTTTTGTTTGAAACATTTTTTAATAAAATTTGTATTGCTCAAAATTAATGCAAAAAACTACGAAGAAACTTAATTGGGACTAATTTTTTTTAGTAATGGACGGATGGATCTGCCCCAAAATCTAATCTGGATCTAAGTTATGCCAATACGCGTATTTAAAAAAAAAAAAATTATGTCAATACGCTTATCCGTTCGCGAGTTATCGCGAGACAAAAAAACGGGACGTACGAACAAGATCACGGACACAAATTTTACTTCGACCCAGACTATGTCTGAACGAAGCATTGAATTTGGTCACTTCGGGCATAAAAATTACCTATAGTTTTTCATCAAATGTCGACGTTTCAGACCCTAAGGAACCCAAATCAACAATAAAAAAAGTTGTATACTTATATTATATATCTTAAGTATTTATATTTGAACTCATTATTTATTATCGCAAATAAAAACATTTTAGAATTAAAATTTTCCAATTTTTTTTATTACGGGAGTCTAGAGACATCAGCCGATAAGGAAAAGTAATCTATGTTTAAAAAAGTAAATTAAAAATGATTGAATCGATTTTTTAACATTCGTTTCATAAAGGAAATTTTAACCTCTTTATACGAGCTTCTAAAAAATATCTAATTATTATGAGATCGTATAAAGTGGTTAGAATTGCGCCCGAATTTTGAAAATTTGATTCAATATTTTTTTTTAATGCAGGTTATTACCTTATCGGTTGATGACTCTAGAAACCCCATAAATAGCTATTTTCAACCTAGAAAAATGCTCAGTTATTTCTCGGAATGTTCATCTCCTATAATGTGTCAACATTTTTTGTTATTGAAATGTTGATTTCACGGTGGAGGATAACCAATGGCAAGTTAAACACGTATTAGGAGATTTATAAGTACTTTAAAAAAGAAATTACATCTAGACCAGGCATATTAGCTCAATTTGAATGAAAAAAGGAAACAAAATTATCTGAAACTTTCGAAGATAGCATATTTCCAACTTCAAAAGAGGCTTGGAAATGATGAAATCAATGCAACACTGTGGGGTTGGAAACAAGTAATTGTAAATAATCAACAAATACTTATGCCTCGCTTCACAGAAGATTCTGTAATCCCCGAAGATCTATTAAGAATAATTTTTTGCAATTCAGATTGTTCAACGAAGTCATGTGGATGCCGAAAACTTGGCCTAAAATGTACAGAATTTTGTCAAAGTTGTCCGAATGACGACTGTTGTTCAAATGTATACACGGAGAAAAATGACTCCGCTGGATTAGCTGATTCATATCAGCTAAAATTTTCGGCTGGAATTGCCGAAAATATATGCAATTTTAGCTGTTTTGATTCCGCTAATGTAGCCTTAACCCTACTCAATTCGCGCTTAGTTCTAAATTTCCGCTACATTAGCAGATTTGTTCCGTTAAATTTGCGGACTTTTTCAGTAAATTTACCTGAAATTATCGGCTATCCCTAACGGAATTCCAACAGCTATCCCTATAGGATAAAATTGGTAGAATCTGCGGATTTTTCGGCTGATTTTGCTGATTATTTTTCTCCGTGTACGAGCCTTTAAGAATTCTACACGATTCGGAAGACATTGAAGTCGAAGTCGAAATTGAGCAGAAAATGCTTTCGGAGAATTAACTATAGAAGAAAGTAGAGATAAGATGGCATTTGAAAACGAATTTTCCGTTCACGAATCGAACGACGATCAACTGACTCCGTCAAAAAGATCAAAACTGGCGTAAAATTATGTGTTCTGTATAAATTCTTTAATTATATTGTGAATATGACACTATGCACTAGATGTAATATATTTATTGTAAAACGTGAAATGAACAAATTATTTTAACAAAAAAATAGAAAATTTTATCCATTTATTTATATAAATTATATTTATTTATAATAAATTTTTCGAATTGCTTGGTGAGGCGGTCCATCTAATAAATGTAGGAAAACAAAAACAAATCGAATATATCAGACGGATTGTACGTTGTGAAATTCAGTAAAAATCGTACTTTACGTTCGTTTTTCTTCTTTCCAGCAGTTTATTATCTTTAAAAACATATAAGGGCTAATATTTTAATATATCGTAGAAAAAGAATCTTGATCATTTAATTCTATATTTATTTGTTTGCCAGATACATCGTCGCGTACTATAAAAGTTAAAGATTCTGTACAACCTCATATGCGTACACGGAGAACAGTTTTCACAGCTCTGGACGAGTAATGTCAAAGATTTCCCCTAGAAGTAACCTGATTACACTACTATTTTATGTGACTGCATTTTGGTAACCCGAAAAAGACGTTACTCCATCGCGTATTGTCCTTTCGTAATGATACATTTGTAGGTATTATAACCGAAAAACACGATGCTAGCACCAGACAATCATAGTAATTATTCCCTGTTATTAAATGTTACACACGTGCACCGTATAAATCTATGAAAACTGCTCTCCGTGTAATATAAAACGTTGCACTTCTTGTTTGGAAAGTGGCCTTTTAACCCTTACAAGTAAACCTACCCAAGTGTCACTCGCCGATCTTAATGAGACTTGGCATTCTAGAAAAACATAGAAAAATATTGGATACGTGTTTTTTTATACGTCCCCATAAAGCTTTTTAAAGGTAGAAATCACCCCTTGAAGTTAAAAAAATTCATCCTTTTTTATGACCTGTGAAAAATATAGAGTTAAGTTGATTGAATCTTTCAGTTAATCTTACTATATTTACTGATAGGGATTTTCGAGATCGGAGATTATGAATCTGATGTCAGTTTCTTAAAATTCAAAACAGCGGATCCAATATGGCGGATCCAATATAAGAGATTTATCTCAATTAATCGAATTTGCTTGAAACTCGGTACTCGGGGGTTTTCGAGGTTGCCGATTACGAATTTGATATTATTTTCTCATAGTTAAAAATAGTGGATCCAATATGGCGGATGAGAATACGTAAAAATGCTATGCTCACAAGAATCATTACTCGGAGGTTTTCGGATTGTAGTAGTTGATGACGATTCTGATACCAGTTTTTCAAAATGTAAATAACAGTATGTCGGACGAAAAATGTAGAATATTATACACATAAAAAATCATGATTCTAATATTTTCGGGAATGCTAATTATGAATCCGATGTCCTTTTTGAAACAACAGTTCTGTTTTATAACGGACTAATAATGTACGATAAAAATGTACTGCCTGCAATTAATAAAAAAAAATAAAAAAGGATGAAATTTTTGAACTTCAAGGGGTGGTTTCCACCCTTAAAAAGCTTTATGGGGACGTATAAAAAAACACGTATTCAGTATTTTTCGATGTTTTTCAAGAATGCCAAGTCTCATTAAGTTCGGCGAGTGACACTTAGGTTTACATAGAAGCATGGTGGTAACCCACGTTACCACCTCGATTTCTTTGATTTTTGCTCATTTAAATTGCAGTTAACTCATTTAGATCGGTATTTTTGCTATTTTATGTTACTACAGTGATACAAGAATCTATAAAAATAGTTATTGAGATATAACTGTTTATTGTTTATGATTTATAAATAAACAAACATTAAAAAATCACGATTTTTTAGAAAAAAATCATTATTGACGTTGTTTTTTAAGATAGTTGTTTGAAATGTAGTATAATAGTGCTTTTAGGGTCGCTGATGAGGAATCTGACTACAGAATTTGGAAATTTCAATATGGCGGATCCAAAATGGTGGACCAGAATGTTAAAATTTCATAATTCGTGACTGAAAAATTTACAGGTATTCGTCATTTAGTTCTAAATTGTTGGTCGAAAATGAATAGTTATTATTGGTTTGCCATTTAATACCAGATTCATAATCAGCGACCCCGAAAACCCCAAAGGTGCCCAATTTCATATCAATCTATGTAGTAACTTTTCAACATTACGAACCGCCATTTTGGATCGGCCATATTAAAATTTGAAAATCTGAGTTCAGATTCGTAATCAGCGACCTCGAAAACCCCCGTGTAACAATTTTCAGGCATATTCCGTGTAAAGAAAAATGTATGCTTCAAAGGGTTAAAACTGTAATTGCCGTATTACCACGTGTTCCAAAAGGTTTATGCATTCCCCGACTGTCATAGATTACTTTATTACTTATAGATCCGTTAACTATATTTGCTTTCTGAAATCTTGATAAGAAACGATCAACAGGTGTTCCAAAATCTCCGTTCGAATTGCGGAAGATAAAATTTCGCAACGTTCGCAGGCAGGTGGCGCCATCGTGGAACCGGCGAATCGTCTGAGTGTCTCGTGGCGAAAAAGAAAAGATAGGAGAGAGCACACAAACGGATCAGCCATCAGACAGAAGAAAAGGCAACGAGAAGACCAAATAGGCACACAAACAGCAGCAGCAGAAGCAGATCTAGAGAGAGGGAACGAGCTGTTGCATCTCTCTCTGTCTCCCCCACCACAGACGTCCGACATTCGCGAAGAATCCCGAAGACGAGCGTAAATATCCGAAGTGCGTCTCTTCTCGTCTCTGTCTTACCCCTGGGCCGTCGCGCACATTTTCTAGCCGTACACTCCGTAGTCGTCCGTCGTCTCTCACACTCGCACGAGTCTCTCTTTACGGCTGCTTCGTCTATGCCGAGTGTTCCGAGTCTTGGAGTTTGGTGCGACCACATATATACACATATATAATACACAAGTACGGTGCGCGCGCGGAAGCAAAGAGAGACAGATCGCGAGTACAGTAACGAGAGGGGGACAGGAAGGTTTCGCGTTTTCCGTCGCGGCGATGTGCGGGAAGAAGCACGAGTGAAACGACGTGTGGCGACCTGGGGCCAGGTGGAGGCTGGAGGAAGTTTCGGGAGATTTCGGACGCCTCGAAAAATCCGTGAGCGCGTGTTTTGTGTTGATACCGCCGCGACGAAGGTAACAAAAATTTGTGGCTTGGTGCGCGCGCGCGCCAGGAAGAGGAATACGTCGTCAGTACCCGAGGATAAAGCAAGGGCCGAGGTTCGCTCATTTCCCCCAAGCTCCTTAATGACTCGCGTTTTACGTGGGCCCTTCGCACGGACCCATAGCCCACAATTATGTTCAATGTACCGCCCAAGTTCTACGATCTGTGCCGCCTTTGTTTATCGTCCGACGGTGTCAAGTTGTCCATATTCGAGGAGGAGGGTACGCAGAGGAACTTTGCCGACAAGATCCTCACCTGCCTGTCGATTACGGTGAGCATCTTCCCCAGGAATTGTATTTTACCATCCTCGAGAGAGAGAGAGAGAGAGAGGGTGATCCTTGGTCCGAACGACGGAGTGCGGGACGCGAGGAGGACGGAAGGAGCGCGAGAGAAAGTTTGGCAAGATGTGCGGCGAGATAAGCGTCTCTGGCTGGTTTAAAATGGCAGTGATAAGCTGGCTCGCTCCTCGTTGGCCGCACGCCTGACGTTCCACCCGGGGAGAGGGCGAGAGAGAGAGAGAGAGAGAGGCAGGACCTCCATATTTGGCAGGCCCCTCTTATCAGGTTTCACACGCGAGTCTCTTCCTACCCAGATCTCTCTTTTATCTCGCCTCACCCCCCTCTCGATACCACCTCAACTTTTTGTCCTTCCTTCCATCGACATCCTCCCCGAAGGTACCAGCTCCGATTCCATACTCTGGGATCCGATCTGTCCTTTGGCTAAATATAGTTTCGCCCCGAGAGATAAGCTAAAGATAAACGCCGCAAGGCGGGCTCTCCAATTCGCGAGTTGGCCAGTTGGTAACGATACGCTTCTTCTCACAGGTGAACGATGGGGACACGCTGCCACCGATCATCTGTCACAGGTGTGTGTACAAGCTCGACGTCCTACATAACTTTCGAGAAGTCTCCAGGAAGTCTGACATCATACTCAAACAGTACCTGGATTACGCCAAGCAATTATCCTCTCAGGAGGAACAGGTAAGTGATTTTCCCATTTTGTTATTCAATTCGATTTTCATTTTGGCACTGACAGTTGAGTTTTTGTATGTAAACAAAGGAAGCTTTAAATTCTGTGGTCGTTTCGAGGTTTGTTTGGGTTCTTATCTTGATAACACAGGTGGATTTTATAATTTCGTTTAATAAATCTGATGTTTACATACAAAACATTTAAAAAGGTGCCAAAATAAAGATAAGGAAAGTAATGAGTTTACCAATTGATAATATGTACTAAGTATTACATAATAATTTTGTGCCTTATCTAAATTCCTTTATCTGTATTGATACTACCATAATTGAGACTAATTTTACATTTCTACAGTTTATTTACGTATTTTCAAATGATCAGCGTTGTCATTGTTTAATAATGATTACCGAAAAATATTACTAATTCAATAGTCAAGTTTAATCAAATTTTATAAATAAGATATTAAAAAAAATACTAATTTCGGATTAGCAGAATTTAAGTAATGACTTTTTGAGTTTTTTATTCTTAGTACCACGAATTGAATTACTAATTAATAAGTCAAATGTATTGAATTTATTTTAATAATGACAAGATATTAAAAAATACCATTACTAATTGAATTAGTCGATTTTTACTCCAAATAGTAAAAAACTGTTAAAAATGAGTCAAAAGTCAACTGTGAATTGAATTAGTAATGATTTGCACTGATAAATAGTAAAAAATGCAATTACTAATTCAATTAGCCGTTTTTTACTCCGAATAGTTAAAAACTGTTAAAAAGGTGTCAAAAGTCGACCGCAAATTGAATTAGTAATGATTTGCACTAATAAATAGTCAAAAAATTACTAATTTATCAGTGAAAGTTAATCAAATCATTTTAATAACGATAAGATATTAAAAAATACAATTATTAATTCAATTAGTAGCTTTTTACTCCAAATAGTTAAAAACTGTTAAAAAGTTGTTCAAATTCGACCACATTTAAACAAAGGAACCTTTAAATTCTGTACTAACAACGGTCATTCCGAGGTTTATTTCTGTTCTTATCACAAAGGTCGATTTTCTAATTTCATTTAAAAAATCTGATAATGTTTACATACAAAACATGACTTAAGGTATGTTAAAAAAAAAAACATTTAAAAAGGTGCCAAACTAATGAGTTTACCAATTGATAATATGTACTAAGTGTTATGTAAGTTTGTGTCAGTTATTAAGGAGTTTCTTCTTTGTCTTATCTAAATTCCTTTATCTGTATTGCTAGTACCATAATTGAGACTAATTATACATTTCTACAGTTTATTTACATATTTTCAAATGATCAGTGTTGTCATTCTTTAATAATGGTTACCAAAAATATTACTAATTCAATAGTCAAATTTAATCACATTTTGCAAACTAGATATTAGAAAAATACTAACTTCCGATTAGCAAAATTTAAGTAATGTCTTAGTTTTTTATTTGATTTAGGAATTGAATTAGTAATGATTCTTACTAATAAATAGTAAAAAATGACTAATTTAACAGTGAAATTTATTCAATTTATTTGAATAACGATAAAATATTAAAAAAATACAAATACTGATTGAATTGGTTACTTCTTACTCCAAATAGTAAAAAACTGCTAAAAAGGAATCAAAAGTCAACTGTGAATTGAATTAGTAATGATTTGTATTAATAAATAAAATAAATAACTAATTTATCAATGAAATTTAATCAATTTTTTTTAGTAACGATAAGATATTAAAAAATACAAATAATAATTCAATTGGTCACTTTTTACTCCAAATAGTAAGAAAACTGTTAAAAAGGAGTCAAAAGTCAACTGTGAATTGAATTAATAATGATTTGCACTAATAAATAGTAAAAATACGACTAATTTAACAGTGAAATTTAATCAATTTATTTAAATAATTATAAGATATTAAAAAATACAATGACTAATTTAATAAGTTGCTTCTTACTACAAATAGTAAAAAACTGTTACCAATCGATCCCATATTGAATATTAGTAATGATTTGTACCAGTACATAGTAAAACATTAGTGATTAAATAATGTAATTTAATCAAAACATTTTACACACAAGATATTAGAAAAATAATAAAAAATGACTAATTAATAGGTCAAATGTAATGAATTTATTTTAATAATGACAAGATATTAAAAAATACCATTAGTAATTGAATTAGACACTTTCTACTCCAAATAGTTAAAAACTGTTAAAAAGGTGTCAAAAGTCGACCGTAAATTGAATTAGTAATGATTTGCACTAATAAATAGTAAAAAAAAATGACTAATTTATCAGTGAAAATTAATCAAATCATTTTAATAACGATAAGATATTAAAAAATACAATTACTAATTCAATTAGAAGCTTCTTACTCCAAATAGTTAAAAACTGTTAAAAAGGATTTGAAAGTCAACCACATGTAAACAGAGGAACCTTTAAATTCTGTACTAATAACAATCATTCCGAGGTTTGTTTGTGTTCTTATCTTAATAAGACAGGTTGATTTTCTAATTTCATTTAATAAATCTGATGTTTACATACAAAACATGACTTAAGGTATGTTAAAAAAACATTTAAAAAGGTGCCAAAATAAAGATAAAGAAACTAATGAGTTTGCCAATTGATAATATGTACTAAGTATTACATAATAAGTTTGTGTCTTATCTAAATTCTTTTATCTGTATTGATACTACCATAATTGAGGCTAATTATACATTTCTACAGTTTATTTATATATTTTCAAATGATTAGTGTTGTCATTGTTTAATAATATTTACCGAAAAGTATTACTAATTCAGTAGTCAAATTTAATCAAATTTTGTGAATAAGATATTAGAAAAATACTAATTTCAGATTAGTACAATTTAACTAATGATTTTAAGTACTAAAGAAAAATACAAAAGTAGACAGCAAATTAAGTTAGCAAAGATTTGCACTAATAATTAAAAAAAATGACTAATTTATCTGTGAAATTTAATCAATTTATTTTAATAATTATAAGATATTAAAAAATACAATTACTAATTTAATAAGTAGCTTCTTACTCCAAATAGTTGAAAAGGAGTCAAAAGTCACATGGTAAAAACATTACTGATTGTATTTTTTGTATTGTATTTATTTCTATATAATTGTCAGTAGTTAAATTTAAACAAATCATTTTAAGAACAACAAGATACTAAAATACTAATTTCGGATTAGTAGAATTTAAACAATAAATTAATTTTAATAGTCAAAAATTACTAAAGAATAGCTCAAAAGTCAACAGCCAATTAAGTTAGCAATAATTTGCAGTACTAAATAAAAAAAATTACTAATTATTTATTCTAATAATGATTTATCAGTCGAATTTAATCAATTTATTTTAATAACAATAAGATATTAAAAAATACAATTACTAATTGAATTGGTCACTTCTTACTCCAAATAGTAAAAAACTATTAAAAAGGAGTCAAAAGTCAACTGTGAATTGAATTAGTAATGATTTGCACTAATAAATAGTAACAAAAATGACTAATTTATCAGTGAAAATTAATCAAATCATTTTAATAACGAAAAGATATTAAAAAATAGAATTACTAATTCAATTAGTAGCTTCTTACTCCAAATAGTTAAAAACTGTTAAAAAGGAGTTCAAAGTCGATCAAATGTAAACAAAGAAAGCTTTAAATTCTGTAAAGGGTCATTCATAAGTTTGTTTGCATTCTTATCTTAATCAATAACAGGTTGATTTTCTAATTTCATTTAAAAAATCTGATAATGTTTACATACAAAACATGACTTAAGGTATGTTAAAAAACATTTAAAAAGGTGTCAAAATAAAGATAAGGAAACTAATGAGTTTACCAATTGATAATATGTACTAAGTATTACATAATAAGTTTGTGTGGGTTATTAAGGCATTTGTTCTTTGTCTTATCTAAATTCTTTTATCTGTATTGATACTACCATAATTGAGACTAATTATACATTTCTTGAGTTTATTTATGTATTTTCAAATTATCAGTGTTGTCATTATTTAATAATGATTACGGATATCTGTACATTTATACACTTTAAGAAATGGAAATAAAGTTTACAAATTTATTGTAATTTTTAGTAATTTTGATACATTCAACAGTGGAGTTTTACACGTAATTTTAACACTTTCCTAATAATAATTTTACATAAAAAATTTACAATGTTGAACATGGACAAATTACCATATTTTTAAGAATGAAAATTACAACAGATTTGTAAAGTTCATTTTTTACAGTGTAGTGCAAAGATTCTATTTATTAAGAGCAAGCACCTCAAGATCAGCTCTATCAAATACATCTTTAAAAAATTTGAAAAAAAATGGTTCTTTAGTAGTTTTTTACAAAAACAAAAAATTGTTTAAAATGGAATTTTGTAAAATCCATATGTAATTATTAAGAAAATATGTTTTTTTGTTCCCTCTAACTTTTTTTAATTAATTTAAAAAATTGTAGCATTATTTAAAAAAAGGAAAGTTTTTTTTAGCTACAATTTATAGGTCAAACAAATTTCGCACACTTTTTGTTCTATCACCACTGAATTCCTAGTCAAAATTGACTAATGAAATAATGTTTTCAAAATTTATAAAGACGTATTTTAAAGGGTTGATTTTGAAGGTGGTTAAGATAATCAAAACAGCCCCTTTAAACAGTCCATTTAAATAACTGTCATTTTCTGTGTTTAATATGTCATAATACGATTAAAATAAGATTAAACTTCATTTAACGTCATTTAAATTCACTATTCAAAATAATTTTAATTTTGTCAATATTGTTGTGAAATGGTAACAATACTAAACCTGTTAGTATTTCAATTATGCAAGGTAACTTAATATCAAAGCTTAAATTAAAACATCATTAAAAAGTTTTTTTTCCACTTTTTAAAACATTTTTAGTTTATTTATTTACAATTATTATATATGTGTTAAAAGTAAATATCTTCTATTATATTAGTGACTTGTATCATAATCCTCGCCACCATTATACAAAAATAAAATAATCCCTAAAGTAATATGTCAATGTATCATAAAAAAGATATAAACAAAGAGAAATTTTCATAGTCTCACAATCAAGACATTAGAATACTATTTGTTTCAAAATATTTTAAATTAAACCGGAGATATTGAAAATGTAACAATATTATTATACAATCGTTTCAATGCATACTAATAAATAATAATAGTAAACATCTTTACTTTTATAAGTAGTTAATAGGATATAAACAATCGAACGATATTACAATAAAGAGTCAAATAAAATTACTGTATTATATTCAAGATTTTCATGAAACGTTGAATAAAATTTTAAGAATTTTTGTTTACATTTCATCATCTCAAATATTACTTTGTATCAAATGATTATTGGTATGTCGCTGATCAATAATAAAGTTTATTTTATATTTTTTATGATAACGGTATTTAAAAATGTTGCATAGAACAAATTTCTTTTAATTTGTTGCTGAAGTTACCAGACAATTCAAAAAAAGATGAGTATTTATTCTAATAATAATTGGCTGTTAACTTCAGCATCATTCAAATTAATATTTTTGTGAGTAAAGGATTAGATATTGTATTAGGATTTAGTAACAGTTATAAAATTTATGATCAGATGCAATCAATTGAATATTGGATTATATTTACTTAACACCTGTTGCGCTAATGTATTATTTAGTAGCTATTACAGTGATTCTTACCTCATTACTTACCCCAAAATTTGTAGTTGTCATTTGAGTGAGAATTAAATGCAGTTATAACTTGTTCCATTTTAGCAATAAAAAATTGCATACAAAAAATGGTATTGTTTATGACTTTATGATTGACAATTCAAAATGAAGTTTTGAAAGATTAGGCTAAAACAAATTGTCAAAAAGAAAATATATTTAGTCAAACTTTGATGCTATATCTATGTCGCAACAAAAGTGTACAATATCCTTATCTTTGAGATAAAAAAAAATAATAAAACACTTTAAGAAAGAATTAAAGACTTGGTTGTACACGATTAAAATCGATTTCCAAAGAACTATATGGGTGTAATAAAACTATGGAAAAGTAAATGTAGGAGAGTAAATTGTAAATGTAAAAAAGCAAATCACTGAAATTTTAAGAAAATCTTTTAAAGAACATGAACAAAATGTAGCTTGCTTATTATAAGTTAAATTTGTGCTCTAGTCTCTGCTCAAGTGTTACCTATTGATACAGCGTGACACTTATTGATGTATTGCGGTACATGATGTATAAATATTCTAAATAAATTGAAAATTGAATTGAATCTTCAGTTTTTTTGCAGCCTTTTAACACTTCGAAAGTGAAGATGCCAATGGAAAAAAAGTTAAAATACATTAAAAAATAAAAACAAAATATTTGTCACAAATAATAAAAACTCAAATTTATAATGTTAAAAATTGCATGAAATTTTAATAATTAATAAAAAATGTACAAATTATAAAAAAAGTTTAGCCATGAGTTTTATTTTAGTATTAGTTATTAATCAAACAATTAATTTTATGTTATTAATTGTTTTATTGTTAGTAAAAAAAAGTTGATCAAATTTTGATCAAAATAAGATCAAAATCGGTCAGATCCAAAAATGATCCAAAAGAGGTCCAAGTTTTGAGACATTCCAGGACCAAAGTTGGACGCGTTTACAACCAAAAAACAATCTCAATTACGATTGAAAAAATTACGAGATGAAAAAATTAACCATTTTTTGATCTTTAAAGACAAAAATTGGATTAGTTTTCAATCTCATGAAATTATAATTGAGATTATTTTTTGTTTGTAAACTCGTCCAAAGTTGGTCCTAGAATGTCTCAAAACTTGGATCATTTTTGAATCTGACCGATTTTGATCTCATTTTGAACAAAATTTGATCAACTTTTTTTTACTCAGCAATTACTTTTTTGCTATTATTTTTTAATTTAATAAAAATCATACACCCAAGAGGTAAAAAAAGATCAATTTTATTTAATGCCATATTGCAGCTAATTTGAAGCAACTCATATTATCCTTTTTTTTTATTTAGTTTAATGTGTAATTTTCAATTATAAAATAAAACCGTTAATTTTAAAATCTGCTACTATAAATTGGCTACAAAATATCTAAAGTTATTTTATTTTTAGGGTAGATGCAAACAAAATTTCACAGTAAATATTTTTTAAGTAACAGAACCGAAAATAAATGTATTTATTGTTAAATTTACGTAAGTATTACATGAAAAAAGTAATAAGTTTAATTGTTTACCAAATAAGGAAATTATTTGAAGGAATTACATAAAAAAAGTTAATGAATTAGAATTCTATAAATTAGAGTGGAAATTCGATAAACGCTGAAAGTATTAGTTAATTTTCGGGAAAAGGTCCACCGAAACCGGTTCGGAGCTATTTGAACGATCGTTTAGAAGACAAAAGAGGAGAGCCTAAAATGGTAGATTCCAGAGCACCCGGGCAAGACAACGGAATCAACGATTGATGCATCTTATTGATTATAGTAATTCAACAATACTACGATTATTATACCCGGGTCCTTGTTCTTCCCACAAATTCCCGAACCGCATTCTTTCTAGATCCGAATTAGTAAAAAACTACTAATGAGCCGGTCAATTCTATAATTACTAACGATTTTTACTACTAAAACGTCAAAAAACTACTAATTCCTTAATTAAATTCAACACGTTCTAAATTAACAATAACATGTCCAAAAATTACTAATTTCAGTCTAGTAGAATTTAAGTAATGAATTAGTTTTTTTATCCTAAGTAGTCGAAAAATACTAAAGAAGGAGTAAAAAGTCGGTCGCAAATTGAATTAGTAATGATTTGTACTAAGAAATAGTAAAGATATTATTAATTCAATAGTTAAATTTAATCAAGTGATTTTAAAAACAAAATAGTAGAAAAATACTAATTTCGGATTAGTAGAATTTAAGTAATGACTTAGTTTTTTATTTTAAGTAGTTGAAAAGTACAAAGTGAAAATTCGGCCACGAATTGAATTAGTAATGATTTGCGGTAATAAATAGTAAAAATATGACTAATTTATCACTGACGTTTAATCAATTTGTTTGAATAATGCTAAGATATTAAAAAAGATAATTTACTAATTGAATTAGTCAATTTTTACTCCAAATAGTTAAAAAACGATTAAAAAGGAGTTAAAAGTAGACCGTGAATTGAATTAGTAATGATTGGCACTAAGAAATAAAAAAAATGACAGTGAAATTTAATCAAATCATTTTAATGACAATAAGATATTAAAAAATACAATTACTAATTTAATAAGTAGCTTATTACTGCAAATAATAGAAAACTGTTGTAAAGGAGACAAAATTCGAACGCAAGTTAAATGTTAGTAATGATTTGTACCAATACGTAGTTAAATCATTACTAATTCAATAGTTAAAATTAATCAAATCATTTTATTAACAACCCAATGGACACGAAAGTCCCGAATGTTTCTAAAACGTTTTTAGAACGTTCCAGAAACGTTCCTAAAACGTTTTATGTCTGCAACATGGATGAAACGTTTATAAAACGTTCCGTAAAAGTTGCCGACATAAAACGTTTTTGGAACGTTTCTGGAACATTCTAAAAATGTTTTAGAAACATTTGGGTTCTTCATGCCCATTGGGAAGATATTAGATAAATACTAATTTCGGATTATTGGAATTAAAGTAACGAATTGTTTTTTTTTTATCCCAAAAAGTCGAAAAGTACTAATTAGTGAAAAATCGGCTACGAATTGAATTAGTAATGATTCTTAATAATAAATTAAATTTTACTATTAAATTAGTCATCTTTTTACTATTTATTAGTAAGAATCATTACTAATTCAATTCGTGGCCGAATTTTCACTTCTTTAGTGATTTTCAACTATTTCTTATAGTTCTTAAATTGAATTATTAATTAAAATCCATATGTAATTAAAAAGGAGTCAAAAATCGAAGACGAATTGAATGAGTGCTGATTTTTACTAATAAACTACTAATTAATTTCAGTAATACAATACAATTACTAGTTTAAGATTAGTAAAATTTTTCTAACTAATTGGTACATTATTACCTAGCAAGTCAAAACTACTAAAGGATGATCGAAAAGTAGGTCACAAATTGAAATAGTAGTGATTTTTGCTGATAAATAGGAAAAACTACTAAATTATTCATCAAATTTAAACCAATTCATTTTCGTAACAAAATATTAAAAAATACAATTATTTGATGAATTAGTTTAAATCTTTATTAGAAAAAATTCTTACTAATTCAACTATTTATTTGTATTTTATTATTTAAAATTAAAAGAATTATCGACAAAAGGACGACTTTTTTTAAGTATCTTATTTTCTATAATAAGAAAAAGAGTACGTAAGTAATTTTATGTGTTGTTTATTTATTACATTTATAATAAACTCTTCAGTGAAGTAAAGAAACATAATCCAGTCATAATTACGCACATCATGCTCTAATTAGTAGAATGTCCATTTAACTCACGTCTTTGCGAGCAAATCATTGACTAACAGTGTTTTAATACCTTACTGCAGACTAACGCCGTCCTTCTTGTTACGTCAGCATTGGTTTAGTCAATGGATTAACTAAACATTAGTTTTTATTTAAAAACGTCATGTTCGTCATTTTTTAAATTGAAATGGATTTTTCCCTCAAAGTAAATCAGATTTACTAAAAATAAGAAACGTTTTTTAACAACAAATTTCTTCTTAATTCAAGTAGTAAATCTATTGTGACTATCTAAATAAATATTTACTCGAATAAAGAACAAATTTATTTAGTGCGCGGGGATAATTTTTGTTGATTAACAATTGCGGAACTTTGCTACATCTTGAACATCTAATCGTTTAATGGTTGTACAGTAAAAATTCGTAAATTTAAATTTTCGCATCCTTTGTGGAAATTGATTAAAAATTTCCTGAAAAATCAGTAAAAAAAAGTTTAAAAGTTCCTCATAATTTCCGCCTCTAAACTTTCGTAATTTTGTCACTGAAAATATTTTTGTTTCGTGTACAGATTAAATAAAATTACTAAATACGTTATATCATGATTATAAATGGGTTGGCAGATAATTTCAAATGTATTTACTATCAAAATATTGCGAAAATTCTTTCTTAAGAACAAAATAAATTTTAGTTTGTATTAAACCCAATTTTTACACGTATAACTTTTTCGAAGTTTGTGTGCAAAAATATGAATATTTAGTTATTAATTAAATATCATATGATGAAGTCTTTATACCATAATAGTTAAATTCTGGTAAAAGGAAACGCTGATATTAATTTATGTATTAGTTACTGGTATCATTGATCTTTATTCGAATTAGTGATAAGTTAATTACACTATTAAATGAGCGAAAAGTTCGATGGATAATTTAATTAATAATTATTTGTACTAATAAAGAGTTAATTAGTTAGTCAACTTCTATTAATCTCAAATTAGTAATTGTATTTTTTAATATTTTATTACTAAAGCGAATTACAACTTTATACAAAGTAAAATCCTCTTGATGAGCTTTTATTAAAGATTTTTTTGATTATATTAAATTACATTTTTTTGTAATTTTTGTTACAATATTAATGTTTATTATATTACTTCATTAAACATTTATTAGTTATATTAATGAAATTTGCTTTCAAAACATTTATTATTAAATTTATATTAATTTTACATTGCATAATTTTTACAAATATTTGTGCAATTTATTAAAAGTTTTAATTCCCGTGTATGTTCATAAAATTCTCAGGCTACAAATAATAAGCGCTTCATTTCACAGCAAGTCTTTGTAAAATAAAAATTTATAAAATTTCAAAAGCATTATGAGAGGTCGTTTATACGCTATATCGACGATAAAGTATCTGACACAGAGTAGATGCAACGAAAAAAAAAACAACCAAAGAACGTAAAAAATTATTAGAAAAATCTCACTCACTTTACATATTATAAATTACAAAGTGATTGAAACACAAAGAAATAAAATATTATTAAATAACAAAAATACATTTTAAAAAAATTAAATTAAACCAGTCGCTTTGTTTAGTGGATAATATAATCATTTAAAAGCAAGTATAACATAGTTTTGATATATTATGTAAAGGTTTTTAATTTTATTTCTTCCAGTGAAAATATTATGTACCAAAAAAATGAAAAATTTGTATCTAAATTTAATATTTAAAAATGTCCCCATCTCCTAAATGTTTTAAGAATTATTTTTGTTTAATCCTTAGCACTAATATGTTTTTAATATTACTTTTTATTTACCAAACTTATTTTTAATGTACCAAGTTGTAAAAGAAGTTTCCGATTATTTGTTAGTAACCACTGATATCTGCAAGATTTAAACAAATTTTTGTACAATAAAAAGCATTTGGTTAATGAGTTAAGGATGTAAAAAAAATGTAAATCTTTAAAAAATAAATATAAATGTACGTTCTATTCGAACTTCATTCATTATTAGTGAAGAGGGCTAGACTAATCCAAGTACTAACTAAACTAAAAGTTGAAATAATTTTTATGGTAGTTTGATTTATATTGTTTTATATTTATTATTAAGAACCAACTTAACAGACCATCAAATAAGTAATAACAAAACATATGATACCAGCACTTCACAAATAAATAAATATTTATTTCAAATTTGATTTAAACAAATCTTTTCAATGTAGAAATCTTTATTAAAAATAAAAACTACTATTAGTAATTATTAATAATATTATGCATTAGTAATTAAATCTATTAATTTCTGTTGATTATACTAATTACAAATAGTAGTTTACTACGTTATTAGCAGATTAATCTTATCATTCAAAGGAGTAGAAAGTAATAGATAATAAACAAAGAAAGGAGTACTTTAATTAATCTTTAGGAAGCAAAAACACCCATGCAAAACAGTGCTCGAAATGTAGTTACTCGTGCTGCCGCTAGTCGTCGCCGTGGTGGTTCAATTCCGTCTCGTTAACGAAATAAGTTATCAATTATATATATATTCAATGGAGTTTATAATTTCGTATGCGCATGGTCGTATACCAAAGCGTATGTGATGATTGGGTATTATTGGAATACATTTAGAAATATTGATTATAAGGCCCACTGATATCGCAGAAAAATGTCGATTGTTTTCTTTTATTTTTGATTCGTAGCAACATTTTTGTTATCTTCATTCTATTATATATTTAATATAAACATAAAAAGAGCAATTTCCCCCAAAGGTATTTTTTTAAAGACAGTTATCGAACATTTCTAACATTTAACTAGTTGAAAGCATTATAAAAATATTTTGCTAATGTACAAATAATTTTTAAATCTACTTCTTACTTTACATAAATATAGTATTCAAAATCCTTTTATTTTCGAAAAAATAGAACAACGTCAGAGATTCGATACTTTTTGCGTATTAAAAAAAATCATAAATAATTCCTATCTTTTCTGTAATGATGAAAATTCATCTTTTCAAAAGTTTTGCAGTGATTTTGAGTTATTTAGCCGAGTCTTTGTCTTTAAGAACGGAAACTATTGATAAAAATTCAAAATATTGAAACAATTCTAATCTATTTAATTTTTTCACTGACACTTTAATTCATTTAAGATTTTCAGGGTCATATGTATACTTGCAATGTATTTTACAAGTTGATACACTGCAAAATTAGTTATACATCATTCTATTAAGTTGTATATACAATTATATATAACCCACTTTTCCAGGTGTATTAAGTCCTTATATAATATTTATGTTTTTGTTAAATCTCACGCAATTTTATTACGAATGTAACAGTTACAGGGAAAGGAATATTGTAACATTGTTATATAGTAACTAAAATTGTACGCAATTTTCCTTACAATTACCACATTGTAACATACAATGAAACAAAGGTTTAGGTTCGATTTTTCGTCGCCAGATGCAGTTGCGACGTTCTTGTTTTGACCCCAGCTCCCGTCGTAGAAATAGATTTTCAGTTACGCATAAGCGAAGTTTTTTACGTATAACACCTCAGCATAAGTATACGCAAAGAACTTTACATGTACAATATAGATTTTTTCTGGCTATAGTGTATAGTTATGTTGTACACATATTCTGCAGAGAAGAATGCTTTTTATTACGTTTCTTTGTGTTCTGAATAATATATCAAGGCAGGAAGAAGTAAAACTGATAATCAATTGTGAAAAGAGTAATTTCGGCCACATCTTTGTCCATCTATTTATATTAATTACTTTTTTAATATTATTAAATTGCTAAATGGACTTTTCTGAAATTGAAACTAATACCATTTTCATAAATCGCTAAACTTTAATGAAATTGGTTTAAAACGGTAAAGGTACTAATATCTCCCTGTTTAAATAGTCGAAATAGCCTACATATACTAAAATTAGACTATTTTAGATTTATCGAGTACATATTTTATTTTATTAAAAATCTATTAAAGTTACAAACATTGAAATAGTTCCCTTTGTGTACTAAAGATTGGAAAACGACGAAAAACAAATTAGCGGCATCAATAATAAGAATTTTTTTAGTACGATGCAAATCAAATGGTTTTCTACCCTAAAAGATCTTTTTTTTTTTAATAAGTTTTCATATCATACAAATTTTTACTCACCCCTATATAACAACAAACAAGAGAATTTAGTCAAGAAATTTAGACACAATCTACTACTTTTGGAAATTGAACCACAAAGGAAAGTAACGGAGAAGAATTTAAGAATTTTTATTCATTGATTATTGAAATACATGGTGGCCACCGTCAGGGAAAACCGGGAAATCAGGGAAATGTCAGGGAATTTCAAAATGGTCAGGGAATCAGGGAAAAGTCAGGGAATTTCAAAATTGGTCAGGTAAAAAGTAAATTGTAGACAAATCTTTAAAAAGTGAAAAACATTATTTAACAAAAAATCGCACAATTTCATTTTCAGAAAAATGCTTTATTTATCGTGTTTCGCATAAAATTCTTTTAAATGATTTTAAATGCTTTCTCACAAATTTAAACAAATATTGACGTTTTTTATCAATAACATATTTCAGTTTTGAACATTTTCGACAGATTTCACCAAAAACCAACAATTTTGAAAAAAAAAAATCTTAAATGAAATATATTTGTGGTACTGCTCAGTTTTAAACGTTCTGGTACATTGCAACAAAAATAAACACGTTTAACAATAACACATTTCGGTATTGAATATATTCTAACAGATTTGAATAAAATTTAATAGTTTAACAAAAATAAATGCAAACAATTTTATATTTAAAGATATTTATCTTTCTATAAAGATACTTTACAGAATATTTCAAAAATATTTGCCATACTAATTCTCTATTTAAACAAATATTTGTATAAATAAAACCTTTTGAAAATGATAGAAAACTTTCATACATTTTTTTTAAATCTTCAAAAATCTTTGAAATTGCATAAAAAGGCTAAAAATCGTAGAAAAATTTTTAAAATGTTAAAAACAGCACAAAAATCCCAAATTTTGAGAATATTAATTTGTTTAAATGATTATTTTACCATTTCTATGTTAAGTAGTTGATGTTTGTCCAATAGTATTTGAAAAATATAAAATTTATGGCAATTTTTTGTTATTGTCAACATTCGTAAGAATTTTAACAATACTTTGAATATACTGTCCAAAATCGCCTAAATTCTAAAATTTATCAACATTTATAATTATTGTGTAACATATTACCGCAGAACTTGACATTTTATAACAAATTTTGAGAACCCCCAACAAATTTTCTACTATTATTTTGAATTAAACACGAAAAAATCCGCAGGAACATGAGTTTTTTTTCTGGATTTTTATAGATACATAATATGTTTTAGAATATACTACTCGTTGTTGATTGAAAAAATAAAGAATTTATTGAAAATGTGTAGCTGTTTTTAAAACATTTTTATCCGTATTGTTTATTTTTAATAGATATCATTAAAATATTGGTCAGGGAAAAATCTGGGAGAAGTCGGGGAATTTTTTTCCGAGAAAAAAGCGGCCACCATGAAATAGTTTTTCAAAAATCGACTCGTTCGAGTTTTCACGCTCGTAGCTCCTTAAACGATGATGAACGGACAATGATTTGTATTTTTAATCGCGTCTTGACGTCATCTGGATGAGGTATGCGCTGTTATCTAGGAATAGAGGCGTGCCAAGCACAGATAGGCATCGATCGTAGCAATTCGAAATTGGTAATTCGTACCGGGCCAATGGACGCTCGCCTATTTTTTTATTGTTGTTTTTTTTCTTTTTGTTGTCCCGTTTACTAACTAGGGAACGTTAGTCAAGTCGATCTAGCTTCTTCCATGTTTGTCTATTATCGCAATGATTTTTCTTTTCGTAACGCTTATCTCATATCTCACGGCATCCCACGCCGCCCTCTTACTCACGGCTCGGGGAATGCCAGCGAATGGAATATATTAGTCGTCGATTAACAGCTGGAAATCGAGTTAATGCGCTGACAGTGTAGGCAGTCACTCTCTTCCGAGTAATGATGCAACTGAGAATGTGCAGCATGTGCACCGAGCGATTGCAGATAAGAATACTTGAAACGCCGCCATCGCTTTGTATGCGCTATGTAGCTCACTGGTTCGCGCTAAGCGTCGATTCCCAGCTCGTAATTTAGTCGCTGATAATGATGTAACTAGCAAGGTACTTCCTAGTTAGTAGCGCTCGCTTAGCTTCTCTCTCTCTAGAAGCGAAAAGGGTTAGCTGCGCAGCTAGCGCCATACGTCCGCGTGCATGGCAGTTGTTTGTAAATACGCAACTAGTTTGACGTTTAGAGACTGACGTCCTGACATCTAGCGGCGGATAGAAGACCGAATGCAACTTTATGCGCATTAGGGCAGATCAGGCTCCCGATTAAGTCAGTTGATGTTCAATTCAGAACCGAAACATCTCCGTTATCTTGTCTATGAATAGTTTGACAAAAAAAAGACGAGATTAACCCTTTAACGCCGAGAAGTCCTGAAATTCAACTTCAACTTCTTAAGTATATAAATTGTACAAATAATTTTTTTTTTTTTTTTTCTAAACTAACGTATCTAGACGTTTTAGAAGTCGCTTTTCTCGATTATCGGGTTTAGAACATTTAAAAATAAGTCTTTTCACTAGATTTTTAATTGTTTTTTTTTTTGTAAAAATATCGTTTTTTTAAAGACATTTTTCCTCAATGAATCCAAATTTTTTTAAAATTCTGCGCTTCCACCAGCTTCTAATGCACGTAATCGGTGGACCCGATAGTTGTACTAAAGAGTTGTGGAGGAAAACAATTTTTTTTAAAGCTTGGCGCATCCAAAATGGCGGCCGCAATGACAATTTTTTTTTTTAAACGTGACAAATTTTTATCTCGGAAACTATAGACTTTAGAGAAATTTTTCTTAGAAGAAAAATGTCTTTCACTTTGCACCTATTATTATCTAGAAAAGTTTAATAATATTTTTCCTCCAAAACTTTAGAGAAAAATTTGTTTAGAATATATTTGACTTAGAATTAGTTAAAGAATACTCTCAAATTTTTTCAAATTTTTTAAATGACGTTTCAAAATTTCGATTTTTTGAATTTTTGAAAAACCAAAAATTGCATCAAAATATTGTAACCAAATTTGAGGGTATTCTTTGGGCAATTCTAATACATTTTTGTTCTGAGAAAAATTTCTCTAAAGTCTACAGTTTCCGAGATAAAAAATTGTAAAGTTTAACAAAAAAATTGTCATTGCGGCCGCCATTATAGATGCGCCAAGCTTTAAAAAAAATTGTTTTCCTCCACAACTCTTTAGTACAACTATCGGGTCCACCGATTACGTGCATTAGAAGCCGGTGGAAGCGAAGAATTTTTAAAAAATTTGGATTCATTGAGAAAAAATGTCGTAAAAAACGATATTTTTACAAAAAAACATCAGCGACCTCTAAAACGTCTAGATACGTTAGTTTAGAAAAAAACAAAAAATTATTTATACAATTTATATACTTACGAAGTTGAAGTAGAATTTCAGGACTTCTCGGCATTAAAGGGTTAAGAGAAAAAAAAAGACCATACGAAGTCTTTAATCATTTTTATTCACTTTTTATAGAATATGAGCAAAGTAAATTGAATTTAGAAATCATCAATCATAAAATTAATTTGTAAATAATATAGTTAAAAATAGTTACGTAAAACAAGCACAAATTGAATAAGTTAATGCAAAAAATTCTGTGACAATGACCGAAATATTCTGTTAAAAAGTTTAGAAACATTGAAGAAAGATTACGGAACTAAAACACAAAAATTCTTTGTGATTGTTGAGTGATCATGAAATTTTCTCATATCAACTGTAGAACATTTCATCAAGATTTTTCAATTTTTAGGAATTTTTATTTCTTTTATAATTTTTATTATAACTAAATATGAATGTGAGGTAATTTTAGTAACAGGAATTTGGAAAATTGACATTTTGTAACTGAAAAACATCATTTTTGGCAATGTAAACTAATATTATTATTATACGATTGTTTAACCAAAACAAACGGTTTTGTTCTCTTCCAATTTGGATAATCTGTTAAGACACATGTATTGAATAAATTAAAGTAATCTTTTCGCCAAACATTAAAACAGTATGCTTTACAAATAGGGTGGTTGCTCACTCGCTAATCGCTTGCAGGTGGTGCTGGTCCATGCAGGGAAAAGTCCTTCAGTAGATTTAAGGGTGACAGGCTTCAATCCGTGATCCTCTTCTATTTGAATTATTTAATCCATAATGAAACTATTGAAAGATTTCTCTTATTAGAAAGAACCAAAGATGACACAGCTGGCTTGAAGTTATTGTCACTTTGACGAGTAAATTTTGACAGAAAATGTACTTAATTTTCATTCGAATTATATTTACCGAGTATTATGAAGAATTTTTAAAATAATTTAGTACATTAAATTGCACGAAACAATTATTTTTAATTCTTTTTACACGTCTACTTAACCCATTAACGTCAAGGAGGACACTTTTTTCACTTAAATTTCAATAAAAAATTTCATATGAAAATCCAAGTTCAAATAAATTGAAAGGTACATGTCTCACTATTTTCGAGGTCGCTCTTTTCAGTGTTGTTGTCAAAATTGAGCTATCTTAATTAGATAATTAAATATGGCGATTTAAATGTCAAAATAATGCGAAAAATCGAGTGTTCTTTTTTATAAAACATTTTTTTCAAATCGAAAGAATATTTGTCGTCAGAAAATTTCTTCATTAAACGTGGACCCAATAGTTATAGTATTAAGTTAAATTTTTTTAATATTTAAAAACTAACATGGTGATCACAAAATGGCGACTCCAATGACAAATTTCTAATTAAAACTTAACAATAGTTTTTCTTGAAAACTATAGACTTCAGAAACAATTTTCTAAGAATAAATACGTTTTAGAATTAGTCAACAAATGTTCTCAAATTTTTTCAGAATATATTGTTGAAATTTTTTATTTTTCAAAAATTCGAAATTTTTAAAAAAGTCGTCCAAAAAATCTGAAAAAATTTGAGAGTATTCTTTGACCAATTCGTAGACATTTTTGTTCTAAGGAAATTGTTTCTAAAGTCTACGGTCTTCAAGAAAAAAATTACTAGTCTTGAAATCTAGAAAAGTTTAATAATTTTTTTTCTTGAAAACTGTAGACTTTAGAAAAAATTTCCTTCGAACAAAAATGTCTTCAAATTGGTCGAAGAATACTCTCAAATTTTTCAGATTTTTTGGACGATTTTTTTTTAAATTTCGATTTTTCGAAATCGAAGAATATATTCTGGAAAAATTTGAGAACATTTTTTGACTCATTCTAAAACGTATTTATTCTTAGAAAATTTTTTCTGAAGTCTATAGTTTTCAAGAAAAACAATTGTTAAGTTTTAATTAGAAATTTGTCATTGGAGTCGCCATTTTGTGATCACCATGTTAGTTTTTAAATATTTAATAAATTTATCTTGATTCTGTAACTATTGGGTCCACGTTTAATGAAGAAATTTTCTGACGACGAATATTCTTTCGATGAGAAAAAAATGTTTTATAAAAAAGAACACTCGATTTTTCGCGTTATTTTGACATTTAAATCGACATATTTAATTTTCTAATTAAGATAGCTCAATTTTGACAACAGCACTGAAAAGAGCGACCTCGAAAATAGTAAGACATGTACCTTTCAATTTATTTGAACTTGGATTTTTATATGAAATTCTTTATTAAAATTGAAGCGAAAGAAGTGTCCTACTTGACGTTAATGAGTTAAACGAAGCTAAAGAAATCTTGTACAGTAGGATATTTTAACAGCACCACACAATTTTGTTAGTTATTTGTTTTGGTACAAATTAATAAAGTGTAAATAATATTATTTGCAATATAAAAACATTTTTTGTTGTAAAATGTCAATCCTTTAGTAAAATAGATTATTATCCAGAGTTAAAATACGGAAATGACATTTAAGGTACTCGGGGTATTAGCACCTGCCCAACCTGTGTAAACAGAAAATAAGCTTTCTCGTATCTCAGGTAGAAAATACCAGGCTTTGAAATAATACCGTTCTTAATTTTGAAAGTATTATCAAATATCAAAAGAACGTTTAACTACGTTAAATGTTCGTTAACATGGATAATTAAATTTGTAAAAAATAACTGGGAAAGTTAAAACAATTAGTGCAGATAATCGTAAACAGGAAAACGTAAATATAACTTATTGAAACAGTTTTTTAAACTGTAAATTCATCGACATAATCCGATAAAAATAAAAGAACTTTAGTACCATAATCTCGCAAAATGTATCGTAATAGTTTTAAGATACGACAATTGGAAAGAAGTTCTAACGACGAATTACTGGAAGCTGTAAAATAGTAATAGCACTTGCTTATATGGGATAACCCCGATCTCTTTGTCCCAAAAAAGGGGTGCGTTTAGGAAGGGTGAGGGATATTTACATAGTAATTACGTACAACAACGCGCCGCGGTTACAAGGACATCAGGAATGTAACATTGGGGAAAAGTAATATCTAAATCTGTCACACTTTAAAAAATACAGAAAACTTCATTAATCAACTCATATTATTGATTGTAAAAGGGGCGAGGACGTCGTCGCTATTAAATGACATATGTTATTCTTGGTACGATTCGTATTAGATTTAGATATGATTTGTTCATTGTACTACTGTCAGCAGGGGATGATTTAAGAAATGTTTATTTTTAATATGTTATTGAAAATTTTGTATACAAAAATTGAAAGTTTTGTATAGAATATCTAAGTTTTAAGGGGGTTTTAAAGTGTTTTGGTCAATTTAGAACCGCTTTGGGACTGATCTAAAAAGAATTGTTTAACGATCGATTGTAACCCTTGGATTGTTTGTTTGTTTTTTTAGGAAAAGTCTTTCTCCACTGCCAAAGCAGCGGACCTGAGTCCGCTTCAGTCGTTTTTGCAGCTGAACAAAACGCTGTTCAATGACGAGCCAAACTCCCCGGCCAGCATTAATCAAAATGTCATACCTCAGACACAAACGCACCACCTCGAGCTGCGCTCAGAACAGCCCAACGACCAGGGTAACGTCAAGTGCGAATTGGACGACGACACGTGTTCCAACAGCTCTGACCCTGACAGGCTGGAGATCGAGGACCGGGATGATCAGGAGTCCGACGGCGAAGAGAACGGTTACGACATGACCGTACGCAAAAGGGTCAAGCTCGAGAACAGCTACGAGAGTTCCAAGCGAAGCACCCCGGACACCAGCCCCATCGACAGGATGGACACCCCCGAAAGCAATTGCTCCGACATCCAGGTCGACCAGGAGACGACCAAACTTTGGCAGGCGCTTGCTAGGTATGCCACGACCTTTTGCATTGAGAAAAATTTAATCCTTAAAGCGACACCCTATATAAAAATAACACAAAGCGCCATGTGGGGTCATGGGAGACCCCAATCCGAAGATAATATCGTCCTGCGCGGACAGTTTTCGTTATTTCGTCTCAACAAAATTACTGGATACTCTCCAAGTATCACTTTACCGAGTAGATAAGTTACCTTGATACAAAATTTTTGCCAATTTTGCCAATTTTCAATATTTTGTCCTAAAAATTTAACTTGTGCCTCTTGAAATGTAGCTCTTTAAGATAAAAAATGCTGTAAAAGTGCAACTTTAGAAGGGAAAAAAAAAATGTAATATTTATGCGTGGGGTCTCCCAGTACCCCCAGGGCGCTTTAAGGGTTAATTTACAAATTGTTGGAGTCAATTTTGGGCTCATACACTGAAAGAAAGAATTGGATGGAATGATCCATGAAATTACTGGGCCATTCAATTCTTTTGGACTATTGTTCCGTCCCATTAGTTGCACTGAGAAAAGTGTATTTTACCGGATATTGGAATTCTAATACCCCGTATAAGACAGTCATTTACATGTAGGGACAAAAATATTTCTTTTACAGGTTAAAAGACAAAGATTTTTAAAACATCTCGTAGTAAATATGGGCATTATTCTAGAACTTTTAAACTTTGAGGTTGAAGAAAATTGCAATTTTTTTTTAAGGCACATTCATGAAATTAATTTTATTGGCTTTAGAATTGATCAAATGACAGGAAAAACCTTGCGTGACTCATTTATACACAATGTATTTTGTTTTTTAATGTAACATATGTTATGTTACTCGTAAAATTAGTTTTTAGTTTTGTAACGTTTAATATACATAAAAAATTCAGTTCTTTTGCTTGTGGCCTAATTTTTAGAAGCTAGTATATAAAATTAAACGTCTAGTTAATAGTTATTCAAATTTAAAATAATGGATTAAATATGGCGGACTATTTTTACAAAATTTCTTTAATTTTTATAAAATTTGATATGTTAGGGTTTTTGAGGCCACTGATTACAAATCCAAAGTCAGTTTTCATTAAAATTTGAAATTCAAATACACGATTTAACATTAAGGATACCAAAAAATTAAAACGATTTGTAAAGAATAATCATTTTATTATTGTCAAAAAGTGTGTTTTTTGTTGTATTAAAAAAACCCAAAAGTTATAAATACTTTAATAACGTAGGAGAAAAGATCACAATGATTCCAAAGTACTTAGAAGCTAAATTGTAGATGTGCCATTAAATAATTTGATTTTTCAAAGTGAGTTTCGTTTTCGGTATATAATTTTATTCCTCAGTGAGGCACATCATTAAGTTAAGGATTTTTCATTTGTTTACATCCCCAAATACTTCCACAAAAATCCACAGACAATAAAAAAAAAAGGTTCAAAAAGTTTCAGTGTTAAACCTGAAAAAATGTAGCGAGTGTCGCGCATCAAAAACAGGCAAATTCACTACTTTTATTTACTCTCATTGTTTTCTACATATTTGTAATCAGTAATAAACACTTATTACATGTAAAACGAACAAAAATTTGTTGATTTGTAGTGTTGCAAAGTTATATTTAAAATTTTTAAGGTATCATAATGAGCGACAACTTAAAATGTTTAAAAATTCTAGAACAATGCCCATATATCTTTTAACATTTAAAAGACACATATTTTTACCAGTATAAACGCGGTAATTCTTGTATAATATAAGAAAAATGAATACCTGCCACAAGTCAGTTAACCAACAAGGTTAGAAAAAATATTGTATATATCGGCTTCGTAGCTCATGCGGTAACGCACTGGACGACGAAGTCGTAGGTCATGAGTTCGATTCTCGTCCGGGGACATTTTTTCCATTTCGTTTTCAAGCAGCACCTCGCTATCGGTAACGCGAACCACCTTGTTTGTTTACGTTTTGAAAAAATTGTTTGTTCGGCGAAAATCGACTCATGTATAGGTCTCTGCATGCTTTACAAATTTATGACGCCATCAAGGAAGACGACCTACAGCTCTAGCAAAACTTGAGAGTAATATTGTGTAAACATTTGTGTAAAAAGGAAATTCCGCCCGTTAAAACAATAAAAATATTAAATTAGTATTAATAATAACAGGCCCACGACCCGATAATGACCTTTTGTCCAGTTTTCGTGTAGAATTATAAAATGTTCCAAAATCTGGTGCAATAAAAATAAGAAAAAGCTGGGTAAAAGCTGATCGAAAGTATATGTTTGTCTATTTGTTCACCTTCGATTGGCAGATAATAAAATTCAAAACACTAGTTAGGTTGAGACAACTTATTTCGATATATTAAAACCAATATGGCCTCCGAAGTGGCCCATTGACAGAGTACTGTTAGCTTTTAGAAAAATATTCAGAAGTACTCCGAAACAAATACACGTTAATGTTTTCAAAACTTTTTGCGCAATTACTGAATTTTTCGAAAAAAGTGCCAAATCCAAAAAATCCAAACATTTTTTTCTTACACGAGTCTAAGGCATTTTCCATTAGTATAATTTTGTAATTTTTTATACCAAAGCGTTTTTCGTTTGTTTTTTTTTTTATATAAATTAAAACAAACGGTAAATGATGTTAAAATAACCTGAGTTGAAATAATAGATTTTAGTAGTTTTGATCGTCTTTACAACAGCATTTTATAGGTCGAAAAAGGCTTCGATTCATCTAAGAAATAAGTGTAAAAGTATTTCGAATTTCTGAAAACTATTTTAACCTTTTTTCCGTTCTGGATTTAACAAATCAAGAAATTTAGTTTTTTTCAGCCAAAATTTTATTTAATCTGCCAATCGAAAGAACAGACAATAATAGTCGAACAAAGACTAGTTATGTTAGTAATATTTCCCCCCATTTTTGGTAATTGACACTGCACTGAACTAAGAGGATTCTAAAATTATAAACTAATATTTCTAACATAACCTGAAAATATATGTATAACAATAGTTTAGTTTGAAAATAATGAGAATCAATTTATTATTTGTAATGGATTAATTTTCTTGGCATTTGTCAACAACTTAATTAGAGTGGCCATTTAAATCAGATCATTGCATTAGCGTTTAGTGCATAAATATCGTAGTCACTAAATTAGTTTAAATACGTTGCTAATTGATGGATATCCTTAACTATAATTAGATTAACTAATTTGTATTTAATTTCAATTACACAGTTACCGCAATAAAATAAACTGCCGTTTGAACCACTTTATAAGAACGATAATTGTTGACTAATCATTGTAGCCGGATTATGTGTGCGTTCTGTTATAAAGACATTAACGCCAAAACGGAAACATTTTTTTCAACTTAATTTCGAGTAGTTCGAATGGCCATAAAATTAAGGCTACGTATTTTACTTTTTATGGCTGTTTTTCAGTTTCATATCAATAAAAAAAATGTCGATTTAAAGGAAAGTTACAACGGAAAAAAGAACTATTAAATATTTTTGTCAAAATCATATAAAATAAACATGTAGGAATATTGAGAGGTCATTATAAATTATTATTATTATTATTATTGTTTTAGATATTGTTTTTATCTATGAAATTTACACAAAAAATTGTTAAAATTGTTGATTTCGACCCTAATTGGTTCAATGACTAACAGTTTTGTATTTTTTTATTGGTACCAGTAAATAAGTAATGAAGACAGGGTATATCACGGGAGTTAGTAACAATTGGTTAGACTATTGTTATACATAGCGCACAAAGGAAATGATAATTGAAGGTTGAACACAACACAATGCTCATTTCTTATCTCTATCAAATACTGACGATACGTGAAGTGAATACACATGCATATAAATAATGTTGCATCTGTACATGAATGGTTACGAATGAAAATTATTGTTGACACGTTAGTGACAGATATACAAACGTGGCGATTTTTCTTATTGGTACCACATTTTACTTATCACAACTATTACATAAATAATAATGTACAAAACGAAAATTTCCTCTAAATGCTGTAACTGACAATAAATATTTGTATTAAATTTAATATTTGTATTATATAACTTTACGAGATCTTAAAGATGCAAGTGATTTACCATTTTTATGTCTTCCAAATGAGAAATAATTACAAGTTTATAAAAAGAAGCATTAAATGGATTAAAAAAAAATAGGCGCCAACGATATTCGGATTCTTAAAAACAGGGAAACCATAAGGGTCCGATAAAAAAAAACATAAAAAAAGTGAATTGCCGATACTACTAAACTCTCACTATTCATTTTCTATCACTGGGAACCGTTTAGAGGGGAACAGTTAGTAGTGTTGCGACACGAGGAAGAAAATCGAGTACCTAAATGATGGCTCGACATTGTCTTCCTCCTGCACCCCTCAAATAAAAATGATGGCACGATAAAAAAAAACGACCTGCAGCTCTCTGCCGTATCCTCCTTTGTATTAGGTTAGGTTCTCAGTGATATAACGCTTAAATTAAACGATTTTCGTAAGTTTAAATAGAGCTTAAAGATTTTTGGATTGCTGTAAAGATTGACAGTTGACACATTTTCGATGGGAACTTACATAAGTCGTGTAAACCCTAAAATATAGTTCATTGTTTGAGTTTGTAATAAAATTTGTATTTGTTTAAATTTTTTTCGATGATTTTTAATTTTAAAAAAATTAGGAGAGATTCGGTGCGCTGGGATTTGAACCTGGGGCCTTACGATTAATGACGGCATACTCAAGCAGTAATTGCAGGAGTTTGTAATGTGTTTCTTGTTCCTTTTTTTCTTTATGTGGCGCAGTAATCGAAGCCTGGAGATCACCCGAACGAACGGAGATAAGGTGAACAACGGATTCAGCGGGGAAGCGACCAATTTACTGCGGACCTTGATCAACAATAGGCAAATCGGTATTACGGCCATCGACGGGGACAATCGTACATCGCCGCCGCAGATAAGATTCTACAGGGACACCCAAGGGACGACTTTGGAACGGCATCAGCCCGATTGTTCGGTCCTCGGCAATCGGACGAATATTTCTTCGAGAGCGGATAACAAGGTACGCGCCATTTGTCCGTTTTTTTTTTCCCGGAAACAGTTTTTAGGAATTATACCTGCCTTTTGAATGTGCTGCTGATCTTAGCCTATCCCTCTTCTCTCCTCGGCTCGCCACGTTTTTATCATTCGAATGTTTCCTTTCTGATATTCGCTCCGTGCATGACGATTCATCTGCTGGTTCGAACAACAAGCCTCAATGGTGGAAAAAGATTAAGGGACACGTTTCATTTTGTAACCTTGCCCAGGTCGATTTCTTCGCACGCTTAGATAAACAAATTAAAAACTCACTAGGAAAGTAGCACACCTTTGGGGAAACAATAACATTTGTTCCCATGGGATTGAAAAATTTATTAATAGATGTAGAGTATATTTTATTTAACTTGTCGTTGGATCAGGTAAGCACACTTTAAAATGTTTATTTCAGAAAATAACGCGTCCAGTAGATTTGTCATACACGGAAAAAAATAATCCAGTGAAAATTAAAAGTTAATGACAATTAATAGTAAATGTCTGAGAACATGTCAAGAATCATTCCAAAACTCAACAAGAATATTAATTGAAAAGTTCAAGAAAAATTTGAAGCAGTATAAAAAAAAAGACGAAGATAAAAATTTAATTTTTAGTTTTACGCGAAAAATTCTCCGACGGAGATTCGAACCCGGGCCTGCTGCACGATAATCATACACTTTAGCACGCTCGACCACTGGCACGTTATTATTTTCAACTGTAAATAAGGCTGACACTATGCGAAATATTTCCGAAGAATTCAGGGATTTTCACGCCCATTGCGCGTAATTTTCCCGAACTTGAATTTGAATATTTACTTTCAGCGGATTTCCGAATCAATGTATGACTACATATTTTGAGTTCCAGAATTATTAAAAAACGTTTCGCAAACATTTACCAATAATCATGAGGTTTCCGTCCAACTTTTCTCACATCCTCAAGATCTGAACGAGTTCAGGGATTTTTTTCCGTGTACGAACGATTTTTCTAACCAAACTAACGTTGACAGTTTATAAATAGCTAAAGTTGTTATTCGGAAGTGAAATCCGGTAAAAGTCAGAAGCTGTGATGTGAACAATAAGACAATATCTTCCGGTGTTGCTGCATGGTGGAAAATTCCTTAGTCGCGCGAAAAAGTCGTTAATAACCCGAAATTCCAGAGTGGGCGACCAAGGCTCCCTCTATACAACCTGCCAAGCAGTCTGACTTTACCAGTTTTTGTTTGTATATGATCTGCAATTGCTCTGCAGGATAAACAATGGGATGCTCAGGACCCACCGGGTCTAATTATCCATCCTTGACGATACTTGCCAAGGCTCATATCTTAGGTAGAGGGTTGATGGATTTACCCCGAAGCCCATTGTAAATCTTTCCATTCGACCCGTACCCTTGTACCTCAGGATCATTAAGATTCTGACAGGTTTCTATTATATTTCTTGTTTGCATACGTAATATTGTTTTCGCGGAATAATTAATACAATAGAATTTTTCTACGTAATGGTTTTCACACAGTGTTTTTGTTGAAATAATTTCCGGAATGATTTTTTTACTTACTCGTTGCGTCATCGAATTATTTAATTATGTAAAATAGTTTTTTTTTCTCTCGGAGAAAGTTCTAAAAACTGAGTTTTCATTGTTATAATGACAATCGCATTCTAAAAAGTCAGAATCAGGGAAGAATGTTTATTTTTAAACCTATTTAAACATTTATTAAGCGTGTCGGTAAATGTGTTTACTCGAGAATGGGGTATATCAATATTTGACTGTTTGCCGTACAATTTGCTCTTTCAAGAGGGACGGGTCTCGACCGCGATAAGCAACGTCAACAAATTACAAAAGAATATCAACACTGTTTACTAAGATCCACATGAGGACTAACAGAACGTTAACCATAAATCGACTTTATTATTTACGATTCATATAAGATTATAAAGAGTTGGCTAAAGCTCGAAAACCGTGCAGTTTTTTTCGACTTGATCAGAAGAGAGGAAAAAAAAATCCCTATTATGAAAATCAAATTGAGAATACGCCGGTCGTTGAAATTAAAAATGGCCGACATCTAAGATAAAGCGGAAAAGGGCGGTGTTCCCGTTCAAGTTTTGCTGGGATCAAAGGGAGCGACGAGCTGTTCGTTGAACATCAAATTCCAGCAAATACGACGCACGCATTTGCATAAAGCCGCGATAGTAGATATAAATCGTCGACGGAGAAAATAATAAACAATAAATATTCATCGTTTGAACATAAAATGTGACATAGAAAGAATTCGTCATCGCAGGAATATGGCATTTAAAGAATCGGGAGATATTTAGACAATCCACGTTGTAACGAATTTTAACTGGGTATATTTAGACCAGCTGTTAAAGCAATCAATTTTTGGTCGACGAAATAACAGATTCTCTGTTGATATCTCGAACTAACGTCACCAGTCGCCTCTTTCGTCGAGGAAATTTGTTTAATTTTTTATAAGTAACGAAATGAGGTTATAAATAAATATGGTATTTGTTTATCATTTAGACTTCTAGCATTATTTTGTTTTAGATACGACATTCTATTCAACTGCACATTTAGTACGGACTGTAATTACATTTAGATAAATAGTTATTAATGGAAAACGAAAACAAATTCTTATCAATAAGAAATACTTGTAGATTAATGTTTTACGCCATTGTCTATAAAAAAAGGAAAATGTAGTTTCGTTTGAACATAACCTCAAATTTCGTTAAATAGAATGTTATCAACAAATCAAAGTAAATAAAAATTTCCCTGCTAAAATTGAAGAATTATTTACAAATCTATGGCACTAAATGTTTAGTTTTTTACACTGATTACTAGACCTAACACATAATAAATAATAATTCGTTGTTAATGAGACCTGAAAAAGAAAACTAACAAATTTCGAAAAGGTGAATAACTGAAAAAATTGTTAGAAAACTATAGATAAAATTTATTGTTTTTGTTTAACTGACTTAAATTTAAAACGAAGGAAGATGAAACATAATTGCATTATCAAAAATATACGGACGTAATTATTGGATAGACGACGACTCTTAATGACGTCGCACAAAATTGGCGCTGGTTCAAGTGACATTTAAACAGAATAGTTTTAAAATAGCTATAAAATACTTGAAAAATGTGTGGAATATTTATTTGTCAATCAGACATTTTTGGATGGCCTGTAAAAGTAAAAACTTAATTAGAGCTAATTTAGTATATTAAATCAGTATTTTAAATAATTATATTGTGTATAATAAAAGATCCATTATGGTTATATTTCATTATCATACATTATCTGCATCAGTAAACATTGTTACTAACTAAAAGTTAGTTTTTTCATTGTCTACAAATAAAACCAGTTTTATTAAAATCAATGATGTACTTTTTACATTGAATCGATTTTCGAAAAAAAACACGACCAATTTCGATTCACGCGGTACTTTTAAGTATTTTCGAAACGGACGATAATTGTAATGGCTATCAAAGTGCATCCTGCATACGCAGACGATAATTATAAGTCGTAGGTACATTAATTATGACTTTAACAACGATGACACGAGAAAAGGCGTCCGTGAGGAAATCTTCAAACTGGCCAGGATCTACAAAGCATCTTGAGGAAACTAAACTAGGGGCCCAAGAGGCCAGATAATAATAGTGATTCGAAAATGAGAGAAATGAAAAATGGTCGTGACAAAAATGAAAGGGACCGAGAGGAAATGGCTTATCAAAGAAGTCCAGCACATCAGGAAGAATGTCGAAAGAGTGGTCGGGAACTCTTAAAGGGCTTGTGCCACCACAACTGTATATGCATACTGGGAAAAAGGCAAAGAAAAGCTAGTCGCAAGTGTACACAAAGAGGAATACGAGGAACGGGGCAATGAGGAGGCGGGCGGAAAGAACTGCCAAAGTGACTACTGCGGAGGTAGCCTATCACCAGTGACCGAAGGACACGGGGAATCTCCCAGGGAGTGACAAAGTGCAGTCGGCCATTGCAAAATACATGTCCACACGTATGTCCACGCGTACATTGATGATTTTTTTGAAAAGCAAGCAGTCTGCAAGGGCCCTGGATGGCGGAGGTGGAAGCGAGAAACGCTGGTATACAGGATCGCAGGTATGAAAGGGAAGGAACCAAAAGGAAAAGAGTCGAGATACAACACCAGAGGGCCACCGCGAGTGCGAGAAGGACAGAAGAAGGCCGTTCGGCAGGTCAGGTGACCCTTGTGTTGACGAGGGGAATCGTCGATTCTCATCCCCTTGGGCCATTCAGGCCCCACCTGCCCGCAGGTAAGCAGGCCATTTCTGGGACCCGCTAGATAATAGATATAACTGAAAAGTCCTTTGTGATAGCCGTAAAAGCGGACGATAGGGCATGCCGGGACTTTTGGACGACGCCTCGACGGCCGCCGCCAACGCTACGGGCCTCAACACATGTTCCAGCCCACAAATACACGCGCATAACCAGGTTTCGTGTCCGTGTGCTCATGTAAGCGTCAGGCCGCTGTTAACAGATGTTTCGAGATAAGCCCGATTTCAAAGGATTTTTTTTTTTTTTTTTTTCGAAACGCCTTTGTCATGGGGCGAGGGCACTCTGATTTCCCGGCTTCCCAGTAATGCGAGAATGACCCCTAACTCGGGGGCGTCTTGTAACCTCTTCATTTCCCATCGCTATGTAGATCCGTGATGGTTTGCGACCGCGGGAAAGATGATGATGATGATAAAACTTCCCAGGATGAACATTTTCGTTCGCGATGTCTCGTTTAAGACAGGTGATAAGGAAGTCTAAAAAACTGGGAACTGTTATAATCGATACCAGCGTCAATATTTCGAAATTGTATACGGCCCTGGCGGCGTTGTCAGAAAGAATTTTTTCGTGATGAAAAAATGATGCGTTATCAGGTATCCGGTTACGTTTCTTCAAGTTTTATTTGATATGCGCGGTGAGAACTTTTTTTCTGGTAGAAGGCAATAGTGGTCGAGCGTGTTTTTGTAGAGGTTAGAAAAGAAGTAAAGGATCATGCATTTTTAATTACTATTTTTAGGGGGGCAATGAATCTTTGTACCTTTTTAGGGTCTGGCATGAAACCAGAAATTATGTAAGTAAGGAAACGTTGTAAAACACGTGTCTGCGAATGAAAGAGGCAAAAACGATTCTGATTGTTTTTGGTGCTTTGAAATTCGTTAGAGTCCCAACAAAAATTCCAGAAATTTATTTCTAGTTCTTTTAAGTTTACTATTGATAAAGGAAAGAGTGTGATAATGTCAAATAATTGATCTTACCAAAAACGACTAGAAATAAAGAATATTTTATTCGAATTGCTAAACTAATTAATCAATAATTAATTAGATCATAATACAGAAAACTAAACATAATTCATGAAGATTTAACATACAAAAATGTTATTCTTGTATCATACGAAGTTCACACAACAAATTGAATACTTTCATGTACGATTTTATTACACATTTTATTAAATGTTGAAATATCTGATAATGGTTAAAAAATATTGTTTCCAATTAAACAAAAAATATAACGAAAATTTCAATAACAACAGTGGTAATGTTAGCAATTGTTAATATCCATGGGTAATTCCTCGACACTTTTAATATTTATTGTATAACAAAAAATTTTTGTTTAACTTGCACCCAAGTGAAAAGTTGATTTTCTGGTGTTCAAAAAATGCTCATTTATGAGCATCTTTCAGAATGTTAAGAAATTATTTTATACATAGTATAATCTGCAATTCTCAATGGAGTTGATCGGTTCGAGGACTTAATATAAAAAAGCACTATATTTGTAATAATCCCGAAATATAAAGCTTTTATGGTTCGCGTAAAAATTTGTTTTCGTCGTTTTTTATATGGAACGTTCTTGCGAAATTGATAGTTTCTTATTCTTTCTCCCCCTAAACACAATTCAGTAAAGATACGTTAAAAAATCTTCTTTTAAAAAGTGCAGATTATTGCATTAAAAGTGGTGTTAATTTATTAACTTGAGAATAGTGATATACACTACACCAAATAAAAAAAGCAGTAGGTTTTGCGGATTTCCAAATTGTACAAGATGTGCCTGTAAAAAAATGACAATTTTCAATACGAACGGTGCAATTAATATCGTTTTTCAAAACCTCATAATTTATGTTCCGGATAAGTAGTACTTTCTAAAGAGAAATTTGGAATCAAAATGTACGTCAAATGAAAGTTTATGATAATAGCTTACTGGTGTAAAAATTTTAGATTGAGCATATATCTTAATCTTGAGATATGGGGGTTTTAAGGGGGATTTAACTGCAAAAATTGCATTTTTTTAAATCTGACATTTTTTATCTCCGAAAATATACATTTTATGAAAAATTCACAAGAGATATTTTTTATTTAGAATTGTCGAAAGAATCTAAACAATTTTTTTCCAGATTGCGAAAAAATAAAATTTTCAACATATTCAAAACAATCAACATTTTGTTAACAATTTGGAAATTTGATTTTTTCGGTCCTGTAAAAATTTATTTACTTTCTTTTGATAATTCTAAATTAAAAAATGTCTCTTGTGAATTTTTCGTGAAATGTGTACTTTCGGAGATTAAAAATGTCAAATTTAAAAAAATACAATTTTTGCAGTAAAATTCGCCCTTTGAACCCCCATATTTCAAGATTAAGATATATGCTCAATCTAAAATTTTTACACCAGTAAGCTATTATCATAAACTTTCATTTGACATACATTTTGATCCCAAATTTCAGGTCTAAAAAACAGGCTAAATTTAGGGTGGCTCTTTCTTGTAGTGAGAATTCACTCTTTAATTAGTTAAAACCGAGCAACTCTCGGTTCAACCCTTTAAGAGTGGACATTCACTCTTTCCTCCAGAGTTGTCAAATTCATAACTCGAAGGGAAAGAGTGAATTTTTAAAGAGTTGACTCTTTCACGAGAGTTGCTCGGTTTTCACTAACCAAAGAGTGAATTCTCACTCCAAGAAATGTAGAGCGTGTGGTAATTTAAAAACTATATGCATAGGTTGAATAATTTTTATGTGAAGAAAAAACTCGTGCATTGTTTTTTTTCTGTTTTCAAAAGTAGAAGAACTCGAAAGTTCTAAACGAACAGACGTACAAAAATTTCTTTTTTATGAAAATTTAGTTTCCTTTATTTTTCTCGCTATACTCTATTTCAGAAGACACCTGCTTGGGAATTACATGTATTCAACGTACAATATCAAATGATACTGCAGAAAAAATCTTGCGTTCTTTCATAGACAAGCACATTTTCTGTTTTGTCTGAAAGGAAAAAAATATACGAAAGTTTTCTACACAAATTTTTGAATATATCATAGTTTAATTGTTTGCTGCTAAAACTACGTATTAACCAGGACTATTTTGTGATATTTTACTTCATATGAAATACTTTTTAACAATTAGACCTAAACGTTTATCTTATTGAGTTGAAAATTACGATGGAGGTTACTTTTTATTAAAATGACTGAATTGTCATTAAGATTCTATAAAAAACAAATTTTCTATGCAGATAATTTCAAATTGCTTCTCCCCACGATAATGTTGTTTATAAACATTGCATTCAATTATGAACTTAGTGCCGTAACATTATGTTTAAACTATGTGGGATCTTTTGGAAAATTTATATTTTGAAGAAAATGTAAATAGTAATTGGTGAGCCATAGAGCTCGGTTTTATTGTTGTTTTGAATGTCAAATTTAAAGACTTATTAATCTAAGTTAAACGCTGAATAATTGTGATATTAACTAAATTAATAATCACTAAAGAAACCTGACTATTTTGATGCTCTGTAAAACATTTAATTAAATTATTATTTTAATATTAATGTAGTGATTTATGGTTTTGTCGGCCATTTTTTAAGAATATGTGTTAAGGAAACGAAAAAAACTTATTTGATCACTTGTCACCACGGGAGTAATATTATTACAATGCATTTTTGTATTTAAGTTGTTAATTATTACAGCTTGTTTTATTTTATTTGTCTGTTTATTTTTATTCGCGTACGTATATCGTTACCTTATAAGGTTGCGTTGTAGTAATGTAAACAGCCTGGATATCGAACCAAATTAATTTCTGTTGTCTTGATAAGACATTATCTTTACTAAATGGCCCAGATGTAGTTCTAGAAAAGTTTTTTCATATTTTAGTGCAAAAATGTGTCTGATAAATTCAAGTATTACTGAATATAAGCCCTAAAAGTATTACAAACAATTCCTTATCTATATTTACAGGATGTTTTGATTATTTTAGGGTAGTTAGAGAAACTAATGAAATGCAGTTGAGGATCTATTGAACTAATTTCCGAAAGACATTTCCGATATTTATAAATTGAAGAAGCCAATGCTACTTGGCTAAATATCTGGCATAGTTCAGCTCAGCCTATTTTTAGTGCTGGTATCTCCGGTTATCGTTCAATAGTTTCAACGGCATACGTTTTTTTTTATATTTTCCTGTATTTACAAAGGTATGAATCACAGCGACATAAAACGTATCGATTACGACTCGGAGTGGCTGGATAGGCGAGAAAACAGTAAATCGAATTTTCAGAAAGGCGTTTTTATCTGAAAGAATTTTCGTCGAACTTCATTGAGGAACCGGTAACACTAAGGGAGGGAGATAGCTTTGGCTCGTGTTATGCCTCCGGAGATTTTTCCGAAGCCATTGAAACTAGGTGGACGTGATTCCGGGGCGACAAAAGCTCTTGTCGGCCCCGTACCTTTCAAATTTTGACCGTGGCTTCTCGGAAACGGCCGGGATTCATCTCCCGTCCTATGGTCCTAAGGTTCATTCATTCTCGCTCGAAAAACTATCAATAATAACCTTTCAGGGTGGCTAAAAGGACTTCCCTTTATCAATTTGCCCATTTTCGAAATCCCGTCGGAACGATCGCTTTTAGTACCGGTCCGCAGGAATTTATCACATTTCACCTATCGGCCAGCCGATTTTACTCTTTTTCTAGATTTTATAACAGACGCTTGCAAAAAATCATTCGAAAAAATGAACTTTTTAAATGAATAAATAGGAGAGGGAGCGATTTTTCACTTAATTTCATATTTTTACTGAATAATAATGCAATAGTATGATAAGTCTTATGGAATTTATGTACGATAACATTTTGTCCAAAATTATTTCATTAGGCGTCAGAAACTTGTGTACCCAGTTCAGAATAAATAGTTTGTTTTTAATTGACATTCTGGTTAAAACAATGATTTTTTTCTTTGTTTTAACTGTCAAAAATAACAAAAAAATGTTTCATCGTTTCCATTAACGTGACAAATAAGAATTAGCTTTTCAATGAAAAAATGCAAATTATTTTTTTAGAGCTACTTAATAATCGAAGAATGAAATATTTACTTTTTTTTAGTGATAAAATGGACAAATGGTGTATAATATTTCAACATTTCTTTGTTGAATCAATGTAAATTGTTCAACTAAAAATGCCCTAAAAATCGTAAAAATTATAATGATGGTGTAAGGAACGATAGCGAACGTCGTTCAAATACTAATAAATGCGTACATAAACAATAACAACTAATTCTAGTTCAGACGAAGTTTATGTGACTGAAGACTTGGCTTCAGTTCGAACGCTGAAGTCGTGGGTGTATTTTCAAATAAACAATGGCTGCAATGGTAATTAATTTTTCTTCATATTTTTTTAAATTGACAATATTTTAGATGTCTCTTTAAGAACAAGGATATTTTCACTACACAATGACAAAGTTATTATAACCTAAATTGTTGGTTGTGAGAATAAAATAAGACACAAAGTTTTGTATATTAATTGGGATAAGTCATTAGCCGTTATTTAGGAGGCAAAAGAAATGTTGGTCAGTTAAATCATAAAAAATGTTATCAGAAATGATGATATCAAAAAGTTTCCTTGTAACACATATTTTATCACTTTTATTTTATGTTTTATATGGACACAATTTATTAATGAATAATTAAAAATACTTTCTTTACTATTAATGTTGCCGACGGCGATTATTTTATTGTCAGTTGTTTAAAATCTAGTCAAGTATTTTAACAAGTACGTAAAGTGGTTTATATAAATGACTTCAATTTTTTTGGTAATACTTATTTTAAAAAATGTTGATCGACAACTTTAAATTCCAAAGAACCATTATTTATTTTTTTATATTTAAATACTAATTACAATTTATGTAACAAATATTTGTTGAGTAATATTAAATACTAACAAATGGAAACTGCCATTTTGTCATGCTAGTATGTTATTTGTTATGGCTATAAACAAGCATGTCGAAAAAAATAAGACAATTGATCGACTAACTTGAAATATTCGTAATAACAAAAAGTAAATAAAATATATATAAAAAATATAATTATACTAAATTATTTACATTTAGTATCCACTCGATATTTCGAATTGTTGATCACACTTAATAAAATTCTAAAACTTTATGTTGCACCAGCAAAATCTAGTGAATAATGGAAAAAGAAACAAATTCTTGGAAATTACAAATAGTTGTTAGGAAACTTATGCATATAACTTACTGCCTATCAACATAAACAAATCATATGAAAAAACCGCATAATAAGATGCAAAATGTCGTTATGAAATGTTGATAAAACTATTTTTATAAGTGATATTTTGATAATTCGTTAACAATATTTAATGTCTCTCTTACTCAATTGAATTTATTGTTGTTAAAATTAACACACATTTAAAAGTTGTTTTGGGAAATGAAATTTTCTTAAATTATATGAAAAATAAATTTACTTTATCAGTGGCTGCTTATTTTTTAATCTTTCTTGACAAAAGTTTGTAACAGCTAAATTGTTTGATAACAAAATTAATATTTCGTTGTTAACAAATGAATTATTATTATTACTGTTAAAGTTATTACGAGTCATAGTTTCGTCTTTATTTTTCTTTTTAAAATAAAAAATGTCTAATTTAAGTGATTTGTTTAATAATTAAGTTTGCATGCAGACGGCGGTAACAAGGGAAATGGAAATAAGAAAATTCACAATATTTTGTTGTAATTTATCGGTATTTTTTACATTTTTAGTACCACAAGGTATTGTAAAAGAAAAAGCTAAAAAAAATTGTTAATTAACTAAACTTAAATATGTATTATTTTAAATGTAAACAATATTTTCATATAACAAAATAAAAAATATTTCATAATCAATTTTGAATGCTCAACACATACAATCTTCTGCAAGTGGTGTGTTCAATAAATCATTATCTTAGTGTACTTAAGATTCGCTCGTAGCCACCCTTAACCATTTAGGCTTATATTTGCTCATTCCAATCTTTTGATAATCTTGTTTAATCTTTATAAATGCCAGTTAAATCACTATTTACAGAGTACAATAGTGCCACGCGTCCTTGTTTACATTGTCAACAGGTGTAAACTAACGAGCGCTGATATAATTTAATCTGTACAATTGTGAAACAAACGGAAAAATATTCATGTAATAAGTTTGAACATTTTTAAAATATTTTTAAATTTTATTAATATTTTATCATTTTTATAATATTAGAATTAGTTGGCTGATTCTTAAAAAAAATAAATGTCCTTAATGATTTTTACAAACCAGGATCGTTAATTATGAAAAGTGTTTTTTTTTTTTATTAATTAAAATATTGTACTATATGTACAAATTTATGAACTTTGGATTCGATAACTTTTGGGTTTGTTATTAACAGGAAAAGAGCAAGAATCCCTCTAGGGCTTAAAAATGGAACTATTGTTGAAAGGCGTTTCGCATCAGGATGGCATTGCGTACTCTTCAGCAGGACTATAATGACATCCTTGCCCTAGACGCGATAGTTTATTTATTTGCCTTTTACTCGAAGTATTATTTACAGATGACTAACAAATACTAAAAAATGCCATCAAACAATAAAATAAACAATAATTTGCAGTTAAATTGTGTAACCATCTAAAAATAGTTGAACTTGAAAATTTAACAAATTTAAATTCGTTTGTTAAACCATAGTTTTCGTCTTTATAAAAGAGGTCGTTGCGGTAGATTAATTAGTACTAGTTAGTGGTAGTTCCTTAGTATTTTTCGAACAACTATTTTTATATTTAAAGTTAAATCAACTATTCTGTATTTCATGTATGATTTTCATGCAAATACTGTCAATTTTAAAAATTTTATCGAACTAGGAAAAACGACAATGATTTTTTTCGAATTTTAGAAAAAATATTTATGTTTTAGATGTCTCGTTGTACAATATTCTTTTAGGTTAGATAAATAAATATAAATTGATAAGAATTTGTTAATTTTAATATTAAAAATGAAAATCATTTTTGTAACGATATTTATGGCATAATTGTTAATTTTCAGAGCACCTCTATCGATAGCAATCCTTCGAGTCCTGCGAGTATCGGTGGTCGTAAGGAAACGAAGGGTCGACGGAAACAGAGCTACCCTAGCAAGGCGCCAACGAGTCCTGGCGTTGTCAACTATCCACAGGAGTCGATGGAAGAACAGGCACAGGACTTTACCGCTTGGACGAACAAGATCAAGGGAAAGGTAAAAATAGGGGAAACCCTTCTTTTCTGCCCAGTGCATCGAGCACGTTTTTTTTTAGGACCTTTTTTTAAATTGGTATCACGGGCTTATTTCTTTAGGTTAGGTAATTAACTCGTGCCAATATTGTTATTAAATTAATAACAAAAATAAAATTCCGATTAATGAAACAAAAAAGGAAATAAGTTTTTATTTTAATAGATTATGAAGTCTTATAACTCAAGTTGTGCCAAGTTAGTTTTGAAATTGTTATGTGATACATGAAAATATATAAATTTCAAATTCGTTGTAAATTTGGAAATGATAACGTGATATACATAAATATTAATGAATCTTTTTTAGACATTTTTATTATAAATAAAAAAGTTTATAAAGTTATTTAAAAAGTTGAAAATTAAATAAATCTGACGAAAATAGTAAGAAATAATGATACAAACGAGTAAGGATTATGACTTAGTGATAAAGGAAGTAAATTTCAGAGTATTTCTGAAGAAACTGACGGTTTCTGTGTCGTAAGTTTTAGTTTTCCACGAATGACAATTTACTGAATGAAACGTGTCAGAAACGACCGGAAAGTATCATAGGGTGGGTGTTGTAAATCTCTCGATGCAGTCTCTAACCGCCCGATTTACGATAAAGATTTTCGTTCATCCTCGGCTCATCCCGGTTTCATTCGAGGACTTTGAACCTTAATTGCTCTTCACCTTTCTACTTATAACTAATTTATTGGTCTTTCTTTTCCGTTAATTATAGAACTTGTAGCCCCGTTAAGATAATCGAGTCCAATTAGTTTTCCGGTTTGAAAACGTCCTTTTCAATTTCTAAAATTATCTTCAGAATTGTGCACTAGACCACAAAGATATTCAAAGATCAGTTGTTATAACGTTGGTACAATTTTTACTTGTGTAACAAATATTTTGGGATCTAAAGGGTTTCTTTGGTGATTGTGCTTAAAATTTTGTAGAATAATATTTTTTTAACAGAGAGCGTATAATTTGCGAAGTGAAGTTGTTTTTACAACGAGATAAAGTCTAATATTTAGTAAAATAATCCCATCTTAAGTTGTCAATGTCATTCACTTTTTCTTAATTTCCGAAAAAGATATCGTATAGTACGACTTTTTAGCTTTAAAATCCTGTTTTTAAAAACAAATTTTTTTATCCAGTATGACCTTAAAAACAAGTTCTATAAAAATCTGCCGATTTCTTGAATTTTTCAAAATTTCTGGTTGCCGAATTGCCTTATAAATTATAAATTTTGAAAATTTGACTTTACATTCGTATTCACTGACCTAAATAAAAGAGCGTTTTAATTCAGATTTAATAAAAATTCTTGGCAGCCATATTGCAACATCTTTACAACTTTTCAAAATCTGATATACAGATTCCTATTTAAAGAACCAAAAAATCATAGAAATCAATTTCTATGAAAGTTCATTGATTTCTTACATTTTTCAAAATTTTTTGCGGACGGGATTCAAAATTTCGAATTTTGAGAATTTTACTTCAAATTGTTATAAAGCGACCTAAAGATTCTCGTAAACCAAACATGGAAATCCATCGATTTCTAAATTTTTTAAAAATTCGTCTGGCATTTTGCATTTTGTAATTCGTACTTCAGGTTCGTAATCAGCGACTCTAAAATAACCCCAAGTTACCAAGTAATATGAAAATCAATAAGTCTAAAAAATGTATGCATTTGGAAAATGAGAAAAAAGTTAATCATTTGAAAAAATTAACAAAAAAAAGTCTGATACCGGATTTTTAGGTTAAAATTTGAAGCTAATGTTAATGCTATTAAAGACAACATTTCGGTTATCCAGAAAAAAATTGTCAAAAATGTCAAAAATAGCCATTTTTTGGACATTATATCTAGAATTACTCAAAATCCTGAAGTCGTGGACCATTTTGGATAACAGATTCGTGTTCAGTGCGTAAAAAATCAACAATAACACAGGCCAACAAAATAAAACCAATCTCCATATATGGATATACGCAGAAACCTTTATACTTAAACCAGAATACTTTTCCGAAAGTTGTCAATGAGCGAAATCCAAATCTGATCGCAATATTGTTCCATCGCGTCAGAATTTTGAGATAACCTAACCTAAAAGTGTAAAAAGTTTGTGTTCTATAAGTTTTTGTGGCGGAACATGTTTCTTGTTAACACTTTAGCAAGAACCAGACTAAAGATTTATTCAACAAGTCTAACATGATTTTTTAGTCATTTAGTACAATTTTTATTCAATTAGTTATCGAAGTTTTTGTCAAGGCACGATTATGATTTATGTTTTTTGAACTTTTAGATTAGAATAGCTCAAAATTTTTACTCCATAGAGCAATAATAAGACCAGATTTTGAATCAGCACTTAGATAACTGTAGGACAAATATATTCAGGTTTCTGATGAATGAATTTTAATCTGGTTTTGTCAAATTGTGAAAAAGAAATTATTCCGTCACAAAAACTTACCGAAAATAGGCAAAAACTGTGTTTTCAAAAGGATTTTTCAACATCTTGACGTAGTAGAACAATTTTTTTATGAAGATAGTCGGCCTCAGTTATTTTCATGTAATTACACATTTACTTAAATGATAATAATAATTGTTCCCTAACAAAAACTTCAATAACTCGATTAAACAAAACATTTCGGAATTACTAAAAAAGCATTTTAAAGCTGACAAATAGCACCTTAATATTGCTCATGCCAAATTGCAAAAAATTATTTTGTTCCGCCACAAAAACATACTAAATATGAACAAAAACAGTGCTTTTTGCACTTTTGGGTTAGGATAGTAATAAATAAGTATATTTCTTGAGCGCTATAATTAAATTAAATAAAAAATAAGTTCTTCTCGGTAATTCGGTCCTCTTACTAATTGTTAAAATGTAAACCAAGAAAAATATGACGTAACTGGGATATCAGTTCACGCCTAGCGCAATAAATCATCGTGTACTTATATGTAAAAATTGTGAATCACATGCTATTGGATTTAATATTAAAAATCATCCCTCTAGCGCTGATAATTGGAACTATTGCCTTAACCCATTAATGTCTGAAATCTTTTAATGAAATCGCGGAAATTTTTATTTGGCATAAGTTATTCTAGACGTTTTAGGTTGGGCTCTACACGATGCGACCATTTAGAAAAGTGAAAAAATTTCATTTTGTATTGTTTTTTGATAAATTTATATAAAAAATAGCGCTTTTTACGGGATTTTTTCGTAGAAAATCACCATTTTTTAACAATAAAGATATGTTTATCATATTAAAATTAATTAAAAACGTCATTAGTGTTTGTACCAACAAACTATGGATGTAGATTTTTTTTAAAATTTTTTTTCAAAAAATAGGAAGCTTTGGAATGCAAAAAATGTTGCCATTTTTTATTTTCCATTTTTGACAGATGAATTGTAATCAGCATCCTTCAAAACCCGGATTTTAATTAATTTTAATATGATAAACATATATTTTCGGTTCAAAAATGGTGATTTTCTACGAAAAAATCCCGTAAAAAGCGCTATTTTTTATATAAATTTATCAAAAAACAATAAAAAATGAAAATTTTCACTTTTCTAAATGGTCGCATCGTGTAGAGCACACCCGAAAACGTCTAGAACTTATGCTAAATAGAAATTTCCGCGATTTCATTAAAAGATTTTAGCTCAAATTTACTGTGCGATTTTTGGACATTTAGGCATTAATGGGTTAATGCGTTTCGCACCAGGATGCCATGTTGTGCTCTTCAGCATGGCTTGTGACATCCTTTAGCGGTATAAAATGTTAGCTTAGGACGTCTCAAAATCTTAACGTGATAGAAAAATTCTGCGGCCAAATTTGTATTCAACAAAAGTCTTCTGAAAAGTATTGTCAGTTGTAATATCCCGAGACCTTCAAAATTATCGGATTATTTCCCGATAGCTTTGTGGCAAACAAGTGAATATGTCAAGTTTTGCAGGTTAAAGATCCCGAGTGCGTAGCAAGAGCGTAGAAAAGCATCTTTCTGCAAAACTTAACATATTTATTTGTTCGCAGGAAAGTTAGAGGGAAATATTGCGATTAATTTTGAAGGTCGAGGGGTATTCGGCGGATTATTTTTTGTGACCGGTATTTGAGGTTACAGCTGAGCAGAGAGGAGGGACGAATATATGAATTTAGAAGTTTTAACAAATGAGTAGCGAGCATGCAATTTCCAGGAGCTGCCGTTGAATTTCCAGTATAATTTTAAACAAATGACCATTGAACCCTTTGAATATCGCGCTCTGATTGGCTGAAATCGAGTCGCGAAAAATAATCAAGTAAATTTTGTCGGCCTGTCTAATCAACCCCATCCATTTTAGAAACTGAAAAAAGTTAAATTTTGCACGGCTGTGTAATTGATGCATCGAAGACCAAGTTTCAAATGGTTACAAAATTTTTTGACCAATAAGAACACCACAATAAACGGTTACTTTTTGAATTACAGTTGGACGAACAGAAGCCGCAGATAGACCAACAATCCGGAATCGTGAAAAAAGTCGACATGTCCTGTACGAATTGTGGCACGATGACGACGACGATCTGGAGGCGAAACATGAAAGGGGAGATGGTTTGCAATGCGTGTGGCCTTTATTACAAATTGCACGGCGTCAATCGTCCGGTAACGATGCGCAGAGACACCATACACACGCGTAGACGCAGGCCCAAGGGCGAAAAACCTACCAGGCATCGAAGTAAGTTTCAAAATGATTTCGATAGTTTTTAGTATTATTTTTACGAAAAATGTTTTTAAACAAAAATTACTCTTTTTCACAGAAAAAGAACCGACGGGAGTACCAGCGCAGCCCGATCAGATGGACGCGGAGAGCGCGGACATGTTGGCCGCACTTCGACGCCAAATTCAACCGCATCTGATGATGGCCGCACTGACATCACCGCAGGTCCCCTCCGTCCGTGGCTCCATACCCGGAGCACCTTTAAATTATTCGATTCCCCTTACTAGTTTTATGATGCACGTAAGTATTCTTTTGATTTTTTAACAATACATGCAATATTTTCAAAGTGCTTATTTTCGTCATCAATTTCGTTCCAAAGACACGTTGAATATTGAATAAAAACTTGTTAGTTCAGTTCAAGTGATCTGCATTCGAAAGAAACATCCGAGGACCATTTGCAATGGCACCAGTCACCATTCATTATCATTTAATCACGAAATTATGGCACTCGATTTATTTTTCTTTTTTTTATATCTTCTTTTAGAATGCTTTACGATACAGTAATATGCGTGAGGATGTTGAAAAGTATTTTTCTACGAGCAGCATGTAAAGTCGGAAGATCGAGAGCATCCGCGACATCACATGGAAGACATGGACGACACGCAGGACGGCGACGAGGAGAACATGGCGGACGCGCCATTGAACCTGGTCGCGACGTCCTTGGCGGAAGAAGCGCACTGACTCCGCGGCAGCTCCATCGTCGGATGTCTAGATATCGCTGTCAAGGCGCTTGGCAACCTGGAACGAATCAACGGTGCGACGTTCCTCTCGACCTAACCCCCCCCTTTCTCGCCTTGTCGTCCTTTGCCATCCTTTTTTGAAGAATCCCAGCGTAATAACAGCACCAGACGTAACCTCCCAAAAAACGTCGGCGGACGGTGCGACCCTAGGAATAATCGACGAACCTTAAGAAAAAGGAAAGAAAGATAATGTCCCGTCGACACACACGTAATTACTCGATTCAAAACGATAAGTCGCAGTATTAATAACCGACGTTACTCAAATTGTAAATACTTTATAGCGTACGATTTAACAAAGGATATTTTTATACAAAATTTTCTATCGCCGATTTTGGGACGACGATCATTGTTACGTACGCAGGCCGTGTCTTCACCATTCTCGCGGTGGCACTGTCCAGTTTTTTAATTTTACAAGCGTCAAGGTTCAAGTCGTTGACAATAAAAGTCGTCTTTCCGTTCACGCGCTTTAAAATCGTAGGGAATAAGTCGAAGAAAGTTTGCAATCGAACGTTAACAAGCGGGGTTACGTTACACTTAACCTCAAATTTCTGGGAAAATGTCAAGACTTACCGTAAAATTCCGTACAAAAAAAATCGATGCCAGTTTATCGTTCCAAGTATTTTTTCACCCTAGTATTTTAGCGATTGCCAATCGCAATTTCGGCAGGCGCAAGCGCTCGTCATCAGTGTAGATAATTTCTTTTTTATTGTTCGTCGAACCTTCAAGAACGTTTTGTACTTAAATAGGCGCGACTATTGACAATACAAAAACCTCCTCGCCTCGCCGATGACGTTATCGAGACTCGAAACAATCGTGTCGATTATTATCGATCCAATCGGACTATCGATCAGTGCCAGATATGAAGGTTAGGTTTTCAACCGATCGCGATAGACCGAACTCTCTTCTTGATCGGTCTGCTTGCATGATTTCTCGATTTTTTTTTATTCAAACAAAGATTTACAGGGGCCTTTTACCTAACCTACAAAACTAGACGCGTCAGTTGACCTAGCCGCCGATAGGTGCGTTTCAAACACAGCTCTCTCGACTCCAAAGTTTCATGGGGAATTTTAATAATTAATATCTAAATAATAAAGTTTAATCGAAGATCTTTTTTTTTTATAATAAAGAATTATTTTCTTTCTTTTGAGTAATCGAAAATGTGATTTTAAGGAATTTTTCTCGACGTTAAATCTACATCGCGCTACGTAACGGGACGAAAGAAGTACAAAATAGTCAGCTAATCACAGGAAGATCGAGAAAACGAATCGCCATCGCCGACGCGCTCTCTCGTACCATGAAATCTGATTTGTACAGATGTAAAATGCCTCTCAGTTAGTCGACGGGTATTAAGAACACGTAACTAGAGCATAATACTATGGCCAGTGCATCTACTCACGTATATCGTACCGTATCTAATGCCGTATTACCTTAACCTAAACACAAACTTTGCCAAAAATAGATTTAGTCCGTAACATAGAGCTATAGTTAAGGGTGAAAAGTTTTACTCAACTCTGTATTTCTCTTTCTCCCACCCCCCACACCCCCTCCTTACCTTATAGTTCCCCTCCCACCTCCCAACCCAACTCTCTGCATTTGTCAATGTCGATTCTAACCTACAATTAGTTTCGAACAGCAAGAGGATCTTGCAGAGAGTACGATGGCGTTACTTTTTTAACGCGTCGGTGGGCGATTCGTTTTTTTTCGTTCTCGAATCATCAACTTTCGAGACTAGCGGTTCGTTGAAAGCGGTAGACGCGGCTTAACTTTAGTCGTTATCCAATGAGCCTTATGCGCGTTTAGGCAGATAAAGATTATACAATATTTACTAGTTGTAGGTTACGTTCACGGGATCATGCGAAAACGAATCGGCGGCGACCGTTGCGAGTTAGGTCACCTAACCTCAAAACCGATCGTTATACGTACGACTCGGAAAGTCGATCACGAACGAACGGCGCTCACCTATTTTACAAGGATCGAGACGCGGTTCGTTCGTTCGTCATTTCATGCCGGCCAGTGTTGTGGTGCAACGGTCGTCCAAGTCCCTGCGAATATTTTTGGTTAGGTTTTCTTAAACGCCTCGGATTAAAAAAATAACAAAATTTTTATGAAACACAGCTAAAAGTGTTCGCGGGGATTCGTGCATAATAAACATTATACTACAGAAACTTGTGCGGGCACGTGAAAAAAAAGAGTTTTCTTTTTGCACGGCGACACGCACTACCGATGGCTATTATATCGACAAAAGCATTGCTGGAAAATGGACAGTTACTTCGTTAGGCATTTTCTTTTATCACGATTCACCTCACCCCAGCGCCACCTCTCGTGCAACTCGTCGTCACGTTATGGTCGTTTTTTTAAGGAAGATCGGGAAGAAAAGTAAGGTTAGGTTACGATAAGTTTGAGCTCTCTACTAATGCTGAATCTACGAGGATATTTTTATAACAATTATATCAACTGACCGAGTATTGCTATTTTATTATTGATATATATAAATATATATACGTGCATGTATTTGCGCGCGTGTGTGTGTGTGTGTGCATGTAAGCGCAGATACACGTACGTAAGAATCGATCGATAGCCGAATGTTTAGGGGAGTTGTCGTTAGTTGAGGCTTTCTTATGTAGTTTCTCTTCGTTTTATTATGTCAGTATTCCAGATTTTAGCGGATGCCCCCCTCACTATTTTCCTTCGGAAGCTACTTAACGGTCAGGAGCCCCCCGCATGACAACTACTTAATCTATCGCGCGCTTTCTTTGTCTCGCAAAACCCCATTTTTTTACCGTTTTTATTACGAAACATACGATCGAGTATGACGGGTAACGAAACTTGAACCGAAACTCCAACGAAGAATTCGCCCTCTCGCGGAGAAAATTGGTACTTTGTTGGAGTTGAGGTTAGGTTTCTCTCTCCCCCCACCCAATGGACTGCATTCGGCAGCGAGTCGTGTATTAATTTATCGAATCTCAAGAGACTTTCACGTACTGAGAACACGAATGGAACCCACAAGCCAGTTAACTTCTCCAAAAAGAAAAAAAAAAAGAAAAGAAAAGTGACGTTCGTTATCGCGTTATTTCCTACGGTAGGTTTTTAGATTTACGAGAAGTCAAGGCGGATGCTTCGAATTGCCAGTCGAGTAGATTTTTAATGGAACTTAATTAACGTTCAATTAGCATTATAGTACTTTTGTATAAATTACGATTACGTTTTACATGTAAATAATAATTTTTAATAATTACTTTTATTATTATTCATGATTATTATTAGTTATTATTATTACTTACGTTCTCTTACGATTAATCGATTCTCGCCATTTCGATAATGCAGCACCCTTTCCGTCCAATCAAAGTAGTAAAGAGCCTTTCGAAAATGTTTGCAGGAACGTTAATAAACTTAACTCCGTTTAGCTAGGAAATCAAAATGTAAAACCCATCGTCGAAAATCATGAAATTATTGCGACGGCACATAACCTCAAAAAAAAAAACATCTCGTACGTCCGCGACGTACGGGAATCGGGAGATTTCGCGCGCGTGCATGTACTTAAAAGTAACTTATTGAATTGTCGCATTTTTTTTAGTCGCAAAAATGAAAATTATACGACAATGGAGTATTATTTTTTTACCTTCGATACCGAGAGAACCTTTGTCGTAAGAACACGACGAATGGTAATTTTTGAAAAATTTGAGCGGATTAACAAAGGCTTCGCGATAATTTTCGCGTTCTTCTTCCTTCTCCCGGTGACAAACCGACGAAGCAAGAGGGACGCGAATCTTTTGTATTAAGGGACGAAGTTAATATTATTCTTACGTAACATAACAATAAACGTAAGGTTAAGTTTTGGGCTAGGTCCAGCAGCTGTTGAGATTATTCAAGGTTGTGTGTAACATTATAAGTATTTTAAATTGTTGAATAGTATAAGCGTTTGTGCGACTGTGTCTACGTAGGTGCGAATGAAGACACTTGCTGGAAAGGAAACTCGAAAATTTTGCCAATCGATTATACCAACAAATTCCAAAAAAATGTATTTCAGATTGTTTCCAGTGTTGTTATTCGCGGTTTTAATTCTTGTACGCAAGCATTTGTATTCGTACAAGAACTTTTGTTTGGTTTCGACGAGTACGAAACAAATAAAGAATTTAAGTTTTAGGAAAGAAACTGAAATGGTTTTAAGGAATCAAACGGTGGCATAAATTTTTGGATTCTCTCGTATTTTTCTCACGTAGTTAAAAAAAAAAAAAAAAGCGAAACCTGCTCCGTACAACCGATTATAAAGTCTCTCTACCACTTTTAATTTGCGCACCTTAGAGAATCTCAGAAACACGTAATTTAATGTAATTTAATTAAGCGACGAATCATTTTAGAAAATTTTTTGTATTTCTTTGTGTTTTCATCGTCGCCCGCGCGTTAGAAGTAAGTTTCCGAATTTTCGGCTATGTCTCTCTATCTTTCATTACGTACTTGTTTCTCATATTTTTTGTTTTTCTCTTTGTATGCCCGCTCTATTTATTCGGACGCTGTGTATGTGATTTGGTAAACTTTTGTATACTGCGAGTGCGAAGCGTCGAATGTTCGTCGTCACTCCTGAAAATTATTTTGAAAAAAGTCGATTTTGACTAGTTGAATGGTTTTAATGTACCGAAATTAATGTCATAATTAATGAACTAGTCAAAATCGATTGGTACTAAATCGTATAGTGATTTTCTTGCAACAAGATTCGTTTTACCAGGAGCGACGACGAAGAACGATTCGGTTATTAAGTTTTCAATGGATATCTTCAGCGTTGTTGATTATGCGAAGAAAACATTATATTTGCGCAGATGGATGAAAAAAGAAAGAATAAGAGATTTTTTATTAATTTTTTTGGTTCTTAAACGGGAATGCGAAAAAAAAAGTTGTGATATAATTCATGCGAAGCTTCGACGCGACATAAAGAGTAATAAAAGTATATTTTCTTTTATTATGTACTTAAAAAAAAAAAGAGAGAGAGAGAAATTTTCCGTTACTATGAATAAAAGTGACGCTGAATGTATTATGTAACGCTGCTGTGCCTTATTCCATGCGAGAATGCTATGAGAACTTTTTCATTTGAAAAATAAAAATATCGTAATTTTGAAACTTATTTCCTTCTTTGTACCTGACTTTACGAATAAAATTGCACAATTGTAACATTTGACGATGTAAGAAATCTAACTTGAGACAGATAAGAGGTTATGTTTACGATCTGCACCGTAAGTTGTAGATTCGTAATGGAATGACAAAAAAATCTAGCGATATTCGATATTATAATTGTGTATCATTATTTTCCATATCAATTATTTCTGAAGATTATGTCGACACCTCCTACGAAGAATGCAACAGTTCAAATCTTCTATGAAGAACGCTACATTTCGATGTTGTAAATTGAAGAAAATGTAACAATTCAAATTTTGTGGATAAGAACGCTACATTTCAGAACTCGGGACGAAGAACTCAACATTTCAGTTTCCTCTGAGAAAGAACGGTACATTTCAAAATTTTTGACGAAGAATGCTACATTTCAGTTATCATTGGGCAAGAATAGTATGTTTTAAATTTCATAATTAAAAAATCATTAATCATTGATATATTACGTAGACAGATATAACGAATTTGTTGCGACAATATAACTGACTGGTCACTGGCAATCACTTTTGCCATGCCAAAGCCGAAATTTATTAAACTTCAAAGGTTTAACCCATTAAGGACGGGAGACGCACATATTTACGTGGATTTTCGACCTCCATTCTCAACAGGAAATAAAATTAATATTGACTTAAAAGTGACCAACCCTACCATTTCCGAGTATGCTCTTTCGATTGGCGTAGTCAAAATTGCATTTAAATTGATTTAAAAACCAATATGGCGCATTTTAAATAAAAAAATGAACAAAATTTCGTGTGTTTCGTTTTTGTGATTTTTTTTTCCTATCAATAACGTTACCAGATCGATGCCTTTCTGCAACCAAAAGTGCACAAAATATATGAACTTCAACTAGGAATTTTCTTGTTTTGCCCTGAATCAACATAACCTCTTCAAAACGTCAATATGTCGAAAAAATTGATGAATTGTTTTGACAAATTTTTGTCTTGAATACTATAGACTTTAGAGAAAATTTGCCAGGAACAAAAATGCTTTGAAATGAGTCAAACAATACTTTCAAATTTTATCAGAATGCGTTGAAGCATTTTTTGATTTTTCAAAAATTTGAAAAATCGAAATTTTGAAAAAAGTCATTTATAAAATCTGAAAAAATTTGAGAAGGTTCTTTAATCAATTCTAAGATATTTTTGTTTTTGGAAATTTCCTTTAAAATCTATAGTTTCAGAGAAAATAAATCGACAAAAATTTGTTAAAACAATTCATCAATTTTTTCGACATATTGAAGTTATACGTTTTGAAGAGGTTATGTTGATTCAGGGCAAAACAAGAAAATTCCTAGTTGAAGTTCATATATTTTGTGCACTTTTGGTTGCAGAAAGGCATCGATCTGGTAACGTTATTGATAGGAAAAAAAATTCACAAAAACGAAACACACGAAATTTTGTTCATTTTTTTATTTAAAATGCGCCATATTGGTTTTTAAATCAATTTAAATGCAATTTTGACTACGCCAATCGAAAGAGCATACTCGGAAATGGTAGGGTTGGTCACTTTTAAGTCAATATTAATTTTATTTCCTGTTGAGAATGGAGGTCGAAAATCAACGTAAATATGTGCCCGTCTCCCGTCCTTAATGGGTTAATATCTTTGCGAAAAATTATCGTAGCTTAAAAAATCGAACGGTATTTCAAAGGTTATGGCAATAGTTTTAATTTGGGTAGAGAAAAAAATCGAAAAGACGCAAAATTCAGATTTTTATCGATAAAAAACCAACAAGAAAAAATACGATATTTTTTATCTTTAGTTAATTGTTTGCCAATTTGAAACGAATAATAGTAGGGTAATAAAACTAACGGGGATTTAAAGGTATGGTTTTTACCTTTAAAATGATCGCTCGCCCATTTTTGTGCGACCTTTCTGACCTGAGTTATGACAATTTTTATAAAAAAACATGATTTTTTTTATTTTTTTATTATCTCAAAAACTAAGAAAGATAGAAAAAATGTCACAAAAAAAAATACTCGTTTTTAGGTAGAAAATACCAAAATAAAGTCAAAATTTTAAAAATCAAAACAATTGTTTTCTTCATTTTTTGTTGGTAGACATTTTTTTTTATTTTGTCTCTAGGTGTACATACATGCAGTACAATTATTGCACGTATATGTTGTGTCGCTATAGTATGGACATTTTTAAAAGTAACGCTGCAATTTGTTCGTATGTATAACTTTGAATAAAGAACTATGTTAACTATAACTGTAGTATAAAATGAGAAATTGAAACAAAAATTCTACCTAAAAAAAATGAAAAAAAAAATTTTTTGATTTTTAAAATGTTGACTTTATTTTGGTATTTTCTACCTAAAAACGAGTATTTTTTGTATGTAACACTTTTTTCTATCTCTCTTAGTTTTTGAGATAATAAGAAAATAAAAAAATCATGTTTTTTTATAAAAATAGTCATAACTCCGGTCAGAAAGGTCGCACAAAAATGGGCGAGCGATCATTTTAATGGTAAAAACCATACCTTTAAAACCCCGTTAATTTCATTATATTTTTCTTGTTGGTTTTTTATCGATAAAAATCTGAATTTTGCGCGTCTTTTCAATTTTTGTCTCTGCTCAAATGAAAGCTAATAACCTTTGAAATGCCGTTCGATTTTTTTAAGCTACGATCATTTTTCGCAAAGATATTAAACTTTGAAGTTTAATAAATTTCGGCTTTGGCATGGCAAAAGTGATTGCCGAGGAGTGTATTTATCAATTGTTATGACCGAAATTAGTAAAACTTACCTTCGATCAAGAAAGGGGTCGAATTAACCAAATGGTTAATTCTAAAGTTCTTTTGGCGAACGAGGGCTACTGTGTTGAGAAGAATGGATAGATAAATGTAATAAAAAATTAATGGACTAATATTAATCTTATTTCATTTATTTATTTTTTAATTTACAATAAATTATTAAATTGGATACTGAAATGGATGTTGGAATGGTAAATAAACAGTTAATTTCCCGGGGGATGGCTCAGGTGGACATTTGGATTTTACTGTAACAATGACAAAAATAGAATAGTTAATAACCGATATGATGATTTTTGGGTGAGTGTTAGTTGAGGAAAAATTTAAGTAATAAGGAAATTGTTTTATATTTATTTATATGTATATTTTTATATGTAATTGGGGATAATACATTTTTTATTAAAATAAATAAGAAGATAAGAACTATTTAAATACCTAACTGTCCCTATTAATCCTAGTCTGTCGGCTAACACCAAGATGTTAGTCAACTCACTACGATTACTAAAGAAAAAAATATTGTCCCTAAGGTATTAACCCTTTCCTCTTTTATTTAATAATTAAAAGAACATGCTATATATAAAGGGAGTAATACGTTCGTCTCAAACAAAATTTAAATTATCAAAATAAAATTAATGCCTAAGCATCAATAAATAATTCATCTTTTCGGAGGGTTTTTAGTTTGTTTTAGGGAAAGGTTGTTAGTAAAGAAGGGTTTACATGTTTTATTAAGGAGGTAGTCGTGCGACAGTACCCGTCAAAAGTCTACCCCACGTAAATCCACAGACGCCACTTTGTTTCTTTGCGCGTAATGAACGTTTTGGGGGAGAGTGTACTTGATGGACGCCTGTTACACACTAATTTCTCAAGGAATCGTGTCTGTGTACACCAACATCAGCAAAATTTCGAAACGGCAACCTCGCATTTTACGTTCACGTGCTTTATACGACATAACCTGAGTCTGCGTAAAAATCGTAAAAATGGAGAAACTGAAAAAATTGCCGCAAACTCGCGAGTCTAATGGGCGATTTATAAAGTTAAAGGTAAAAAATAAAAGACTAAATGCCAGAAAAGCAATAGCTAAAAAGAGAAAAGGAAATATTTCGCCATCAAAAATAATTCCCAGTACTGTATGCGAAGGCAAACGCATAATTGACATTCGAGAACTTGGAAAAAATATGAAGTGCTCTGCCTGTCAAGATGTGTTAAGTTTAGAAAACATTACGAATGAAAAAAACATGGGACTTCATTCAATATTAACAGTCCAATGTAAAAAATGTATGTCGTCAACTAATGTTAATACAGGTGAAATGGTTGATACGGATAATGGAAGTGTGTCATGTACAAATTTAAGTGCGGTGCTTGGTAAGAACATTTCACTGAATCTATTTCTATATATGAAATATTGCCTATGAATGTAAATTAAATTTTCTAATTAATTATTGAAGGAGCCGTTCATTCTGGTATTGGTTGCAATAAACTCAACCAAGTGCTTGCTTGCCTGAATGTTCCAACTATATCAAAAGACTTGTACAAACGATACGAGCACTTAGTTGGAGAGTCAATTGAAAAAACTGCGTCAGAGAGCTGCAGAAGAGCTGCAGAAGAAGAAAAACTATTAGTTGTAGAAAATATTGAGAAAATTTGCAAAGAATTGTAAGATAATTTTACATCAACATTAGTATAATCGTGTAATATTATATTTTTGGCCTAAGTCGACGTAAATTTATTTCAATCATGTTAAAAGATTCTTTAACTAATAGATTAACTAACATAAATGATTTATAACAAAAACATATTTTTCTATTGAATATACATACATAAAACATATATAATGAAATGTAATATACAATCTAATAAATATATAAATATATACACATGATATGTACACAATTAAATAAAATATACATAAAGTAATGAAAGTATTCATGAATATAATAGTTTCAGTGACATATAATCGTATTCAATGAAATAACTATTCTTATTATCTTGTATTCAAAATTACAAATATATAAATTTTATGAAAAACATTTTCATTTTTATTATATTCACTTTTGTTTGTTTTTTTACATTGAAACGTTCTTAATGTCTTGTTTTTTTATTAGGCCTCTCGAAATAATTCAGGACATCTTTCCCTTTCTGAGCGTACTTCAGTCTTCTGTTGAATCGTTAAGTCTTCAGTCGGAATCACAGGATGTCGAGAGTAATCTTAGGAATGCTATGTTTGATTCAGCATTAGGTAGTGTCCTTAGTATTATTGTGTCGTATGATATGGGATGCAGCAAGAGGGGCACTGGCAAGAGCTAGGACAGCTTGAATGGCTACAGTACCATCATCGGATTTCTGTCGGGTAAAATTTTGGATTTTACGACTCGAAATCGAAAATGTAAGATGTGTGAAGCAGGTCATAAGACGACCATGACTGCCGGCTAAATTTCAGTGGTAGTGCCAAGGCTATGGAAGCACATGCTGGTGAGCAGTTAATAAATAATAGTCGCATTTTAAAAGAAGCCAATGTGCAAGTTAGGGTACTCATTGGCGATGAAGACAGTGCTACAATTGCAGCTGTACGTAAAAACAGCCCGTATACAATCCACAAACTAGCTGATAAAAATCATTTAGTGAAACATTTTGTAAATGACTTATACATATTGTCTAAAACTTTCAAGGAATTAAATAAGAAAGGTACCATACAGCACATAAGAAAATGTTTCACATATGCGATTGCACAAAATAAAGGTCGAAGTGAAGAACTGGCAACTGCATTAAAAACGATTCCAGATCATTTATTTGGTCGGCATGAAAACTGTCAAATTTGGTGTTCTCGTTCTGATGATAGTGATTTCCAAACCGTAACACTTCAAGACATTGCATTATATGATAGCTTATCCGTTCTATTTATTAAATATGCAAATAACTCTTCTAAATTTAATATCGCTGCATCGAGTCAAGGCACTTTTTACAAAATCTGGCATTGATTGAATATGCGTAATTAGAACAATTCCGCTTGGTGGTTGATGTTGATGTTTCAGCTAATGATCAGTTCTGCAGCACCAAAAGCGAGGGAACTGCGAATGATGATGAAAGTTCCGCTGCACCAAAGTGAGGAAATTGAGAATGATGATGAAAGTTCCGCTGCACCAAAGTGAGGAAACTGAGAATGATGATGAAAGTTCCGCTGCACCAAAGTGAGAGAACTGTTTTTGAGATTTTTAACTGTTTCGCTGCACCTTAAGTGAGAAAACAATTAAGTCTGTCTTTCCAACGTGTCCATAGGTTTATTTATACTGCCTGCCCCACCGTGGAAAAGCTTCGGACTGGGAAGCGAGGGTGTCTGGTTCGAGGAGGGTAGATCAAGTGACAATTTGTGAACGTTTTTCAGTCAATATTGAAATTCTTGATGTTGCAATAAATTTTCTCTTAATATTTTGGTTGATTGTTTTACAATTGTTTCGTATCAGTTTATACAAAAATGAATGAAAGTTCTAGCATTTATAGACCTGAAGTTATTGAAATAAAATGACTAAGCTTAAGAATTTTACATTTGTTTGATATATAAAGATTCGGAATAATTTTGAAATTTAATAATTTACAATTATAGTTTCATAAATTTTTGTACAACTTTACAATAATTACATTTAATATAATTTTTATTAGTCATGATACTAATATTATTGATGCATTTGATTCTTAAATTTTCCTGAGATTATAAATTATGAATAATATAATTTTACATTATTTTCTGAGATTGTTTGTTGATATGGCTGTAAGATTTCCTTCTTTTATATATATATTAATACAATTATTAATAATTATTTCGTATGAATGATCATTATCAACAATAAAAATATTAATTTCCCATTTGTTATAAGGAATATATTGTTTATTTATCATTTCTTTGGGTGATGCATTTTAATGTTTTAAGAATAAAATTAGTCGTATATCAATGTATAGAAAAGTTTTGACAATTAGGAAATCAACATCTACATGTATTTTACTTTTTATTGGTTGATTTATAAATACGAAATAATCAATAAAATTAAATTGTATGCACATGGGAACGCTATGTTGGCGCTTCCTTATCAAAGGATTACATTACGCCTTCGATTATGCATTCTTTTACGCGTTCTTAGCTTACTTTATTGGAAATAATTTTTAAACGTATAAGATTTATAAAAATTATATTAAACAGTTTTATTAATTGTTGACATGTTACGTGGAACGTGACACAATGATCGCGACTGTGAAAGTTAGGGGTTAACCTTTAAAATGCACGGTGGGTGTTTGACACCCACCTTAATTTTCGAACTCCCGAAAACATTACTTAATTTGAAAAACGCTGATGTTGCGCCACCTTATAACTAATTCGTGTTTTTTTAACGCAAGTACATCTTAGCTTCAGAAAGCAATCTATTAAAAAGAAGAGAATTATTATATTAAAAAAGTTAAAAATTCAGTTAATGAACGTTTTGAAAATTCTCTTTTACCCGAAATATACAACGTTTTATTTTCATAGTCCCGGTATCATAAAGTAAACAGAGGTATTATTAGTCAAGCACATTTAAATCGCGTTTCAAATTTCAGAATTTAAATGCACACTTGTCTTCTTGGTAGCAACTATAATCCTGTACAGTACAAGTCGCCGAATTAATATTAAAAAAAAAAAAAAAACAAAGCATTCAACATCACAATGGATCGACAAAAACACCAGTCGTATATTGGCTTTTTTGCAAGTCTTCTTATAATGTGTTACAATACTTTGATCAAAATTTGATTTTAAAGTTATTCTAATTGCATTAATAGGAGCTGTCAAATTCTACCATTTAGCCGTTCTTAATCACAAACACAATTCATATTTCTGTACAAAAATTGTTGTACACATCCTAAAAAACTTTTTATTTTATGTGAGTTACACTTTTATTATCTATTTTTTTCATATTTAATGTATCTGGTTCAAATTGTAAAATATATTTTGTAGATTACTGAAGAGGGCGCACATCATGCCGCCGAAACGTCGTCAATAAATATTGTTTCTTTTTTTTAATTTCTTTTTTAATGGAAACTACCTTACCAAGAATTTTCTTGAAAAAATCTCTAACAGATTTTTCAACACTTAATTACATCTATAGAAGTGAAAGAAATGTTATTTTCATTATTTAACACTACTTTCCACTGCTGATGGCTTACGCAACCTGCGACGACGGCCAGAAGAACAAAAAGGTGGCCTTTAACCCTTTTCGTCCCGAAAGTATGGAATTTGGACACAACTTTTAACGCTGTATCTTTTGTTCCAAACGGCGCACACAGGGCGATTTTGAAAAATGTTCTACGATTTGAAATAAGTTTTTCTGCATGACACATATTGGAATTTTTTTTAAATTAAACCTCAATATATGTAGATTAGAGTAAAAATAATGAAAATTAACCCAACCCCTAAAAACAATCAGAAAACTGCTCGTAATTAAAAAAAATTATTATTTGTCACTAAACGATGTATACCAAGAAAATACTAAGACTAAACGTTGGTAAAAATTGCTAAAAATTAATTGGAAATAATTAGGTGTTACTCCGCTCCAACCCCTGATGAAACTCAGCCTTCATCCCATAAACTACCGCTAATTTAAAAAAATTATAACTGGAGAATAACCATTTTGTACCAAAAACGTATTCAAACTAAAAATTGTCAAAAATGACTAAAAACTAACTGAAAATAAGTACTTATTAATCCAATTCTAAGGGATACTCAGCCTTTATCCCTTAAACTACCCATAAATTAAGAAAAAATATTACTGAAAAATATCCATTTTGTACCAAAAACACATTAAAAATGACAATTGTTAAAAATTACTAGAAATTAACTACAAATAAGTATTTATTAATTCAGCCCTTAGTGATACTCACCCTTCATCCCTTAAACTACCCCTTATTTTAAAAAATGGTACAAAATTGCTATTCTCCAGTAATCATTTTTTAAAAGTATTGGATCCGCCATTTTGAATTTTCAAAATATATCATCAGATTTGTAATCGGCGTCCTCGAAAACCCCTGACTAGTAAGTTTCAAATGATTTCATTAATTTTTGCAGAAATACGGCGACATAACTCATGACAAAGAGTTTTACAAAATCGTAAAAATAACATATTTTGAGAACTTGTATCTTTTTTTTTTTTTGACAACATGTTTTTGAAAAAGGATAACGGCATGTTGTTCGGTATACCTCAGGCTGGCTAGAGATGGTCAAGTTTTTTAATTGGATATATTATTGACTTCATTAGACTAATTTATGTCATGACAAAGTTTTGCGTTTTTGCCGCAGTCAGAGAAAAGTCTTAAATGACAAAGATCTTTGTCATCCGCAGCGAAGGGGTTAACCCTTTTCATGCCAAACGGCCATAATTTTGTCATGTTTTTCAAGTCAATATTTATCTGTGTAATGATAAGCAAAAAAATTCGAAACCATATTTTTTGACGTATTTTTGTCCGTACTTTTCAAATCTGCTATTAGTTTTGTTCTATGACTTTGATTTTTTTCAAAATGGCGGCTACTTTACAAAAAAACGTGATTTAAAAAATTTTTTTTTTGTTTAACGTACTGGTTAACCACTTCAGTGGTAGCTGTTTAAAAAAAAGTGCCAGAAGTGGTACAGCACTTTCGAAAAACGGTGAAACACGGGTTCCATTTTTTCCTCAAATATATCATTTAACATATAATTAATCATTTAAAAAATCAAGTAATATTTCACATTTATGTCGGCCATCTTGGATCCACCATTTTGAATTTACAAAATCTGACTTCAAATTCGTAATCAGCGACCCAAAAAATTCCCGAGTACCAACTTTCATCAAAATCAAGTAAATCTTTTACATTTATGTCGGCCATCTTGGAACCGACATTTTGAATTTTCAAAATCTGATTTCAGATTTATAATCAGCGGCCCCGAAAACCCAGTTTCATAAAGTTTGGGTAATTTTTCGCATTTCGGTCGGCCATCTTGGATCCGCCATTTTGAATTTTCAAAATCTAACTTCAGCGACCCAAAATATCTTGGTATACGAAGTTTCATGCAAATTCATTAAGAATTGTAAAAGTTATTGCAAAATGTATACATATGATCCATTACCACGTTTGTTAATAATTTTTTTTGTACATATATGATCCATTACCATTGAAGTGGTTAATAATGTTCTCGTTGTCGGATCGGCACAAGTTTCTAGATCCTGTGGAATAATAGCTACAACTAAAATTTAAACGACGCAGAATGTCAAAATTAAAAATGGCCGATCCAATATGGCGGCTTTTACACCTATTTTTAATGTTCTTTCATTTTTTTGGTATGTTTTTAGTCCCTGACGCTTACTTTTTGAATAGTTTTGTTATATTTATCTCTGCCTGATACCGATTATGCTAGAAAATAGCAATGCCATATGATATGGAATTCAAAATGGCTGAAAATATTATATTTTTATTATAATATAGATTTATTATGTATATCTCAGTTTGATATCTATTATGCAAGAAAATAACTATACAAAATGATAAGGAATTAAAAATAGTGGAAAATATTCTATTTTCTTTCATAATCGATATCAAATTCAGATAAATATAATAAATCTATTGAAAACGTAAATGTCATGGACTAAACACATAAAATAAATTGAAAAAAAAAAACGTAAAGAAATGCGTGTAAAAGCTGCTATATTGGATCGGCCATTTTGAATTTTGACATTCTCCGTCGCTTAAATTTTAGTTGTGGTTATTATTCCGCAGGATCTAGAAACTTGTGCCGATCCGACAACGGGAACATTATTAGCCAGTACGTTAAACAAATTAAAAAATTTGAAAAATCACGTTTTTTTGTAAATTAGCCGCCATTTTGAAAAAATCAAACGTCATAGAAGAAAACTAATAGCAGATTTGAAAAGTACGGACAAAAGTACGTCAGAAAATATTGTTTTGACATTCTTTTTCTTATCATTACACAGATAAATATTCACTTCAAAATCGCAAAATAATTGTGGCCTTTTGGCACGAAATGACACTTGGAGAGTATCCAGTAATTTTGTTGAAACGAAATAACGAAAACTGTCTGCGTAGGACGATATTATTTTCGGATTGGGGTCTCCCACGACCCCACATGGCGCTTTGTGTTATTTTTATATAGGATGGCGCTGTAAGGGTTAAAAAGTTTGTTCATAATATTTTTCATGATAATGTGGAATATATTGTAATTACATTATATATTACATTGCTTGCAGTAACATTAACAATGTTTAACATGAAAAAATATATTGGAGTCTTCTTCCTGAGCATCAGTTTACCAGTCTTTAGCGAGATCATTAAATGACTGAATAACGCAATTTCATAATACAAAAAAAAATAAATTTATACCATATATTCATGAAAAAATCTTTGTAGTTTATAATATTGTAAGTATAAAATTACTTACACTATTGCAGTAAATTATAATAACCTGTATTACCAGAGCATTTTTTATACAAAATAGTAATTTATACTGTGAAAGTTTAATTTGTGTTTAAATAAAAAATTAATCAATAGGTATATAAATGCATAAACACATAAAGACGAGATATAGAACATAACCTGATACATAACGTAGAAATGGTAAATTGAATAGTAAACATCTTGAATTTAATTTTTTGTTGCGCGAAATGTTTACGTTCTATTAAAACATGCAGTCGAAATATTACAAATGTTAAAACAAACTTTTTTATTTTTCTGTTTTATGTAAAAGGTATAAAAATATGTGTATAGCAGTTTACTTTTAGAGAACTTTTGCGCTCACTAAAAGAGGTAGTACCAAAAATGTTTTACTTGCGTTATTTAGACAGATAAAACAGGATCTCATTCGATAATGATGAGGGTATCTCCTGTCAAATTGTATCACAAAGGTCCATTTCCTGGACATGTATCAAAGGTGACTTTTCAAAATGTTTATGACTTTACGTAGAAAAGGCAGTGAAGTTTGATGAAGCGTATCGAAGATGTTTTTCATTCAGCGTGACGAGCATTTTCTAGAACCATAAATTTAAAAGCATTAAACATTAGTGTACCGAGTAAAACAATATAAAATTAACCCATTAACGCCTGAAATGGCATTTTTTATACTTCATTTTCAATCAATTTAAAATTTAGAATTTAAAAAAAAAATCAAAAGAATTGGGAATTATTTATTCCTATCAATTTTTTTCCAGCTATTAGAATATTGGAATTCTGTTGGAACCGTGCATAATGGTGCATAAAACAGTTGAATTTTAAGAAAAAATTTTACTTTTATACCCTACAGCATTCTAACGACCTCAAAATGGCGTCAACAATGAAAATTTCTTTGAGAAATTTCTGGATGCTCTAACTCAAAAACTACGTGCTGTCATAAAAAAATGCTAAGAATGAAAAGTTCTTAGAATTAATCGAGAATTTTAGTGGAATTTTTTCAAATTTTTGTGATGACATTTTGAGAAATTTTTTTTCAACATTTTTTTCAAAATTATAATTTATTTATGAAAAATTCTGAAAAAAATTTTGTGTATTCACTTATGAATTCTACGAGTTTTTTGTTCTTTGCAATTTTTGATAGTTTTTGGGGGGGAAAAAATCGTAAACTATAATATTTGAAATTCATTTCCTCGACAACTATCAACTTTTCGAAAAAATTGCAAAGAACAAATAACTCTTAGAATTCATCAGAGAATACACTAAAATTTTTTCAGAATTTTTTGTAAATAAATTACAATTTTGAATTCATGTAAAAAATCTTAAAAAAATCCACTATATTTCTCGGCGAATTCTAAGAATTTTGTATTCTTAGCATTTTTGAAAACAAGCTCATAATTGTTCAGTTGGAGCGTCCAGAAATTTTTCAACAAAATGTTCACTGAGAACCGCCATTTTGAAGCCGCCATTTTGAATGGTGAATTAATAACCATCCTATCTTTTAGTATAACTATTTACTCCACCAGATACAGAGATTCAGCTTGATTCGAACACGGTTTCCTGTTATAAAATACGATTATTTGAACAAATTTTTTCAAAATTCACAATTTTTTTATGTTTAAACCGCCATAGTAAAAAAATGGCGGCAGATATGGTCAATCTGAAACCGAATTTAGAAAGTTCGAGAAAAAATACAATAGGTGTGGTTATATCAAAACGATTGAGTGACTTTCTCCATGAGAAAGCACATGATGAAAAGAAGTCAAAATTTAGGGCAATTCAGGACGAAACGGGTTAAGGGAAGAAGCCGCCATCTTGATAGCTGAAATGTAAAACTTAAGGGGAGAACTGCTGTAAGTGGGGGTAAGGGGAAAATTAGAATAAGAGAGGTCGGCGCCATCTTGAAAAACTTTACTAATTAGAATAAGAGAGGTCCTACTGTATAAAAATTGTCATTTCATGGCGTTAATGGGTTAATTTATTGTAAGAGAAAAGTCCTGACGTTTCGACAATAAAACTAAAATAACTGTAACCTCTAATCGTTTCAATAAAAGAGAACGTAATACAGAAAAGAAATTGAGTAAACAATATTCGTTAAATCTACTTATAATAAACAAGATAAAATAGCTTATGAATACCTTTGACTTTTCCAAAATTTTCAAAAGAACTTTGCTGAGTTTTACTCTTTTTGACATTTTCGTTGATACTTTTGCTATTTCGTTCCTTGTCGCGCTGATTAGCAATGTCTACGGCAGCGGCAAAAATATTCATTTTGTTATCTAATTCTTTCAATTTAATACTTAATTTAGCTGTAGCTCCCATATTAAATTCACTAATTGCAGAAACAGCCGCCAATTCCATTCTTTTCTTCGAGCGCAACACTTCCTCAGTACATTTTTTCCAAAATGTAGCATAAAGACGTTTATTGGTAGTTTTCGATTCGTTATGTACACACCTGGACAGCAGTTCGTCTGCAGTTAATATTTCGTACAATGGACTAATTTTATCCATAACAATAGAGTTTAATTTCATCGTCACTTCAGTCGAATGCGAACCTGGTTTCTGTTCGTTAAATATTGCGCGATTGTAAAAGCACCAAGATGCATTTCCCATGGGACATTTATCATGACGTGGATTATCATCCGTCGATGCGCTATGTTCCAGCGTAGCGAAAATAGTCGATTTTATTTCTTTAATGTTTGGGGAATTTTCTACTATTGCCTTTTTATATTCGTTTACTAATTTTTTAATAGTTTCCATTTTTAACATTCCTTCTTTCTTGCCGCCAAGATATAAATTTTGCTTTCTGCTTTTTTTTACAATTGCTCTAAGTCCGATATCTAACCATTGAAGAATGTAATCGATACAGTTCTCTTTTTTAATAGAAACGTTATATAAATTTGAGGTACTGAGGTGATTAAACACCGGAATGTCGTTACAACATAATAATGTAGTGAATCTCATATTGCAGTGACGTATCGAACGCTGCCACAGTATGTCGGTCGCTATAATATCTATCGAATTTGACGGACCGATGTAATTTTTAGAACAATCGCCGTTATCTATGTGATCAGTTTCCCAGATTTTGTATTCATCTGTTGCAACACCTAATTCTTTTCCGGCGACACTGCAAAGGTAACAATAATTCGACAATATCCCAAAATCGACTACTAAACCCGTCAAAATGTCTATTACGCAACCAATTCCGTAAACCGAGTTAGAATCTCTTATCTGCCATAGCCCATCGTAACACACAGCAATATCAAGTACATCCTGCGATATCAAATCTGGATTACAACAAATATAAGCTTCTGCAACACATTTTCTAGTTTCTCGTAAAAGCGAATTTTTCAGTCGATTACTTTCTATAGCTAACAGTTTTAAATGTTTCGTAAATGTACGACCGTCCATTACAGGTTTCTTTGTTAATCTATCGTTATTTTCCATCAGTGAATTTTCGTCAGTACTCTCGGAAGTATTTGAACTTTTCTCTTTTTCTAAATTTATTTTTCTTTTCATATGTGCAAACTGCATTGCTATTGCGCGACGATTCTTACGTTTTTTGGGCTTTCGCCAACGACTGTGGATCGTATGCATAACTTATATTTATTTCACGCAATTTTCGAAATAAATTTCTGAAAACAAATATAAAACGGTACCCTTGTAATATTTTATAAAAATCTTTCAAATTATAATTTTTTAATTGACGTTTGCAAAACAATTATTAAATTATTTTAGACGTGATCTGATGTGTGGAATTGAAGTCAATTTTAAGAGTAAATATATTGGAAATGTGTTTCGAGTATTTAAGAAGTGTACTGCTAATTTTCAAATTTGGCAAAAAATTCAATGGGTTTATCGAAATAGAATCAAACTATTTACTGCAAAACATTTTGTTCTTATGCGTATGTAAAGGTATAAGGTATTTTTATATTGGCAATTGTCGGAATGTTAACGGCTATGTAAACTTCATATTTTTTGTTCTGATAAAGATAGATGCATGATACTTTTTCAATGTAATGTTATAAAAAATTGTAATTCTACAAGTTATGAGATTATGTAAGTAAAGTACGATTGTGTATATCATTTCTTAACAGTTATGTAGAAAATTTAATTTTGTCAATCGAGTGAGACTTTTAATTTAACATAACCCTACTTTGTACACATAAATTTTCTTATTTAGAAAAAAATATTATTTTCTTCAAACAACCAATTTAAACTCTTACCATTAATTTTTTGGTAATTTGTATTTTTCTTAGCAGATATTAATGTAAATGTTAGTCTTTGTTTACTTGTATTTAAATAAAAAAGTGTAGTTACTTTCAAAAAAATAACAAATGTAAATCTTTTAATCACACTTACAAGATTTATTTCATGGCAATTTTGATAATGATTTTGAAATTCATTGTTGTTGTTTTTGTTTTCTATTTCAGTTGTGTTCTGTTTCAAGATTTAGAATTATGTACGATCATGGTTGCGTTCGAATGATTTTCATTTTCACTAGAAAGTCACTAGTTACCCTAGTTACAACACTGAACGCACCTGAAAAGTATAAAGGTTCATTTACATGTTTTTTTTTATGGTGAAAAAACGAGGTATTTTACGGTGCCCAGTAATCGAGATTGGATAGGATTGGATTGGAAATTTCAATTCATTTTGAATTTATACTTTGATTCCGTAAATATGTATTCAAATGGATTGAATTTCGAAGAAAGGAATCCATCTGTATTCAATTTAACGAACAAAATACAGTAACGCGCCATAACTATAGGGGAGAGTGGTGGAAGTTGGCACGGGTTTTTTCATTTTGCTACCAAATTTTTTCAGTAATGAATTTTAAAACGTACTATGCGACATTCGAAAGATCATAAATTCCGGCAACTTCTTAATCTAGAAATTTTTTCCTATCGCGTCTCAGACAAAAAGTTACAGTCGATTTACCAAAAAGTGAAAAAAGTCACTTTTTTCAAAAACTGGTGTAAATTGGCACATGTTGAAAAATTAAGCAGAAAATATTAATAAGCCTTAGAAAAATTGTAAACCACGTGATTTGGTGCTACGGTATTACTGTATTGTTGTCTGCTAGTCTTATTATATTGTTGTCTTATTCTTAAAATATAAATTTTGTTATTTTAATTGCGCCACGTGAATGTTAATATTTGTTATCGCCTGTAAACATGTAGTCAATAAAGAAATAAATAATACAATATATATAATATACATAAATAATACATACCAACTTACACCACCTTCCATGTGCCAACTTACACCACATGTATATTTTTTATATTTTATGTAATAAATTATTTAACCCATATTTTTTCGTAACATAACAAATAATCTCATATTTTTCGTAAGAAAGTAATAATTTCTTTTAGAAACAACTTTTTCCGAAGTTGCAAAGTTGCGAAATGCTGAACAATGGATTACTTAATTTGGTTAATTACGAATTAGAATGATAACTTACAGCAATAAATAAAAAAATTCCTTTAGTCGGTGGCCGACCCCTGCATCATATATGGTTTTCTTGTTTTTTTTTTATTTATTTAGAAAAATAACGAAATATAATTATACATGGCAATGCTTTTGAAGTATACAGGTGCCTTATACTAAACAAATTAATATAGAATACTGCAAAAATATTTAAAAACTACAAAAATACAAAAATGCAGGACTTCGTCTTTAAGTGGCCGACTATACCCCCATCAACCCTATATAGAAATTCGTGATCGCTGGGAAAAAACAGGTAATGAAACTTTTTGAAAAGAAAAACTACCGAAAACTGCGTTTTCAGAAAGATGATGTAAGGGATATAAATAGTCCCTAGTACCAAGCATATTTTTGCAGTGATTAATACACACTTGAAACTTTGTGAGTGACTTCATTTTGGCGAGTCTAATAAACCTTTTCTTTGGAAAAAATTCCTTCTGTGGCACAAAATTTTTCAAACAATGTGACCAATTGTCTGATAATAATTGGTAAACCTTTAAAAAACGGGCATCCTCACAAAAAAAATTAAGTGCAGTAGTCCCTGTCCTAATTCGCGCGGTTGGTTTTTCGAAAATGGCGGCCCCTCTCCTAATTAATATAAAAGAAATAATTATATAAGAATATATTTGTCTAAAGGAGGAGAGCGCCGCCTCTCCCACTCTTCTCAATCGCGCTATGCTCGTGACGTCACAGTAGGCCCTTCCTGAGGCCGCATCCCGCAAAGTGGGAGAATAGGAGAGCGGTGGCAGACAAATAAAATGGGACGGAAGCGAACAAATATGCTGGGATGCAAATATAGCGAGATGCAATTATACCGGGACTCTACTGCACTTTGAAAAAACAGTCAAAAAAAGTGATTTTTGGTCTTACCAAAAAATGCTTAAAACAAAAATGGAGAGCGGAAAATTTTCTACAAATGAGGACCTAGGGTGAACTTTGTATGTCCTTGCGTGCTCCGCCCCCAGACCACCCTTTTTTATACTAGCCTAACCTCTAACCATGGAGATACGGGTGACAATTGTCAAACCAGTCTCTGCGAATCCATTTCAATCAAAAAATGATATTCTCGAAAGTAAGTAATGCTGAATGCCTTTGAATCGAAATAAGCATATCGAAACCAGTCTCTGCGAATCCATATAAATCCAAAAATAATAATGTCGAATACAACTAATGCTGAATGCCTCTGAATCCAAAAAGATGAATTCAAATCGTTCTGCGAATTCATTTGAATCCAAAAATAATAATGTCGAAAATAAGTATTGCTGAATGCCTCTGATAACACAGAGACGAATTCAATTCGACCTGCGCAAATCCATAAAAGGTGGCATATCCAATCATGATACTAAAAAAAGAAGCTTTTTTATATTTTTTGTCGAAAAAGAGCTTTTTTTAATTCCTAGGAATTGAAAATGTGATTTACTTGGATTGAAAGGCATTCGCGGGCGTAGGCGTGAATCCAACGGAATCCCTTCAAATTGAGAATTCGGGAGGAATCAACATGGGATACATTTGGATTGAAAGGCATTCGCAGGCATAGGTGTGAATCAAAATGAATCCATTTTAATCAATTTCAATCCATTTCAATCAGTTTCAATCCAGGACAAAGTACGAATTCACCAGTGTTCGCAGTCAATCGAGCGACGCCTAAGATCGCGTCCTAAAGAGAAGGTAGCATATAACCAGTTCATGGCCGATTATGAACATTTAGGACATGCACGCTGCACCTGTTCAACTAGTGTCCTTTCATCACCTTCAAGGTCTTCAAGAGTAGTAGCACCCCGACTAAGACTTGCGCCGTTTTTAACGCTTCAGTGCGATCAACTGGCGGTACCTTACTTAAATATATCCAACATGTTGGACCATCTCTTCAATCAGACCTGTCTAGTGTCCCTGCATCACATGCAATTATGGAATCATAGTTTCGTCGACGCGTGAACATTGAGAAAATGTACTGCCAAATCCGCATTGATGAACGCGATGTGGACTTCCAAAGGATCTTATGTTGATGATCACCTGTAATCTCTATATACCAACTCCTTACGGTAATGTATGGGATGTCCAGTGCACCAATCCTGGCTATCGGAGTATTGCGCCAGCTGGCGGAAGATGAAGGAGACGCCTTTTCCTTGAACAATTTCGCCATCCTATGAAGCTTTTTCGTCGATGACGCCCACTTTCGCGCCGATACACTCAATGAGGCCAAACGAATTCGAGATGAATTCATATGACTTTTCAGCAAGGGGCAATTCACTTTGCGTAAATGGGACAATAATTCGGCGTCCTTGCTCACATATATTTACGTCGGGTTAGCGTGTGGCAAGGCACTTCAAACTAACAACATTATCAAGATTCTCGGCCTTGCGTGGCAGCTAGTCTCGTAGAAGTTCGTCTATCAGCTCCCGATGGGAGGGTTGCTCCCACAGTCATCGTTGCCAAAGTTTTTATGCAGCGGCTATGGCAATACCAAGCAAACTGTGACGCGCCATTGTCAGATGAGCTGCCCAGTGCCCAGTAAACATTTGATGACGACCTTCCAAGTCGCACCTTGCCACGGTGGTTAGGTGCGAGTCTTTCGACTACGGTCGAACTCCGAGTCTTTTCTGATGCTTCATAGAAGGCATACGCAGTCGTAGTGCAGTACGTTGTACTGTCCCTCCGAACAATGTACCGCTGCATTACTGATGGCTAAAATCCGGGTGGCTGCATTAAAGCAATTATCCATCCCGCGTCTGGTCCAGTGTTGCTTGTCAGACGCCTGACTTATATTTGAAAGGCGCCCGTGTTTCGAACTGCTCGATTCACGCTTGGACGAACTCCACCACTTTGCTGGATTGGTGGAAGACGTTCATTGCAAACCGCGCCATGGCAGTTCATACGCAACTTCTGGATGTGTCTTGACGCCATGTGCCTCTGAGTGGCCAAACGCCAAACACTGAGCCATACAGGATGACTAGAACGCAAAGTCCTGTACACTACGCTACAATTGGGGATTGCCGGTGACTATTCGCCCGAAGCTGTCGATCGAGCCGTGTGGATTGTAGGATGCAGGAGTACGGACCATGAAACGCCACCTCAAGCCTCTTAATTCGCAAAAAGCCACACGTGAAGAACTCGCCACTTTTCTATAGCGCTTAGAAGGAAGCCTTAATTCGCACTCACTTGTTTCACTCTCAGAGACGCCTCTGAGAGCTTCGATGCCCTGACGCCCGCTCATTTGCCGGTCGGTGACCCGTTAGTTTCCGCTCAAGTTGCACTAACGTTAGAATATAAGTTCAGTCTCACTACGCGTTGGCAATTATACAACCAACTGTTAGAGGAGTTCTGGACGCGATGGTCACGCGATCATATCATGTCGCGCCAACATCGATCGAAATGGACCAGTTCCTCGACTTCTCTGGTAGTTAGGCAGATTGTCTTGCTGCGTCACAAGTGGCCCTCTGCAATGGGAGTTGGCATGCATTCTAGACGTTTACCTAGGCTCCGATGTATTGGTCCGTGTAGTAAAGATACGCAGAGCTGAGTCACCCTCCATATTGCACGTTTGAATTATTATATTTCATTTTAGTTATTATGCTGCATGATTTCTATTCGACTTCGTCTGTAGGACTCGTACCAACCATAGGCGAATGCCGGCACAGCGCATTACCAAATCCGTATCTAGTATGCACCGTTTTGAATCTCGCAGTTCACCAAGTTCACGATTTTGCACAATAATTGTAACCGGTCTCATGTGTACCCCACTGCCCACACGAAACGCGCAAGTAAGATACGCTCACCTTCATTCGTTGCGCAATTAAAGTTGTAATGAATCAGGCACCTAAAATTCGGTCAACTCTTGAACTAGTAGCTATGTCTCAACTACAGTCTAATCTCGATATAACGCTCTTCAAGGTACCGATAGTAAAGAGCGTTATAAATGGAAAAGCTTTATATGCGGGAAAAGTCACTCACTTCACATTTTTTGTTAGATTTTCGTTATTTTATTAATGCACCTGATTAATTTTTATAAGGATATTAGTATACATGGATAACGTATTGTGCCTTAGAAGTTTAAAGCGGTCGTTTATCGCAGTTTATTGCATTTCGGACGTATTATTTCATGAGAATGGAGACGGTTTTTGAATGTAACGAAAGAATTCTTCTGACTCATTTGATCATGAAAAGTATGTTCTGAGGGTGGAGAGTGCATCTAATGCCGCTGATCTCGATGGAGGTAAAGAAGAGAATTAATTGTCAACAACTTCCTTTTGGTCTTCGTTGTTATTATCAACATTACTGTGAATGAAATCAGCGATAATCTCTGACAATGTCCGTAATTCGGTAGTGAGGAAATAGTCATCCAGACCTACATACTCCTCAAAGGTGATACCGAAACGTTCGTTCAATATCTGAATGTGGTTGCATGTCCTCCCAAGATCCTGCAACCCAATGCATGGCATCCAAAACACTGATCTTAGGCTTCATCATCGGATCGTCCATCAAATTCAAGTACTGTTGCACTATGCGTTTTCGATACTTTTGTTTTAAAACATTAATGAGGTCTTGGTCCAGAGGCTGTAGCTGCTTGTTGAATTTGCGGGTAAGAATTCTAGCCTGATATTTTGTAAGTGCATGTCCTTCGGGTGAGCGGGCAATTATCGACGAAGAGGATTATTTTGCGTGATAAGTTTCTTGCCCCAATTTAGAAGCCATTTTTGGAGCCTATCGAGAGAATCAGTTTATTTGTTTACATGACTATTTACTTACAGACGGAACAATAAGAATAATAAGACAATACGAAATCGTTATAAGCGGGGAAATTAGAAAAATTTGACATAAAATTAGAACGTTATAAACAGAAAAGCGCTATAAACGAAAAGCGTTATATGCGTGAAAATTTATATAGGCTTCTGATGAGAGTGATCACGGGACCAGAGGAACAGAGCGTTATATGCGGGAGTGTTATATCGAGATTCTACTGTACATACTTAGGACTTCTAACGATTGCCTAATATTCAATTGAGTATATTAGGTGTATTAGGTTATGTCAGATTACGTTGGTTTGCAATTAATTCTGGCGCGGCATTAAGGGGAGGGGGCAAAACAATAATAGTTACATACCTGTTTGTTAGATGCAGACGTTGCAGTAGTAGTTGAAAACCTTTTCATTCTATCAATAATATTATTTTACCTGCAGACACTAGTCTTACCATTTCCAAATAAAGTTTCTAATACTTCTTCTTTCTATAATGTTAATTTACTGGTACATGCCGTAACAATTCGTTCCTTTACGTGTTATTTTCATAGGAAGGACATCAAATAAGACCTCATAATTCATTTGATCTTGAATTTATCTATGAATATACATGGTAGTTGGGTTCAAAAATTCAAAGCAATTTGTTTGGATTATTATTTCTTTTTATTCATCAGACAACCATACAGCAAAAGCATCGAACGTTTACACAAAATATCGTAGCAATCGTGAGACCGGACTGTTTGCTTTAAACGATTCAGAAAAATCTTACAAGTATGAACGACGTTCGAGCTCACTTTTAACTCGTTTTGAGAAAAAAAATCTTATTTTAACTACGCGTATTTAAACTTGGAAAAAAATAATCAAGTAATCGCGGTGATCTTGACCAAAAGTTACATATAATCGGAATGAACGGGTTGATCCAGAACTAAGCGCATTTTATACAAAAGCATTACGGTACGCAAAATTTCATTATTCCACTATGGCTTAGCTAGTAGATTCTTACTTATTTATGTAAATATATTATTTAAAGAGAGCTAAGAAATAATTTGAAGAGCAAAGGAACACCTCAAAACCTTCAAAATTAATAATCGTACTTGGTACCGTATAAGGGTGTAATTATTATTCACAAGTAAAGGTAACCGTGTATAAATTATCAACTATATATACATGTATTTTATACTCTAAAATATTTGTATAATTTGTATACAACATTTATTTAATAAATAATAAATGCCTTTCTTTCACCGGTACTTTCCGACTGCCAGCATCAATTTTCTTACTATTCAGAGTTAAATAATTGACGTACAAATTATATCAAATTATTTTAATATATAATACACACATGTAATCGAAGGTCGTAGCTAGCATCTTTACACTAGGATAAATTTTCGCACGAAGAGGATGAACACAATTTTTAAAAATATCGTTCATTTAGTAAACGACTAATTTATCATTAACTATAATAAATCATATTACTCGCAATAATTACATTATATCATTACGCTTAATCCTTCCGATATATAATACATAATTATAAATATAATATGTAAATAATCTAAAGCTCGCTTTTCTTGAGATTTTGTAGGTGTCACTCTTCCCTCGTGGATGCCATAATTGTTTATTGTACTCAACATTTAAACATAACCTTTTTTTCTGAAAATTATATTGAATAGCCGAGGCATCCCTCTTAATCGACTCCATTGATCTCTGACTATACTCAATAAGGCGCTTTTTCACGTATCGATACATAACTAATGTTCCTTGCGAAGAGAATATTAAAACGCCTCTTTTATTATACGTTTCAAAAACGCGAAAATTGTTGTAAATACAAACGATAATTCTGTTAGGAAAGCTGCGAAACATACGCCGACGCTGTTTTTCGATACTGAAAAGACGCCTTTATGTTCATCCATCATATTCGACCCTTAAACTTTATCGCTCTTAAATATTAGTTTCGTCCGGAATTTTTAAATTGAATCACAACTATTTCGTATTATTTATATTATATATGTATAATCGCTTAATCGTTAATGACTGTAAGTATTGACGATGATTGTAATGAAAGTGGGTCAGTGGCTGAATTCGAGCGTCGCTGTTTTTTCTGTAATGTTCAGAACCCCCATTGAAAACTTACTAGGTTAAATATTTACATAAATTTTATCTTATGTATTAATAAGTGTTTCTTTTTAGTATTCAGTCGAATTTTAATTTTTTAAGAAACAATTTGAAGTTTTTGTAATGGGATTAACAGGAAAGAATGTCTGAATTTGATTAATTTCTCACAAATAGAATTACCACCTTTTGGTAACTTATTGGTTACTATCGAAATAATACAAGAATTTCGCATGGTTTATGAAATTACTTATTCATATTGAATGGAAATAGTCATGAGAGTGTTATCCAGTCCTCCGACTATTTCTGTGTTTCGGTTGGATATTTAGGAGAAGCAAAAGCTCATGTGATTTGAATCTCCGCTGATTTACACTGAATACCGAACCGAAGGAATGAAATCATACCCGTAGAAGCTTATATTACTCTCTATTAATTAAAGAGATAATCTATCCATCAATAACGTGCATCGAAATTCCTTGAGCAGGATATTGTTTTCGGTAGATCTTGCCAATGTTTATATAAAAAATCGCTGCATATCTGCCGATCATCGAGACTCCATTGATGGAATAATTTCCGCCTGTTATCGATCGGTCTGATCGAATTGTTTACGTATTCCCTGGATTAAAACTATAATAAAAAATCGGCTTAGCAAATATTGTAGTCTGGTTTTTAATCGCTTCGGCTGACCCATTCGGATTCTTAATTATCCGCATTATGTACAAAATGTACAAAAAAGAATGGCGGAAAATTCGTGGTTATAAGAGATAGAACTAGATGGCGCCATCTATCGATTCCAGTCGGTCCGGAGCGTATTTAAACAGTGATACAGTGACGATAGTCTATGCATGTATAATATGAAAGAGGCGATACGAGCAACTTGCATGAATTCTCCATGCGCCAAGCGGAACAATAAGACACGAATATACCGAGTGATAGTATTTTTGCTTCCTTCCTTCTTCTAACGAGCAAACAGTAGTAATTAGAGTTTATCCAATATATATGTAATAATAATTATCAATAATATTATTCATTCTAACAACAAATGTATCATCTGATAAACTTTATGGTTCTTTTTAGGTATCCCAATTTCTTGCGTTAATTCTTTTTTTTTTCGCGCAGTACTTTCGGTACTGCTTTCCAGCGAATTCATCATCGTCATTGTCGTTCGTAACGTATCGCATTATTTTAGATCGCTCAGCAATTATATATCTCTGTACGTTTTATATTTATTTATATATACCTGCAGATTGATATCAATATGTAACATCAAATGTTAGGTGTATGTTCTTGGTAATTTAAATTCATATTCTTTACCTTCGGCGCTTGCTAGACCCAAAGAAGATTTCTCAAATCTTAGGAAATAATTACAAACATTAAGCCGTTATAACAGTTTTCCAAATGTTTCTTTCACCTTAACATTTCTGCAGAAAAAAATTCAAAGACGGTGTCGTTTTGTAAGTTTGATCACTAGTGGTAAAGATAAATTTTCATATCATATCTTTCCTGGTGATTCAAGAATTCTCGGGTCTATACAAAGATAGTAACTTGACAACGAGAAATTGTACAAAATTGGAGCTGCAAACTCCTACGATTCACACACTGGCAGTATCGTCGGTAAGTGGGTAGCAAATGCGTAGACCGTTTTTTATGGCTGATTCGCAAATTCTTCTGGTGAAAATAGAACGGCTTTGCCATTCTTCTGGAGGTGTAAATGTTATCCTAACTTACGCGAAACGTCACAATTCAATTTGACACTCAAGAAAGAGCATTCCACCTGTGTTACCATGTCCATCTTTAGTCTATTGTGGCCCGCTTTTAGGAAATAACTGTTTAGTGTGATCTAGGCATAGAAGCCCATCGCCCATCAGACTCGGTGCGACAAACGCGTCACGTTTACTCTTTCATCGACGCTATTCCGTATCAGTCCGTGTTTTGAGCTCGTCGATCTTCTTAAGTAATCAACAGTGATATTTAACGATATCTTTATATCTACGATGTAACCGTCTGCGCCAACGATTAATCTACGAATAGTTAGCTATTCTCACGATCTAGGCACATGTGCATTAGTTTCCCAGCACAAGGAAGAGGATTCGAGAAGCACGAGTAGAACCGAAAGTGGCGGATCAGCGTCTTAGACCGAATAATTGACTCGTCCAAAGTTGGTGGGCAGCCGTTTCAGTTTCTTCGATAGAAAAGATGGCGCTTCGGTCGCACTAATAATCAATGGGATGTACGAATTTGACGTTCAACCCTTCCTTGCATCGCTTTTCCTACCCTATCCCATGTTACCCTGATCGTTGAGACGGATTGACTGATTCGTCCCCGAGGTTGTTTCCGGTGCATAATACGGAGGATTAGCGATTGATTTACAATAACCACTTAACCGCTAGGATGGTTACGATGTGTGGGATAAATGCGGCCATTGTTGCTGCTGAACCCGTTACGTAGATGTCACTTTCTCGCATGAGAACGTCGTCAATCACGTGGATAATGCCGTTGGTGCACGCAACATCCGGACGAATTACACGAACCCACACGCCCTGCCACTGGATTTGGTATCCTGCAATGGAAACAGTCAAAATATTAGTAATTGTGCAAGATGTATTATTTTTTACTGCATTTGGGATGCATAAACGGATAATATGGAATAGAAGTCTCATTAAACGAATCGAAAATATTTTCTTCTTCATTCAGTTGAAGTATCAGGGGCATTCATAAACAATTTAGTGACGTATAAAATCCTGAATTTAACATTCAGAAAGATAAATTATGATATGCATTCCAACCATTGTCATTAATCCAGGTTCCGAATATCCATTATCGTCATATCTTATCAGTGTTGAAGAAATGTTAATACACAAGCATTTTTACAAAAGGAATTGGATGTTCCTATGATCCTTCCCCAGTAGAAGTTTATCAAGGTCCTGATCAGGCGCGTAACGCTGTTGTCAGGCATTGATCAGGACCTTAATAAATTTCAATATAGACGCTGCCATAATATAGGATAAAAAACATCCTCCTTATCCATTCTTACACATTTTGATGCGTTGAAATCTAGTTTCCGGTTTGATCCCTTACGATAGGATCTTTTCCTAACCTCAAAAAAACATGGTGAATTTGACTTGGAAGACAAATATTTTTAAATATTGACTTTAAAATAGGAGGCCAGGAATACTTTTTCAATCATTTTCGTATATTCTATAAATCGTAATCTTCCAATCGAGATCATAATATTGAAGATTGGCTTTGCAGTTGTAGCGAAATTTAAATATGTCTCTTGGAATACGTCAGACTAGTAAACAAAATTTTTTTATTTGTATTACACTCGTTTTTAAGGAGGTTTTTGGTCGTTGACTACGAATCTGAATAATACATATGAATACACTGGCAAAAACTACCCTAAAATGTATGGTGGATGTACGTGAAACGCGTTTGTACGTTTACTAAAGCAAAACATACACGGAGAAAAATGTTCTTGGAAATTTTATTATTTTAAATGGTAATTTTGGACGTTTTTGGAATGTTTACTATTCAGACAATCCAAATTGCAATAAAATGTAGTCAATTTTACCAGAAAATTTTCTTCATTCTACACAATCTTCAAAAATTACCATCTGAAATGGTAAGATTTCCAAGAAAATCATTATGGATACATTTTTTAACGTTCATTTTTTCGTGTACCGTATCCATTTTGGAAAGGGAACAGAAGTGAATAAGACGTACCACTTTTTTACTTGCATTTAGAACTGCATAATCAATTAATTTTTTTGTGGTCCGTCATTTTGAATTTTAAATATTTTTCTTCAGATTTAACGACTCCAAAAACTTCTAGTTGTCGAAGTTCAAGTAAATCAATCAATATTTAAGAATGATTTTTGAGGTTAGAAAATATCGTGACTACTAATATTATATTTCGATCCCTAGATATTTAATTTCTAAAATAAAATACAAAATCCAATTAGGCAGCGGCGCCATCTGGTTTTCAATCGCGGTACTTCTTTACTGGATTTATTAAATTGAATCTTAATAAACATTATGTCTGTTTGAATCGAGTATTTTACAATGGATCTGAAATAAAATATAAAAAATACAGAAATTAACTGTTCCAATGGCTCATTTCTATGTAATATTTCTGACCAATCATGAATGTTCCCTGTACTCTCATACAAACAAGTTTTTATAGATTGCTGGTATCTTGAATTATTTATTAAATTAGATACTTACCCAACAAAATAATTAAAACAGTTCAGTAATTATACCTATTAGAGTATACCAATAATATTAATTTAGATTTTTTAAGACAAATGGCTTGAATGCACATTTATGAACATGTCGCAATAGAAAACTCCTCTATTCCATATTGTGAACGATTGCAAGTGAAACTCATGGACCCAGAAAAATAAAATCATATTTTCTAGTTAAGCATATTCCATATACGTAGATTATATTTTTCTGGTATTAAATGGATAAAAAGGCGACGATTCTCGCAAATTTCGAGATTTGGAAGATGCCTGAAATTAATTAAAATTCAATGGCATTCATATAAGCCGAAGTGTATAATATGAAACAAAGTGAAATACTAAATGTATATGTAGAGCATTTTCAAATCGCTATTGATGTGATCTAGGTACACCTGAAACTACAAATGATAGAAAGCCGTGCTTTATATTCCAAAAAAGTTTTCAAAATGCGTGTGTAAATGTTATGATTAATCGTTTTCTAAACTGGTCTCAGTATAGTTTTTAAATTTTTATTTTAAACTTTCGTGATAAAAATAACCGAATTTTATAATTATAAATATAGTTTAGTTAAAAAAGTCATTTTTTTATGTTTTGTTTTGAAAATTGATTGGAGTAAATAAAAACGTTCTTTTTTATTATACAAATCATTAATACCATAATTAACATATTTTTCTACAAAAAAAAGTTCCGTCGAATAACTTTCATAAAAAAAAAATAGAAAAGTTTATTTTTATATGAAATTTTATAATTTTGTTCGAAATTGCTAGACAAATCACAACATTTTGAAATATTATAAGGTTTTTAATATTAATATCCTGCAAAAAATCTCTCTACAAAGATTCATGTCATGTTTTTTATTATTTAATGCGTTTTTTAATGAAAAAACCTCTCAATGTATTATAATTATTTACATAAAATAATAGTCGATTTATGATTAAAGACTTCAAAACCAATTAGAATATTTAGAATTCAAATTTTAAAACAACGATTTTTAATGGCCGAAATCGAAAATCAAAAAGTCTTACTTTGTAGACAAATGACTGGAGTTGTTTAAGTTATTTTCATTTTTCAATCTGACTTCAGTAAACTGAACCATGCCTATGACACCATTTCGAATCCTCGCGTGTGAAATTATGTTCGGTTATTTTAATTGTTGCATAAAGTTAGAAACAGTGTCGAGCGAAGATACAAACTCTATTAAAATCATAATAAAAGTAGATTGTGTTTACTCTAAAGAACTGCCGAATATTTCCGAAGATACTCGAATCGAATATGTGTTTTGATTGCCAAGACGAAAATGTCTCCATTTAGACGAAATACCAAAAATGCAGATAGTCTCCGATTTGCAGGTCAAGGTTATGTAAAATAAAAGATGTCTGATTTACGACTGACAAGTGCTAATATTGCAGGGGTAGATGTTTTAAGACATTTATTGTGAATAAATATTCTTTATACATCAATGGGTTCAAGTAAAACGTGTACAAGAGACCCTGAAAGTGAAATTCGATGTTAATATATGTAAAAACATAATGTATTCGAACATTCTTTTGTTATTTGTGAGGTTCAATTATTTTGCTTTTTTTATTTCTACCCAGACTAAACGTCGAAATTGGTTGTAACTTCACGAGGAAATGTGGACTAATAGTTCTGGTTTTTGGGCGTACGGGTTCGATGAAAACAGACATGAATTCAGAGTAGACATTATTTTGTCGTATTAAAATTAATTTAAATGTCACAATTTAAATTATTATTAATAATTATAACAGATTCGTTCTTTTGTTGAGAAGGGACTATACAGAATATTTTATTGAGAAATCCAGACGAGAGCTACCGAATTTTACGGAAGATAACACAGCCCTCAATAAAGTATATTGTTTCTGGATTGCTGCATAGTTATTTCTATGTAGTTTGATCGGCCTATTAAAAAATAAGGGTTTCCCTGCCTGTATTCAAGAAAATCTGAGAAAAATGTAAAAAATCGAGAGTTTATAGTGATAAAGGCATGAAAGAACAAGCATACGACTATTCTCATATTGAGACCATACTATTTCTTAGTATTATATTCATCCGCTGAATATGAATCTGCAATAAAGAGTAGACTTCGCTCGTAGGATTTTGGAGAAAATATAGAAAAAATTATAGAATCGTCCTGTAACACTGCATTAATGTGGTCTAGGGGTCATTGAAACCGAATCCGTGGTGAGTTTGTCTCAATAAGGTCAGGATCAAGGTCAAGTCAAGACCATACTTAGAAAAAACCATAATAACTTCATGTATCAATACTCTCAGATGTTTTTAGGGTCGCTGAATCCAAATCCAAGATCTTCAGGGCAGGGTGAAGGTCATGTAAAGGTCAAAAATAGAGAAAAACATTGAATCGCTGAAAACCACTGCGCTAAATGAATATATGGTCGTTGAATCGGTTGAAGATTAGGGTTTAAAGAATAATTTACAGGCAAATTTATTGACGTATATTTTGTACGGCTATCTATGCATGTTTGCTCGTCGTAATAGAGCCATTAGAAAATAAAACCTTGCCCAGCCAGGTCGTCCCCAGTTCCAGCAATATCGTTCATCCTCCTTTTATCGATCCTGTCAAAATTCTTCTACCTCCTTCGTACGATTTCTATTAGCCTTCGTAATAAATAGTCCCGAAGTGAGTTTTACATGCTTTGTGGACGCACATTTCGCAATAAGAATATTGTGTCCTCAAACGTCTTGATATGTTAATCTAAATTTTGGGTACACTGACGATCTGGTTGACGTGAAGTGTCTCATATATATTATTACTGTTATTATTATTATACGATTCTCATATGACATGCTTTACGCACTACTGAAACTTGATCGTCGAATCCCTTATGACCGAATAAAGATTCAACTTCTGTCACGGGAATTACGGGCGACTCGTACAGATGCTAGCGTCGCAACTGCGCCTGGCGACGACAAACCAAACTAACTTCTCCTTGCTTTGCCTGTCTTGTTTATTGATATTCAGATTTCTGTCATGAGTTTGTATTCTGTGGCATAATTGGTGTATTTTTTACTGGATAAAGTAAAATACTGTTACTCCGGTGTCATTAAAGTATTAGAATTTTCCGAACATTTCTAACAGTGCACATTATTCGTCAAAGCTATACAAATATATATTCACACAAAAAGCGTGGTAAATAACCATTGATATATAGTGGAAAACAGAATAACCCAAACCGCTTTTGTTTAAATTCATAAACAAGTTATGCACCCTTCGTTACGTTTGAGCGTCGTAAATGTTAATTAAAATAAACTAACGTGTTTAGATAATAATGTGAAAGGGTGTTTGGAACGTAATTTTGAATTAATTTGCGTGCATGCAGCGCGAGTTGGACAAGTTTTTAATCCAGTTTCGCCACAACGTGAAAATTTAAATTCAACAAATGAAGCGTAGCAAATATTAAAGTCGCCATCGCCAGGAATAAAAACTGCGAAACAGTTTAAAAGATTTTTTTTCTATCGTATTTTCTCCCTTTTCTCATTCACTATCTATCAATGCATTTTCCATTTCTCTTCCTCGTATTCGTATGTTACGTTTTCCATTCGCTTCTCAGGTGGAAAGGAGCACGTTGCAATTAACGCCGAGGTAATCAAGGAATTTGCATTTAAATAGTGGTGAAAAGGTGCATAATAAATCGTCCCGCGGTTGCACATTCATAATGAACCGTTCTAGATCGTTGTCCTCAGCATGAAAAAATCCGCATCAACGTAGCACAGCATTTACTGATCTTTAATCGTAATTAAGGGACATTTATAACACTATCTAGCGAATTTTTTGTTTCGAAGGCAGGGATTTTTAAAATCCCTTTTCATTACGTAATTTAGTTACTAGGGGAGAATGGGGAGTCGTGAGACGGGTTTTGTTTATAAACTTGAAGTACTCAACATCCACAATATCTGCGTCTGACACTAATGGAAGATATTAGTTCATCCTTTCATCGGATATAATGATATTTGTCAAAATTTTAACTATACGAATAAAAATTCATTTTAGGTTTTGAAAAAAATGATGCTTTTTATTAATTATTTTCTGTTCTTCACAGAAAATGAGAAAAATTTTGATCGCATACAAAAAATACATATGCTCATCAAATTTTGGAGGTGGCTCGATCCATTTATGTTACTTAGAAAACGGAATAACAATCCTCAACCCTTATTTTTTTAATTAAAAAATAAAAACGCTAGTTATATGATGACTTTTTTTTTAACGTACAATTTCCAATACAAAATCATCTAGAAATTCAGCAAAATGGACGAAAATCGAGAGATCAAATTACAATGAATAAATGTATTACATTTTGTTATTTAAATTTTGTTATTTAAATATTGTAAACCACCCCAGAAGAGGCTACTGTGGTAATAACTAGGGTTAAATTAAAATGTTGCTAATAGTTAATAACACGTTGACGAAAGTTGATAATCAAAATGCACATGTGGTCAAGGTCAAACACAAAGATGCTGCTGCGGTGTATCACACCTCCCCAAACTCTACTTTTGCATACAAGTAACATTTATAAAATATAAACATTCAGTAAACCAACCATATTAACCCTTTCTGAAAGGCATTTTTCTGACAAAGCATGTTTCATAAAACTGTCTAGTGAAAATTGGCGCCAAGGTCATCGTAAAGGTCAAAACATGAAAAAATCGGGTTGTGGTTTTTTGCATTTATCTTGAAGGCCATACCTAATTTTTTAATGTACCTTTTCCGACATATTTTAATGCGTTAATTGCGAATATCTTAGTGAAATCATTTCATTTCTGTATTTTTGACCTTGAAGATGACCTTGGCATTAATTTTCTTAATGAGTGCATCAGAATACGCCAAAAAACGTCCTTTAAAACAAATAATTGGTAATGGACTTTTCAGAAGTACATCCAAATACTTTTTTGGCTATTATTGAGGTTATGTGCAGAATGAAACAATTTTGTTGGCCTTTTTTACTATTTTCTTCATTTAGTACTGGTTTCACCCATTGAAATGAGATGTTAGACGGTTGCCTACAATTTATTTCTCACAAAATTACGGGCATTTTAAATTATAACTGCTTGTCTTCATTACGATACTCATTCAAAGAATGAATTCGCCCTCATAAGTGAAAATTAGCTTTTAAAGAGTCTGAATTCACTCTTTAACTATAGTGGCTCAATTTTTACTCCACAAAGATTAATTTTCAAGAAACATAGAGAGATCCGACATTGTGAAGTAATGATCAGACACACCGAAACCAGAAACATGCAAGTGCAACTTTTCAAGAGAAATTCAAAATGGTCTAAACTTTGGGAGAAAAATCGTAGATGATCTATTAGTACCTGATTTTGGTGGGTATGGGGTGTATTAAATGATGCAAGTAGTAAAAAAGAGTTAAAAACAAAAATTCTTGCATTCTGTACATAACCTCATAAATAGTAAAAAGAAGACATATTTGTAGTACATAACCTAAAATATCTCAAATCTTTAAGGAAACGAACCAATTATGCCCACGGATTCTGATTCTACGCACAATTCTACGTCATTTACAGATTAAAGCGATTTATTTTTTCGACATAGCTTGTCATTTTTAGGAATTAATTGTTCATTAACCATTGTTGTATCCCTGCAATTTTAGCAATTGCCATTCGTAAAGAAGACATCTTTTATTTCGTATAACCTTGTCGTACTATGCAGAGATCATAAAAGTCTGTACATAAGTTATTTCACGTAATTTCAGACACTTTCATCTGGGTACTTTTTGAACTCGAAAACACATTGGAGATTATGTTTTATAAGAGTTTTGCCTTCGTAACTGTTTCTGAATTTTTAAAATAAATAGAAAATATTTGCACCAACGAGGATTCGAACTGACGACCTACGGAATGGTCAGTTTCCGAGATGAGAACATCAGCTCTACAACAATCGCATTTCCTTGACGTGTGAAAATTGTAAATCATCAAATAGCAAGAAAATTTCAATTCATTTTATGACTACAAAAGCAACATTTTGTATTGTGAGAAGGTTGGCCCTACAAAATGTTTCTAATTTTCTTTTAAAAACTTAGATCTTTTGTATGATTATGTACATGTAATTAATGTGTTTATCACTTGTTTTTAATTTAGAAAACGATTATCATTTGTTGTCGCTCGTAAAAAGCGAAAGCACATTACGCATTTTAAGCAAACTGGAGACTCACCACCAATAGGCGGACGTATCGCATTTTCGTCGATCTTCTCACCTGTGTCTAACGAGAGCATACCATTGAAAAATAAAAATTGGCTTTGATCGCGAATGGAAATGTGGAAAACACTTCGAGATCTGTATTTATTAATTTGCACCTTGATGCAAAATAATTCATATTGCAAAAGTGACTTATACCAGATCTAACTGCTTTTTCCACTAATTGTTACTATTAACGTGATCTAGCATTTTGTAAGTTGTAATGTATTACTGGCGATACGTTACTCATTAATTCGATTACGAAGTTATTTTAGTAAATTTAACTAAACGGTGCGTTTCCCATCGAGAACCAAGTATATAGCAGGTTTTATAGTATCTTGTTAGACTGAATTTGTTAGGGACATTCATTTAGAGATCTAAATACAAGCTAGATATGAAAGCTGCTAAATATTTATATCCCATTAGGTAATTTGTCATTTAGTTAAATTTACTAAATATTCTACTTAGCGTAATATTATTAAAATGTAATATGAATTACTAAAAGTGTCTTAAGGTGAACATTACTTTGATGTAGTATATTTTAACTTAAGGGAATAAGTATCACTTTTGTAACCGCTTTAGACCATTTTAACTAATTTTAGAAGTCACTTTTTAATGTCACTGAGAAAAGTTCCTCTCTTCTTTAAACTATTACATAAAAAATACCGATTTTCCCCTATTTTTGTATGGGAAATTATTGTTTTTTGTTTCCGAAAATTGGACAAGTTGAATTAGAATTTTAGGATTTCTCATCGTTAAACGGTTTATCGTATTAATAATCAAATATGATTTGGCAATTCCATTAATGTAAACGGTACAAAAAATCTATTTGGTGTGCATATAGTGCATATTGCTTAAAGAAGATACGTGGATATCAGTATCTGCTTGGAAATGTACCTATGTTGATTTGTTTCAAATACGAAATATGTATGCATATAAATGTAAATACACGCAATGTATGCATGCATATTTAGTACAGGAATGCTTACGAGCGAATGTTGCAACCTTAAATATCAATATTGTCAGTCGGTTTGATTTTTGGTCATCGGACTATTTACCGTATTTTACTGACGTATATCCATTAAATTTTGCCTATATGAAATGTTTTCTATGCGTACGAGCACTTAAATATGCGTGATTAATTACAAATACAATATGTTTTATTGGTTTTAAGTTTCATCGTTATTATGTTTTTGCTTTAAATTAACAAATCTTTTTTTATTTAGTAGATTATTATGCCATTTACGTCGATTGTCTTTCACACAATGCTAAGAGTTTTTGAAAAGAATTTAAATTTATTTATCATTCTTAAATACATAAATACGAAAAATTAAAAGGAAATGAACGAGTAAACTAAAAAAAGAGAAAATAAAAAAAAGAGTTTCAAGTTTCATCCGAACTCTCGAAAATATGTTTTATGTAAGTTCGCCGCATTCCATCCGCCATTTTGAAATTCGGATTTTTTACGATCAAAATACATTCTACTTAATGTGAAATCACAAATCAAATTAAAAACAAAAAAAGTTCAAAAATTAAGTACATCAACAAATTCATATTTTTGGTATATTTTTATCAAAGTGATACATTGCAATTTTTAAACATTATTTCACAGGAAATTCAGAAATAAAAAAAAAATATGCGTGAAAATTATAAAGTAAAATTTATGTGCATTTACCAATAAAAACCTGATCCTTTAATAGAACACAAAGTAAACTTTCAAAAATATAAGAGATAAAAAAATCCTTGGTAATTATTTTATTATTAAAAGTTTTGTATTCGAATAAATTTATATATTTTAGTTAACTATATTCATTTTTAATTTAATGCCATTAGCTACTGGAACAATTTCATTTTTTCATTTCAATTTTTACTGGCGCATTTCATTTCTACTGTTATAATTTTAACTAATGGATAAATCTTGACGAAAATGTACCGAGAAAACTAATCATACAAATCTAGTAAACTAGTATGTATATCTGTTACAGAACTTATACTGCAAGGCAAATATTAGTAATGTAATTATTGAAAGTCGGTTCGTAGTTAAATGATTATTATTATAGTAATATTTCACGTCGCGTTTAAGTTCATTATTAAGATAGATTAAACTTTGCGCCACGCGCGATGGTAGTGCACCGGGTATACCGACAGGTGGCGTAACGATGTCCGTAAGTTACTTCCAAGTGACAGAGAAAACGAAACCTTTCCAGTATTTAGATACAAAAGGTATTTATTACAGTTTAGAAAAATAAAGTTTATAATAAATTGGTACATAATTCACGGATTTCATTTTGATTCTATTGGTGATTTTTCGCTTCTTCGTGGGGTAAAAGTTTTTTTATACTACGTCAAAGTGTTTTCCCTTAAATAAAATCATGACATAATTAAAATTCACCTTAACCCATTTCGTCTCAAAGTGTCCGTTTTGTCCGTCAATGTTCAACGACGTATTACTATATATTTTCAGCCCCTAAAAGAATCGCCAAAGCCATAATCCACTGTTTAAGGCTATTTTTTTCAAAAAAGTGCAATTTTCAATGTGAAATACACCATAAAATTCAGTGAAATGACCAAAAACAGGGCGGTCGAGGTCAATAATAAAGAGTTATGATATATACTTATTTTATTTGTTACATCCAAGGGTTGCAAAACCACCCTTAACTCGTAATAGTCAAACGGAAACAAAAATGATGAATTGTCGGAAAATCGTAGACTTTTTGAAATATTTTTGTTGAACAAAAAGTTCTTAGAATCGATCAAAGAATGTGCTGAATTTTTTTCAGAATTTTTTGAATATTTTTTGAATTTTTCAAAATCCAAAAATTGGAAAAAAATAAAAAATTGTTCACAAAATTCTGAAAAAAATTCAGCGTGTTCTATGATCGATTCTGAGAACTTTTTGTTCAGCGACGTTTATTCCGAAAGAGTCTCATTTTCGAATAAAAAATTCCTGAATTTCGACCATTCGAGAAGTTCCATTTTTGCCGCTGCTTTGCGTATACAACGTCTTTAGCCAGTACTATAAACGTTACAGTTACCGATTTTTACCGCGGGGAGGTAGACGTTTATCAAGAATCATTTTTTTTAATTTTTTAATGCGTTTTTTTTTAAATTATTATTTTTTATATACAGTCTTTGCAGATGTATAAAAAACATGTACAAAATTTGCATTGCAAATCCTAACTCTCAAATTTAATCTCTACCAATGCCTTCAGATTCTTCCTTACTTGAACATCAAATTATAATAGCAGACCAAACAAGAAAATGTAACAGGGATCTATGTAAAGTAAGAACTCAAAGATATTGTACAACATGTTTATTGTACATCTGCAAAGACTGCATAGATAACGATCATAAATAAGCTGTATTTTGTACATTCGGAATATAAAAAATAATAATTAAAAAAAAAAACACATTAAAAAAAAAAAAAAAAAAAAAAAAAAAAAATGATTGTTGATAAACGTCTACCTCCCCGCGGTAAGAATCAGTAACAGTAACGTTTATAGTACTGGCTAAAGACGTTGTATACAAAGCAGCAGCAAAAATGGAACTTCTCGAATGGTCGAAATTCAGGAATTTTTTATTCGAAAATGGGACTCTTTCCGAATAAACGTCGCTGAACAAAAAGTTCTCAGATTCGATCAAAGAACACGCTGATTTTTTTCAGAATTTTTGAATTTTTTCCAATTTTTGGATTTTGAAAAATTCAAAAAATATTCAAAAAATTCTGAAAAAAATTCAGCACATTCTTTGATCGATTCTAAGAACTTTTTGTTCAACAAAAATTTTTCAAAAAGTCTACGATTTTCCGACAATTCATCATTTTTGTTTCCGTTTGACTATTACGGGTAAGGGTGGTTTTGCAACCCTTGGATGTAACAAATAAAATAAGTATATGTCATAACTCTTTATTACGGACCTCGACCGCCTTGTTTTTGGTCATTTCACTGAATTTTATGGTGTATTTCGCATTGAAAATTGCACTTATTTGAAAAAAATAGCCTTAAAATTACCCTTTATTTTTTTAATTGAAGAAAATGAGGGTTAGGACATTGTCTTTCCGTTTTCTAAATGGCATAAATCGATAGAGCGACCTCGAAAATAGTGGATTATGGCTTTGGCGATTCTTTTAGGGGCTGAAAATATATAGTAATACGTCGTTGAACATTGACGGACAAAACGGACACTTTGGGACGAAATGGGTTAAGACATTCACTGTCTTGAAATAAATGTATTATGTAATGCTGTTTTGTAAGTGTGTTAATATTAATTAATCACAATCGACGGTATGCAGTCTGGTTATAACATATGTCTAATATTTATAAATGCAAAAGAGTATGCCTCTTATATTTTTAAGTTACATTCTGGGATTTAAAACCAACAAGAAAAATATTGAAATATAGAAAATTACATGTTTCTTTAAAAAATGCGATTTTTTTCTAGTCATACTATTTATATATTAAATTTTTTGGTAGATTTTTAATAGTTAAATAAAAAAATATCCCATTCAAAATGTAGAAATTAAAAACTTTAAAATTGTCATTATTCCTGTCAAATACAACTGAATATTATATTTTATATCAATAAAAGTCTACATTAAGTTTTAGAAATAAATTATTAGAAATGTTACCCACCATCTCCAGCTTCCCTAATGTTAAGTTTCAGCGTATCTCGAAGTGTGTTAAGATGCAATTGTGAATGATTTTTGTGATACATTTGGAGCATTTTCGCCATTGTGAGAGGTTGATCCGAATCCACTAGATGTCGCTCTAGAACTTGACGGGCCTGCAAACGATTAGGTTTCAACTTTAATTTGTAACAATTTTATATTTTTATGAGTCATTAAAAAGAAGTAAATTTTTTTCTTTTGTCTGGTATCAAGGGTCCGCCATTTTGAACTTTCAAACTCGAATCTCAAATTCTTGATCTACATCCTGTAAAACTCGGTCGGCCATTTTGAATGTTGAAAGTATCAAATTTCTTATCAGGATCAAAAATACACTCAACAAATTTCGCCTTGATTAATTACCAATGTTCTATTAACTTTTTGTTATTAACAAATTTCAGTGAGATCAAACAAAATGGCGGATATAAAACGTACAAAATAAACATTAATTTAAATGAAGTAAAAAAGAGTTGGAACTTTAACGTAGTAATTTGTTTTCTTTGAAGTTAAAGGTGATCTAATATCAGGTGATTACTTTAAATAAACGTCAAATTTATTATATTATCAATTTAAAACTTGTACGTCTCTTACATGATATGAAAAGTCCTGCATGAACAGCTTCTTGGAAAGAGATGGGTATTTCGTATCGGTTTTTTGCCAGGCCGTGTCTCGTGGAGCGAAATACGTATATCGTTTTCTTGTGTTATCCAGCAGGTTATTAAAGTTGTTTCCTTTTCCCAGCGTGTATGTCAGACTATAAACAGATCGATAAATGATTTAGTAAGGCGGATGTAGTGAATACGGACTACATTTTCCAAGAATGTGTAAATTTCTTTAAAATATGTCGTTGTATTGTTATATGACATCTCGAGTATCAAAGGCCCGAACATGGGAATAACCCAGATCCTTACCCTATGATATTGTTTAAATCTAGTCATTAATTATATTAAGTTTTAGGAAACATCGATGCTAATAATAATGCATTAAAATAATTGGAATATTTGGATACAAGTTCTTTTTCTTTGAAGTAATCGAGACCAGAATCGATACTTAAATGAACCTATGTGCAACATCGTTTTTGGATTCCGCCGCCATCTAGCGGTGTAACAACCAATTTTCTTATAATTTTTAAACAAAGGTTTGCGGTACTTCCTATCGCTTAATTACTTGCGAATAAACCATCTTTCCGCAAAAAATTGCACCGGAAGGATGTGTCTATTATTTTGACGATATATTAAAATCTCATACATTAGTACATTTTATATAATTCTAATTATCGGCAATATTAGTTGATAATCATAAACATCTATAAAAATGAAGATAATCTATAGAACCAAATTAAATTTTTGTTTTTTGGTATCTGCTTTTGATGAATTAATGGTTATTTACATCCCATAAACACCTCAGAACCTTTTGGGTTTTTGAAACTATTACCAAGGTACAGATGCAATGTGCAATAATTGCTTCTACTAAATAACGTGTGAAGTGTAACTGATCCTGGTTGTGGATTCCAGAGAAAGGGGGACAGCTTGCAAACAGTGAAGCAAAGCTCGAGTTCAAAAAGCTTCGCTTGGAATTTTCACATTTCGAAATCGAATCGGTTTTCAACATCACGCACTCTACCTATAGTGAGAGAGTGTTGGAGAGTTAGCGGATACAGTGTCGGATGCTGTGAGGATCAGAGTGATGAACTGCTGACGTTACCGTCCATCTCTTCCACCGGCTAACGACTCGATGGACCACGTAGAAAGGGATTAATTGCATTTACAATCTAGCCGTAAACCGATATTTTGAAGCCAAAATATTTTTTGTGTATCAATAACCTTTTTGTATTGAAACTTTTAATAATGAAATTGTGTTTTTCGCCAGTTTCCGTTTCAGGTATGCAATAAAATGGATGTGGATATTAACATGAATATAGACTAAGTCATTGAATATGTACATGTACCAAGCCATGTGCATATGTATCAACATGATGTAGGAACATGTTCAGAGTATTACATCTACCAATTTCAACGACGATTCAATGTTTTCGAATGGATTTTTGGTGCTGAAAAAGATGACGCTTGAAAATTTTTTTGTTGAGTCGCATCTTCTAGGAAAATGCAGTTAAATGCGTTAAAATGTACATTTTTGGTACTATTTTCGTTGTCTTTATAGCAAACGAGAATTTATTTTGGACAATTGCAGCATAAAGTACTTTTTTTGTGCTTAAAACGATGGAGAATTCTTTTTAGGGGTTTCGGGGTCGCTGATTACGAATTCGACGAATTTGTAAATGAATATGGTAAACGAATTAAAAATCGCTTCAGATTTGCTGAAATGTACTTACTTTGAGATTTTCAGGGTTTCATTACAAACATTATATAAGTTTTTCTAAATTCAAAATGACGGTACCAACGTCATGGGCGAATTTTTTAATAAATGTGACCCCAAACACAAGGTTAAATGGGTCAATTCTCTTTTCCCACACGCTCTCGAAATATAGAAATGTAGAAATACAGAAATATGGAAAATTTTTCTTTTCTTTTTGTAAATATAGTTTTATTATACATTTTAATAATAATTTATAAAAATAAAACAGAAAATATTAAGAAAAATGTATTGTATAAAAACGGATAAATTCACGAAACTTTTCATAGTTTGTTTCATAAAAAAATGAATCCAAATTTTCAATGCTCACTATCCAAACATATCTTAAAAAAATAAGAAAAATGCTGTGCCACCTATTTTTTCCCAACAAATTTTATTCAAAATGTTTTTAGGAATTATTAGGAATATACAAAAAATATTACAAAATTAACTCTTAACGCCCAAAGTCCTGGAATTCTCTTCAACTTCATAAGTATATAAATTCACAAATAATTTTTGTATTTTTTCAAACTAACGTATCTAGACATTTCAGGTCACTCTTTACCATTTTCAAGTTTCGAAAGATTAAAATGAAGTCTTTCCACTAGATTTTAATGAAATTGTGTAAAAATATCGTTTTTTTTTTAAATTTTTTCTCAATGAATTCAAATTTTTTACAAATTCTGCGCCTCCATCGATTTCGAATGTATACAATCGGTGGACCGATTTTACATAACAAATTTGCTATAAATAGGCCCAAGAGTACCCTGAAATGTTGTTAGACCGTTTTGATGCAATTTTTCGTTTTTCAAAAATTTGAAAAACTACAATAATTGTAAAAAAATCAGAGGGGTTTCTATAACTCTAGGGATTCTATAACTCTTTCTAAGACAGTTTTATTGTAAGAAAATTACACTAAGGTCCGTAGTTTTGATGGAAAAAATGATTAAACTTCGAGTTTTTAAATTTTCGAAAATTGCATTAAAAGATTCAAACAAAATTTTAAGATCGTTTTAGCCAATTGTAAAAATATTTATGTTCTAAGAACATTTTTTTCTAATCTGTTTCTGAGAAAAAATGTATTAATTAAAAAAAAATTTTTATTTCGTATAAAAGCCACTGTTTTTTTTATTATTTGGATAGTAGTGAAACTGTAATGAAAAATTGGTGTCATTATTGAATAACTTCACTGCCAACTTTGTTAAACAAAATGATGGTATTTATCAATTTAAGGATATATACTAATATTTTATTGCGTTTTTGTATTGAATGTTTTGTAGGAACGGTTTTAACCACCCAATCTCACCGCCCCTCGGGTACCCGGAACACCACCGGGCGTAAAGCAGCACTTTACGCCCACCGTATGAAAATAACTATTTTGATGTTCTTAATTTTACTATTATTATATCTTATAATCGGTTTCAATTTATTTTTAATGACGAGTTAATCCTCCTGTTCAGGCAGAGACTCATTAATTTCACGCATATTTGAGCTCATTAGACAATATAATAATAAGATAATAGGTAATACCAACGTTTTGTTCGGTTCAAAGTTTCAATCAATACTTTAATTATATCCTAATATTGCTCTTGATTTTTAAATATTAGCATTCAAGTTTGAAATGTTTAATATATAAATACAGAATTAAAAGTTAATGCGAGAAATTATCTCAATTAACAATATTAACTGTTCAGTATAATGGAGGTTTAATATTCCATTTATTACTAGTTCCTTGCTCGTTTATTCTCTAAGTACCTATTCGTTGACTCTGGGTAAATGCACATCGAAGAATCCTTGGTAAAGTTAGATTAAGATAGCATTTAGAGAGCCAGCCATACTTAATCGGTAAGTGATCGCTTTCTCTTCGGAATATATACTTAGTAAAGAACATAAAAATTACTAAGTTTCTATTAAAAATGTGACGTTCAAGTCTTTGAATATTTAGACTACCAAAAAAGTAACGTAACTTGTTCAGCAAATTAGGTATTATAATTATAGTATAATTATAGTATAATTATAGACAATTTAAATGCATAGACAACTTTTAAAAATTTTCGTTAAAGCATATTACAGTTAGGTTAATCCCAAATACTCTAATATAAAAAAAATGGCTTGAGCTTACATTTAAATAAGCACTTAAAAATAATCCTGACCGATACAAACCCGAACGGCAATATTAGTGTGAATATAATACATTAATATGTATGTTGAATGAAGATAGATGTGAAATTAACAATTACTTTGTCGTGAGAAGATTCGAACGGCAGAAGAAAGGTCCCGGGTTCAATGCTCGGCACGGCAATCTTTTCCTTATGTCCTCATGTGTTTCAAATTAAAAAATAACCCCAAAAATCATACAAAATTAACCATTATTACCACTATGGTAACAATTGAATTATTCTCAAGATCTTTGTAAATTTTTCTGAATTTCTAAAGCAGAAAGTTTCTAAGCTGTAGTATGACCTAAAATATAAATCTTTATGTTTTATGGATTAAAAGTGCAGAAACTGTTGATTATAATCCAGTGTTATAGTTTATACTTAAAATTGTTTGATTACAATAAAAAAATAGATGAAGTAAAATGTTGAATAGTTGGAAGAACATGAATAGAGAATTCATTACACACTCCGGCCAGTTTATGATAATCGATTAATTCTCCAGGATTTGGCACAAGTTTTTGGGAGTGTTCGGGTCGGCGCATAGTAAATCTGCTTGAATGGTATCGCCGACGTTGTCGTCCTTTGTCTTTGGCTATGCGGATCCACCTTAAGACTTCCCTTTCCAACGTCCGTAGTTCCAGTTCAGTATTTAGCCTATCACTTATCACAGATTCCCTCAAAGAACATTAATGTTATAGTAAGGTTTCCATACCCTTACACGTGTAAGCTTGTAATATTTAAATGGGGATTTAGAAATGGTAACAAAAAACATCTGATAATTGTGGAATCATATAACAAACTTGCTGTCTGGCGGTTAATAACACAGGACCACAAAAAAAATTTGTTTCGAAACAACTTGAATCAGGAAGAGTGGAGCTTACAGTTTTTTAGCCGCTGAAAACGAATCCGTTATTCGATTTGGCCCATCACGTCAGGATTTTAAGATATTTGATCCGAAAAATTCTCAAAAATATACTTTTTGGCTTTTTTAGGATATGTGAAAACTCTGACACGATGAGTTAACTTGGAAAAAGAATTCGTTTTCAGCGACCAAAAATCTGTAAGATCCTCCACTTCTGATTCAAGTTGTGCCAAAAACAAACGTGGTCTTGTGTTAATTTGTTTGTGAAGTATAAGATAACTTGAATCAGAGATACTGGATCTTATAGATTTTTAGTCGCTGACAATAGATTAGGTATCCAATTTGATCTGTGAGGTAAAATATTTCAAAAAGGAGACTTTTGGCTACTTTTCGGAACAGATATCTTTTGAAATCCTGACGTGATGGGCCAATTTAGGTAACAAATTCGTTGTCACGCTTCCAAAAATCTATAGGATCCACTACTTCTAATTCAAGTTATTTCGTAAAAAAAAGAATTTTGTGGTCCCCTGAAATCTATAAAATCAAGTATCTCTGATTCAAGTTATCTCCCCTAAAAAATTGTTTTGTACTTCACGAAAAAAATAACACAAGACTACGTTTTTTTTTACATAACTTGAATCAGAAGTGGAGGATCTTATAGATTTTTGGTCGCTGAAAACGAATTATTTGTCCAAGTTAACTCATCATGTCAGAGTTTTCACATATCATAACCTTAAATTGTCAAAAAGTATATTTTTGAGTATTTTGCGGATTACATATCTTAAAATCCTGACGTGATGGGCCAAATCGAATAACTTAAATCAAAGCGGTCAAGAAGATTTTTATATAGTTGCTATGCAACGAAAATTACAATAAAATTGTCACTGGGTGTCCTAGAGAGATGCATTGTGTAATGACATTACATTAACAAAATAATGCATACTCTCAATGTCACTATACTCTAGAAAATCCTTCATTTTTAGATTATAGTTAAAAATTACATTTAAACAATATCATTACGTATAAGACAGGGCCCTCCGTAGTCTTACTGACGAGTCCAGCGGAGGACCTGGGACGAAACGTATATTTTTCAACAAATAGGCATTTTTAGTTATTTTTTACCGATAGAGGGAATCTGAAACCATCAATTAATTGCATATTAAATTGGTCGTATACCGTTCCATAAATCATCGTTTCAGAGACGGTAAATTTCACATTTTTTGGTCTATCAATTATTTCATTAATTATTAAGTAGCTTATATCGAAGCTCGATTTAGACATTATGTTATTATTTACATTCGAGTATTTGAACCGTCATCCCAAGCAAATATCTTAAATGAATTATTTAAATCAAAGCGGTCAAGAAGATTTTTATATAATTGCTATGCAACGAAAATTACAATAAAATGAAGTCTTTGATATAAGAGCACTGTTTTTATTATATATTCGTTGTTGTTATTGTCGTTATTTCTTTTATTTGTATTTAAAAGAGTTAAATATTTTTAAATGTATTGGTTCACCATTAAAATAGGTTAACCATATTTTTTCGTAGAATTCGGGTGAGGATAATACAACTGCGCGCATAAAATAAGTAAAGTCCTGATCAGGAGGTCTGTTACTTACAGGGAAGGGGGTTGTCGCGCGATTATAGGGGTCTAATATATATTTCGATAAAGGATACCGTATTTTCCTACTACGTCATGCTAGGTCACATGCAAATATTAGAAAAAATATAAATAAAAAAGTTGGCTGATGTTTCGTCCCGGGTCCGCTCACGGACTCTTCAGTGGGACTTATGAACGGACCCTGCCCCAGACATATCTCGCCAATAAATGTGTCATTCTCATATAATATATAAATAAATAATATAATATACAATATAACAGATATATTGAATCATTACTCACCCACCGATGAGACCGCGAAGCGACCCGGGAAGTCACCATCAACGCACCTCAAGGTTCTGTCTCTATGATATATACCCAAACTATAATGATAAAACTGGTCCGAACGTCTCGGAACACCACGATCAACTAACTGAAGGTGCCTTCCACAGGCCTGCTTATTCGGGTTCGGATTATTTGTTTACTAGAGGCAGGACTTCGGAAAACAATAACCACGCCCCAAAACAAACTAATTGCAAAGAAGTTAATTCATATTTTCCTCTTAATTCTACAGGAATTTTATTATAATATTACCCCACTCGACCTAAACGGTTATTAGGAGCTTCGTCGCGTGGCGATCCGGAACAAGGTCAGACTATGTTTATAATATATTTTTTGGAACACTGAATCCGAATCCGAAGTCAATTTACCTCCATCATATCAGGTTTTTGACATAACCTGAAAAAAACTTCAAAAAATCCTAATCATAGACGTTTTAATTTCGTTTTATTTGTTTTGAATGCTCTCCATGACTAAATCATTAGCGATTTTCGCGAACATTGATATAACATTGAATGAAATCATTTTATATTTTAATATCTTCAATTTGTTTAGGACTAAGGACTAGGGAGTTTAATAGATTTTATAAATTTAACATTTGCCTTTGTTCTATGACATTCGAGTTTATGTTCGATAAAAATGTTGATAATTTATATTGGACTGTTTATGGTTGACATAATAATACGTAATGGATTTCCATCTTTCTGAATTTTCGGCGTATGCTCTACCCAGAGTATCTCTAGTCTATCTACTAAGGTTTTTTTTATAGCTATACCAATGCAAAATGTCAATCCATTGCAAAAGGGCACACATTTGTCTCCAACTGTCTTTTTTTGCAATTTCTATAAAATTATATATAAACGCTCTTAAAGAAAAATGGGTAGGTCTGAATTGGAACAACCATGTTCCACACGGACTTAAACTGAATCAATAAATGAATCTTATTAAAAGGGGCATACAATTTTATGCCATTTTAATGTACTTGTAGATTAAATTTCTGTATCTAAAAATGACAGTATATTTTATGTACAACATTACATTTCATGTTAAATGCACATCAATTTTCATTAAAATGTTGATATTTGGTTACTAAATTGAAATTCTCTGAACTAATACATAAATTTTAAAACCGTACATGAAATATCTTTCAAATGTATCAAAGATTAATTAAATGTACAGTTACATTAAATTTAATGCACTATTGTACATTAAAAATACATTAAATTTCATGACATTTTATATAAATTTTCTGATTACTTAAAAACGAATTTACATACGTGTTTAGTTTAAGTTTCCACGTAATTTCTTTTAAGATATTTAGTATGTAAATAAATATTTAAAAAAGTTTCTCTACACCTTTTAATGGACGAACGAAAACAGTATTTTCACACATATCGATTAAATGAAAAATTAATTTTATTAAAGAGTTGAAAGCTGAAGCTTTTGAAATTACCTATAGATACGAAAGTTGCCGAAAATTGATGAAGATAGTCAAATTGTATGCTGGTCTTAAATTATTGAAAATGACTTGAATGTAGACATATGTACCGTCTCCGTTGTACTTAAAATAAGACGTTTAGAGGACACGAGTTTTCGAAGAAATTCAAATGTTTATATTAGCATTTTAGTTGATTTATACAAATATTTGCGTTACCAAATTTCAAAATTAATATTTGCTATTGATCTCATTCAAAATTGATTACCTCATGTGATAAATGTTCTGATTAACGTCCATGTAAAATTCTGGCCGAAAATTAACGAAAATATAACAATAAACCACTCCAAATATAAAACAATTCGTTTAGTAGCAAAGTTCAAGTCATTTTTAATTGATAATGATGACTGCAAAAACTTCATTTATGTTTTTTAATATTTGAAACCTGAAATAAAAATGAGTAAAATTGTCCCTATTAATGTCCGCTCAACTTTTCGTAGTCTCTAATAGTGACCGGCAAGTGTCCATCATTGATCGGTACAAAACATAACAGATGTTAATCGTTGTCCCAATTAATAATAGGTTCCTTGAAAGTCTTATTTTAAAACTATATGAAATAAGGAAAATTGTTTGTTACTTTCTGATTATTTATTTATACAGATTGTCTACGTTGTAACGTAAATAGACATTTTTTTCTATTTTGGGGATGAAATACGTACAGTTGTCTATTTTGTGTCCCTATTCATGTTTTCAGGATTTTTAAATATATTACTAATATTTCTCCGAAATATAAGTGAAGGTTAGCGCATTATTAACCTTTACTTATCTATATGTAAGCATATTTTTACTCAGAATCGCATTTTAAATTCATAAAACGGTTATAAAGTATCACACGTGGATTATCAAAATACTAAGATTGCCGCTGAAACGAAATTTTTTCCGTTTCGTTTTAAAGTCAAAATCGAGAATTTGCAATTTGTGACGTTTTGAATTTTCTGTCACTGTTCTAGAGATCAAAGGCATAAGAGGGAGCGTTTCTTTGAAGATTGATTTCATCAGGATTACCTAGCGTCTACTTAGAAATCCGATGAAATTATCATACTTTAATCATTCGTAATATTATAATTGCAAAACAGTTCATAAACCACGATTAGCGTCGTAAGATTTGCTTCATCACGACCTCGTCGACCATTCTAAAGCTCAGGAGCTTAAATCTGTAGTAAAGTATACTCAGCACTTATATTCTATAGTAATATAGCAGGCGCCTAAAAACTATCACAAGTTTATTTTTTTATTGTTATCAAATCTTGCATTACAAACACTGCATAAAATAACCTTGTACTAATATTGTAATTTTCTAGTACACATGTGGAAATTTTACATGAAGTGAATGCTAAATATTGAAACATTAGTTTCATTGAAGATCATTAGATGGCGCACCAATCCATAAATAAATTCAGGGTAGATTTCTATATATTATAAAATAATTACTTTGTGATAATATACTTGTAACTCAGGGTGGGAATACAAGAAGTTTGTAATTTCGAATTTGATATTTTTACCATGATGACGAAAATTAAAAATTTACCTGACATTTCAATAAATTCGCCGAAAATATTATTTTCGGTAGATTTACTTTAAGGTCGAACTACACACGTGATCAATATTTGTATATTTTCACAATGTTTACAAGTTCAGAAAAGGAGAAAAACAACTCGAAATTGAATGATAATAATCCTATTATTATATTTTTCTCTAAACTTAATAAATTTTTGATGTTTTCATTTCCTCGTCAGTTACCTGCACTCGGCAGCAAACATTTATTTTGCTCCCTAGTGTAACAATGAATTGAAGCTTCTTCTAAAAATGAAAATTAGAAATTATCTCTAAACGCAGAATTATGATAATCAGAATCCGATAATAATCTTTAATATGCAATGTATATTAAAAATTGCATTAGTATCTGATTTTTTGTTTAATTGTCAATAAAAACTATGTTGAACATAGTTTACTACAAATAACCCTTCAACATAAACATTAAATTTAATTATTTATTTTCCCTACTCTAATAACAAAGTCATGGTATTTAAAGACAACAAAATTAGCAGTGCATTTTGTAATTTAAATTGTTTACGCACAAAAGTGTGAAATATTTTCTCATTAAAAAAAGAGTATTATAAAACTATGGTGGGGTTTACAAACTGTCATATTATAAAAAATAATTTTTTGAATGTTATTCCATTAAGTCCTGAATTTTCTTTGTTTACTTTTTTCACAATTGGTAAGAGGACCGTATTACCGAGAAAAACTTAATTGTTTATTTATTTAATTAAAGCGGTCAAGAAATATACCTATATTTATTATTTTAAGTCCTAAATGGACATTTTTACACAACAGTTTTTGACGATTATATTTTGGAGAAAAAAGGATGTAAAAATTGTTCAAGGAGCCACATTTGACGTAAAACTGAACTTTTAGAATCTGTTATTAGATTTGTCTTAAATTGCAACCGAGGAAATTACATGATTTTTTTTTAAATATGGATTTTTAAAATGTACTGTTTGTAATCATTTGGGAATTAAAGTAAAGAAATCATATCCTCAAGACTTAACTTACAAAATGCATATACAGGTATTTTGAAAATAGTCCAAACGCAAAAAATCCGTCGAAAAGTTCAGGAATTTTTACTTGAAAATGACTTTCAGAAAAATGTTACAGAACAAAAAGTTCTTAGAATTGGTCAAAGATCGCGCTGAAATTATTAAATAAATTTTTTTATACTTTTGTAACTCCAAGATTTGAAAAATGTTAAAAAGTTTTCAATAACATTTTTTCAGAAAGTTTATCATTTTCAAGTAAAAAAAAATCCTGAAATTGTCAATGATTATTCTGAGGTTTTCTTCGTCGGGCTCGTGCACACGCAAAAGCAAAACCTACCATAATTTTTAAAATAATAAAAGTGTATATTTTTCACTAGACTTTTTCTAGAAATTAAACAAAATTGAAAATTTAAAAAGTATTCAAAAAATTCCCTAAAAATTTCAATGTGTTCTTTAACAAATTCTAAGAACTTTTGTTCAGTAAAATTTTGTCCGAAAGTAATTTTCAAGTAAAAAATTCCGGAACTTTTGGATCGTTTGTTCGTGTTTGAAACGCCATTTTTTATGCTTTCACATTTAATTTCAAAATGCCTGTATACTCATTTTACTGTCCAAGTCTCGAGGACATGGTTTCTTTACGACAAGCAAGAATTCCGAAACGATTTCAGTGAGATAAAACGAGATAAAAAATACATTTGAAAAACTGATGTTTTTTTTTAAAAAAGGATTTTTACCCAAAATACAACCGTTGAAAACTGTAGTTTCCGTTTAGAAGTTAATGGATATTTACAAAATCGCTCAAATTATCGTAAAATGAAGGTAGATTGTTAGTTTACAAACTGCACCTTGAGTTTTTTCAAATTTGTAACCTTACATTGCCACGTGCCTTTATCTTTGTATGAGGCATTTAATGCATTCGAAAAGAAAAATACACAGATTTTTAGTTTTAACGAATAAGAACTGATTAGAGCATGTACAATAACTGGATCACACAACTCTTGCGTTAAAAAATATAAAAAAGCTTGCTTATCGAAACGCTTATCAAAACTCTTGAATAGGATCGAAATTAAATTTTACCGAATTTAACAAATATCAGTTGTTTGAAAATTATATTATCGTGAAAAATAAATTGACCATATTTAACGTTTTCCAAAAAAGTGAAAGAATCATCCTACCGATGTTGGTTGTTATTCAAATATAGTGCTGGGGACCCATTTTCTTCATCTTGAGCAAGAAGATTATATCAAGCATCCGCTTACAATTAATAAATATTCATTCACAAATGCGATTATGCTCTGCTTTAATTGCTATTCCTAAATTATTAAAAATTTAGTGCTATTTTATCTATTTACTTATTCGGATCGCGAAGCTATCACATTTTTTACGGCCATATTTACGAATAAAGTGAATTGTGATATTTCATTTAAACTGTACAACGAACTGAAATCAATATTAAAACAGTTGTAAAAGGGAACATTGTCGCGATTTCTAAATTAATAACGTGAAATTTAAACACCAATATTCATCGTTATTTTTTCGGATAATACAATCTGCAAAACAGGTTTGTCGCATTTGTGTACTTTTTGGAAAATACATATGAAAATTACCTCGAAAACGTTGAAAATATTCAAGCATGTTATATCGACGGGAAATGTAATATTTGCTTAAAAGTGCCCATCAAATAGGCGACGTGAAAAAGGAAGATACGAAAAAAAATGTTTAATGTTGAACATTTTTATATAAAATATTTATATCACTCCCGGGTACCATGATTTGTAATCTGTTACCACGATAGGATTGTTTTATTTTAATTTTAATATCCTTGCAAACACGTTAGTATTTCAATGTGCTAAAATCTAACACACCTTAAATACGTATGTGTGTGTGTGAGTGCTAAGTAATTAGTAATATAATATAAGAAAATATTTCTTTTTATTTTCAATTTTCTTACACAAATATTTATTTCATTTAACCAAATATCTACTTGAACTAAAAACGCATTGTTTAGATTTGGAATCGATTTTCTCGATACAACTAGATATTTTCTGGAATTAACTAAGTATTTATTTCAGTCAAGGAATTATTTCTTTCTATCAAGTAAATAGTTAATTTTCTTTCAAATAAAAATGTTGTTGCGGCATTCAATTAAACATATTATTTGAATCAAGTAAAATTTCGTTGAAACTACCAAATTTTTTTGTTTAGTTTAAGTATTATAATATAATTTTTTTTTTATTTATTAATCCTATAAAATCTATTACAGATTTATTAAGTGTTACAGTTAATTTACATTGATTTACAATTTTGATTCATCTAAAAAACTTCACTCAATATTTCTACATTTTTGGTAATTTTTTTCAAATTTTTGGAATCTATGATGGCCGAAACTCAATTTTGACATCAAAATCTTCAAGAGCGACCTCGAAAATAGCAGTCCATATATTTTATTATCGTTTTAACTTTGGTTTTAATAACTAATACTTTATTGAAATTGAAATAAAAAATGCCATTTCAGCCATTTAACGGTTGTACCGTCTATTACCCTAGTGATAAAAACTCACTGAATACTTCATAAAAAATATTTCGAATGTAATTTCTTTCTTCGTCGCATATTTGTATTTGAAAATGAGTTTAAAATTATATATCGATATATGCTCGTAATCCAGCAGTTCCTATTGAATTCTACATTACTCACGTACAAAAGTTCGTTGAAGTACACAACATACTGCTTTTTTACATCTAATTGCGTATGCGACCATTTCGATGTTCATTGTATAACGGAATGAAGCTGAGCTTTGAACGCCCACCACGGAGTGGCGCATGCACTATCATAACCGATCTCTCCCGCAAGTGGTTCGATCATTCATTCCGTAAAAGAGAATTGGGTTTTAAGTGACACACACATATACATAACTTTATTGTAAATTAAGGTTGAAGATATAAAATACATAATAAAAGATGTTTTAGTGATTGTTTATGTTGGTTTTGCAGCATTCGAAAATGGAGTTTGTAGTTTTATTTTAGTTGAATTTAAAAAGGGCGTAATAATCTCTGGAAAAGGGACGGATGCAGGACACTTCAGAAACGTCCTACGAAATGAGATTTTCTTCCCTATACCAGGGGAAAATCGCGACTGAGCATGGAAGGTCGAGTAGGGCTGGACGCTTTTCCGGAAGTGCGGATCTTGGGCTCACGTGTTAGCGTGTACCTGCATAGATTGAAATCGAAGCCGGATTACCGCAGATTCAATTATCGATGCGAACCAGTAGCGGACGAACAAGCCGCATCGAACCAAGTACTACTTTCCCATCTGAACTTGAATCAGGATTGAAACTTTCCCGAATGACCGTAGATAAAAGACTAATCCATCTAAGAATATCACGTGCAGATTTCCTACTCGAGAAATCTTTCTTTCATTCTATATTCGATGCAATTCGATTCGGTGGAAAATTTATTGAATCATTCCCGAGCAGAATCGAGCTTTTTAAGCCTATTAGAACTTGCAATAGGGCTCAATCTTTGATCTGGTAATTTTATATTTACTAAAATCGTTATATCTCGTCCAAAAGCTTTGAATCGATCTTATTGACTCTAAAGAGGTCATGGATCATTTTCAAAAAATGTTATATTTGGTATCTTGTATAATATGCACTTGGAATAAATGTATTCTCATGTTAACGATAAACATAAAAACTATTTTCAAGGTTCTGGATGAAGAAATATGAATTCGATATAGTGACGTAGAATTCTCTTGAACTGTGCATAATTTGATAATTAAAGAAAGTGTCAAAATAAGGGACAAAACGGCCATTGTAAATTTTGAAAATCTCAGTCTCAACCGCACAAAATTCGTGATATGCGGGCCCAATACCCGTCGAGTAATCAGCTTTAACTATCGTCTTTGAAAAAAAATGTATTTTTTTAAAAGATTAAATTTTTCTTTACGTGGAAAATAAGTGACTTTTTTACGTTTGTGTATTTAGACTTGATAATCAGAAATCTAACCTCAAATGTTCAAAATTAAATGCGGCGGATCGAAGTCGACAGACCCAAATGTTCAAATGAAACCAGTTAATAGGGAGTTTTCGATCATCTGATATTTCCTAAATTATTTTTCTCACTAAAAACCATCGTTTATCAGTAATTGCTCGTTTAATACTCAAAAAAAGGAAAGATCAGATAGCTAATTTATAAAGAAGAAGGGAAATTCAAAAATATTTAATGCAATTAGAAATTAGCAAATTTTATATTTTCCATTATTCAGATTTTAGTTTGAAAACGAACTAATAGTAAACCAACATACTTTTTTTCAAAATGTTTGTACGAAAATTGTATTGATATTGTACAGTTTGACAGATAACCAACTAAAGTTAAATAATAAACATCATAAATAATCTATACAAAAAATGTACCTACACGAAAATTAAGAAACTAACAAAAAAAAAACAAAAAAAAAAATGAAACTTAGCCTCTTCCCTTCCCCTCAAATCCACGTCGTTAGTTTTGAGTCATATTTAGATGAAAAAAATGTTATAAAAAAGGATAGATGTTGAACAAATTTGTCCGTTATATTGAATTCGTCATTTTTACTGTTTAAAAAGTAAGTTGAAAGTCACAATGAAGTATTGAAACAAATCTATTTAGCATCAAATTTCATAAAAAAGATTTATATTAAAAATTTTGTCCTGCGATTTTGGATTCACCAAAAATAATTAATAAGAGATTAAACGTGCGATGCCATTAGATCCAAACATTTTCGGTTTCATTTTTTTTACTTTGAATTGTTTGATTTTTAATTCATTTAAACTCATTATAAATTATTAACTCAGTGGAATTGAAATTTTGTTAAAAACACTACAGTTTAATATACGTCTATTATACGTAAATTTGGTTTACAAAATGGTTTAGCTGTATGATATAATCTAAACGATAGTTTAATGTACGTTTATAATATTCGTTTATAATATGTGTACCTATATGAAACGTATTTTAAATGTAAACAATACTTCGTCCAGACTTAGTCTGGGTCGAAGTAATAAATAGTTTATGAAGTATTATAAATATCATGGGTTTAAAAGGCGTTTCATAAAGATGTAATAATTGTGTATAAATATACGTATATAAAAGACGTTTAAATTTGCTCAAAGACACTCCGAATAAAACTTGTGCATAATTCAGTTTAATATTCGTTTATGATATACGTTAATAATACATTGAACCTATAAAACTTTTAACACGAAAATATATTTTATATATTACAAAATAGTTTTATTCAACATCTTAGGAAAAACTAGATTCCAGTCGCTAATTTCATCCTCCACGGAGAGAAAAAAAAGGTAAATGGAACCATGAAAAACGGTAGAAATGGTTATCACATTTCATAATAGCACAATTAACATAAAGAAAAGTTATAGTTGACAGTATCTTATTTTTATAATTAATAATATTGAAATACGTGACATACAATAATTGCTTTTAATGATCACAAGTAGCTATTTTCGTTTAATCACTTTTACTAAATCTATTTTCCTTGTCAAGAATATTTCAAGTAACTATTTAACTGTAAAGCTACGGTATATTTGAGGTTATGTGCTACGCTATATTTAAGTATCGGGAAATAGTAAACGGAACTATGTTTTTGTTTTATTTTACTATGGAAATGGTTAATTTAACAATTTTTTATAATCAACTATGTTACTTTCCTAAAATGATTCCATTAACATTTTTTGTTCTCTCTGTGTATTTGGGAGTATTTTACGGGAATATTATAATATTCACATTTACTTATTCTAGAAAAATGTCTGGATCTTTAATCATGAATACGAAATCTAATAGATTCTCTAATTGAGATATCAAATAGAAGTTTAAAATTCCAATTCGGATTAAACTTGGTACTCGGGTTATTTTGGAAACGTTGATTGTGATTCTGAATACCGTTTCAAAATTGAAAATGGTGAATCCAATATGGCTCAAGAAACTGAACATATCAGAGCTGTCTTATTTTTCATTTCGTTTAGACTTTGCTAATGATCAGCCACAGATTCATTCTATTTTTGCGAGTATTACAAATTAATTACTGGACACAAAGGCCACATAATAGTTCAGTTAAAAAACAAATAGTGATTCAGCAGAAAATTGGATTTCTGGTTGCCATTTTGTAGGTCTCAAAGACACAGTACAAACAAGCTCAATATTTTCCTTAAAAGTAAAAAAAGTAAAAAATTTAAGAAATAATTAGACAGTAGTATTTTAAGCAATAAAGATTTAAAAATCAAGTTTGAAAATAGAAATGACGAGTGCATACAATTTTATTAAACTCATACGTAAAAAAAAATTTTCACAGGCGTGTAAGAAATAGTCCACAAAATAAGCTAAGTAATTATACATGGCAGAGATGTTAAAAATGTGCAAAGTTTCATCCGAATATTGACATTTCTCGCATGTATAGTCGCCTTATTGAATTACAATATTGCCTGTTCAGTTTTGTAGTTACCCATTCTAAAATTAACCTAGTACCAAAAATTAAATTTAGGAAATTTCGAACTTTCGACGCAATCGAAAATCAATTTTTGAACACTTTAAATAGAATCTACCTTCAATACCGCTTTTATCGTCAGAAACATGATTTTACTTTCTTCTAGAAGTATTGCATACTTCTATAATTAGAGTGTAAGATTATTTACATTCAAGAAATTAAATAAATGTTGATCAAATATTTGCCGAAGTAGAAATACTTACATTAGAAATTCGGAAAATTTATATAAATTTGAGTTTGCTGTTGTGATGGAACGCATCGAATTAAGTTTGTTACAAACTACGTTGACCATTTTTTGCGATGAATTATAGAAGCATATTATATATGCAAAGTTGCGCTTAAAAGGAAAGTCATTAATGCACTCATAAATTAACTGTTCGAGCTGCATACTAGATTACAGGGGAGAAGGGGGGGGGGGTCGAACATAAACAAATGCTTCCAATAAACGACGAATAAATATGAAAGAATTTATTTCCAAAAATAGCAATGGCATTTAAAAATGTTTCAAACAAAAAACGTAGAGCATCAAATGCTCTACAAAGAAAGTTATCTGAAGTAGAGCTTTCAATTCTTAGTTTAATATTATTTATTTGTTTAGTACCATTAATGGCACAAATTTGCCAAGAAATTCCTAATCTAATGGTTGCTTCGTTATCACTGATGTAAAATACTTTCAGTTACTAATGTGAAAATATTTGGTTTGGAAATGATTATTTTAGAAATTCGAAAACAGTTTTTTACAAGAAAAAACCCAAATTTAAAAGTTAAAATTAATAGATTTCTTTATTATTCCTTACAAAGTGTTATCCGATTTCGATGAAAATTCTCGTCAAATTATAATCAGAGGTTTGTTAACATTTTAAAGGCAGAAATTATTCGTTTAGAATTTATTATGTTTGTTTTATATATCTTTAGTTTGCAAGTTGAATAAACAAAAACAAAAACAATCGACGGTTTAATTTAGATACTAACAACACATTTGAAAATATTAATTTAATTTATAAATTATCTGTATAAATATTAGTCAATGTCATTTTGTATCCTTTTTTGTTGAAACTCTATTGACAATCTAATGAAATGGATAATATGCGATTACTCATTATTACTGCTGAATGTATCATTAAAGCGTTAAATGAAAACAATTTATTATTGCCGTCGAATATATCGCTGATCGATTTGATGGTTTCGTGATACAAATACTAATTAATATATCCTCTTTAACATTGATTTGGTATCCTAATATGGATTAACACCAGAGGATTATTTCTGCCTAGTTTTATTTCGATAAGGACAGTAAATAAAAGATTGTGCACAAAGTAAGGCTTTTTATAGACATAAGTTATCAAAGATTAATACCGATTATAAGTTTTAATAGGCTTAAAAAGCTTCATCACGCTTCCAATGATTCAATCAATTTTCGTCACAGATCATGAAGGGATTACTTTATTTGTTACTTTTGTGAAAATTATCAGCAAGAAATGTACATTCAGAAATTCTGTATTGTGAAAATTGCCATACTGTAGTAACATGCAGATAATTGCAATACTTTTTACAAGTTATTTTATGAAATGAATATGAAATAAAGGCAAACAAGCATAATATGGCTGATGTGTTTTTAAATTTTTGCTAAAAACATAATGTATGCAATTGAAAAAAAATTATGATTAAGATCATAGATCATAAAGCTCCTAAACCTCATACAATTAATAGACCGAGTAATTGTATTAAAAAAGTATTTAGTTGAAAATATCGGCCAACGCTGATCTTAGAATTTAGAATACATTTATGTCGGCCATCTAGGAACCGACATTTTGAATTTTCAAAATCTGCACGGAAAAAACTCTTTGAAGTAGTAAGAATACTATTGGCTGCTGTAACAAACTTATTGGTTAATGTAGAAAAAGACGATTGTCACAGTAACAAGAAATAAATGGTAATCCTTATTACGAAAGATGTCTATATATTACAAGTAGGTTAGTTAGGGTAAACAATTTTGATTGGTAAAATTTACTACCCGTTTAAATGGTTATGTCTATACTACCCTCGTCGCTGTTGGCGACTATTTAGATAGTAAATGAAACTATGTATACAGTCGAGATTACAGACGCGCATGCGCGGCTCTTAAAACTCGTCAACGATAGAGTGTGCGCCATATTTGTAGCGTTTAACCTGACTTCAGCAGTGAAATACGAAGTTTCAGGGAGTTACGAATGTAAAAAATCTCAATGTAGTATTCTATATTATCATGTGTATATGCTTAACATATACCTACCCAAAATTTCCTGTCTTCATTTTTGAACGATAGATAATTAATTTTCTACGTCTATGCCTTCAAGTCTTTTAGATGTACAAAAATAACAAATAAATAATTTAAAAACTACATCTTGACTTTATTCCATTACAATAATCAACGATATAAGAATTTAGATCTAATTCTTTCTTTCGATGGAGTTATATCAACGATATAAGAATTTAGGTCTAATTCCATCTTTCTTTGGGAGTTATATCAACGATATAAAAATTTAGGTCTCATTCCTTCTTTTGATGGGAGTTATTTCATCGATATAAGAATTCAAACCTAATTCCTTCTTTCGAAGGGAGTTATTTCAACAGTATATCAATTTAAATCTAAACCCTTCTTTCAATGGGAGTCATATCAACTAGGTAAGAATTTAAATCTGATTCCTTCTTTCGATAGGAGTTACATCAAAGATATACGAATTTAGGTCAGTATATAACTCCCATCGAAAGAAGGTATTAGGTCTAAATTCTTATATCGATGATACAACTCCCATCGAAAAGAGGAATTAGACCTAAATTCTTATATCGTTGAAATAAGACCCACCGAAAGAAGGAATTAGACCTGAACTCTCATATTGTTAATATAACTCAATTCGAAAGAAGGAATTATATTTAAATTCTTGTATCTTTGAAATACCTCCCATGCGAGCTGATCAGCTGATATAACTTTTGTAGGTTATGACGCTCTGATGGAACTGTTCTCAATGGGACAAGAGAAAGAGAGTGAGAGGGGAAAATAGCGCGCATGTGTGCACGAGAAAGAAACATACAGATAGTATTTCCAACTGTCAAACACGTGGATGTAAACATTTCAAAAGTGTCTGGCGGTACTATCTAGTTAGTAAAAACCGTGCATCTCAGAAGCTTACTATCTAAAGATAGTAAATGCTACTAACTGGAGATGACTATGTCAAATTTTACTATCTAATTAGTAAATTTTACTACTTTATTGACTGTGCCAGCCAACTATTTTTTTCCGTGTGATTTCAAATTTATAATCAGCGGCCCGAAAACCCCCGAGAACCCAGTTTCATAAAGTTGTTAAGTTTTAGTAATTTTTCGCATTTCAGTCGGCCATCTTGGATCCGCCATTTTGAATTTTCAAAATCTAACTTCGGATTCGTAATCAGCGACCCCGAAAACCCACGAGTAACAATTTTCAGCTGTTTTCCATGTAAAGAAAAATGTGCGCCGCACATTTTAATAAATTTAGCAAATTTACAGCCGCCATATGGGATCCGCCATTTTGAATTTTCTCATTTTGACGACAGATTCGGATTCAGCGACCCAAAATATCTTGCTATACGAAGTTTTATACAAATTCATTAAGAATTGTAAAAGTTATTGCAAAATGTACACATATGATCCATTACCACGTTTGTCAATAATTTTGTTTGTACATATATGATCCATTACCATTGAAGTGGTTAAGGACAAATTATTTTTTGCCATAAAAAAATATTAATTTATTTAAAAAATGATGAAAATTACGTTTAATGTATTTTCTTGATAAAGTGTAGTTAAGTGACTTTTAAAATTTTAATTGCTACATTCGAGGAGCTCGATCTTAAAACATGGTTCGATAATTATAATATGCATTTTTCAATATTCTGCAAATAATTAAATTCATCATAAAAACATATATATATATTTATTTACATGAAATTTTCTCGTCTTTCCAAATTCGCGGTAAAAAATAATGGTTCCCATTTGCAAAATTGAACTTGACCATGGAATGACCTTCAAAATATTAGCCAAGGTCAAAATTAATATCCCCATTAGCTGGATAAATCCTTAAACTTTTTTCTGAAACATTTTCCCCGAAAATGCACTCTCGCTGAGATAATTCGCCGTTACGGGAACGTTTAAGTTTCACCTGGAAATGGCCTTGATCAAAATATCGGTTATATCATATTCGGATGTAAAATATCCAGCTCTTTCCGAATCCATGAAAAAAATGTGGGTTCACATTTAAAAAATTAATCTTGACCTTGAAATGACCGTCAAGGTCGTGTTCAAGGTAAATTTCAATTGTACCATTGAGTAGCCGGGGAGAAATCCTTAAACTTTTGTCTGGAACATTTTCCCATCACTGTATACATATTTGGACCTTATGGGACTAAATACTGCTCAGAAAGAGCTCTTAAAGTAATCTTTGTGATGACGAATGTGTCGATTTAAGGAGCTCTTATGTAAAAGCTTTCAGTATCACCTAAAAAACCAATATGCAATTGTAAATGAAACTCTAGAATTACAGATTCTATTTTTCAGTACAATTAATTAATATTTTATTTTTTTCTATTACTGAATAATTTTATCATTTCTTTTTGTAGAAAATGTGAATACTTAAATAGGTTGAAGAGGACTTGTCTTGTATGGTAATGCGATAAGTAAATATTTTATTCGAAAAATAACCACATTGTCAAGAAATATTTTTCCCAAGTATTGTACATATTTCAGTCAAATATAGTCAGTAGTCAAATCAAGTAAATCTTTTCAAAGATTGCGTACAATAGTGTCTTCTGTTGTCGCTAGTCTTATCACAGGATTAGATTTTCGCAACTGATAGAAGAACGCTAAAAACATTAAGCACGTATGAGAATTTTATATCTGTCATATAAATAAGTATTGTAGAATATTTGTGCTTCAAATTCGATGCTAATAAACCTTTGTAGTTAAATATATAGTAATATATAAATAATTGTTCATATTTAATTTTCTTCAGTGTAGATCAAAATGAACCAAAGATCAAAAGCACAATTTTTTTTTCTGGTAGAAGTTAGTCTGTAACACGTAGATTCAACCACTAATATGTAAATCCTGATGCTCTAAATGTTCGTATTTAGATTTCTAATAGTAGATTTTCATTGTCATATTATAGAGTATTCTCAAGAAATAATAGTATATTACTATTTTAGGCTTTATAAAATGCAATACTTACTGGAGCGTAGGATCAGTTTTCAATTTTTCCTTGATGGTTCTATAGGGCACGCCAAGGACACGATCGATTATGTGAATAATGCCATTGGTTGCACCAAGATTAGGCATAACAACAGTCGCATTGACGCCACCACCTTCCACCGTGACAGTTTTGTTACCAGATGGCCCCGAAATGACGTTGAAGTACAAATTTTCCCTATTGGCAGCTGTATGGACCTAGCAAATAAATATTCTAAGATTATTATACTATTCTTAACAAAAATTCCTCTCTTCTAATTACAGAACATAAAATATTCACTAGTATAAACAGAATTGAAAATTGCAGTGTGTAATGTGGTATCGTCTCGGCTCCACGCCTTCGGAGTGAAGACGTACGAGTTCAAAATTACTCCAAAAATGGTACGCACCACGTTCCTCAAGTATGGAATCGTGACACTACCATTTTGTTTTGTGCATGCGTAGTGTTTCTGCGCACTACAATTATATACACTTATTAACAAAATGTTGGTAACGGCTAAATGTCATAAAGAAAATCAAACTTTAAGTGTTATTTTTTAAGGTGAAAATCATAATTTTCTTTCTAAACTTGAATTAATAAAAAACGACTTATAAACAGCGAAAAGTAGGTTACCATCAATTAGTAAGTTTTATACTGACAAATAGTACGAAAATATAAACTCATTAGTAAAATTCTACTAATCTACAAGTAGCAATTGACTTTTTTAGTTTAGTAGTTTGTAGAATTAGTAATAAATTAGTAGGCTTTAACTTTTTATTAGAAAAAATAGTTACTAATTCATTTGGTAACTCACTTTTCATTTTCTTATTGGTAGTTTTTAACTAATTCAGATTTAGAAAGTGCGTAAATAAAATTATGCAATAGATACGATTGCAACAAATTGATATGCCAAATGTAAATTATATACATAGATCAAATTATTAATACAAATATGTTTCTTTTAATTACCTGTACTTAAGATAGTCACAGGAAAAACATGCCGAAAATTAATATATTATTAAACTTAATTTGATTAATAACATTTTTGTTAACAAAATATATCGAACACATTTATTGTAAATGTGTCTGTACTGTACCCCACTGGGAAAAAATAAACGTTCGTTCAAGGGAAAGGAGAAAAATGCATTTACGATAGAAATCGACGTTTTTGAAAATCTGTCGTGTCAGCTCTATTGTCAGTACGGGATAGCTATTTAGAATTTTCACTTGCAAATCGCTCGAATTGCGAATCGACAACCGGCGGCATCGTGCTAGTCAATCCAATGGGCTTTTCCTGATACGCCCTCATGAATTTCTCAAACGCCTATTTGCTTTTAGGGTATTGGACTTTATACTCTACCGTTCAGATAATAAAAATGCAAATATTTAGACTTAAATACAGAAAATTTATAATGACCTTTCAAACGCAATATAATTTTATTTCGTATATGATAAAAAATACCAACTAAAAATGCATTTCAGGTGTAAACAAAGTACGGGCAAAGTTAAATAGATCAATTTCACAGGATGAAATCAACAATAATTCGTATATTTCGTTATTTTTTGATTTGGTAAATTTTTAATCTAAAGACTCAAAACGTATACGAAATTAATTCAAATAGGCTTATCTGATGAAAGTATATAAAGATTTTATTTTGAATTTGTCATGTACATAACCTCATATGTCAAGTATCGCAGTTTCACAATGAAATAAGAATTTTAAGTATTTCAATATAGTAAAATAATGTACAAACTACAGTTTACAATTTTGAACACTAAACAATTTTCGCAATTCAGGTGAAACAATTTACTGCCGTGTATTTTAGGTATTGTTTTCGACGTCGCAGAACGTGCAGAGCCGTAGCAGAAAATTCTGTATTAACTATTGTAAATTCTATATTAAATAAGGAAAAAAAGAAACACAGACAGATAGTGCATAATTATAACGAGACCACGTTAAACGCGATTTTTCTTCGATTTCTCAATAAATAAATATAAAAAATAATAAAATTATATATATGTTTAATGATGTAGAACATTTATTTACTTTCACTGCTTGAAATTTGTAAATCGGGTGTTTTCAAAATGGAGATCCAAAATGGTGGAGTCTTGCATCAGCCCCTAGGCGTACAATTTTCATCATACAATATTTTAATTTTTGAAACTTCTTAACGGATTCAAAATCAACCACCCGAAAAACTCCCGAATACTACCACAAAATTTTTTCTGTTTATGATTTACATGACCACCATTTTAAAGTCTTCATTTTGATTTTCACAAAACTAAGAGAAAAGGGGAGGTGGGAAATATGATCTGTTAAACGGTAAGGAAATAGAAATTTGAAAAAAGGGTAAACCTTTACAAAAAGGACAACATCGAAAAAAAACTTTGTGCTAGGTCATTTTAACGTATTTTTGCCTCCTGATTACGAATATGATCGTAAAATTTGTCGGTCAGATAAATTGAAGCCGCTTTTTTGGACGGTTTTTCCAAATGGCGGTTTTACTTTGTGTGACCGCCAAATTTTAATATAATCAAGAGGCAAAAATACGTTAAAATGACCTAGTATGGATTTTTTTTCGATGTTGTCTTATTTCAACGACGGTTTCTTTTCAGCATACATTCTTTGTAAAAAAAAACACGTAATTTTTATATATTGTTCTTCATTATACAAAATTTAACACAATTCATAATAAACATTAATTTGTTTATATTTAAAAACATGTCATCAAAGTACGGAAGAAAAAATTTGCACTAAAATTCAATTTTAATCTACTGAAAAGAAAAAAAATGAATTACAAAAATGTGTCCTACAGAAAGGAAACCGTGCTTCAAGGGGTTAAGAGAAGATACTCTGCTAGATATTAAATTCTCTGCTTTAATCAACTGCGAGGTCAACTACTGTAATGTTTCAATTCTTTAATTAATAAATTACCATATTAAAATTAAAATTAATATTGGACATGATCAGCAAAGATACAGCATTCCATTAATTTAAATTGAAAAAATTATTACAATTTTTAAATAGTTTTAAATAATCTATGCAATAAAAAAAAACTCCCTGCGGTGAGTCGAACTGGCGAATTATGAATTACGAAATAAACGCGGTGATGTCTGAGCTGTTGCAGCTTCGAAAATACTTGGCATATACAAGGTATATATAAAAACTTGAAAGGAAAAGTAGGTTTTTTATCGAAAACGGTTGAGTAGTGCATCGAATGACTTTCTAAGTATTAAAAGGATACTACGTACTGCATTATAGGAAAGTTTCAAAAAATCGAATATCACTACTACTGATGGCTCTTCGTTAGTCCGTATAAAGCAATACCAAGTACAAATTCTCTAATATTAATTTAATAATAAAAATAAACTTATTCTATCGAAGTAGTAAATGAATGTATTTGCACAGTTCATGAATATTGACTAATCCGAAAACAACGTTTTAAAGCATATAAACATCGTTAAAATTCATTTCGGTACAGTATGTCATCAAATTTATTGGTTTTATCTGCACATTACTGCCTTTTCGTCGATTGAGGTTTTTCGGTACTGGGGAAAGCACATGACACGTCGCTGAATTCATCGGAATCGATAGTGCAAAGTTCACTGGGTTCGAAAACCGTTAAAAGAATATTACATACAAGAAAACGATATAATTAAACTAAAAAGTTAACAAATTTAACTAACAGTTATATTATACAAATAAAAAAATTCATTATGTTTTCATTAACGAGTCATTTCCTGTTATTTTAATATTGATGGTACAGGAATTCAAAAGATTTTAATTTTTGTCGTATATGTTACATATTTCACATCAGACCGATTTCCGGTTCAAGCACTTTCAAAAATTAAAAAGCAAATTGTAGCCCTCTGTCGGAGAATAATTGCGAAGTGAACTATACTAATTTAAAAGTTCGTGATGTAACTTCGTGCCATTACTTATATAGAATTCAAATAATTATTAAACAATTTTCTGAATTAATGTTATTTGCATGATTATTATTTTTCTTAAATATTAGTTACTTAAAAATAGCATGAAAAAGGCGATGGGTATAACGATTTATTGTTTATTTTTGTTTTATTTTATTACAGGGATCTATACAGAAATTCCAAATAATAAAAATTCGTGTAGTGTACGCGCATTTCATTATCATGCAATCAACTTCCGGTCCAATAAAAACTCAAGCTTCTCCAATTTTACTCCTCGATAGGGCCAATTCTTTAGTAAAAGGTAGCCAACATTTGCTTCTTTTTTTTTATTACTCTCATTACTTAACTTAGTCCTCTCTTAACTTTTCGGGGGGTCTCCACGTTGGAGGATTGTTGAAACGACGACGTTACTCATCCCGATCGAACTCGATTCAGTAATTTTGCTAACTTTCTAGAAAGCTGTGCTACTATAGAGGCGACTTGATAGACCCGAGTAAAGACATTTTTTAACTGACTATTGAACTTTTCAAATAAAGTTTTTTAATACTTTCGTAGTAAACAAATGATAGACTTCTCATACTCATATAACGCGAGATTTCTTTCGTAAATCTAGAAAAGTTATATAAAAACATCATTCAAATATTAGGCTCAATATAATTTTTTATTCTAAAATCAAACACTCATCAGCACAACCCAAAATAATTTGTGTTTGTTAGACAAAATTTTAAATTGTCACGATGGTAGAAAGAATTAATTTTTTAAAGATTTTTTTGTTATTTCTGAAAAAAAGATTGAATTCACTGAGATTTGAACTCGAACGTTCCAATAGCTGGTCGAATATTTTAGCAACTAAGAGTAATTTATGCAATTCACCTAATTAGTATCAAATCTTGATGTATCTGGAAAAATTTTCATTTGATTTCGTATTCAAAATAAAACGTTTTTGCTGAGATAGTGGTTAGAAGGTAGTATATTATTTTTATTTCTTATGAATTGGAACTAGCTTAGTATTATCATGAAAATTTAAATAACCTTGTAATATAATAAGAATCCTTGATATCTTAATCATTAATAATTATCTGTAACATTTTTAAATATATTTTAATACATTAAAGTTGACTGATTAAATTTTCTGTGCACCTTTAATAATTATAATTTTTATAAATAATTTCACAATTCATTTAATTTGACGTTTTCATTGAGCGCAATTTTGCCAAAGAATGGTTGAGGTTGCGTTTACTCAATGACGTAAAAACAAATCTTAACGTCAGCAATAATTAATTGATAACCTGAATACTTCCTTCGTATTTGAACATTTTAATAAGCTATTCAATTTCCTTCTTGCACACCAGCGAGCACCTTTCTTACCTGTTCTATTCAATAAAAGCAATTAAATTTATTCTCTAAAATTATGCCAAAGGCCCTGTTGCAAAAGCTACTAAAGTTTAAAAACTAAATTAAATTTGTTTTATACATGCAGTAGTTTCCTTCAATTAAATGAATTACTTTATTTAATTGTCTGAAAAGTAATTAATAATACAATAGTTAATCCAACGAACTAGATTGTATTTTAAATTAGTTTAATCATTACACATATAAAATAATACATTTTTAATTATTACAAGCTCTTTGTCGTCTATTCGTAAGATTTTGCTTAGTATATCAGCTGATACAATTACTAAGTTACTAATTATTACTACATCATTAAAATTCAGGTTATACATCAAAGTTTGATTGTATCTTCAGTGATTAAACAGTGAATATGTAAATCGCTAATTCTGTAGTTTGTTCTGAGAAGACATATAATGTAAAAAAAATCGGTATATACTTTGGTAATTTTAAGGTTAGTTTTGTAACTATTATTCATAACTTATGCTAATTCATTGAATGAATTTATAATTTCGTCATTGAATTAAAAAATTTCGCGGCTTCTATAACGCATTAATAATTTTCCGATAGAGGGCTAAATTGTGATTATGAAATGTCGCAAGTGCTTGAACTGTGAAGAGGTAGTGATTTAATCAAAAACCTATTAGAAACTAAGATTTTTTAGGAAATGATTCAAAATTTATATAGGAATATTATCTATAAATAAAAATAAAATTGTTATCGCAAACTATAAACTAGACATGAAAGGTCCATACGCCTAACAATTACTAGTCGAGTTGACTTAATTCTTAGTTAGATTATCTATCTAAAAATGTTCCTATTGTAATGTTTTTAATTGCTACTTAATAACAATGATTACAGGATAAAGCGATCATAATCAAGTAATAAATAATTGTTGGTTTTACAAGTAAAAAAAGAAAGTTACGAAGCACTAAACATTACAGCAACAAAATAAAATTCAACATATATTAATGAAGCATATTCTAAAAATCTTCTAATTGTGCTTTTAACTCAAAAAGAAAGTCAGCATGCTTATATTAATTAATGTTCATAAAAATTGAATTACCCAATACTGTTCTTTCTTCCAGTGTTGCTGCTGATTAAAGAATCGTAAAGTGATTAAAAAATGCGTCGATGAATATATTATATCTGAAAATATAATATTATATTGTCGAGTTTGATTGAATAAAAATCTGTTAAATTCTTTTGAAATTTATTCAATTAATAAGAACACCAAAATGTTTACTAAATTGCTAGCAGTAATAATATTTTATTTTACAGGACTAGCCTTTTTCAACTCCTAATTATTTAGTTGAATTGACTACTATTTTTGGTTCGTTTCGGAGATCTCCCATTTCACATATCGCATTTTTTTCTGAACGATAAAATAGATCGATAGGGCTATTATTTATAAGTATTAAATAAGAAACAATCAACTATGCTTGTATATCTTAATATCGAACTGCTAAGAGGAACTATGCAAGTTTTTTGCTTCTTATCTTGCTACTAAAGTTGTATCTACCATTGCACAGAGCTCTAAAACCGATCTTAAATAAGACATAAATATTTTTATGTCAGCCTTTTACCCTTTTCATTAAACAAAAAATTTGTCTCTTAAATTAATTTATATATTTACAATCAAATTTGTTTAACAAACTGTGTTGAAATGTCAACAAGCATCAGACTGTGTTGAAATGTCTGCAAATAAACCATGATTTCCATGGTAAATGCCAAAAACCATGCTTTATATGGCATCTTTGAGGTTTTAACCATAAAAATGAATATTTTGAGAATTTCACCGCTATTTTCGTAATCGGTAGATAAAATTACACAAGTATACGGAGCTTCAAAAGGATTCAAGTTTTGAGTTCTGTTTTTAGATTTTAAAAATTTAATGAATTTTTGTATTTTTAATAGCTGTACCACAGATTGACTTCACGATTTTTATTATATGTCATTTTCATCCTACGCCGCACTAAATATTTTCATAAGAAGATCCTGAATTATATTATTTTAAAAAGTGGTATCACTATTAAACCCTTCTTATCTTTAGTTTATCTTTTACAGTCATGACCCACTAATGGGATATTAAAAAATTTGATAAAAATAGTGATATTTTACACTCCTCAAAAATAAAGTCGTTAACAATATCATACATGTAAGTGTTTCATTTGAAAGTTAAGTATTTTCTTACTTTTGAACTTAATATTTGGTTCTAACGCTGTACATAATTATTACTTTGTATATAATTTAGCTAAATATCATGATATAACATAAGTTTTTAATATCGTACACACTTTTAGATGTTGGATTCGAGTATCAATAAAGTTAAAAGTTTCGTGCTTTTTTGCCTGTAATGATACACTAAGAATTCTTCAATAGCAGATTTTACTATAAATGTAATTATTTTATGCTAAAATTATAGTAAGAATTACTATATGAATAAGAAAAAGGTACTAACATAAACGTATTGTGTTCTTTCGTACGATGTGCTCTAAGATAGAAAACGTACTACAAAATTATGACGTTTTTACAGAAAAAATAACTAGTACATTATACCCAGAACTTAAGTAAAATTTACCAAAAAATTTGAATCACTAAAGTTAATATAAATAATAAAAAACAATCCTAATTTTTTGCAGTTTATCTGGAATTTATCTTTTAAGTGCTTGATTAACGCCAATGATGTATTGAAATCTTTTCTAAATAAACAAATTCAGATAATTTTTATATTCAATGTAACTGGTGTTATTTAAAAACTTATTACTTAAAGGCTAGAGTACTATTTATTTATATTTTTCAATAAATTTTGCTTTTAAATGCGACTCGGTAAATTTTACATAACTAAGTTTGGAAAATTCTACTCATGATTTTTTCCGTGTTTATTATTATTTCCCTTCCTTTACTTGGAAATCTTAAGATCCGTTTAATTGACCATGTTTCACAACGATGTCGCTTTAGTGGCATGTAACCTACTCGCAAGTTATAGAACGACTGACGGTTTGTAAATACAGGAGTTTCAAATTTAGTATGAATTTGAAATTGTATTCCAGACGCTTAGATGATAAGTTAGTTTAGATTATATATGTAATATGTAGTGTGTGTTGTATCTTATTTAAGATATTAGTCAATAAGCAAGTTTGCGGCTACATATATGTATCGAGGATTAATATTAATCAGATATAAGATTAATATTCTTTCTAATTCTCCAAAATAATTTTACGTACATTCCGTAAAATTTATATACTTTAGGTCATAACACAAAATTAAAGTTTTTCTTTTCAACCAAACTGATTTTTCCCAGTCAGCATAATAAAATGTATAAGTATTGTAACAGAGACGAATAGGCACTGTGTTAAGAATTGCTATAAATTTGTTGTAATTTTTAAAAGCAGAGGTTGCTAACGTTAAACGTTTCAAGTTGGAACTTTGACATGGGCATATTTATTATAGATAAATATTGTAAAATAAATTCCCACATACCAATCCTTTTAATAAAACATTTAATAAATAAAACACTTTTAATAATATTTAAAATAAGAAGTTTTTAAAGAATAATGGTGCCTAAGTTTGTAAATTTTGGCGTTTTGATGATATTGAGAAACCATTTTCAGCAAAACATTTGCTGTAGCAAGTTTAGAAAATTCATTTCCTTTGGCTGTTAATTAATTAGCTCATTAATTATGTGACATCAAAAGGATCATGGATTTATAACATCCTTATGTTCACGTTCATGTCTAAATATCACACGTCAAAATATTCCTAAATGTAAATTTATTAATGAACACGCACTCCAACACAATACCGAACCTAACCTAACTAAATTAAATGCAATATTTGTATGGTTAATATTTTTTTGTGATATTTTGACGCGTAATATAAAAATACCCTAATATTTAGATACGATTTCATTATCAACATCTTGAATTGACTTTTTTTTCATCAGTTAATTTTTCACTTATTTTCTCATCTTTTTTATTATATAAATCAATTTCTTTGAAGGTGTTTGATTGGTAGTGAAATATTTTCTATTGGTTCGTTTATAATTATTACAGAAAATTGTGTGGCACAGTTTTCATTACTGCTATTATTACTTTTTTTTCACAATATAAATGTTTATAGCCCGTTTTTTACTTGTTTAGCATCTACAATAAAATATGTTTTAGTATATCAGCAGTATACGTTTCTACTTTTCAAGCATATAAAGGAAAATGCCTTTGAATTGATTCCAGAATAAACTACATAGAACACTAACAAAAACTATATAGGGTAAATGGTACAGTAGTCGGCCACTTTACGTGAGCTATTTTTGATTTAATAGTATATTACTCAACGAGGGAGGTAAAATAAAGAATGCCTCAGACTACATGTTTTTCACCCTCGGCTTCACCTCGGGTAAAAATTACACGCAGCCTGAGACATTCTTTTTTACTTCCCGAGGGAAGTATACGATTTTTCTTTATAGCCGGGAGGATAAGCGGCATCTTTCCTTCCGCTTGCGGGAGGAAAGTTGCTGCTTTCCTCCCGGTGTGAAGAAAAAATTTTACAAATCCGTTATTTTCCTTTACGTTTCGGTTTAACTCGTATCAATAAGTATGTTTAAGCACAATTAATAGTAAATATTGTTTTTTTAAAGGTTTCTGAAGAGTGGCCGTCAACTGTCTGCTTCACTTGGCCGACTACTGTCATTTTCGATACTTTTCAAAAACACAGTTTTCTAATACGTAAAAAATACTTTTTGGTGAATATTACTCCGGTTTTATTTAAAGACAACCCTCAAGACCAATATTCTTTCGTTCAAAAAAATAAACAATACTCATTGCACTTTTGAAATTAATTTTACCAAATACATTATTTCAGATGGCCGACTACTGTCAATTTTGATAATTTTTTAAAATGTACTTTTTTGATACCTAAAAATTATTTTTTCGTTATTATAAAGTATGCATACTAATATTGGACAACCTCTAAGACAAATTTTCCAATATTAAATTTTTTCCTATTGTTTATTTGCGCTTTAAAGTCAAATTCACTGAAATCATAGCCTTAACTGGCCGACTACTGTACCATTTACCCTACTACGGCTTCAAGACTAACAATAAGTATTAAGGTACGATAATATTGCGGGCATAAATATTACGGTAAAGAACAAAAATTAAAAAATATTAAAAATAAAAAGTATTACGAAGAATAAATGTATGAAATGATGAATGTTAAAAAAACTGTAATAAATTAAATGGCCAAGTATACGTAATCGATAAATTTATTTAAATTAATATTATTAAATTTCAATACACACATGTAATAATCATGTAAACGCTTTATATGAAATGATTCATAACCTAACCTAACCTAAACAAATAATTTTAATTGACAGTAAAATTAGTATTATGGGTTATGACATTTACATTAATTATACAAAAACAAATTAAATAATTGAAACTACTAACAAGATTGTATGATAAAACGCAGCCATCGTTTTTAGATAATTTTACTATCTAAATAGTGACCGCGACAAATGAGATATAGTCAATACTGTGACTTAAATAGTAAAAACAAATAAAAAAAGTATTTGCGCCAGATTCCACTATTTAGATAGTAAAACTATTTTGTTTTTTCAGTGTATTTCCCTAATATTTATCCCGGCAGCAAAATAATAAAGAGTTGTGTTCTAGGTGTGAGGGGTTTCTGAATATCATGTCATTATGAGATCTTTATGAACTCATGTACAGAAAACTCTTAGAAAGCGGGATATCTGGCTTCTTTTAGAGCACATTTCGAAATCATTTTGAACTCTTTTCTATTTTGTCGCCTGATTAATATTTTCCTTATTATTTTTAACTATAACATTTTGTAGACTAATATTTACAATGTACTAAATTAATCATTTGTTTTTTTCGCTTTACAGCAGTTTACTTATATAAGTGATGCAATATTTTGATATTTTTTATTTTCTGAATTTTTTTATTACTCTTACAGTAGAGTCCCGGTATATTTGCGTCTCGCTACATTTATGTTCTAGCATATTTGTTCAGTTCTGTCTCGTTCTATTTGCCAGTCGCCGTTCTCTTTTTTCCCCCACTTTGCGGGATAGGGCATCAGGAAGGGCCTGTTGTGGCGTCACGAACCTGATGCCACTGAAGAGAGTGGGAGAAGCGGCACTCCCCATCTTTTGATCAATATAACGAGAATGGAGGGAAGGCGAGGAACCGAGTGGGTAAATATACCGAGATTCTACTTTAATTTCATATTAAATATTAAGTTTCATTAAAAAAACTGCTTAGTTTCTAAAAATTTGTATTGCCATGCATTTATTTATATAATAATTCAAATCAATTTAAAATTTTTTATCTCATTTTGAAATATCCAAGATGGTGGCATATTTAAAGACATTTTCAAGTTTCGGTGTTTCAGAGATACAAGAATTTTGGAGATGAATTACATACCTCCTAATATTTTTTGAGTACGCTAATTACAAATCTGAAGTTATTATTGAAATACAAAGTGACTGATCCAACTTCAAATATTTCAATTTGATCGTGAATCATTGTTGTCCGATTCTTAGCAAGGAGACGTAGGTGTTTGCAGAGAATAATCTTTTTACTAGATTTATTGTTTTTTAGCTCATTTTTTAAAAAATTTATTTGTTTGAAATATTATTGTTTGGTTTTATTATATTTAGTTTTCTTTCTTTTCATTTTTATTTTAAAATCAGATTCAAATGAATTCGTCTTTTTTTTTTAAGAAATTTTTCCTCCATATGTAACATTGCGTACAATGCATATTTTCAAAACCTAACTATTAGAAACATGTTTCTGGTACGTTTTGTGATACTTTGATTGCGACACTGTAGGATAAAATACAATTCAGCATTGTATTGAGAGATAAAAAATCAGAACTCAAATATACTGTTCTTATATTTCTGAGATCGCCAAATATGAATCTGCAATAAAAGTTAACGAATTCAAAATGGCGAATCCAAAGTAGGGGTTCGAATTTTTAAAAATTTACAGATTTTTGGGATTTATGTCATACATAAGCTGAAGATATGTTCACGCCATCCACAAAATATTTATTCATTGATCCAATTTTCAAGTACTCCAAGATCCAAGTTTTTTGTACAGAATTTATACACTTTCACTTAGTGTGACCACTTACCACTGTTTTTTTTGTTTAAAATAAAATAAGTTCATGAAAATTACTCCTCGGAAAATGTTTGGGGTTGCTGATAACGAATCTGATGTTAGTTCCACAAAATTCAAAATGGAGGATACAAGATGGTGCACGAAAATTTAAAAAATAGTCACAATCTCATGAAACTTATTATTCGGGGGGAAACTTACTAAACTTAGTAACACTTATTTTCATCAACATAACTTTTCGCATTTTAGTTCGTCATATTACATCCGCCATTTAAATTTGAAAAACCGGCATCAGATTTGTAATCAGCGACCCCAGATGACCGAATATCAAGATTTAAATGAATTCAGTCAATGAAAATTGGACCCCCATTTTGTATTCGCCATTTTGAATTTGTTAATTTTCACTATAGGTTCATGATTGGCGACCTCAGAAACACAAGAACAGTATGTTTTAGCCAATTTTAATTACCATCAGTAAACGTATTAAACGCTTAAAGAAATGTCTGTCGTATTGGGTCAGCCATTTTGAAGATATTTCAGAGAAGTGTAAATTATCCCTGACTCGAAAACAATGTTTTTTAATTTCTCTAAATTATGCAACATTTACCATTTTGTACAATAAAGATGGATATTATTAGTAATATTATCAATTATGCCACCATTTTGGATATTTCAAGGTGAGATAAGAAAAACCTATCACCGACTCTTTCAAGATTAAACATTTTATGCACTTTTTACACATTTTTTTTTTTTTATTTATTTAAGCAATTTTAATCTCTAACTGAGATTATTTTGCTGATCAGTAATGTATTTTTACAAAAATAGGTTACACTTTTTGAAATACTTAAGTAGCGTTTTACATATTTTGGTTGTTGGTGTGCACAATATAATGTCCGCGGTTAGAGGTAAGTACAATTTTTGCCGGTGGAGTTCGTGAATAAATTCGGCGCGTTGAGAATTAAATAATGAGCATTGCCATAATATGTGGTTTAAGTCTTGCTCTGCACTACCGCACTGACACAGAGGACTGTCGACGACTTTTATTTTCATTAATGATTTATTAAGGCTATAGTGTCCCGAGCGGCATCTATTTATAGTGGTTATAGTTTTTTTTGGTAGGTTTTTTTTGTGAAACCACGGATGTATTTTGGAATTATAAAATTGTTCAAAGTAGTGCGTTCCTTTCATTTTTCCGCGTTCCATGATTGCTAGGTTGGTATTTTCGATTGCTGTTGCTTTCGCTCTATGTCTAAGGTCTGTGTACGGGATTTTGAATATTGCTGTTGAGTCTTTGTTCGTTGCTTGTTTCGCGTGTTGGTCTGCTTGTTCATTGCCTTGGATACCAATATGAGCCGGGATCCAATATAGTTTTAAACTTCTTCCTTTGTGGGAATTTCTCATTAAAAATTCATGGCATTTGGCCTTAAGTATATAGATATAAGGGTTAGTTTTTACTTCTCTTTTTACTAAAAAGTACTTTTTACACATATTTTCGGTAATAGGAACACCGGTATCTACTGGAAATTGAAATTTGACAACAAGTTACCCTAAAGCAATTCGTTTTCCCTCGTCAAAATTATAGATAAATACTCATTTCTTTTTTAAATCCACTCGAAAGAGCTCCCTTAAAAATAGTAAACGTGTTAATCATGTTAATAAAATTAAACTCCATATAATATGTTCTAGGCATCGAAACCAATAACTTTACTAACAATAGGACAAGAAACGGAAAATTCCCATTTTGCTCCTTCGAAAATTGCATTGATAAAATAGAGATTTCTTTTAATTTATTTATATAAACTTTTATACCCCAAATGCGATTATCCGATTACGTCGAGTCCATTTCGTCCGCCCTTGATCAGGCGATCATTTGCGGGCGTAAAGTTTATTTTCCGCCCTTGTAACGAAAAGAACTATACATTACATGAGTTACTTTTTTATAGGACCGTGTATATTTTATGATTTATTTTCAATGAATTTTTCATGATATATGTTTTATCTGTAAAGCCCTACTAAGTTTATTTTCCGCCCTTGTAACGAAAATAACTATACATTACATGCGTGACGTTTTTTATAGGGCCATATCTGTTTTATGATTTATTTTCAATGAATTTTTGATGGTGTTTTTTTATCTGTATTCGGCAAATAAGAATAAAACAATAAAATGTTTACCTTTGTCATTGCTCTGTTTTGAATGACGTCAATGGGAAGCGGTTCTCGTACGAAGTGTAGGTTTAGAATTTCTTGTACCCGATTCTTGTCCTGCAGGATCATTTGAACACCCTCTTCATTCCAAGCGGAATTCTTTGGCGCAAAGAGTGTCACGTTCGTGTATTGCATGGCGGTTCTCATAAACGTTTCACCCTGGTTTTGAATCACCTCGTAAAACTTGAAAAGAGGCCCATCCTCCTTGTCCTACGTGACAAAAAATTAGTCATAAATCGCTCTCAAACGGTCCCTTAACAGCTACTTTTAAAAAAACCTTCAAGGATTGAAGGAGTGAGGTGCTGAAGAAAGTTTTCGAAACAAAAACATCATTTAACTTGCACCTTCCAAATGAATGAAACAACTTCACCACAAACATTTATGTAGGGAAATATAAAATTAATACGATAAAATATTTTTCCACCATAAATTTAACGATTTTTAATAATAAACAGTATATATTTGCAAATGTAGTACACGTACAATTCCACATTAGTGTATGGCTTCCAAAAATCACTGGACTTAATAAAATATATCTAGTTTCAAACGTTTACACAGGAACAAACATATCATAAAATATGTAAATATAAGGAATCTTGATGATACAAATATAGAAAGACAAGAATTTTACGAGACACCGAAGTTATAAAAAAACATTCAAAGAACAAAAGTATTACATGCGAATATCCATTTAATATAGTAAGTCACATCGATTATGTAAAGGGATTAAAACAAATAGGATATAAAATATACAATAAACTGTTGTTTTACCATACACAATCAATCTGTCAGGAACTATACGTTTATTAATAAAAATATAATGTTATAAGTGATATTGATGCTTTTGTTTCGAAAACTTTCCCATAAGTTATAAAATAAATAGAAATACCTATAAAAAGGAAGCGAACAAACGAAATAATTAAACGTAGATTAAACAATAATTAACTAAAATTAACTAAAGTTAGTTATCATACAATAACACATAAATTAATGTTAAAACGAAAATTAGTACATAACTGTTAGCCACGAATCCAAGAGTGAAAATCAATCTTGAATCGTATTAAATATTGTCCTGAATTTTATTAACAATACAGTAAAGGTATACATATTTAATATAGATCTTTTTTTCTATATTCAGGAAATTCAATACTTCACATTCTTAATAAAATTAGTCATATGTTAAATAAATTAGCATGCATGACACTTCACGTTAAAAACAAGTTATAAACTTAAGAGCAAATAATAGAAAGGATTAATAGAAAAGAGTTGGCCAGAATTTGGGAATAAATAATTAGTAATACATATATTACGTTAAACTCCGCGTTACTAGTTTAGATTGTTTCGAAAAGTGTCTACAATCTACGACGCTGAAACTACGACGATTGGAAATTAAAACACTTAATATCTAAATATCCGAAACGATATATCAGAAAAGACGATAATAGAGGGGCACAAATTTGATTTTCGACTCGAAAGTCATCGGGAAGGCTTGGAGGGTTTTTCGAAATGACAGGGCGGCGAATAAAATTTAATAAATAGAATGGAAACGCAAAATTTCCCAATATTTATTCGTTTTTTTGCATCAACCTGCAATTGTTTCGTTCAATATTTATTATCGACGCTCACCAAAATATTTAAAAAATCGTGACGTAAATAAAGTTTAACTTTACTTATTGCATCACAAAAATGCGAGATAATTGTTTAATTCATTTATACAATTAATAAAAAAATGCCGATAAAGAGGAAAATTGTGGACGCAACAAATTTAGAATTCATATCAGTTTTGAATTGATTTTTAAATTGATAACGACAATAATATTAAATTTTTTAAAAACAGTGATTTTTGCGGATTGAAAATTGATGCTTCACGGAATTTCCAGCGAATGATATTGGCAGGACTGTGATTTACGAGCCTTATTCTTGTGTTCGCTAAATTACGATTTTCGATGCTACGATATTAGTATATTACGGCTCTATGTATATGCCGATATCTCCATCGCCGCATGGAATTAATCGCTTAAGCTTCACAACTGAATTTACAACGCAGCAATGCATTATTATGATCGTAATTCAGTAATAGCCGAATTGTTAATATTACAATTTACGAAAATACTTAATCGGCACGTAACTAGTAGAAGTAGTTCTATTAATAACTCATTGATGTAGTGCGATCAAATCCCCAGCTTATTGTTTCTGGATGATGTAAATAGTACTAGTCTCTAAATTTAAATGAATCTACTCATGGAGTGAAATGTTAGCGACTTATTGAAAATTATTTGTATTAGCAAATATTAAAAAATGACTAATTCAGAAGTGAAGCTCTAGTAGTTTCCAATTACCCATTGTATTTTTTACACCTTATTACCAACATTAATTAGTTAAATTTGACTAATGAATTAGTGGTTTTTTAATCATTACTAGTAAAAATTACTCATTTATTCAGTGGTCGATTTTTCACTACTTCATTAGTAGTTTTAGACTAATTTAATGTCAGAGAGCACATTATTTTTCTACCTTGATTACTTCAAAAATGTTTATTTAATAGTTTCAGTTGTTTTAACTATTTGGATACATATTTAACTGTAAATGAATTTAAACTTCGATGTCTTAACGGATGTGTTAACGGAAGACACTGATTAATTTCAAGTTTTTCTATCTTAAAATGTGTTTTGGGATAGTTGTCCTATAGTAGTGAATGACTATTAAAACATTATGTATAGAAAATCAAGACAGAGTGCGTGTAAAAGCATTAGTTCATATTTTGGGACATAACATTTCCAAATTGAAACAAATTGTTTTTTGTTATTCTTATCTGAACTGTTATTTATTAATTATGAATATATTATTTGGGACCACAAGTAATAAATACAATGACTTCAACAAACGAAGTTTCATAACAGGACTTCAACAAACGACAGATCGGCATGCTGCTTTTCATCACGAAATAAAAACCTAACTTATACGAATCCCCCAAAAAATATTTTTGCTCCGAATATATTTTTTGTTCCGAAAGTCTTTTTTGCATTTCAAAAAATACAAATTGTACACATTTATGTATTAGTGCAATTAGATAAATAAATAACTTATCCTAACCTAATCTTACCTAATATAACATAACAAAACCTAACTTAACACCTTTCCTGACATAAATTAACCTAACGTATCTTAACCCAACCTAACCAATCCGAGCATGCAAACATAACTAAATTTCTTAACGCAATCACATAAATAAACAAATGGACCTAACCTAACTTAACGTAATCTAACCTAACCTGGTATAATGTAAGCCAAGAAAATCTCACCTGACCTAACCTAGATTTTTTTGACATAATCAAACCCACACAAACCAATCGATACATGCAAACATATAAATGAAAAATTGACCTAACCTAACTACCTACCTACACATTTCGCAATCGAATTTTATTTATGAATGTGCATAAACAATTATAATTACAGTCTATCAATGTCATGTATTAATTAGTATATTAGTATAGGTTATATTAGGTAAGATTAGGTTAGGTTAAGTTATTTATTTATCTAGTTGCACTAATACATAAATGTGTACAATTTGTATTTTTGAAAATATACAATATATTACTGTGGACACAATGGAAAAATATGTGCAATTTTTATTTTTTAACTTATTCTAAACTATGAGACTGATTGATTATGTAATTTTCAATTACATAATTATGATTATGTATGTTTGAAGTAAAAAATCCATCTCGTTTCCGGTAGTTTGTTAATTTTTTCAATAAGTGCAGTTACCCGTTTCTCCTGTCGACCACGTATATATGTATATACATGAAGACATTCACTATAAGACAACTACAAAAACACCAAACAAATCTCAAAAATTACTACACACAAGTTTTTTGAAGTGTCAATGCCAGTGGTCCAAACATTTCAGTATTATCGCGGAACAATGATACGAAAGTAAAAACAATAATAAATAAATAAAAATGGAAAACTTATAACCTATAAAAAACTGAGCGCACCAAAAACCTTGACGTTTCAATTCATAACCCCGTGGTAGGCTTTTATCTGTCTGAGTTAAACTATTTTCGGTAAATATTCATTTGAATTTAAATGCTTTAAAATTTCATAACAACTTTAAACGAAAATAAAATTTTGCATCTGTTATTTATATTCTGTCGAGTACTTTTGAGCCTGTTATGTCTCGTTAATCTGGTTTTGCAAACGTAATTTCTGGGTAGTTAAATATTTTTTTTCTTTTACTTTCCTTCATTATCATTAAACGTTTTAATGTATCAATAAACATTTGTCTTTCAGGTAGTAATAAGTTACTATTACGATTATTGAATCAAAAGAACACTGTATATTTAAGTGTGTTGATTGTATGACTTTTGTTTGAATCATTATTCGCTTTAAAGCCTGGACCTAATCATATTAATAGCCTAGGCTCTGGCAGAATTTTAGGTGACTGATTTCCTTACACTTGATTTTGTTTATGTGTTATTATGATCATATCCTACATATTTAGACGGATGACGAAGTCTTTTCGCGGACATAGATCAAACAGAATGTTGACAATTTGTAGTTATTTCTAAAGCTATTGACTAATTTTCGTAGAGATGATTTTTGTCTCTTCTTTGCTTAAGGGAGTTTATGGTAAATAGAATTAACATTCAGGTTTCGATGACATGAATATTTAAAGAAAGTTCAAGTGTGCTATAAAGATACTTCATTTAAAATAAAGTGTGACTGGGGTAACTATGAAGCAAGAAATAAATTATAACATTCTCAGTACTTTAACATGTGCTCTTATGGAAAGTCACCTATTTTTCGTTATATTAAAGTAATAACCATTGAGATTTCGTTGGGAATTTGTTTAGTAATGGGAATATTTTATAAAGACCTATATCATCTTTGAGCAATATCTTTCAGTACCTGTGGGGGTTGCAACAATAAACTTTGTACTTTATTTTCATCAGCTGTTGTCATCAATGTAAGAATGACATTTGACAACTTTGCATGTATATGAATCTTGGGGATCTTATAAACGATACTTCTACATATGATAGATTATAAGGAAAGTTAGATTTGAGGTTGAAACTATACATATAAGGTGATAAATGAAATATTTGTTTTGACTTTGGTATATGAATTTGACTAGCTTAGTAACCAAAGAACTCTCTTAAAATAATTCAACAAGAAAAAATGAATTGTTTGACAAAAAACTTGGTGGGACAGTGCCGCTCTCTGGCGTATTGATTATGTTAATTAAGTAATAAAAATACGAGTCATCCAAAGCTGTAAAAAAAGTGGGTAAACTTTACGCCATAAACAAAATTTTCCAAATTTCTGTTCAAAAAATTGACAACTTGACAAAGGAAAATCAAACCCCAAAATTTGACGTCAAGCTTCCAGGTTTGATTTTTCCCGTTTATAAGTAACAATCCCTAACTATATTAAGTAACCTATAAAAAGGTAGTTTTTGTGATAGGGAACCTATTTTTGAAAAGAAATAGGGTAAAAAAGGCCTAAACAGTTAATGGTTATAGGGCAAAGTTTCCTCGCTGTTTTGACAGCCTTTAATATTTGACTGAAGTACTTTTTGTCAGATAAGATGAACAAAATTATTTAAAGTTTTGTATGCTTTCAATTTTGACACGTGACTGACGAATATATCGGGACCTATTAGTTCTCTGACATAAATAATGTTGAAAATGTTATTATTGGAGATATATATATATCCTACTTCTCATTGCCATTTTGTCATATTGGCAGTTACTATTCACGTTTTGGTTGCAAATATATGAAAAATTCACACAAAAAATTGAAAAATTCGTATCCAGTAGAATATAAATGTGTGACCGTACATTTTTATTATGAAAGACGAAGACGATGGACTTTCTACTGTCGAAAAAGTACTATGGTGTAACAAAGATGCAATAAAGATATAAAAATAGGGTTACAATGATACCAGATGCGATTATTGCTAAAAATAATAGAAGCATGGTTTGCATATGTAAAAATTGCACAAATCTAGCATCTCTAAGTGGAGAATCAATACACGCAAAAAAACGTTACAAGTGGTTAGTATATGCGGCAATCCACGCTACTTTTAACTTCATGGGACTAGATTTTTTAATTATTTTTTGATATACCATGAATATTTTAGAAGGCACATAAATAAGTAAAATTGTAATTTCTTTATTGCAAAGTGGTTTCTAAGTTCACAATAACAAATATTTCATTTATAGCACGGTGAAATAAATCAGTTAACAATTGTAAGTATTTTGCTGAAAAGTATTTTTATAAATATTAAATACTCTTCAGAATAAAAGATGTATGAATAAGAGTAAGTATATTTCGATATTAAATTATAAATAATAGTATTTGTTTGTCTGTTTATTTACACCCTGGTCTAGTAGTCGTATCCACTTTATTATTCATTTGATTTTCACCGGCCAATAAATATTTTCATTATATAATACTTACAATTATTAATTTATCAATGTCGCCATACTATAAATGACGTATGTGTTATTGCGGACATAAAACAGACTTAGTAATAAGGAGATTACAATTTTAACGATGCATGTGACTTCTGAAAAAGTTATGGTATATTCAAAAAATGATTTAAAAATTCAGTCACATGAAATGCTAAAAGTTCCGTGGATTTGCCCATATAATCACAGATATAAACTTGTAAGTCCACTTGTAATGTATTATTTCACATATACTCTTTCCGGCTCCACGTCTTTATTTCACATGACAACTAATCACACGATAGAATAGAACACGACAATTGATCGCACGACAAAATATCACATGGACAAATAACCATAAACAAAAATATCACTGCGACAAAAAACCAGTCCAAACAAATTTGAACGTTACAAATTCACGTTAGTCTTTTGTCGCCGTCATTTTGGGGTTAGGACATTTTGGTCCCCCTAGTTTCGCCCCGGATATTTTGGCTCCGCCGTTTTTCGCATCAGACTATTTGACGCTGGTTATTGTTGCGAATTATTTTAGATAAAAATTCGTATACTAAAATGGGAGAGACAGAGAAATGGCAACGTCATGAAACTAACCTAACCTAACTACTCAGAATTTTGCCCACTCCTAATAATGTCTAAAAGCACCTAACCAGTCAGAACTCCGCTTACTTCTGATAATGCATAAATGAATATGGCTGTACGGGAAAATTTTTAATTGTGTGATATTTTATTAATGTGATATTTTGTCATTGTGATATTTTTATGCGAGACATTTTATCATTGTGATAATTTGACATGTGATCAAATGTCCGTGATATTTTCTCGTGTGATTATTTGTCCGTGAAATAAAGACGTGCTACCACTCTTTCCAATAGCCACTTTAAAAAAAACATTAACTCTCTAAATCTGAATTAATTAAAAAATATCAATAAGAAAATTAAAAGTGAGTCACCAAATTAATTAATAATCATTTTTGCTAATAAAAAGATAAAACCTACCAATTTATTACTAATTCTACAAACTGCTAAACTAAAAAAGTCAATATCTGCTTGTAGATTAATAGGATTTTACTCGAGAATTAGTATTTTCGTACTATGTGTCAGTAAAAAACTTACTAATTGATGATAACCCACTTTTCGATGTAGATAAATCGTTTTTGATTAATTCAAGGTTAGAGAGAACATGTTCCTAACAAAAAAAGTTTTTAAATTTAATTTTTGAAAATAACTTTTTGAATTTTTTGTAAAATCTATATTGAAAACTTTAACACAATTTGATAGGTTAATTATGCTATAATAAAGATACATTTTTATCATAAGGATGGTAAATAATCTATAAAAAGAACCTTGATTAATAGTTATGCATGAAATGGAAAAACAGCAAATGACCGAATGTAGCGGATTGTTAAATAAACTATAATTTCAAAATAATTATAATAAAATCAAAATAAATTATAATTATAAAAATTATGCTGTAGATATAAAAACTGTACTCATTTATGAAGTACCTCATATAAATTAAAACTTTTCTTCTGAAATATTAATATTAATAAAAAAATGTATCAGACATTACCATAATCACACCTAAAAAAATATGAGGTATATTCGTCAAATATACCATCTGATATTGATATTTATTAGAAGTGTTAACTTCTCGGAATAGAAACTTGTGCACTATGCGTAATCTTTCATATTACATCAAAACATTTATTTTCCTAAGAGTATGCGGAAAATCTGCACTGTTTTAGTGTGGGAAATCGCATTTCCCGCATTAATAACGAAATGTACTATTATTTTTACATTTTGATGTACTTGTACAATTTCACACAGAGATTTATCTAACTTACCGAATTTGTAATAGGTCTTTGCTGATTTAATTTGACAATCGTCATTATATCTCTTGATGGGACCCACGGTGGTCCGAAACGACGTTTTTAGTCATATCAGTTATTTGTAGGTTATAAGCTCGCCGTTTTTATTCATTTATTGATCAATTTCGAGCCTATATTTAAATATTAATTAATATTAAAAACAGCAAATTTCATATAATTTGTAATGTTATCTATTTCGCGAAAAAATAGATAAAATTTTATAAATCCAAAGCAATTGCAGTAGTCGACGATTTACAAACGAATTCCTTTAATTATTAAAAAAAATTCTCTGGACCCTCCTGAAAAGTCCTTTTATACAAAAAACAGTCTGAGTAGACTGATTTTATATTTCTCGACGTCAGTTGGTTCGGTAATTACATCCAGGATTTGAATCCAAGATGAAGCGACCAATTCGAACTGACCTCGAGATTATCGGTCGGCGAACCCTAGAGAAGTCCCTTCAATAGAGTAACTTTAAAAGACGACAAATAACTTTAACAGTAGCTAATGACAACTGAGAAAGTTTTCGTATCGCGAAGTTCGTCGCCCTGTCTTCCCATTTAGTTCGAAGGAGCTTGAAAAATGTCCGGGGCAAAAAAAGTCCCACCGAATGTCGTTGGGAAATAAGTAAACTTTCAGGGGCATTCCGGCAACGGCGCGCCGGGCGATGAAAGCCCCTGAAGCCGATTTGACGCCTGGATGGTCGTGAAAGTCGCAGGTCTCAAGTGTTAAGTATTTTCTGATGTGTTTCGTTTTCATTTTCACAATTATATCAGTACTTACGATGCCCTATACGACATGCAGAGTCCAATAGAGACATGCAAAGCACCACAGAATAACACAATTAAGTCAATAAAGATTGTACACACATAGAACAGGTAACAATTAAATAAATATCAATTGATCAATTTCATTTTAAAAATCAGTAATAATTCCATGAAAGATCTTAAAGATTCTTAACATACAGTATATCTTGCACAATTTGGCATGATAAAGAAACTAAACATTATTAGTTAACGTTATGCTCACCAGAAGTCATGTAAATCGTTTGTAAAACGTTATGAAAAAATAAAATTGTAAACATTGATCTTACAAAGATTAAAATCTATCATTGCCTCACTCTGATACTTTATTTGTCCCTTCATGAATGTCAAATGACCGAAAAATTATATTTTTTAACACTCCGGGAGTAGAACTCAATTTTGCGCCCTGCAGTGAAATCTTTGGACGCAAATTATCGAGCCCCATGCTCGTCGTATTAAAAAATATCGTATGCAACATGGGCGAAATATCGATCTTCGACGAGTGTGATTTTCACCTTAGCTTCGCTCGTGCGACAAATTTCGCACTCGTTGAAAATCGGTATTTGCGCCCTTGTTACATAATTTACTATCTACACATAGAATGTCTTTTTCATTCCTGCAGCAAATCAACTTACGAATAAAATTCGCATTTATCAAGGCCTAATGGAATATATGATTAATATGCATATTTTGTTATTAATAATATGATGTGGTATGAGTTTGACAGAATGAATGGCAGATGCGACAATGATGATATGCACTGTTTATTAGTGACACGTAACATTTCTATTTCGCATCGAGTTATGAATCGTCTCATAAAATGGATAAAAAATTAAAGGAAAAGTAGTCGGTATGAATTCTGTGATCATGAAGTTATTTGGTTATTTGTGTTTTGCATTTGCGATGTCATAACTATTCTATCGTGAAAAGAAGTTCGTGAACGCTCAGAAAATGTTTTGAAGTGAATATTGATAAAAAACGCTATGTGCAGTTTTCAGCACATTTACATGCAGTGACCGTTTAAAATACATAATTTGTGAAAAAGCGATCAAAAAATTTAGTGTATATACATATCTAAATTTTTTTGTGGTTTCCAAGATTAAATTTTGTATTGCATAAAATGTATTAATTCGTATGTCCATTGCAACGAAAGCACAATTTCTATATAGTTAATTTTCTTAATATTTCATGTACCTGAAAAGTGTCACAACAATGTAAAAAATTGTAAGTTCATTTGACGTTATATTTGACCATTTTACAATATATTATATAAGATAAATTATAAAGATCAGAACTATGTCCTTTTTATAAAAAATCGTTGATTTGATATTCTTTGTCTTTAAATTAAATTATTTTTTTCTAATTTCCAAACCAATAAATAGTGGCAAAGATTATTAAACTACAAGACACAACAGTAGAAAGATTAAATGAAACTCAATTTTTATTATTTTTGGTATTTTTTGTCTTAAAGTTTAGGGCTGTCAAGATACAGTAAAACCTCTCGAGTTGTCCTACACTAGGACTTGCTCCCGCTCGCACTATGCAGTGATTGCCTTGTAAATACGAAAATCGCTCGTGGTGGGGGACAAACACCGCCCACACGAACAGTTAAAGAGGGGATAATGTAAGCGGGAGATGAACCAATTCAAGGGGTGTCACTGTATATCAAAAACAAACATATAAAATTTAGATTAATGGTTCCGTGACTGATATTATTAATAGTGAATAAATACTATTTATAATATTTTTATTATTGTAAACAGGCTTTTAATACCTTACTTAAAACTACCTTCTTGTAATGAAAATACGTACATAACAATGTTTGTACACTATAAGAAATATCGGCCGAAAACTTTTAATAAATACTGTAAAATTACAATAAAATATTATAAAATTACAACCCCAAGTTTAAAACAGATATTTCTTATGGTTTATATAATCTGAGCGTAATGTTCTACGAACGTCAATATTACTCCATTGGAATGAAAAATTAACTTCAACTAATGAAGCGTTGTTATTGCCGTGCGAATTGCAGACATCAGTGCAAACATCTGAAAAACGTATCATTGGCTCGCATGCGCCATTCGTATAGGAATTTGCATCTTCGATGTCGATTATGCACATCGTAAATGCATTATGCCGTGCAGCATGAAACTCCAAATTCAGCATTATGATTTTTCATTATTTTTATATTCGACAAGATACAAGTCTATGTCACAATAATTTCATGATTTTTTTTGTCGATGGTATGTACGTTTATAACTTTCGGTAAAACAGAAGACTTTTTTGAATTTTTGTATAATTTATAGTTCTTATTCTTTACGAACATAACACATCAATAGGAAAGGCAATTTAATATCACTATTATTAATTAATAATGAATTCATTAAAATTAAATAGATCTCATTACGCCTGGAAAATAGTCGCTTAAATGACAATTGTTACAAAAATTGCACCTCTATTAGTAAAGTTAAAAAGCTTTCCTGCTGTTAAATATTTACTACTTGTAGTTTACTGGATTCATCTCAAATCATGGAGGCAGTCCGATGGTATGTTAAGAATCACCTACACGATGAAATATTTTATTTTTGAAAAATGAAGAAACACGTATTTTTTTAAATTTTCACTAAACATTTTTTGAAATTTTTATAAACAATTTAAGATTTTGGTAAACAAAATAAGTTTCTTTTTAAGAGTATAAATCTCGTTTCTCCCTCAATATTGTGGTTTTTCAGGTGCCCCTAGGCTTATTTCGATTCATTTTTTGTACATTTTTAATGGTATATTGCTATAAATTAGAGAAGGCGCCTGACTAATAGGAATCATTCATTTTTTGTTTAAATAACATTTTTTTTCTGAAAAAGGCCACCTTTTTCCATTATAAAATCAGAAGAATGTAAGTCTAAAACAAAAAAATCGTTAGGCAGTTTTTGGAACACGATATTTCGTAAAATTTTTGAGCGATTATTAGCTCCTATTTTTTTTTTTTTTTATTAATATTAGCGTTTTTTATTTTTTCTACTTGGGTTCTGTTCCTTAAGGATCGCGAATAATTTCTCGTATATTGTTTTTTTGTAATTGTTAATTTTCATTAAAATAAATATTTGTTAACCATTTTGAGTTGTACTTTATAATTATTAATAAAATACAACTCTAAATGTAAATAAAAGTAGGTTTATTCATCTACAAAATAAAAAAATTTATTGAATTAATTTCGATTGTTGGAAAGTTATAACATTAAAAAAATGAGTAAAAATAATAAACACTCTCTTGCCAATGTTTTTTTAACTTCTATAACTACTAAATCGTAGTTTTGTCATGCTCAATATTTGTTTATACCTGAGATCCTTTTAATAATTCGTTATTTCAAAATGATAAAAGTTAAAAGTTGTGTAGATTTGGCCATATAAAGCTTATAATAACTTTATACTCAATTATAACTCAAAATGACTAAAAAGACATGGTTTTAGTTATTTTTTATAATTTAACGATAATTAATAATAAAAAGTTTCAAGTTAAACCAACATTATTCATAAAACTTTAAGAAAAAGAGGTAAAAAATAAAAAATCTCCATTTTTTAAAAAATAAGAGCTATCAATCGCCAAAAAATTTGGAAAATAGAGTTCTAGTTTGAATTCTTATTTCAATTAGAAATATTTTTGTTATGATTGAGTTGCGTTACGTTTCCGTATAGAAAACATTTAGGGATATGCGTTCACACAATGATCAAAATGATTATTTACAATTCTTTAAAAAATTATTTGTTAATTTCTAAAATGTTTTGTTCATGTAAATGGTGTTCATACACGACTGTCATATTTTAACTTAGAAAAGTTAAATCTATTGCTGTACTTTAATAACTCGACGAACTTATTGTTGATCAGAGTAAAAGTAAATTAATGTATCTTAATGATTATACGTTTTAATTGACGTCGAGGTCAACAACACGCAGTTAAATTTTGCATTTATATAATAAAAAAGTGTTTAATGGCAATTTTAGGCCATTTTGTACACATGCAAAATGACAATATTCAAAAGTAAAGATTTATTTTATATTTATTTGGGTCGTGAAAAGGCACGATGTTGACGTTGTTTTTTAGCTTTTAGTCTTGAATGAAACGATTTTGTAATAATCCTTTCGGGTATAATTTTCTGTTCTGTCATTTTTATATAAACGCCATAAAGATCTCTAATATATTTGATGCGTTAATCTGCTGATATTTTCGTAGGGGAAAGCACCAGGATAATAAACACAAGGGAGCGCATGTTGTTTTCGCTTTCGTGCAATTTTAGATTTTATCGTTCAATGGTTAAATTCCTTCTTATCAGTAAAACATTTGTGCCGATATTATACATTCACCAATTTCAATATAACAGGGGACGATTTTAAACGTCGAAATATGAGAGATAACCTTGGTGTAAGGTCTATCGAAATATTTATAAATATAAAATTTCACGAATTATTTTTATACTATTTTTTAATGTTAAAGTTTTTTTAAATCTTTTCTAAATATTGGAATATATTCATTTATCATCAATAATTCAAATTTTCTGAATTGCCCTCTTTTCTCGAATAAAATGGTATTCAAATTTGTAATATTTCAAGCATATACTGCAGTCAAATGAATTTAATGGCAGACACGTATTATGCTTTTAATGTTTTAATGATGCAAAGGGACACGAATTAAACCTATGGTTTGATTTTATTTATATTTTATATATTATGTACACCAGTCTTACAACATGTCAATGGTGTCCCTTAATTTTCTTGCACTTTCTAGTTCTTCAAAACTGTTTTATATATTACAGAAGACAATAAAATTTATTATATACTTCTTGTCTGATCATTTAGTTTTTCTACCTAAGCATTACAACAGTTTAAAGGGTTAAGAACGTATTTGAAGCAAAAGTAAACACAAGCCAAAATATTCTACAAGTTTTTCTTATGCCTGACATCTGTGGGAAAATCACCTTACAGAACAAAAACTTTGTTGGTGAAATTTTTGTTTTATTATATGTTGTAATCTATTATATATTATGTATGACTTTTTTCAATTAAAAACTGACCGGAAAAGTTTGTGTAAAAAAACATTAACATTAAACAAACCTTCAACATTTTTCCAAAAACCCTGCTTGGTAATCAAAATATTTGCTTCTATGCGTAGGACCAGCATTACTTTCCAGCATCATAAGTGTTAGACAACCAAAAAATAATACTACCAACTCCAAATTCTGACATCGTGAAGTCTACAAGTCAAAATATTGAATTGACTCTACTTTTTGCCAAACTTGAAGGTCAAAGGGGTAATAATCTCGTTTTTAGAACATTTTTCAGATATGTACTAATACAATACAGCCCAAAAAAATGGAGACATTGGAAAAAAAGAAAGAATTATATTCATTCATACTATGGAGCAAGGTAGCATAACATTTGATTAAGGTCATAAAATTGTCTTATGTCAAATCGTATAGGAAAGCTGTCTTTTCCTCAGAGTCTATTAAATCTTTGCGACACAAATTTTTATATCCTGATAATGCTGCAAACAATGTCGTATGTCATAATGTTATTGAGGGTAGGTGATTTTGAATTTGAAGCAAGTTTGGAAAAATGAAAAATGGTGCAGATAATTTTGCTTTTCCCCGAAATTTCTTTCCAAAATGAATTTTTTCTTTAGAATTTATAATTTATTTTTTGTTGCAGTATTCGTCAAGTGCGAAAAGTAGCCAAGATGTGTTTGAAGTGATTCGAATTTGAAAAGGTTCGTCTGATATATTAAATTCGCCATTTTGTATTTCTTGACTTTTTTTGCGTCGTATTCTATATTTATAAATATATAGTACATATATTGTAAAAATATCCAAAAATATTTTGTTTGACCCCTTTGATCTTCAATTCGGTTATAACCTGTGTCCACATCAATATTTTGGCTGTATATATGGATGCTGAGGAAAAATCCTATCAGAATTGGCTTTTAGTGGTGGGACAACAGCATTTTTTTAGGTTATGAATATAAAATGCCTGAAATCGGACGTTTTACCCTTTTTACCTCCAATATTTTAAGAACTAAAGCCAAATGATATTTTGGCGATAATATTTGAATTCTGGAGCAAAAGTCCTATTAGAATCGGCTCTTACTTATAGGCCAAGATGAAATTCTCACATTTTTGTTGGGTTGTGTAATCGATATTGGTTAGTTGCGTTGCACCTGTTTTTAAAATGCCTTTGCAAAATTCTAGTATTTCTCAATATTACACCAATATTGGAATCCCATAGTTAGCATTGCCTGACCAATCCAATATCAGATTTGCAAAGTATCCAACTTTGCCTAAAATGGTAGGTCAATACGTAGAAACTTTACTGGGTACTTTCTTTTCTTCGCACATTCCATATGGACTTTTTCACTGGTAGTGGTATTTCGTAAAGAACATAGTGAAACTTTAAGAATTATGACACTGTTTATCCTCCAGTTATCGTGTGTAATGAAGACTAATTTAAAACCGTAGCCTGATGGCATTATTCCAAAAATCTTCATGATTATTCTATTTTTGCTGGATTATTTCCGGGTGATTTTTCTCGATCAGAAATTCACAGTATAGTTGAAGATTTATCCGGAAAGTTTTCCCAATGATAGTGCCGATATTCACCTGGGTAAAGAGTAAGATACCAGACCCAGGCAAGTAAAATGAAGTAAAAAAACAATACATCGTCGCATCCTCACCTCGTAAAATACGGTTCCCCCGAGCGGGACGTAAATTTATGAGTCTTGTTTCGGCCTTGTCTCCATTCGCAGTGAAAAGTCGCGAAAGACTTTCCCGGCAGCCGGGATTTTTCAATGGAGAGTCGACATTTTTCATTTCGTGTTAGACTCTCTTTCTCTCTTTCAGGCACGGTCGGAGCGATGTTGAAGGTCCATTTTGCATGCGAACCCTATTCGGGTGCCACGAACAAACGTGCCAGTTCCACCCTATTCCACCGCATAACACCCTTTTTTATTCAGAACATTTTTTACCGGCTGAGATAAATTGTTCCGCGGTGTAAATAAATGAGCTTTAAAGTACTTTTCGGAAGTGCTCGCTATTGGGACCCTCGTGTCGAGTCAAATTTGTCTGCTCGATTCACCCAGCTGATCATTTCCGGTTCAATATTTGACGCACCAGTTAGTTATTTTGTATTGCCAATTGTGGACGTGTTTCTTTTTTTTTTGTATCGAAAAAGTATTTATTTAAAAGGTAATTATAGTATTACATACTAATTTATATAATACTAGTAGAAGTATTTTGATCACCTTCATTAAATATTTATAACATAAAGCAGACGTAGTCTAATGTACAAAGCTTTCTGAAACAGGAAGGTTTATATGCTTTCCAAACAGCACAAAAAGCTCTTGATGAGTTTTGTAAAGAGTCAGAAATTACGCGATTTCTCAGACACTGCTCAGAATGTGATCTTTAAGAGGGTAACAGGTCTAATTAAAATTGTGAAATGTTGACATTTGCAATTTCAACATTCAAACTAAACATTTCAGAAATTTAACATAATTTTTAGTTTATTGAATTATATTGTATTTTGAAAATCAAGTGTAATAGGATTAATCGCAACGTAAATTAAATCTTAAATATAGGTTAATAATGGCCAATAATACAAAAGTATTAAAGAATTTCATGAATTTTGTGAACAGCTTGTCCACTGAGATATTCCATTATAGTATTTCGGTTAGGTTAGGTTATGTTAGGTTATGTTAGGATAGGTTAGGTGGTGATAGACATATTGTTGAATGGTATGTGTTAATGTAACACGATTGTGTTGAATGCGCATGTCATTTTAATAATTGTTCTAATTTATATTTATTCTTGTTGTAAGAGTAATGTAATGTTTGACAATTTTATTTTTTATATTATTTATATTATTTGTTGATTTAGTCAAATGTTGAGTTCGAAAATGTTGAGTTTGTCAAATGTTGAGATTGAATATGTCGAGTTTGTTAAATGTTGAGTTTGCAAATGTTGAATTTGTGTGCTGAGTTTGTTTTGTGTTGATTAGACATGTAACCATTTAAAAGGACTTTAGTAGATTGTAAGAAACCCGTAAGACATCTTAAATGATGAACCACAGCAATCCCTGACGACAAAACCACAAGGCCGAAATCCGCTAACCGTAATCTTCATTTAAAATTGTTTCCAAATTTAAAATGGTTAAATTTAAAACTCTCTTTTATCAAAATCAGACTCTTCATTAATAGTGCAACATTGATAATAAGCATTTATTTTGCTGGATGTTAGGTTAGGATAGGTTACAATGCACAAGTACCTTATATTGTCATTGTAAATGGTTCCGAATTCTTTAGTTTGAAGAAGGTCATGTTTAAGTAGTTTAAATAATATATCGCTCCCTGTATCGCAGGAGAAAATTAGCACTTTATCTCCATTTGGAGCAAAATTACGTCATATAATAATAGTAGATTGTGCAACTAGCGAACAAATAACGGTTTGCCGACGAGGGAGAGTTTGACTCCCGAGCGAAGCGAGGTCATCAATTCCAACGAATCTACAAACATTTATTCCTTGATACACATATAATTTTCTCTTACTTGCGCGTGATATTTTACTCCCTCGTTATAGGGAGCAAAATAGTATTTTGAGCGTAAAGCGTGTGAAACTTATGTTGCTCCTGTATACATTAATTTTTTTCCTCTGGAGAAAAGTGCTAAGGAGAAAAATTTCCTAAGGAGAAAAATTTTTTATTAGAATTTTTTGTTTCATTATTACATCTTATCATTCTACTATTAATGTATGTTTAGAAAATACAATTTGCATTCTTGGAAGAATAGCTATGATTTAATACATTTTGCCGACGAGGCCAGTTTTGACTTCCGAGCGAAGCGATATTACCTATGTGGCGCCCTAGTTGCTCAATGTACTATTGGCTCGGGATTGACAATCAATAAATAGAAAGAAACATTTTAAGGGGAGGGTACACCCAAAAACTCATCTCTATGAAATACAACTTTAAAAAATTTGAAAAAATTATTACTGTAGTAATTTTTGACGAGGAATACGGTAGTGTAAAAATAAAAAGTGGAAAAGTTATGCTTGTCCCGAAAATTTGATAGCGAAAAAAAGTTGCGTTTTTTAGAAAATGCTTCTACATTTTTCTAAATTAATTGAAAAATTTCAAAAAAATTAGAGTGAACATAAAAACACATTTTCTAAATAATTACGGATGGATTTTTAAAAATTCAATTTTTTTCGAAACAATAATTTTGTTATAGAAGAAAACAATTTTTTTAATGGTCAAAAACAATGTTTACATTTTTTATTCTTAGGGCTGAGTTGTATTCCATAGAGCTGAGTTTTTGGGTATACCCTCCCCTTAAATGCAGTTAACTCTGAATTGACGATTACACTGTCGGACACTGATTTTGCCTTTGACAAGCGAAGTGTCATTTCCGTAGTATATTTTCATGCTGAAAACGATGGCGCTAGCAGAATTTTGCTATTACGTCACACTTTGGAGTAAAACGTAGTTAAATTTAACGTCAATTTTTAACCAGGTTTTAAAGGCAGACAACAAATAAAATTTTGTTATTAATTAATTACTGCGGTTATTTAATATTTTATTATCTAATTTCTTTTGAGCCTTGAAATACCCATACAATACATCCTCAAGAAATCCCAAGGAGGATGTATACAGGAAGATACTGTTATTTATAACGAGATTTTGAAAACATCATAAAGAAATAGTACATTATGCAATTAGGGAGCAAAGAGCTATTCTCGCTTGTTGCACATATTATTTTGTCATAAGATAGCGTATTATGTTCCCGTACTCAGGGAGCAAAATACTAATTTAGGCTCATGTGAGAAACTTATTTTGCTCCCTTGGGAGAGATAGTGTTATTATGGTCCCACGATATAGGGAGAAAAATATAATTTTTCGCTCAGAATTTGAGAAATATATTTAATACAATATAAAAATTCCTGAAATTCCTTGCTCTCTGAAATCCTGAATATATTTATTTCTAATCATAACCCCGATCTCTTTAGCATTAATCGTTTAAGGATTTTGAAGATGGAATCTTCAAGAATTCTTTTGGTTAACCAGCGGCTACTTTAAGAGGTCATTTTAAAGACATATCCGAAAAGCCCTTGGATATAAATATTGAACAACTCAATGAAATGATGGTAGCAGTAAAGTGATTTCGTTGGTTGATTTTTCATAAAAAGTCTCTAATATTATTTTATTTTATTGTTAATATAAATGTGCTTTTCAAATGTGAAACACTTAGAAATTTACATATACCATAAGTGGAATGATTAAAGTTTTCATTAAGCCTCGAATTCGATTTTTTAACAAATTACATTATTAAGGGTGTTTTTTTTTGTATTTGACATTATCATTAAAAAGTTTCTTGATTTATGTCATTACATATTTGGATAGACATTGAGTCAAAATATGTTGCGTACATACCATCGCCGCCAATAATTAATATACAGTAATTCGTAATATTTTTTTTTAAATAAAATCACACGCTGCTCCTATGCATAAAATAAGTTTTACATAACTTATCCTGCATTTTTAACTGCTAAACAGATGTCAATTAAAGTAAATATTTATGTCAATACTTGCATGTAGAATTCTCTTTTCGAATGAATGCAAAAATATTTTCTTATATAAACCAATTTTCGAGAAGATAGCTGAAGAGACAGAGTAGTTTGCAAATAAAAAAATGATTAGTTTCAGCTAAATAAGCGATTAAAAAGTTAATATTTAATTGATCGGACTTAAATTAAGTATTTTGTAAAAAGTCAATCCCCATAAGAACGAAAATTAAACTTACTCATTTATTTGTCAAATAAAATTAATTTAACCATTTTTACAGAAGTTTTTAGTATTTTAATTAACTGATAACAGAGAATCGGTTGATCAGTTAATAAGTTGATATTAATTTTAATAATACATGGAACATATCGTTTGATGTTGGACCATACCATAATTTGACGAATAATGTAGGATTATTCTAATTATCCTCTTTAAAATTTTAGTCAGGTGTCTCATTTTGTCTACATTCACCCATCAGTATTCGGCAATTTATATTTACGGTAAAATATGACTTACAACATTCAATGTTAAACAATTTAAATAAATTTCTTTTTATGTTGAAAAACCATTAATTTTTATAAAGTTGGAGGTCCACCAATCTAACCACAAAAAATTCTACCATAAACGCAATTTAATCCGATTCTTATATTGCAATTATAGAAATAAATATCTACTTATATATAAATTGTTTCATAATAAAATATTATCTTTTGTGAAGTATAATTGAAGATAACGAATTTTGAACAATTCCTTATTTTGATAAATTTGCTGATAAAAGACATACTAAAAGCGTGCATGAAGCGTGATATTGGCATTTGATAAATGCTTTTAGTGCATTTTTAAAAAGCACAGAACACGCTTCCGAAATTATTCGAGATGCTTCAAGCATTTGACATGCTTCAAGCGTGAAGTTGCACATTTCAGGGAGTTAATTCTAATACATTGTAGTAGATTGTATTTGTATTTTATATCGCTTTCTTGTCATACAACTGCACGTGACAAAAAATTATGTTTGTTTTTCGAAAATAATAAATTTTTGTTAGTATTAGAAAGAGGCAAAAATATATAACTTGGCATGAACTTCATTCATACCAGGATTTGAAGGAATATTACGTAATATCCATCGACTTAAGTTTTGTTCGACAAAGTTCAACAAAAATTGTTGAGATTCCTGAAGTTATATTTTAGGTATGACATAATTTTATTGATATCATAGCGTCAAAAGATGTCGCTATAGGATAATAGGTTAGTTTTAAAACTATTTTATTGGTGATGAAACTAATATCTTGATCTTAATTAGTATAAAATGGTTATTTTCAATCTGTGGCTCCTATAGCGACAGATTGTGTTACTATAACATTTTTTATTCGCGCAGAGTGAATATTCACTCTAAGAAAATTAAGGATCATGCCTATTCATAAATGCAGTGAAAAATATAATTGAATAGTAGACTAGATCTTTTAATTAAAATAATTTTTGTTATACTTGAAGAAATGCATGTTTAATTGCCATTCATGTTTCATTATTCAAGCTTTTATAAAATTACCATTCCTAAAGAGTATTTTTATTTTAAAATGATGTTTCAAAGCAAGTCTTCAGATGCTCTTGCAGATGCTTAAAAAAAAGTAAATACTACTTAAAGCACTTCAAATGGTAGTAATCCTTTCTAATTTAAACATCATTGTCTTTGGTTGCATACGTTTTTATTATCTAAACTGCAAAAATATCATTTAAAAGTGTCTTAAAACGGTAAGACAGTTAATAACTTCCAGGAATTTTTTTTTAAAATAATGTGGAAATCTTATTACATTTTCTTTTATTTTAAATGTCACTTAGCGCAATCAAATTAGCCTGGGGATTTTTCAGAGAAGGTTTATTTGAGATTCTGAATAACATACTAAAAGTCCCTGTTGATAGAGGTTTTGCTAGCTGAGTTACCTTTAAAATATATTACCCACAAAATAAGTTTTTTTTTCGATTGAGATGAAAAATGCGGATTTGGTGTAGATAAAAGTGTTGTAGCTGATAAAATACTGAAATACTGATGTCCATTTTTTAAACTTATTCTAGGTACAAAATTGAAGGAGATAACATTTTATTTAGTTTTTTGTCTGTTACTAAAAAATGATCCCTTTTCGGCATTTGACGTATGGGGAACATTGTAACTTAGACAATTTTTAAATTATCATACATGCAAAATTTATCGTAATATGTGGATTTTGGTTATCAGTTTTAAGGCATATGTTGTTATAATTAACCTTGACTCGGAAAGGCGACATCTACCTAGTATATCTTATCGATCAAAAAAATTAAGGTTATTAAATTTCCTTTAATTTCGTATATATACATTGCAAATTTAGAAAATTGCCACTGTGCTTTTCAGAAAATTACTACAAACACAATTTTTCAACATTTTTGTATATATTTGTGCATGCTCCCGCTTAAAATATTCATAAAATATAAATATAAATATGATTTTTGAAGCTAATGAAACGACCTAGAAAATGGTCCTGATTTGAAGAGGTTACGACAAATATTTTTCGAAATTTCACAATTTTTTAGAATATTCAAGGGAATTTGGAGTATTTTGATGAACAAATGCATATAATAATGTAAGAAAAGTTAGAATAATCATTTTTTCAGTTGTTTATATGTATATTAAAACTCTACACAACTAGGAAATCATAAAAACATTTCTGTTATGAAATATAAACGTTTAAAGTTTCCTGTTTTGTTTCGTTATTTAGGGAAAAATGCAGGAGTTACCTGCGATTTTCGCGTTTTTCTAGGTTTATATCGATTATTTGTAAAGACATAAATTGTTCAGTGAGAATGTTTGCATACATTAAAGACTAAAAAGCAATCGTTTTTCAGTTACAAGCAAGCTAGAAAAATTTGAAAAAAAAGGAAATTGTTCAGAATTTTATCAGTTACAACACTTTCATGTAGACCAAATCCGTAAAATCCCCATTTTTCATTTTATTCGCAAAAAACTTATTTTTTGGACCTTATTCTTAAGAGGTTCTAAAAAGCTCCGCCGATTAGTATGAATTTTCACTAAAAACCTTAAATAAAAAATGACTGAATCGATTTTTCAAAATGCTGGCTCTGTAATGTAATACTAAATATAATAATAAGTGATTTTTATTAATTTTTGACAATTTTCAATCAGTTCTCAATCAATAATTTTGGTATTATCTAGGAAACTGTTTACAGTGCTTAGAATTGTCCTTACAGAGACCGAATTTTAAAAATGTTATTCAGTTATATTGAATTTATGTTTTTACTGAAATTTCTTACCTTACCTGCGGACCACTTTAGAACCCCCTTAAGGTAGCTCAGATAGCCCAAGATGTATTGAAGGGGACTTACAGTGCCTCAAAACTTTTCACGTTTTACGTCGATTTTCAGCTAATTTGAGTGGACTAACTGGTCAGCAAATTTACGCCTTTTCAGCAAAAAATGGGATAGTTTTTGTTCATTTCAGATCGCGGAATCCGAAATTGTCTTGATTATAAGAAATATTGAGTTTCAATTTCAAGACAACAGTTTTTAACAATAATTAAGGAGGGATATCTTTGAAATAGACGTGATGAACCTCCAGTAATAGGTTAAGATAAAACGTAAAATTCCTAAAATGGCGTCTTTGTGTTAATAATTTTGTATTTTTTTCATGTAAATATCGATTGTTTGACCATTTAACCGTCGAAAACATAGAAAAGCGGGGTTAAAACGCAAGTATTATTATTTATGAATCTAATTATGGTTTTTTCACAACCGTAAATTAATCATACACAATGGGTTTTAATCAATTTTTTTTTATTTTCACTCAATTTTCGATGTTTTCCTATCATTACACCGGAAAAATGGCTTAACTCAGTATAGGTTCGATTTAGTACACGTTTATGGTTATATTCAATTGCCCGCGTACGCATTAATAGAGAAACTTCAAAAATAGAGTAAAAATCAGACAAGAATCCATAATACTCAGTGTATTAAACTAATTCGTCGCTATATTGTGAATGAACCATCTTAGGATTCGGTAGTTACAAATGATGATAATTACTTGTCATTCCGATTCTCCATGTTTTCGATTGTTATCCGGTCAAGAAAATGCAAATTTACAACCGGCCGTATTGAAGCCGACGATTTGTTTTTTGAAATTAAATCCGATGGGAGAAGAAAGAGCTAAGCAAAAGAACCCGATTAGCATCTTTTACAGTGGTCAACATTGCCCTTTTCAGTATCAAAAATCCCGATTCTTGCGAAGAAGCGTTGAAAAAATCGGTTTTGTCTTCACAAAAATGATCATAACTTGTTTCTTTGAAATTGCCGGCTGATTTTGACTACGGGATTCGAAAGAGGAGGTAAAAAATTCTAATAACCTTGATGTATTTCAATTTTTTGAACGGCGCGCCAACTATCGTACCGAAAATGGGTAATGGGTTAAACGGGGTTAATCAGGGGCGTTATTTACATGCATAGAATGTTCTCTTGTCATGATAAAACTGTCCGTTCCTACTCCGTATTATCGACGATTGTTATCATCGCACTGCGGTTGATTTGAAGCGTAAACCCATCGTTATTGAAGAGATCTTCATGGCATCCAAAGTACTTACACTCAGGCATTTATATTGATATTTTACGTCAGTTGTATCGTTGTCACGATCAAAGTTGTAGCCCATTTCATAATTTTCACAATGTTTATCTCCCAATGCAATGGCTGCCATCATCATCAATGTCACCGACATTATCACCGTCTCGACGTCATCATTATTAATAGCACTGCCATTATCGTCGTTGACGTCACCAGCACCATTGTCCGGATCATCATCAACATCACTGTCGATGTCATCATTGTCATCAACATCACTGTCGATGTCATCATTGTCATCATCATCGTCGACGGTATCATCATCGTCATCTTCATCGTCTTCATCGGTATTTTCATCAACATCCGCATCATTATCAATATCAGCACCATCACAATTACCAGCGTCATAATCATCAACAACACTGTTATCGTCGCCGACGTCGTCATCATCACCATCGTCAACATCATCATCATCGTCATCATCATCATCATCATCATCACCATCATCATCATCATCATCACCATCGTAGTCTTCGTTGTCATCATCGGTATCATCACCATCACAATTAACGATGCCATCATCACCAATGTCACTGTCATTATCGTCATTATCGCCGTCGACATCATCATAGTCATCATTATGGTCATTAACACCAGCATCATCACAATTGCCGGCATTATCATCAAGGTCACTGTCATTATCGTCATTATTGTCATCCTTATCGTCATTATTGTCATCCTTATCGTCATCATCATCAGCATGTTATCACAATCATCAAGGTCATAATCCTAATTTATTCAAACTATTAAGGCACGCTTGTACGACGTTCAGACTTGCAGTAAGATGCTAATATGCGCACGCAGTAGTAACAGCACGTTTAGACAAGACTACATTCTGCGCACACAAACAAATAACCATTTAAAGATAATATTATGCAATATTTGTTTCATTAGGAGTTGTAAATTTTAATTTAACTATTTCCTATTTTACCACAAGTATGTCGAAAATGCCTCCTTAAATATTGCTAAAAATTGGATACTTTTTATCACGTAGAAATAATAGTCGACATTATCAGATTAGTCATATGACCATAATTTTGGAAAATGTCCTCAGTTTTCGGATTTTTTCAGTGAAAACACATTTCTGATGTATTTCAAAATACTTCAGTCTACAACATTCATGGAAATTTTCGCAAATTGTTTAGAGTGTATACTTTCTCCCCGCATGCCGATTGTAAAGTTACGATGGAGAAAGTAAGCAATCGAAATAAAGCTGACCTCTCAAGATTTCCATCATTGAGAAAGAAATCCGAGGAGTCGTTTAATGGTTTTGGACGGCACATCTTTATATCGTCTGGGAAGATTTCTGGATGCAAATGTTATTCCATGCCATTGGAGTAGAAAGGCGAGGGTCGAATCTCTATGGAAATCGACGTGTTAACGTGCATACGTGTGCAGGGGCTTTGGGACATGCTGCGATCATTGCCATGCCGTCGAGGTGGAAAGTGCCTTAGCTGCCTCGTCGTTGTCGGTAGGTGTAAAGTTTCAGTTTCCATCGGGATATTTTCCGCCACCGCGGGGTTACCTGCGGATAAGTGCGAGAGCTCCGATGCATTTTTACATTTTACACGAAAGGGGAAAAGGCACCGAAGTACCTAGAAGTCTGAGCAAAAAGCTGCTTTAATACTTTACGCACTTGCCTCGGTAAGGTATGGTAAAACGGATTATTGCGTGCTAAAACAATTAGAAATTTAAATACGAGGAATGATAGTTTAAGCTACTAGTTAAATAGTAAGATGAGACCAAACAATTTTTCTAGGTATTTAAATATATTGAAAATGCTTCTGGTGAACAAATCCAATATAACGGATCAAAATTCAATAAGAAGTTAATAATATTCATATCTTGAAATATAAAAAATAAACAAGAAATTAAGTACAATAAAATAAAAAAAAGTAACTCTTTATAATTGCAGAATTGGACCAGATCAGCAGATTAACATCGGATCCGCGATACCTTTACTTTTTTAATTTTGGAGAGGCTATAATGTAACGTCATTTTGAATTTTCTTTCTCTAATTTCATGTATCAGATTCGTTCTGAGAGACCTAAAATACTCAAATATCGATTTTCATAAAAATCCAACGCCTTCCGGAATTTGTATCTGACATATTTGATAATCAATTTTGAATTTCATATATCAATTATACATGCTTAATAAGTGATCCTCAACATAGGAATTTCTAAAGTCATGATGAACAAAGAAACCTTTAGGTTTTGTATACATACGGATTTGTTTACCCATCTAGGGGCCATTTTGTGACCGCCATATTAGTTTTAAAAAATTGTAAAATATATGCAACTATTTCGACTGTACTTAGTGAAGGCATTTTTAATCGACAATTATCATGTGGTTGTGAAAAAATGTTTTTTAATATTGCGGGAGTAGAACTCGATTTTGCGCCCTGCCGTGAAATCTTTTGGCGCAAGTTATCGAGCCCTATGTGCTTCAAGAAATGTATGCAACACTGGCGAAATATCGATTTCCAGCGAGTGCGTAGTTTGTCGCACAAGCGAAGATCGCTATTTACGCCCTTGTTATATAATATACTATTAATAAAGATTACATCTGATATTTCTTTTTTTTTATTTAATTTAACGAATCTGAAAGAGCATGGGTTCAAAATCCAGCATGATTATTATTTATAACCCTATGAAGATGATGATATGTACATAAGTTAAGACAACAAACATCGATACTATCTTAAGACATTTACTTTAGTAATAAATTAAATTAAAAATAAAACACGATATGGCGAATCTGCTCAACATCTCCTGTCGATATTTTAAAATATTTTGAAGTATGCTGACATAGAAAAGTCATTGTTTCTAAATTAAACGTCAATCAATAAATTGGAAAACGTATATTAATATTCTACAAATAACAGTCTGCAATGAAATAAGATTAAAAAAGAAAAAAATATGCTATTCTTCAGACGTCTACAAGTTATTGATCTACATTTACCTTATATACTTTTAACCTACACTTTTTTTATATTTATGGATAAATCGTTTGATATACCATATCATGTTTCGGTAGCATCTAAATGTTCATGAACAATATACATTTTTGAAATTGTCAAACAATGTGTCATCTTTTTCATTTTTTTTTTGACGATGGCGAACAAACTGCATTGACATTGTTTTAAGTATCAAATTAAACTTTCAATTGGTTAGTTTTACTTTACACAATATATTTTCTTATTACAATTTTTTGTAAATACGACAATTAATTCCTTTCACTTTTAGAGCTAATAGAGATATTTATAAAGGTAACGAGCAGACAAGGTGTGTTAAGGCGGTCGAGTACATGTCATGTCAAGAATTTTTTGTAGAGAATGGGGAGAAAGAGGGGAGTCTTCTATGTTGCATCGGATATAGAAAATGGGATGAAAAATAGAAGGGGGAGGGGGAGTAAAAGTATGGTCCATTGCATATGCAGATGACAGTGTTAGTGGCCGAAGATGAAGAAGAACTAATGGATATGAAAGTGAAAGTTTATTTACAAAAGAAAATGTTGAAAGTGAGTATGGCGAAGTAAAAAGTGAGTATTTTAAAAATAAAACGCGTTTCGTGGTGAGGAGAAAAGACTAGAGGAAGTGAAAATATATATATATATTAGGTTTATATGACTAATCGATAGATGAGATAATTAAGAAGTATGCGAGAGGGTTGGAAAGGTTAGAGTGGTAAGTGCGGGTAAGATGGGAGTATTTGAAATGGGTGTTAGGGGTAGAAAGAATGACACCAGCATATAAAGTGAGAGAATAATGCATAAAAGAAAGGAGAAAGAATTAAAAATTGAAAGAAGGGATTATATACGGAGATGGTGGGGGTTATAGAGAGAGAGGGAATTAGAGAGAGAGAGAGAGAGAGAGAGAGAGAGAGAGAGAGAGAGAGAGAGAGAGAGAGAGAGAGAGAGAGAGAGAGAGAGAGAGAGGAGCGAAAAGTTAATGATCGTGTTCACCTTACGTGAGGACAATAGGAATACCGGAGTATATAAGAAGAAGTAAAATAAAAGAAGATGAGAAAATGAAGTAAAGGGGAATAGATACCGGGTAAATGAAGAAAAAGATTGTAGACAATTCAAAATAATAGGAAAGTTATGAAATATCTGGAAGGAAAATGGGAGAGTATAAATGAGATAGTAGAAAGAGGCATGCAAGTTTTAAATGAGGATGGAAATGGGTATGAATGGATGAAAATGTTTTAAACAGTAAGAAGTGAAAGTGAGAAAGAAAGAGAGAGGGAAAGACTAGGTAAAATGTATGGAACAGTAGCGTTTATTTTGTTGATTTATTAAATTTTCTGAAAATGTAAATTTAAAGTTAGATACAGTGAGAACAAAAATATGCAGAAAACGTAATACGGAGAGTAATGTAATAAATACAATACGTTACGTTCACTTTTTAAAAAATTTGTTATGATTTTTTCCATAGTTATGATGATTTTTAAATTTTCAAATTGTATACGTGGGTCGGACGTCTTTGCAATAAAGTGAAAAGCTTGTGAACGATTCATTTACATTTTGGGAACAATTAAAAATAACAGATTTATTTAGTCGTTGTAAATTTTTTAAAATAATAATTTAATGAAACGTTTTTGACAAATTTTCACTCACAATTTTGTGTTTCGTTGTTTGAAATGATATCTTTCTTTCTAAGATGACAAAAATAACATTTGAAATATGAAATACTACCTATTGAAATTCGAGAAACATGAATAAATGACACTCAAACTTTGGTCTCATAAATCGTAACGAAGTGAAGGTGTGCAATTTTTAAAAAAGAAACAATGATAAGAAGATTTTTTATAAATTTTGTCATTTTTTCAAAAATATGACAGAAAGGAATATGTACTGAATTAAAAGTGAATACACTAATTGAAAGTCAGAGTGTAGTCTTTTTACTCATTTTTCGTTTAATAAAAGTATAATAATTTTAAAATTTTGATAAAAATGGAGATTTTATAATAAAAAAATTCGATGTGATTATTTTATTCCATAAATTAATTATGATTACGATATTTATAATTAGTGTGGGTTTGCACGTGTCAATTTACACACATTTATATAACCAAATTTCCACAGATACGTGAAGATTTGTAGACCAGAAATAACCTACGTTTAAGTTAAAATCTTTCCTTTCTAATGTAAGAGATTTCAATTAATCAATCAAACTACCCCGAAAGTATATTAGCAACAAGCAAAAGCTTTCAAAAATAAATTTGAGTTTCAAAGTGTATTTGGTTTAATTGGAATATTTTAGGTGAGCGATCGACCGAAATAACACCCTTAAAGGGGTTTATATGATGTTAACTAGTACAGTTTTTAGTATGAGTGGAGCGTTTATCTCTGTATAACATTTCTCGTATATTTCATGACCAAGTGCATTAATAGTTTTAGAATGAAATTATAATGTGTGCATGTAAGTATAATGAAATACTACAATTTTTTTTTATTTGCATAATTGGATGTCAGGTAATGATTATAATAAAAATGAAAATACATTATTTAGAAGTTAATTGAATTTATATTATTTCTAACTGCACAATTATTATAGATCAAAAAGTTGATGTTTATTATAAGATGGGCAGATATTTGTGACATAAAAAATGCTTACTAAGTTGTATACTTTAAATCCGCAACCACTAATGTGGTCTCAGTGAATTATGAATTTTAATGCAGATAAAAGATTTACGAAATTTGTCTCGTCATTGTTAATATTTTGTTATTAATTTTTAAAAAACTTTAAAATTATTCAATGCACACAATTTTGGTCCTTTCACGGATAATCTTTTTCGACAACCTTCAATTTTATGCGTTAGTAAAAATAATTTGAAAAAAGTGAAAAATATGGAGTTTTTTATTCCTCGATTCGACAGATTTCTCTAAAAAATTATGAAAAATAAAAAAATGTACAAATTTCTCATAAACGAGTGTATCGAGTAACTTAACTATTTCTCTTCCAGTGCTGGAGAATGTTTCCAATTAATCTCCCGCTTTCAGGATATAGTTACAGCCTGGTCGTAAATTTAAAAATGCACAATACAATTCCAGGGAAAATCACGGGTTCAAAAACTATGAACGCAGGGAATGTCGGAGCAAACTTCATCGAAATTCCTCGACGGCTTCATCTAGAAAGTAGCGGAGATTACGTAAATGTGCGCCTTTACTTTTCTGTTTTGTTTCCATTACACCGCCCATTTGCTTCGCTCGTAAAACCAGAATGCTTCGCATTCGGAGAGGAGATTTAATTTTTTGTATTGTTCACTACGAACAAGTGCGCTAATCGAATATTAAACGCAATAACCTCCGCTGAAATTGATATTCAATCAGCTAAATAATTGCAAAAATCGATGTTGGTGCAAAAATGTTTACATTAAACAAATGAATACATAAATAAACTTTCATACTTGTGTCTTGTAATAGTGACTATTAGTAGTCATTTTTTTCTGTTGTCGAATGTTTCCAGATATCTAGATATATTGTGTTCATTTTCTATCAGAATCATTTAGATCCTAGAATAATAGACTTTTCGAAGAAATATAAATATTTCTATCGGCCTAATTTTCGTGACCCCTCTGTTAAATCCCCGAATTCTTTTACGATATTGGAAAAGAGTAAAAAATTACCTTTTCGCCATGCAGGGCGTAAAGTACGATTTTACGGCCCGATTTGAGGGCGAAAAATTTTTCAAAACTTTTTGTAATGAAGTCCGCCATAATTCCTTTCTGCATAATGGTCATCCAATTTGGTGTAGAGATTTGAAAATGGGTTAATAGTAAATTTCGTTACTATAGTGATTTCCGCACGAGTGCGATGTCAATCATTCGTGTGCGGGATTCGTTCGTTCGTGTAACGCACGATGCTTTTCCTAATAGTATTATTAGGAAAAAATTGCTACCTTGGTCAGTATTGAAAAGTTATAGTATTTGAAAAGATTACGTACTCATTATTTATGTCTGTTGTCAGCGTGACAATGATTATCTGTCGTTACGTTCTAACCTTCTTTCTACGTAAATAACTGTAGATTTGAGAAGAAATTACGGACTTATTTGCGCCGGATTCCGATATGGCTAATCTACTTTCAGTTCATTTTGATTCCATTTATAATGTAGATTCATTTCAGTCCATCATTAAGTACCGTTTTATTATCGGACTCGATGACATGGATAACATTAATTATGGCTCAAATAATATTCCTGATATTTTCTGTAAAAAAATTGTCTCTCCTCATTGATTAGTCTCGTGCTATTTCTGTGTAATTGTTAGAACAAGACAAGAAATGCAGATCAAGAAATATAACGTAAGAGAAGAAAAGTATACCTGGCGAGGTTTTTCCGCTCTCGGTCTGGAAATTTGCACTAATACTAATCGTGTTAAATCTCGTACTCAGGACCATCAAGGATTCGTTGTAGATCAACAATTAGAAATCATTACTGAGGTTATAAATGCCTTTGATCGTTTATTTAAGAAGACGCTATTTATACAGATTTTTCTAAAGCACAAAAATGTGATGCTGTCGGAATCAGGAGTAATGTTTTATTTTGACTATATTTTTATCTCACCGAGTCATTATCCAGTTTTTTGTCAAATTGGCTCTCTAGTGTGTCTTAGTATTTTAATCAGATTCCTGTGCTTTTCACAATTTTCATCAATGACCTTCTTTTCCCCAAATTTTCCTTCTCCTTTTGCTTTCTTAGTACTGATGACATTTTTAAAATAATCAAGGACTCCATGGACGTTTCTAAACTATAAAGAGACATTGAATGCTTTGGCCTTTGGTTACTTAATCTTTCAAAATCTGGTATCATAAGATTTTCATGCAGAATATCGTCATTTGAGCTTAATTACTCGCTATATATCATGTAGTCTTCTTGGACTTGACTGTCCACTACCATATAATGGACTTTGTATTAGACCTCGGGAATCCAATAGAATAGTTGGATTTGTTAAACTTTTTTTATTCTATTTCTTAAATGACATCTTTTCTATCAAATACTTATATAAAACTTTTGTTCATTCTGTTCGAACTTAAAATAAATCATAATCTAATGAATTGATCGTACTTTTTATATTTTGAAATCTGGACATCAGCCTGAAGCATAGTGGAGATATTGTCGAGGAACCTTTAGAAGTTAATTTTAGTACAAATACTTTGTTTCCCCAAAATTGACGACTTTATAATGTATGTTACGCTTCATTCTACTGTTTTTTTCAAAGGGACCGTTAAAATATTTTAATTTTAGTCATGTTACATTCGTATAATTGAATATTATCAATTCTGGCTAGAAAATTCTATATGCATGACACTCGCGATTAAAAGTGGTTCAGGCTCAGCGTGGGAATTTTTCGAAAATGTTCGTATGTAAAAATGTTTTAAATATTATTATTGAAACCCACGAGAAACGATTCTATCAAATCGCGAATACGTTGTGTAGAACATTTCTAGAGGATTTCTACGATAATTCTACAATAGTCTCTAGGGAAATTCTGTACGATTTGTACACAAAAGCTTCCGAACAAATCTAGTAATTTCGCTCTCCATATTTTTTCGTTATCCAGGTGTACCCTGCACGTGGGTACAAATATTTAATCAGAAAAGGTAAGCATTTTATGGTTATTTCCTAATTATAAAATTAGAACAAATGAGACGACATTTTAATTACCATTACCATAAATCCTTAATTCATTTGTTAATAAAGCCACATTTGACATAAATATATCGATTGGTTAAAACGCTTAGGCAGCTCTCGCACTTCAAGCAGGTTTCCAAGGCAGAAAAAAACATTTTTATTCCATAACGACAAGCAGCAATGCAAAATGCAAAGTGTCACATCTATTTACAAGATATTTACACTGTCAAACATGCGGGATTCTGTAGTGTCATTCATTTCTTTCTCTCACATTCTCTCTATAATTCTACATCTAAAAAAGCGTAAGCTTCACAAAAGTTTGAAAGCTCTGAGAGATTATTTATATCTTTGTAGTAGATGTCGCGTCAAAGATGTAATGAGCGAACGTTGGGCGAACGATTAAGTGCGAAATAAGTGTATTAATGAGAGAGAATGCGAGGATGAAAAATTCGAAAATACCACAAGAAAAATTTGAATAAATTACGAATAATCTTGTAAATGAGCATAAATTAAAAACATTCACAGGTTTTTCGATCTAGAAATCGTAGACTAAAGTTGTAAATGATAAATCAAATTACACCTGTATTTAAACATTTTCGAATTTACGCTCGGATGAAATTAAAGTCTATGAGATGTTCGTGATAAGAAATAACTAGAGAAACGAGCAAATAACGAATTACCTTCCAAGACTGCACAGAGATACCAGAAGCCAAGGGTTGTCCGTAACATAAGAAGCGAACAGAAAACAGAAAAAAAGGAAACTTGTATTAGGCTGATCGTTGTAGAGTCGTGTTATTGTAGTAGTTTTCTTCTTCCCTAAAGAAAGATCGAATTTTCGATTCCTCCAAAAGCAAATTTGCTCCGGAAATGCCACTCTCGAGAAATCGAAAAAATCGCTCGTTAAATGTTTGATTAAAAAGTCAGTATATATGTTGCATGGAGCTTCGAAAGAGTTCGTACGTGTTGCTTACTACGGGGTGCTGTCGATACATCTGCTGTGAAAATTAGGTTCAGTATTTCAAATTGATTAAGAATCAAGTAAGCTGCTGTTAATATCTAAAAAGTACCCCAATTACAGTGCTCCCTCTGTTATATTGCGTGCTTGTCCGCTGCTCCCATTTTTCATATTTTCTACAAATACCATCACCTACCTGGAACCGTACTGTAGGGAACACTGTTCATTTCATCAAAAATTAATCACTTACTTAATTCTATCATAAAAGTATGGTTTTTTGTGTAAAAAGAACCATCATTAATCCCGTCTCAAACATCATTAGCTACAGAATTGATCCATGCCTTCTCTGATTATTGACTAGTTAAAAATTTACATAAATGCTCGAGAACGGGATCTATTGACGCGAATAACGTCAAATTTAAGGTCAACGAAAGTACTATGAGTATTGTTCATGCCTAAAGATAGTATCGGGTCGTAATTTAAAACGACCTATTGCGAATGCGTGTCACATCGGCGTGTATTTCGATGACCGATTACACCGTATCGTACCGTGCCGGATGTTAATTAATTCCATGACAGTTTGTCCGAGTGACGATAATCGCCGAGGTAAACGCCCCCTGTCACACGCGAGTTTCTGGCATCGATGGCAAATGTCAGACGAATGGATCCCCCGTCATTCATCCATCCTATCGATCAAGCAAAATCGAGGATTTGACGTGAATGGCGATCTATACATGAATTGGCACTGAAATATGTGTGTACTATGTACCAAGCCCATCCGCAAATGTATAGGATGCTCTTAACTGCGACTAACCGCGAAACGGCTCCAATGATAAGGTCATTATGGCTTGTTGATTAGAGATAACCAATTTGATATTTACTTGTTATTAAATGAAGAGACGGATTCAAAAAACTTCCAAATCTTTAGTATTTGCAATTCTTTACATGTTTAACAAGTCGCTGTAAGGAAAAAGTTTGTAATCTGTAAAAATTCACTAGTAATGTTACATTTAAAAAATTAGGCAGGAAAGGTTAAAATATTTGCAAATATTTATTAATTGAAATGTCTCAGGTTCGATTCCCGGCGCGTCGAATTTTACTAATTCGGCTCTAATTTTTTTTATGAAAAAAAATTCCAGTCTGCATCTGTATGAAATTTTCTGCAAATAAAAAATACCCGTGAAAATTCAAGATGGCGGATCCAATATGGCGAAGTCATTTTGGATATTTTATTCATTTTTCATTGTAGTCTACAATCAATCTTATTATTTTTTTCATATGAAAAAATATTTCTTGTGATATTTATATAAAACATTCAAAACATAAAGATTATTAATGCTCGAATTAATACAAGATCTGATGTAGTGCGAGTAAATATGCATTAAAAACTTTTTTAATTTATATGCCATTATCTCCGTATTTAAAACGTAATGAACACATGGCTTTTTCATTTAATTTGAGAGATGTATATTATTTTCGTGACATATGTTTTACCTTATTTAACTTTCATTCGGCTCTTCGAATCAGCTGTTTAACCAAAAATTAAAAACGGCAGTGAACGTACATTCGATATATTCGGAACGTCGTGTGCTTCAGAACATCTATATCGATTAATTAAATCCGATTACTTGCGTATATCCGCGATGCATTCGCGAGTATCGAAACGTTCAGCTTCCGGCTTTCATTAATAATAACCCGTAATAATTATTCGACCAACAGGATGTGATACATTCCCAACTTTGCTTGGCTTGATCAATCAACTGTGGTAATTAAGAATTAATTTAATATTTAATAGCAATCCGTTTGTTGAGAAATAATGGCGAAAAATATTTGCGTTTAATATAATTTTTTTTTATAAAATTTATTTGTTTATAATACATGAGCCGGTGCGTTTCAATAATTCATTATTCTTTCGTAATTACACGTGTGCATTTAATCATATTGAATAAAAAATCCCTATAAAATATCCGTATGCATACTAATGAATCACTCTACTTCTTTACAGTATAAATTATCCACGTTATTTTTCATATATTCGTATTTTATTAAAAAACGTTCATGTTTAATTTTTTCATCAATCCAATTAACTCGAACACTAGTGTACGTTAGCAGGTTGGTTTTTAAAGCGAATATTTATAAATCTAGTATTCCCCGAGTACACGATTTCACATTGATCAAGTAACTTTTCGCAAATTCGGTTCGCCATTTTGAATTTTTAAAATATAAAATAAAACTCATAATTAGGAACATTGAACGTCTCCTAGTAATGAATTTCAACTTTTATCAAATAATAAAAGTGTTCATTTCAAATGGTGAACATTGAAATCTTAAAAATTTTAAAAAGACAAAATGTCCCGACATGTTGGTTCCGCTATTATCGCAATTCAAATATTAATTTTTAAAAATCTAATGGTTATCAACGACCTCAAAAACTTATTAAGCGTAATAATATTGAATTATCATCTGAACTTTTGTACAATAGTCGTAATGGATCAGCCATTTTGATTTTGAAACTTTCACTTCATCAAAAATTGAATGCAATTTAATCGACGTCTATTATTAAGTAAATAAGCGTTGGACAGTTTCAACTTCGATCTACTATAGTTTAAAATAAATTTCAGTGAATTACATTACACTTGTGTTAAAATGCTGCCGTTTTTCTTATAGTTATATGGCTGCTAAAAAAAAAATAAATCTATTTTTGATGGTATAAAATTTCATATGACATTATTCAGTCATAACGACTTATACTACAAGATTACTATATGCGCAATTAGCCATTCAAAATGGCTGCTTCAAAATGGTTCAATTTTTACAAAAATGTTAACATTTTCTGTGTATAATTTTTCTGAATGGTGATTTCTAACTAAAACATGTTAGAACCAGAACTTTAGAGGTCGCTGATTTCGATTATGTTGACAGATTTTCAAAGTTTAACATGGCGGATATGGTGGACAAAAATGTGAAATTTCTAGAAAATTTTATACAGATTGCAATATGTATTCCTTAAAAAAAGAGTTACATAAATAAATATTAAATCATAAATAGCATATACATACATATAATGGAAATTGTATTAATAATAAAAAATAAAACTTAGAAAAAAACTGAAAAAGAGATATATGATTATACCGATTGTTCTGATATTTCAAATTGGAAAATTTGGCAAAAGTTCTTAAAAATTATACGCAATTTTAAATTTTCCTCCGCTATTTTGAATTTTGAAATTTTGCAGAAGATTCCTAACCAGAGACCTGAAAACCGTCTGTATTCCGAATTTCTTAAAGATTTATGGAAATTTAACTTTTTTTGTCCACCATATTGGATCTGCCATTTTGAATTTGAAAATCTGTCAAGAGACTTTAAATCAGCGATCTCAAAAACCCATATTCCAACATCTTCTAGTTAAACATCAACATTTAGAAAAATTGTACGTTGAAGATTTTCTAAAAATGTTCTAACAATTTTTGTAAAAATTGAGTTATTAAAACCGCAATTCTGATTTTTAAAGAAGCATATAATATTCTTTTGGTACAAGACATAATGCCACATAATTCAGAGGAGTAGAACGATTGAAGTGTTCGTATAAAAAATTGAGAATTTATTTTGAAAAAATAGATTTTAATTGATTTGAAAAAATCGTACCTAAAAACAGTGGATTTTCAAAAAAATTAATTAGCTCGTTGTCTGAATACTATCCATAAAAAAGAACAGCAATATTCTACACAATTTCGAGCGTATTATTTTTTTAAAAAATTCGGGCTCTGCAAGCGCAATTTTAAACACTATAAACAGTTTTCTAGGAAATATCAAAGTTATTAATTGAGAATTGACCGAAAAATTTTTGAAATAAGTGTTTTTTATTTATTTCCGAGAATTCTCGGCCAGTTCCTAATTAATTTGTTCAGCATTTTCTAGGATACAGTAATACCTTCTATAGTAATTTAAATTGCCCTTACAAAGCCCGAATTTTGAAAAATCGATTCAGTCATTTTTTATTTACGGTTTTTAGTGAAAATTCGCACCTTATCGGTCGAGCGCTTTAGAACCCCCTTAACAATTTTTTTACAGGACGTGAAATATGATTTTCATCATACGGTACGAAAAATGACAATAATACTTTGATACTTTATACACTAGTTGTAAAATAAACTATCTCTAGGAGTGCGTAAAGTGATTATTCTAATAATGTGTGAAATTAGCGATTAATATGAGAAATATTTAATATAACATTTGACACAAGCTATTCTACGAAATATGGTGGACGCCCTCCTGAACTCTCACTCTGAACTCGTCGTGCAATTCATAAAGTCATATTTTACCCACTAGTAAGGAAATCTATTATTTTGAAGCTTGGGTGTTTGTAGAAATCACGGTATATGTCGTAGCGTTATACTGTGTAAGTAGTTTTTTACAGAAATGACAAATAGGTTTTGGAAATAGAATAGAAATAATATACGTCCATGACGCACAAAAACATAAAAAATTAAGAAGGAAAAAGGGAGGATGTGCAGATTTCCCAGTACGAAATAAGGAGATCGTGACTTCCCTGCAGAAATGTATTTCGATAGCACTTTACCAGGTCGAACCTTTTGCTTGTACGCAAGATGTGCTATAAATATCTGCTGCTCTCGGGAAATCGACGCGATATGAGATACAACCGTTTTTTTTTGCAATTTTAGTTTATGTGTTATATCCGCATACGTGACGAGTGTTACGCGCGGCGCCATTCTTTTGTGTAGATCCGTTCTGGGCGAAATTCGGATTTTCTCATGGGAAAAATAGTGCTACGAATTTGTGGTGGCTCTTGGGGAACTTTTTCGCTTTAGGACGATATGAATTCACGTAGATATATGAACGTTCCGGATTCACGAGTTCCAATAGCAAACGAATCGTACATAAATGATTCGAGTTTACTTAATCGTAGCGACAAAAAATACTTTGTCATTAACAATTGAATTAAAATATCTTATATGGCCGTTTCTAAATAATGGCTAACTTTCATTTAGAAACGAATAATTTTTTAATACTATTGATTTTGGAGCATACACATTTCTGAGCTTAAATTTTGTGTATTGGGCTGGACAAATAATGTTCACTACGTTGATGAAGTATTAAGTAAATTGTAATTGTAAAGAAAATATCTCATGATTTTGAGATATCCTAATCTAAAAGTCCAAAACACACAGTTTTTATTCATTTTCAGTAAGTTTCTGAGGCGGAACAAAATTGTTGTTCGTAATTTAGCAGAATGCAGATTAAAGTGCCTTTTTAATCATTCTGATACGATTTTTTTCTATGGAAGTTTCGAAGTTTTTGTCAAGGCACGATTGTGATTTTCTTCTAGTTGTACTTTTAGGTTAGGGTATCTTGAAGTCATTACGGAAAATAGAATTCCATTACTCAATTGGAAAAAGCGTCATACTCAACTTTCGAAAACTCAACATTTATATAAGTGCTTATTCTGAATTTTTGCTGTATTTTGTCTCTTGTTCGTATTTCTTACATCACCAATTCACACCTATTTATATAACTTCTTGCAATTTCTTTCATAAGATAATTGTTTTCTTTTCTCTATCACGTAATGCAATAAATAGTGTCATGTTTACACTAATAACGAGATGTGTATTTTAAAATTGACATTTCTTGAAATTGAATTCATGTCGATAATAATTTATCTGCAACATAAGTATCAGATCGAAAATAAAACAATTAGTCTTTTACTAATAACTATTGCTGTTGGAAACAATGAAATGTTTTATTATTTATTTGTAAGTAATTTATAATGATATTATTTATATTCTCGTTAAAAAATTTAACAACGTTTTATTTAATTCTGTATTCTGGTCGTTTTTAATAATTAAGTAAGTAGTATAAGTATTATTATGTTTTTATATTTAATTTGTTTTTGTCTCTGCCAATTTAGTTTGTAAATGTTGAGTTTGATTTTGGCGAATATACCTGAAACCATATATTTGCACATTACTTGTACAAATGATGTATTAATTAATATTGAAATAATTAATATTAAATAAAAAATAAAATAATAATAATTATATAATATTAATGAATCACAATATTCCTTTTTTTTCTTATTTTTTAAATTATATTTGTAAAATTAATGACATCAATAAATTATCGTTTATATTTAATTTATAATAACTAAATTTTTAATTTGTAATCTAAATATAACTTATCGGTATCTTAAACAATGAAATAACAATATTTAAAGAGTTGTGTTAAATTTGTTAAATGCTAAATTTGTCAGTATTGAGTTTGTAAAATTTGAGTTTTTCGAATGTTGAGTTGGAATGTTTGAATTTGACGATGAGGTCTGTAATATTTTTATTCTTACTATGTCCATCAAGTATTCTGGTGATAAAGGGAAGTCATAATTATTAGGTCATAGACTTATGCAATAAAGACATTATTATTATTATATTATTTAGATACATGGTTTGAAGTCCAATAATTAATTGAAAAGGTAGAATCAAATTAATTTCAAATAAATAAATTCTTCAATGATATAGAAATGCTTATTGGGACCCAATCATTGAAGAACATATTTATTGCAAATTTTTGGGTCTATATTTTTATGTATCGGTTTTTTTATCTGTCGGTTTTTCGACCCGCACCCCATTTTAACAACTACAAATAATTACAAAAACAAAATATTTACAAAAATAAAAGTCAACACTTAAGCTGGAATATGCAAATGACATTATGCGACATAAATTTGTACACTTCATATCAAATGCTCTATAAATAAATACTGAAAAGCCCTACAAGAAGTAAGTCAGGATTAAAGGTGTTTAATTTCTATGATTAAGTAGTGCTCGAAGAAGGTATATTTAGCTTAACAATGCTGCAGCATTTTATCCGGAGCCAGAAATGCTCAAACTTATTAGATCATGAGGGATATTTATTTAATAAATGTGTTAACATATAATGTTTGTATTCTATACGTATGACTATATTCGACTCTTTGTAAACATAAATAATATTCGATAATAAAGTGATTATTATTTCACAATAACATTTATATCGTATAATGGCTTTATATTAAAATGAATAATTATTACTTATTTCAATAAATTTATAAATTGTGTTGCTGTAATATGTACTTGTACCATTTGTTCCCGTGCCTAATATTTAGTCCTGCAATTTAAACAAAAAGCAAAAATTTAATATTTTAGTATAGTAGTTTTCCAATTAATAATAAATTAGTAGTTTTTCATGATTTATATGTAAAAATGATTATTAATTGAAACAGTGACCCAGTGACATTTGAATTAGTAGTTTTTAGCTACATAATCCTTTCAGTCACAAATTTTTCACAAATTGACTTTTTGAGATCGCTGATTAAGAACCTCGTGTCAGATTTTCAAAAATTAAAGTGCCGAAAAAAATTTTGAAAAAATGATTTTCTCTAGTATGTGGTATATTGTGGTTTTCAAGGTTGTTGATTACGAATCGGTGTCAGATTTTCAAAATTCAAAATGGCAGATACAATATGGCTGAAAAAAATTTGAAAAATTTTGATTTTGTCTAGTATGTAGTGTATACGGGTTTTCAAGGTTGTTGATTATGAAACCGGTGTCAAATTTTCAAAATATAACATAATTAAGTATGATAAACTTCAAGGAACGGAAAACATTGGTCTTTTCTGGATTCAACAGCTGCACCTGTTATTATAATCTCAACTTTGGGTCCGCCATTTTATATTTGAAAATCGGGCATTCGCAATATGCATCCTCAAAAACTCCTATGTTAAACGTCAGAAAATATTATGGTTTCCTTTTTTTCTTTTTAACGTTCATGTTGAATTCTCCATATTCAATTTCGAAAATCTGATACCGAATTCATAATTAGCGATATCAAAAACTGCGGCATTTCGAATTTTAAATAATAATAGAGATTAGTTCGTTTTGGCATTAATTTATTGGAGTCTTAGGAAAGCCAGGAATAGAAAACAATGAAAGGGTTCAGATTTAAAGAGAAGAAAATTTGTTTTTTTTTTAATAATTTGTCATGTCTAATTCAACCATCTAAGAATATTCTCGATATTTGAAGGAGAAGTACTACATTGTAAAAGAAAATTATGTATAATTAATTTGTTTATTATTTTATTGTTTTGTATTATGTATCAAATTAATTTACTCGAAATGCTTGGTATTAAACATTTATTTCTTCTATTAAAGCTTGTTAAGTAAGTTATTAATAATGTAAAAGAAGAAAAAAATTTAAGTAGCATCTTTCATATCGGAGTAAGAGTAGATAGAACTTAGTATAGATATTCCATGAATAAATGCTACTAATTATATAAATCAATACATTCCTCCAATGAAGATTGCATTCCGTAATACTATTACTCATTCGCAGATAATAATTTAATTATTTATGTATTAATCTTTGTAATATCTGAATTTTCAATAAATTTCTATCAATTTTGGATCATAAAACGATGGAGAGTTTATTGCATTAAGAGAGCTTTGTTAATAATAAGTTATATAACTGAACTGAATTATTGGCTAATATAACATTAAGGAAGTTCCTAATAGAATGAAGTTTGAAAATTAATATTGTAGGTTACTTTATTAGAAACTAATAAGTGGAACTCGGATGATTAAAAATATCAAAATATACTCTTATAATATCTGTTCTTAATATTCATGATCTAAGTTTAAAAGCTCGATGCAATTTAGTTACTTTTGGAATTACTCGAAGTGTAATAATTATGTCCAGATTTTTAAATTGTATTTTTGTTGTTTAAACGAGATATTGCTACTTGTTAATACTGGTATATTTCACTATTAATAAAACATAGTAATTATTTAAATTGCAAAATGTAATATAACAAAACATTAATTCAAAGTGGTTATGAAAATTTTGAGACAGTTTTCGATTGCTTGTAAAACAATTAGTAACACAAAATTTTAAAGGGGTATTTCATGAAACATTACTTTGTGTTCTGATGATAAATAATTGATAAAACTTACCAACGATGATGATATTAAATGATGATTTATGATGATAATTTATCTTCATCATATACTAATTACCCACAAATGATCAAAGTTTAATATGGGTTATCGTTGTCAACCGTTACGAATTTATTTTTTACATCATTCCAAAAAATAAAAATACTTATAAAATTATTAAATTTATATTACCTGTCATATCTCTGTTCAGAGCATGCAATTTCAAATTCTGTTTTGAAGGAATAGCGAAATTCTTCTCTTGATATGGTCGACATAATCCGAATTACACTTGCGCGAATTTTTATGAACATATTCGTTCTTGCCGAGTAAAAATACGGAATGCAACATTCAGACAGATTAAAGGACATCATAAAGATTAAAATATTTTTCTTCTTTTAAAGGATTCGCCACGAAAGCTTTTAATGTTTTTTTAATATTTCTTAATTGTTGTTTCTCGGTGCATTGTACTAGTAATGAAAGATTGTGTCAATAATGTGCACTACATAATGAGCTACGACAAAGTAATTAAAATCACATGCAATCCCCTTTTTTAAAATCCCATAAACGAGTCATACTTAGTTTTATAAGCTACTTTCATTCGATGGGTTCAACAGCGCCTGCTGTTAATTTATAATGATGCAGCTACCAAAATGGCATTAGTCAAGGATTTTGACTAATCGCTACGAGATTTCTAGAGACAGATGTACTTTTGTCATTGGTCGTATTATTTAATTCAGATCTGAATTATTTGTCAAAAGAGCAATCTTTTAATAATACAATTATGAAGATTTAACATGAGAGAAAAAATCACACAATTTTGTTCAAAAATGCTTCATGGGGTTTACGTTAAGCTTAGTTGTACTGAGTTCCAACCGATCCTGTTAGGTTAGGCTATTCTATAATGAACTTAATTGCAAAATTTCGATTGCTCCTTTCATTTTTTGACAAAATTTCGACCGATATGACGCTCCAAACTTCTGCGATAATGGTTTGAAGTGCAGTTTGTTGACTTTTTAAGCTTTTCATTTAAAATAAGTGCTATAATTAAATAACAAATTTGTTTTCAGCATAATTTAGTGGACATTTTGTATAAAAAAACTTTAGGATAGGATTATCCGTTGGCGTTGAGAACGCTTTAAATAGCTGGATGTACCCTTAAATTTTAATTTTTCTCGATATATTGGAAACTAGTTTCTATGCTACACTGGAGGTATAGTTTCCAGTGCGTTTTATTTAACGTGGTTTTCCCTGCAGGCGTAGTCCACGTACACTAGCGATCAGAGATTCTTGAATAAATGGTAAACCCATTTTGACAAATTCCACAAACAGAATCAATCCAAATAATTTTCATTAGTTCATATCGTAGAAGTAATTAGTTCAAGATCTCAGTTTCTACTTTCAAAAAGTAATAGTAACAAAATAACTAGTCAGATATATTGATAAGAAGATATGTCGCGGATTAGATTACGGGGTATTTACTATCAAAACTTGCTAAAAAAGTGTATATTATATATCAAAGACCAAGTTGAAGAACGATTTTTTACGTTTTGCATAAGATGTTTTTTAATTCGATAGCGTCCGGTTCGATAATTCGCGATCAAGGTTTCGACCTAGTATGAAAAATTGAAAATTGCGACCTGTCCGTTAATAGTATTTAAATTACACTCGAGGGAGAGCTTGAAAACTGGCTTTAATCAATATATGGAGTAAATAATGACATTTAAGTGAACATACAGATGTTCACTGCGGTCTAAGAAGCCAACAGATAACCATATCGTAAAGTATTTTATACAAAATGGACATAAATTATTAAAAAGCTTTAAAATCAACAAACTCAGATGTTTAGAGCGTCATATCAGTCAAAATATTGATTTACAACTTTTATTGGGAGTATTTTTTGTCGAAAAATAAAAAACAAGTGAGATTTTAAATTATAACAGATTCAACAAGAAAGTACATATTTATTCCATGACTACGAATTTGGGAATGAAAGTATAAGATAGAACCTGTATTAAATCTTGCACAATAAACGATTAAACTAATGATTTTTAAATATTTTATATTACACTACGTGGACCAAAAATAAATGAAGCGTTCGGTTGCAGCATCGGTCACCCGTGACTCTTTCACGGTCACTGCGATCATGAGTGCGTCGGGTAAGCGTATTATACTTTCATTAGGGTTTAACGGTACACCGATTCGCATGTAAAATATCCGTTTGAACCTTGCTCGGAGGTTTCGTGCAGGGAATTATTATGAGCTTAAAACCTGCTTCCAGATTATGTTCGCTTGAGCCGATATTCCTGAATGTCAATCTCTATGAACATCGGTACTACTGAACAGTTTAGAGAAAAATCAACGATTTCGATCGAAAGCCATTTATTTCTGGGAATAATGTGCAATAAGAGCCAATTTTTTAAATTCCCATGAACAGTGATTAAAATATTTTTAATGAAAATTATTATAAACATATAATTAAGCAAGCCTGCAAGTGGTCACATCCGTACTGACCAGACGCGATACTAAGTAGTGTGGTGTGTATTTGGTCAGACAGAAATGTGAAGGGCATTGATATATACTACTTATTTAACACTACAAATATGGGAAAATAATTGATTGTACAGCATTGTTTACAGAATTTAAACTTCGTGAATCTTTTGTACAGTACAAAATAGAATCATTAGCAGTAAATGAATGATTTGATTTGTGGAACCTGCTTACCACTTTTCCGTGGTGCCAAACAATGTCAGTAGTATAATGGTTCATTTACTGAATAACGGTATCTTTGGAATGAAAAAAAGGAGAAACGTGCTAATTATTGAGAATCACTGAAGTTCCAAATAAAAAAAGCAACAAATTTCTGTATATTTAATGTCATATCTTTTTTTATGCATGTTTTGGGCTATTTAACTGGAAAATAATATAAACCCATTAAAGCCTTAAAACCGTGATTTTCCTACTAATTTTCGAGCCAAATTGGTACAATTATAATAAAGGAATGGCCAAAGGAAGAGTAATTGGTCTTATTTTTTCGGGTGTGCTATTTCAGAATCAGAACTCTGAATTTTCCAAATCAAAAGCACAAAATTAAATTTGGCAGTTCAACATAAAAGAAACGTAGAAATTTTGGTGTTCATCATTATTTTTGTGAGGAATTCGAGGAGAATTTTCATACTTTACTTGATGGTTTGTTAATACAGTGGTTGTAGTTAAATAATGTATTTTAATATATAATAAATTTAAATTTCTTCTAATTAAAATTTTCTTTAAAAAATATAGCCTACTACAAAAGATAAAATTACAAAATTCATTTAACTAGTAGCTAGTCCAAAACAGTTCAGTACAAAAATGTGATTAGTTGAATGGATCAAGATAAATACAAAAAAATCTAAAATTGATGTATTAATTGTATTTTTGTTGTTTAAATTGCTGCGATCTAAAATGTTGTTGGTTATGTTTGTTGGTCATTAACATACTAAAGGAATTTTATATCTGTGTTACTAAAACTTATTTACTAAAGAAGGTTTATTAGGTGGCTACATAAGTTAAAAATTAAAGTAATACACTACAAGATAAAATTATTTACAAATTTCTCAGCAGAAATATTCGGGTGCAAATTTATTAAATTAAATTTCGTAAATAATTGGTACAAAAAATTATTTTGACACATTTGTCTGATCAAATACGTACTGACCTACTCATTATCGCGACCGTCCCGTACGGGTGTAACCACTTACGGACTTGCTTCATTATGTGTATATAATGAATCATGTGAACTGATTGTCCGAACTTATTCAATAACTTCCAATAATTTCAATATAATTAGAGATTAGTCAATGTGGACAAAACAAAATGTATACCACACTGAGAAAAAAATTAGTAATATTGATCGAATATGTGGTTGTCTGTTCGCAGACAAATATTAAGTAATGTCAACTATATTTTAGTTGAATTAACTAAATGTTATTGAATCGGTATCATGATGTAGTTGAGGTTATGAGGATGTTATGAAGATATCATTCATAAAGATCTATAATCTCTTCAAATAGCACAAGAGCGTCTACAGGAAATTGTGCATAAGACACAAAATATCAAATATCTTGACATAATAATAGACTCTAAATTATAGTGAATCATGCACATATCTCAGTTACTTAGATCTCTGCAATTCTTATTTAGAAAACTACAAGATTTTTTAAAAAGTAAAACTTTCATGCAAGTATATCATGTTTTGTTTCAATCTATCCTTATGTTTAGCAAAGTATTATGGGGAGGGGCATACGATAATCTGCTGAAAAAATTAACAGTAAAGCTACTCTAAAGATCATAATGAAGAAGAGAAAATTATTCATCAGTGATGAATTTTAGAGAAAGTGGAGTTTATGATGGAAATAAATTATTTTATTTTAAGTCTGTAGAATTCCCAAAAATAGTATAAAACACAAGAAATGCTGCAGAGGGTACAATAGTGGCTCCAGTAAGGATGAAGGAAATGCTACGACTACTTTGGTTCACCTTGCTTTAATTCTTTACCTGTGCACATACAACTAGCTAGACACCTTTCAACAGCTAGTGACAAAATGGTTTAGCAACAAAAACATCATTGAGATAGCAAGTGTATTCGGAACAAGTCATATTTATAATAGAGGTTTATTATTGGAGCGAAAGTGTTTTGTTTTTTATTTTTCTGTGAAACATAGGCAACTTTATATTACATTTTTACATTAAGTTTATATTATATTTTTATATTTTTAATATTAAGTTTTTTCTCTTCATAACCACGCAGAACTATACAGTACTTACGTGGTAACATATACTGCTAAAAACGATACCACATCAAAGTTTTCTTATACTATTCAGTTTTTATGATTGTTAATCTACGCATTATGTATACATGTATATGTTTGAAATAAATATTATTACTGTTTAAAATGGATTTCGTTAATCAAATTTTAAACGTTGCTCTTGAAAATTTGAAAAATTGGATCTTATTGCACATTATTCCCAGAAATAAACGAGGCTCGATCGAAATCGTTGATTTCCTTCAAGACTGTGCAGCTGAACCAAGCAAATGACAAATAAACATTCACTTTCCAGATAAAAGTGCAAAGTGACTAAACTATACATCAAATTAGTACGAAACTAAATAACTAAATGGTAAATATTTATAAACAATATCTTAAATTCTAAAATGAAGTTTTCTTTATCATATGCGTCCTAGGAGGAATGGGCCTGAGCTTTCAGCACAATCTTAACATCATCAATGCCTGCAGACTGAATGCACGAGAGATTGCGTGCGGAAAGCGGTAATCATAGGATCGCTAAATCTACTCAGATCTCACGAACGATCGCCATGTGATTGATCAGCCTGCTACTGCTTACTTTCTAGTTGGTAGAGTGGTTTCAGTTTGCTTAAATCCGATTGCAGAGATGGAGGGTAAGGTAACCATCTTCCATAAATTTTCTAAAATAGGATGGCCGAAGGAGCAGGATTGTTTTAGTAATAGCATCCTCCTACGATTCATAAATTTATGAAATAAAAACCACGAAGAATATAGAATATATAACAGCACTAATTTAAAATTATTAAAAGAACTAGATGGTTTTAAAAAAAAAAGTTTGTTATTGGTCTAGATTTGCAGCTGCTAGGTATTTTAATCTAATTCATTAATTTCAGGCAATCGTCTACAACATTTTCTAAATTCTTGAATCGTCCCGTATCTTAATTACTTTTTATTTCAGTATTGATTTTTTATTCGAATTTGTAATATTATCGTATCGCATTTCGCGTGCGTCGCCTATGTGCCTGGCTAAATCTGCATGTATCTCCTTGACGGAGGTCTCACGAGCCCTGCCGTTACCACTTATTGACTTATTCAGTATTGTTTATTGCAGAATCTTTTTAGTATGATATTCTATTTCACAAAAACAATTTTTAAATTTTCTTTCTGAATGTCACGCTGCAAATTAAAAAAAAATATATCCGTTTGTTGTATACTTGGTTGCAGCACTTGAATAACAATCGTGGAATAACATTTTCGCGGATTTGTAATGAAGGATGCTCACGAGCATAGGTGATTTTTGCCTTCGGAAAAATGCAGGAATCTAAGTAGTAACAGTCTGTACCTATTACGAGCAATACACAGTGTGGGCTATTACTACTTAAATTACTGCATTTTCCTATGTATAATCCGTGATTTTAACAGCGAGTTTTTAAACGTTCTACATGATAAAATAATTGAATTTACTATTAGATGTTAATTCTCGTTATATTTTAATAAAATTTATAAGTTCCGTAGGTTCCATCTCGAGAGGACGATGCCCACGAGTATATGTGATTTCTGCCTCCAAGATGGAACCTCCCAAACTAACAAATTCCGTTAGAGTATAATTCAACTAACATCCAATGGCAAATTCGATTGTTTTATGATGTGGGAAAGTTTAAAAAAACGCCATTAAATCCGCGGATTATGCACAGGAAAATGCAGTAATTTCAGTAGTAATAGGTCGCACTGTGTATTGTTCGCAGTAGTTGCGGACTGTTACTACTTAGATTCCAGCATTTTTCATGTATAGTCCACGACTTTGACAACGATTTTTTAAACTTTCCCAGAAGATAATTCAAATTTTCCATTAGGTGTTAGTTCTCATCATACTCTAAAAGAATTTGTCAGTTTCTGAAGTTCCGTCTCGAGGAAGGAAATCACTTAGGGGAAGTATGGGCAAAGTGGGATACATATCCTATGTGTTTGTTTGCATTGTTTATTTACAAATGAGTTATTGTAATACAAATTTTGAAACATATTTCAGTTTCCATTCAGTATTTACCAACCGTTCGAACATGACCTAGGAGTTCGAAGTCAATTTGTAAATTTAGACATATTTTCAATCGACTAGTAAGTATCAATAAATTAAGCGAATTAAAATCTGAATTGCATGGCTTAATAGTATTCTCTTACACTCTATTTTTATTTTTTATTTGTTTCATTTGGGGGTGAAGATGATTTTTTTCGACGTGTTTAAAAAAATTCTATTTTGGGGCAAAGTGGGATGATTTAGATTTGATTTTGATTTAAGTTCACATAGATAAGTAAGAACTCTCTCTCTCTATCTATCTCAGTCTTTTTCTTTCTCGGTCAAACCTTTCCAGAAGTAATTTTATCGACCCATCTCACTTTGCCCCTGGATTTTCTGATTTCTAAAAAAAAAAGTTTTGGAGTATTAAACAGACACTTTTTTTAAAATGCGTTTCATACTAGGTTAGTTGAGGACCTAAATAAGGGTTTTTAAACCGCACCTAACCAATCTTATGGCCCATATTTTTTGTATACGAGTTTTCCCAAAACCATTCCACTTTGCCCCTACTTCCCCTATATTCGTGGGCATCGTCCTTACTCATGGGTATCCTCCTTTACATTGTAATTTCTTATGAATATCATTTAATTTGTAAGATGTGAAATTCATACGATTATTAGGCATAAGTGACTTAATTTTTCAGTGAAATAAAATATTCGATTTCCTCGATATGATAGTCAGGGTGTAGTAGGCAAATGTGAAAAAAGCGGAACCCGTCACCGGGCGTTGGAATCGACGGTACATCATTTCGCGCAAAGCTTCCCGAACGAATCGAGTTTCGTTCTCGGTGGGTTCCGATTGGCCCGCGCCCTTCTTTTTCAATCGAAAATAAGACTCGGGTCGAAATATTCCTCTGCGAGCTGGGAGGGAAATTTCTCGGTCGGCAATCCGCGGAAGGGATCCCTGATCGAATCCCAGCGGCTGACATTGAAGTAGGTGGAGATTTGGAAAGCGAAGAACGAGCAGGGCCGGAAGTGCTCCGGGGCTCTGGAAAATAAAAGGAAACCCGTGGATTTGCGAAAGTCGAATAAATTACTCCTGCCTAGAGTACGCCCTGTTGCCTCGAAAAAGGCTCGACACGCGAACAGGTGCGAGTGAAATGGTGCTCGACAAATTTGGGTTCGCTCCATAAATTCCTTGGCTTCATGCATTGCACTTAGACGACAATAGTTTCGATAAAAGTCATTCCAATATAGTTTCGAATGTCTGAAATACAACTTCCGGTTTATTTTATAGGGCGTATTTTTATGTATTTTGATGGGTTGAATGTGGATTTGTCCACGTATAAAAAAAGGTCTTACTACACAGAAAAAAAGTCTTAAAATTGTTTCATCTCAAATTAAGCACTGTAAAACGCTTAATTTCAGCCTAAAATTGTGCTAATTTTCTTAAATTAAGTCAATATTTGCACTCAAAATCTTGTTTTTAGTTTTGGAAACTTACTTTTAGTCAATATTCAGGTTCGAAATAAGAATTCCCTAATATAGCCTTAGCTGGCACTATGGGTCCAGTAGACTTTTTATTCGAACTCGAAGTAAGTACAGTAGAGTCCCGCTTTAGTGGCGTCCCGTTTTAGTGGCGTGCCGCCTTAGTGGCACGACGAAGTCCCGCGTTAGTGGCGCTTCTCAGAATCTCTTCATCCCCACTATGTCGCCGGCCGTTTCAGGGGCGTGGCTAATAAGCGACGGAACAGGGAGTTTGGGCGTGTCTGTCGTCACGAACGTCACGTGATAGCAGCCTGATGGGGGAAGCGATGTTTCCCCTATTTGCGCTACTAACGCGGGACTTGAGGGGAGTGCTCGGAACGGACCGCGCCACTAAAGCGGGACTCTACTGTATACTAATATTTCAGAAATCGACGAAGTGTTAAATGTGACCAAAATAAATTATACTCTGTGAAATCATTTACATTTTCAAGAACATATCTTAAGTTTACCTTGTGTAACATTTTTGAGCAAAAATATTTAAAGACGGTTGTGCAATACACGTTTGAATATGTCGGGTCTATCAGACCCATTTATGTCATTTACGTTTGAATGCGACATTATGCCAGTTAAGGGTTAAGGGTGACAAGCTCGAACAAATTTTCTGTAAGCACAAATCTTGACTAAAATTTTACTGACTTAAAGTACGATTTTAAACCCAAATATTGTCTTAATTTAAGAAAATTAGCTCAATTTTTAGCCCTTTACAGTGCTTAATTTGAGATGTAACAATTTTAAGACTTTTTTTTCTGTGTAATTAACACATCTCTGGGATTAATAGTAGAATGGAAAGAAATTCCTAACTGCCAAGAATTTGACACTCGGTGTGTGAATAATAAGTATACTGACTTTAACGACGATCCGAGTCATGGGATTGAAACAAATCAACACATTAGTAGGTTAAAATGCGACTTGTCTGAGACGTTTCGACAACTTGCGTTGTCATCTTCAGAGACTAGTTAAATGTCACATGAGCCTATATACTTTCTTTTTTTTACAATGTTATACATATTCAGTTGTATATAGGCTCATGTGACATTTAACTAGTCTCTGAAGATGACAACGCACGTTGTCGGAACGTCTCAGACAAGTCGCATTATAACCTACTAATGTGTTGATTTGTTTCAATCCCATGACTCGGATCGTCGTTAAAGTCAGTATACTTATTATAACACATCTCTGATCTAAACTACGATCTACGCAATTTAACCCTAACAAAAGTATCTTAGGAATGGATAAAATCCATTTTTCTGGGAATAAAAAACATTTTTAATGTTAAAAATTGCTCCATTCGAAAGCTCACAAAATTTTATTTTTTATAAATAACATTTATTCATTTCTAATTATGTTTTAAGGAATCAAAACTTTAATTAAAGTTTTGCATAATCAGCTTTTTAATTGACGCGATAGGCAAAGTGTCAACGGCACTTCTTTTCATCTTTATAATTTATGTAATAAGGAACTTCCGTTGTAATTTTATATAACATCCGTAAAATTTGTCAAATGGAAGTTAAGTATTCAACTATATCCGCAACTTTGAAATAATTTCTCATGACGAGCTTAACAAGTCTCTTCGGTGCCAGCCCTTTATGTCGAAACGAAATTCTCGTAATATTTTCATAAATTCCGCGAACATTTCCGATCTTTTTTGGGACTTTTTCTGTACATTTCTCATTGTTCGAGCTTTATAAATAACAAGTCGCTAAATTACATGCGCATGAAGTATTTGTAGTATTTAGCCTTGCCGAAAAAAAAAGGATTTAGCGATAGCTGTTATCCAATATTTCAATGCCGGATGTATTGTACACTAACAAGCAGATTTTTTTTTAAATATGGTGAAATAAATTATTTGTTAACAGTAAATAAGGTTTCATAAAAGATAAAAAAAGATTTTTAATATTAATATACTGTTTAACATTAAAAATATCATATTTTAAGTTTAAGAAAAGCATTTAAGATATACGAAATTCATCAGAAGGAACCGATAGCATAGATACAACAGATTCCGTGTACAATATAAAAACACTAGAATTGGAAAAATAAAAATATTAGAAAAAGAAATAAATTTTAGTAATTTCGGCTGACATCGACCGAATTTTTCCTGTTGCATTTTTTGGGGCCGCCGAACTAAACCGCATGGCGGCGCGTCGAGCACCACGTGCCTCCCACTACTGTGCCGATTCTCTCGCGTGTTTCCCTTCGAATCTTTAATCTTTTTCAACCGTGCGAAGGGTTTGTGACATGAGAAATGATCGTCGAGGAAAGGGAAATAGATTGGCAGAGGGTGCAGGCACAATACTTGGGGCGAATTAATTTTGTAAATACAAACAATATAGATATTTAAAAAGGCACTCTATACCTCAATTAAACTTACAAAATATTATTATCGTAATCAATCTTTAGTTTTCTGCTTTCCACATCATTGAAATTTATTTTCTATTATTTATTTCTATTAAAAAATATATTTCTTATGTTTTTATTATATTTGCTTTAGTGTTACAAGATATATTTTTACTACAATACGCATTTCGTCTGACATTTTTCTATCAACCCAGTTTTTCGCTTGTTTTCGTCATAGTACTTTCGTTGCCATAATAAAATATAAGGATCTATGTACTTTGTACAGGAATACACAAAATACTTTACAGGGAATTTGATAACAACTCTCGCAAACACTTGGTGTTTATTAATAAATTAAGAAAATGTTAAGTTACTCTTTTCATATGATTCCTAAGGTTTTGTGACGTTTATATACAAGTGTAAAACGTGTAATGCTGTGAGCTGTTTTTGGTATGAATAAAATGGACACAAGAAAAGTTTTCCTCCTTAATAGGCCCAAGCTACACTGTCGACGAGTTATTCTTAAACGACTTTAATGATTTCCCAAGACGGCGATAAAACAATCATTGAAATCGATTAGGAATAACCATTCTCCTAACAAATATTTTGTTGGCGCATAGACAAACAGTGAAAGGAGAAGAGCGCAGAAGACAAAGGTGCGATGCGCAAAAGACATATGGGTTTTGCGGGCAATGGCAGAGACATCTGCCGTGAAACACAACAGGCGGTGCAGACGGAGGTACAGTGTGTGCTCTCCTAGACACTGAAAGGTAGGAACATAGTTTCGTTTGTCATTCTCAATGCTAGTGATTTTTAAACGAAATCTTTTCTTTGCTCCACTGGTCGCTTCACACGTAAGTGTAAATACCAGTTTACCTGAAATTAAGATATCAAATTGAGTCCCAGTAATTGCGATTCCGATAATTACGAAAAAATTTTTTTCAGAATGTTTTGTATTGCAAAGAAAGTCTCGTCTACAAGATTTGGAATGGCAAAGTGGAAAGCTTCTTCGTAACTTTCGGAAGAACCGCAATCCGGACGGGAGCTTTTTCGATTCGGGATGCACGACACAGACATCGATAGCAACCGTCGGATCGGAGGGAAATCTAAAAAAGGAGGAAAACCCGATAAGCGAAACGAATCGAGCTTAAAGGTGCATTTGTTTCGCTTCGATCCGACGAATATCCTAGAAAAAAAAAGTTTGAGAAGTGCAAATAGTAGGCTGAAAAGTGCAAAAACGTGATCGCTGCTGCACAGAGAGACGTATATCGTTGAGTTCTGCTGCATCGTGTAAACATTCCATTACATTGAAGTTCTGCAATTCCAGTGTCGCTGTTATTTCTGTACGTGTGGGTGATGTCGCGCTTGAATCTTCTCGACACGGTCGGACATTTTCTCGACTCGTCTTAGACCTACCGATTCGAGTTTTGCAGAAACGCATACGGTTGAATATTAATCAACCTTACAGTCGTAGAATTACATGACCACCTATTAGGTTGATGCACGTCAGGTTCAGAAACATGAATCCAAAATCAATGTTTTGTAAATTCTATTATATAATTCATTCATTTTACTAGAATGAGTAAAGTATGATTTAAGTATTACAACTGTGCTAAAAAGTACCACTTTACGCACCAGTGGCATAGTACAGTATTTTCTGTCTTTCGATCTATGTTTCCTTTTTGATTGCTGACGTACATGAAAGAGATGGGCCTGACAGTAAAAACGGGTTAAAAGTTAGCCTACCAATAAAGTACTCTAATAAAAACAAATTTTCGTATTCAAGTAAAAATTTCAAGTTTCCAAAAGGATTAATTAAAATGATTGGTACTGATTTAACATTTCTGTTTGATGATAGTGCTTAAACGAGTTCGGGTATATTCACGAACTATATGTAATATCGATACAGCATGATGATCCAACGATCTGTGCATCATAAATCGAGATATACTTAGTGAAAACATTTAGTAAAATATACTTTGTCCTAACCGAACTGTTTTATCAATTGTGGCATAAAAAATTGCTTTCTTTCTGTACATAAACAAATTTTCACGCACAAATATTTACTTGAATACAGAAATTATTCAGTAATTAGTACTAATAATTAATACTATCATACCTTCATTAAAAGAAAGTTGTGGTTAAACTTTACTATTTTAATAGTATAACCAACCAACACTTTTGTTCATTTGACCGGAAATGCTATTAAAACACTTAAGGTTTTAATTAAACAAACCAGAAATTTGATTACTTTAACCAGAAAAAATATTACGCATTTATTTAACCACTTTTCTGCTGCATATAACCAAACCTTATTTTAGTGTTCGAATTACCTACCTTATCCGGGAGGTGCTTATGTTCATAATTTTTTCAATGAAATCCCTTTCATGAGCTTATATTCATGACATTCTATAAGAATCATTTGCATAACATGACGTTGGCAGGCTAATCTATGGCATACGATTCATTTCGTGTGTCGACATGACTTAACCCGTTTTTGCTGTTACCCCTTAAATAATAACGATTTCTTATGAATATATATATGATGCGATAAACGTTTCTTTGTATATAAATAGAAACATTTTGTTGAAATATATAATTCTTCGAGATTCTGCACTTATTATATTGAAGAAATAAATACTAATAATGTTATCAATTCAGAACGCCTGTAAAATTAACGATTATTAAATATTTGAGGTGTAAGTGAGGTAACATTAGATTGATCATCATCTTTCAGCTAAACCGTGTAAAAGTAATTTTGAAAGAACCAGGTGTGTGGCATTGTTATTTAAGGCTAAGAATGGACCTCGTTAGGGGACTGGAAGTCAACGATTTTTATGTCATAATAATCTTAGAAAAACTTTAAAAACAATATTTTAATAGATAGAACAAACTTGTAATAGATAAACATTTTCCAAACTTGCTCGAAAAATCATTGAAAGAAAATCCAACATACTGTTAAAAATTTCTTTAGGAATTTTCTGAAACATGTAACAGAAGCTTTTTAAAGTTACTGTTTCATAATTTTCTGAACCAAAATTTAATGATTTTTAGTTACAGTAACAGAAATATGCAAGGCGATTAAAAAAATTATTGACTTCATTAAATAATTTATCAACATATTTGATATAGTTAAGTACTTAATTTATTAATAACTTAAGTTGATTTGTTGTTAATTAATTGGTAAAATTTGTCAATATTTGATATCAACGCTCAAGTAAGTGCAGTAAATACATTTTCATTTTTTTTCATTGTTATAACTTGAGAAAGATGAAAGATCAGACAATATACGAACTATATATGTCATAGAGAATATTTTTATCTTTTTTTTTAGATTCATTGTTTTATCAATGAACTCTTTTTAATTTTTATGAATTTATTATTTTTATCAATCAGCTGTCAAAAATTAATAAAATGTAACGATATAATCGCCCTTGAGAAGTAAATAAAATTTTCTAAAGAATACCTGTAGTAAATTTTTTATGTCTAAAGATGCATTTATATGAAATGTCTGAAGAATTCCGTTATTTTTTTTATTCATATTTTTCGTTTATTTAACATCACAAAATAGTATTTTTAAAGTTTTCTTAAAAAATGTTTTTTCAATAAATCAGGTTGTTCAGAATCGAAACAATTTGGACAGAGAGCCTTTGAAAATATCTCATCCACATTGAAATGTTTAAAACAATACAATTATGTTGCTGTATACAAAATAGTGTTTACTTGTTAATCAAAAGATTTTGAAATATTTAATATATGCACTCTGTTATTTATTAATTAAAGAAGCATGCATGATTTATTAAAAAAACATGTTCTTGCAATACTTTTAAAATATGATTCAAATTGTTAATTAATATCAGCTCTTTATTATTTTTTTACTGGGTATTATTTTAACATTTATTTCGTATTATGTTTTTTTAATTACTTAAATATTTTTAATATTTTTATAATGCCCTTTAAATATCCATTTAATATATTTCTTATTCACCTTATTCGTTCGGAAAAATATGTTGGTTTTTGTATTATTTTAGAACAATAATATTCATGCATATTTTTATGTAGTCTTTTAGAAAGAAAGGTGATTCATTAAAAGTAAGTACAGCAATAACAAAGAAATAAATGCTAATCCAAAATATGTAACTTTGAGGTCATTATATTCAATACAAAAGAAAGTTATATGCAATATTATTATTAAAATACTCTAGAATACAAAATATTCTGTGTACATTAGAGTTTCAATACTTCTAGAAATAAATAAACTAAGCAAACTGATAATGTACATGCTTAAAACAATTAAACAAAATAAGACTGGATAAAATAACTTTAATATTTTCTTTATATCAAAACTTTTTATATATTAACTTTTTAAATATTCTTTTAAATACTTTAAAATTTTAAAAGGAATATTTGTTTTGTTTTTCATTTGTACATATCTAATATTTCGAAATCCGTCTGCATTATACTGTTATATCTTAACAGAGTTCCTGCACACTCCCCTATGACTATATTTCACCTATTCGAACCCAACAAAGAGAATTAAATTAAGTTAGTGCCAATGCAGCTGTCTGCGATGCATCTGGTTGTATCAAAAACGCTTTTCATGTCTAGGAAAACTCAATTCAAGTCTTCTTTTAAATTTATTATTTTTTACATTTTATTATTTAATTTCCTGGATGTATATGTATAAATTAAAATTTATAACGTGTGTTTAATTTTTTTTGCACAAAAACGTATTATTGTGGAAAGATTTCTGTATTTTAATATGATTAAACGAATGTCTGGTGATATACAGAACATTTAGTTATGATTACACTTTATAACCGAAATGAAGATAAATTTAAATTTTATCTATGCTTAACAAAATCTTTAATATGAGGCCGTATAGATCGCAGTTTACTACATATTAAATCGAAAAACTCAATCAATCTCGTAAATCATCACTTTGATTTACATACACACAAAAATTGTATAATATTTCAATAGTATTTAAAAAAGGACTTGCATTTCAAGCTAAAAATTACAGAAATAAATGTAAATATCTCTGAATACAGATGTAAATACCTCCTTTTTTTGCGAATAAAATATTACGTTTTTAACCTCCATGAAAAGTCATTTTTTAAAAGAATGATTATCTTTCTGTTGAGGAGTGTTTATTGATACAGCGTAAAAAGTTAAAAAAATCAAAATATAAACTGAAGAATATTGTTTGAAAAACTCCTTAGAATGTATCAAAGAGTATGCTGAAATTTTTTCAGAATATATTGATATAATTTTTTGCATTTTCGGAGAAACGAAATTTTTAAAAAAGCCATTTAAAAAATCTGAAAAGATTTTAGTGTATTCTTTGACAAATTCTAAGATAATTTTGTTCTAAGGGAATTTTGACTTAAGTGTATAGTTATCGACATTTGAAATTATATTATTCTTGAAATCTAGAAATGATTAATAATTTTGTTTCTTAAAAACTGTCAACTCTAGAGAAAATCTTGTTAGAACAAAAATCGAATTAGTCAAAGATTACTCTCAATTTTTTTTAGATTTTTTAAATGACTTTTTTCACAATTTCGCTTTTCTTAATTTTTGAAAAATAACAAATTGTATAAACCCATTCTGCAAAAAAAATTGAGAATATTTTTTGACACATTCTAAGAAGTGTTTGTTCTCAAAACATTTTTTGCAGAGTTTACAGTTTTCATGAAAAAAAAGTTTTAAAAAGAAAATTCTCACTGCAGTCGCCTATTTCTGATCATGATGTTAGTTTTTTAATATTTAAAATTATATATCTTGATACAACTATTTTCTTCACTTTTAGCGAAAGAATTTTGTGCCGGCAAACACTCTTTCTATGAGAAAAAAAAGGTTTTATAAAAAAGTATACCCGCTTTTTGCGTTTTTTGGCATTTAAATCGTATTTAATTTTGTAATTAACATAGCTCAATTTTGACAATTTCATTGAAATGACCGATCTCGAAAATAACAAGACACATACATTGCAATTTTTGTGAACATTAATTTTCATATGAAATACTTGATTGAAATTGAAGCAGGAACGTGTCCTTCCTGGCGTTAATGGGTTAAAAAATAAAATAAAGTTCAGTTTCAACATGATGTTTTGTATGTTTGTATGTTTTATATATTGAGAAACTTTTTATTAATTAAAATACCATACGCTCTTGTTTGATTGACAGCATTTTCCTAAAAAAAATGCAGGAAAATTCCATATTCCAGCACTTCTCAATTTAATAATAATTTAAATCGAGTTAATTATTGAGTCGAGATCGAAATTTTTACTGCGCTGGAATTTAAAAGTTAGTTAAAAACTATAGTGGGTTCATAAACATCAAAAAGTATTTAATTAACTGTTATTTAGTACAAAAATAAAATGAAAAGTCATATTGTATGATGAGTAACAAAGACATATATATTCCGCGTTCTTCCAGAAAAATCTCACACATTAGCGAGTCAGCATGCTTAATTTACAATTTCGAAACAATAGTTTGTGAATTTACTTCAAATTAAAATACCCATTACGGTTATCTAAGTTGTCTCTTTTCTTTCCTTCCTTTCCGTATCGCAGAAAATGTTACGAAAGTTTATTTGAGTGAAGAAAAAAAGTTCGGGGAGTTTGCCGTATAAATGTTATCTTAATATAAGTTCCTGTTTATTTAAATTTGTGTTTAAACAGTGACAAATTGTTAACTAAAATAGAGCTTCTTATTGATTTTAATATCTTAAGAAGTTAACTTTCAACTTATACACCCTCGCCTTTGTGATTTATATATTAGGACCTTTTTATTGAAAAAATTATCATGCTGTCTAATTTGAGAGTCATGTATTCGCAAGCATTCCATACATTTTCCTGAACAAAAATACAGGAAACTTCCAATTTCTGCATGCAATATGTTATGCAGTTATTGTCTGGTTCAAATTTGAAAAATCGATTTAGAAAAGCTTCGAACAATATAAAAAACAACTACACTTTTTTATCAGCTTTCATTTACGTGTGCTTACGAATTTGTATCGAAAGCTGGTATTTTTTATTTGGCAAAAATGCATTCGTAGTTTTAAATTCATCAAAGGTACAAAGTATTAACCGAGTTTACATATTTGTACTAACTTTTGTAACTATTAATAAACAAGCATAAATGGCTAGTGCCATTGCTGCTAACGTTTCATGTACAAAAAAGTTTGCTACAATATAAAATAGCAAATACATTCAGATTTATAAATGTTGGTCGAGATTGACGATTAAATCCTTTTTTCACTTCGGCCCTCACTTTTTTATTCGAAAACGATAAAAAAATTGATCTTTCATTCATTTATATTGTTATTATAAAAGAGAAATATTTATATCTGATTTCATGAATCTATTAGATCTGAGATTTTAAATATCAAAATATTCAGCAACCGCTGAAACCTAAAGTTTATAAAAATCAATCGATATTTAAACAAATTTGTCCGCCATTTTGAATTTTGAAAATTCAGGATGACACCGTTCTTGAAAATCCGTAAATTACCTATGATTTACGAAATTTGTTGAGAATAAAGTGCCATCAATGGGTTAATATATAATTTAAACTTTTTCTATGTTCTGACATCTGCATTTGTATATTACAGTACAACCTCTCTTGTTCGACACTTCGCTTGTTCGACAACCTCCCTAGTTTGACAGTGCCGGACCTGCTTAGTTCGACAGTGGGCGGAGACTTCTTCCCTCTTCCGCCCCGTTCATTATATTACCGACGAACACGAACGCACCCATGCCGGATTCGACGCTGCACCTCACCCGTCAATTCGAACGACATAACCTCCGCATTTGTTGTTGTTAAGTTTTAGTCTTCTACTTGGCTTCTATATGTATGGCAAGGAGGCTGGAAATGAATGCTAGGAAAACAGAAGGTTAGAAGGTTAGCTGTCGTAAAAACAAATGAGCCAATCACGATTGCGTGACGTCATAGTGGGCGTGGTTAAAAAAATGTCAAACTAGCGAGGTCAGAGGGAGAGCGTCTGGCACCGAACATGTCGAACAAGAGAGGTTGTACTGTACTGAAATGAAAGTCAGGCTAAATGAAATATATAAATTTTAACCAGGAAAGCACAAATAGAAAGTTCAAAAAGAAAGGAATGGTGAATAAAGATAAGATGAGTAATGTAAAGACAGAAAAAGTCGAAAATATTCAAATACTCGCAGGATGACATGATGACATTATTTACTGAAAAAGGAAATCCACATTTAGTATCTGATTGGCTTTTAAAATACAAGATTAAAAAAAATAAGGTTATTAATGTTGATAAAATATGCTTTTAAGATAGAATTTTTAAATTCATGTTTATTATTCTTTATTAAAAAAGCATTGATACACCTCTTAATATCTGATTTAAACTGTTAAATTTGCCAGAGATATACAATTTTTTGCTGCAATAACTATGAAAATCCTCCAACTATCTGCGTACATTAATTATATTACACGGGTTAACATGGTTTATTGTTGGAACGCTGTGGGTCATTTCCGACGTAATTGTGCGTAGATCGGAATCGGAATTCAAGAGGTGGCACATTTCTTCAGAATTCGAAAGAAGTGTTTGTTTGCTTTAAATTCTACAGAAGGCGTTTTTCGAGTTCATAACCTCAAATATTTTAAAATCCTGATGTGATAGACGATTTGTGACTTCGGATTCGGATTCTACGTACAAAATAAGCTCGGAAACGACAGATTCCCAACAACCTCCAAGCCCCCCTTTTTTGTAGACCTGTGTTATTTAATACAATACATTTAATATAAAGTATTAACTAATGCACTATCTATTTTTCTCGCAATACTTTTTCCTTGTATTATATCTTTTAAGTCATCTTTTTATACTCACACATTAATTCTGATGAGTTTATTGCTTTTTTATGTACTTCGCATCATATCACTAGGTGGCTGCATACAGTATGAAGGAAATATAATATATAGTCCTTCATATATAAAAAATACCACTTTGTTAAATTATTCTCCTCTCACTCTTTTAGTTTTTAGTTTTTTAATACAGTACTCTCTGTTGAAGATGTTCAAATATTAGACTGAAAAAGTTAAAAATATTTTCAATTTTAGTTTTTCAGTTTATACTTTAAATACAACGGTCGATTATAAAAATTGTAATTTATTAAGTATACTTATTGTCATTTATGTTCACGATTTTAGTGTTTTAATATATCTGTTTTAGAAACTATATTTGAGTTACTTTGTTCGTTAAAATTCGATTACATTTGAAGATATTGTACAAAATATTTAGGTATCCGGAGCTATATACTCGATGTACAGTTACTGCTCTGGAATTAAATTAGATTGATTGTTAAGATGTTTTTAGATTTAAACCAATATTATACCTCAATGTGACATTCGATTAATTTTTTGGCGAAACGTTGCTATGCTTTTGATAAATCAATTGCGTCATGTTATAATGTTTGTATCGAGAATGCCTTCATATTAGAAAAAGCCATTAGTATTCGTAAGATTGAGGTGTCAGCTGCTTTGTGCGTGGAAATATGATGCTGGATAATAGGGAATGCCGCATTACTGCAGAATGGTTGTATTGATGTATTCTACGGATATAGTTGACATAGTTGCATGTATTTGCAAGCTTATACAAATCCCGCTTTTCTCGGTATTCAGATTTTTTTATATAATCGGATTCCTTTTAATCGGTAGCGTAGCTAAAATTGATTTTTTTTTAAATAATCGTATATAAAAAAGAGTTTTTCCCTTCATAGGGAGGTTAAATTGATATTACACGAGAAGGAAACATTTTAAATCAAATTTTGATTGGATTTAACGGATCTCTAGATTGTCGATATGAATGTGTTTGGGGGTAGATTTGTCGTAATCGGAAATTCCACGCCAGGACAAATATTTTCTTTTAAAAATCACAGGACCTGACAGGTTCAACATTTTTTCAAATATTATTGAACTTGTTGTTGAAAAACATAACACTGAAATGTCCATTCCTTAATATTATTCGTTTACATACATGTTCTAAATTTTTTGGTTCTTTTCATGATTTTTGTTTGCATTTTAAAATAATATTTTGCGTTTTCATTTCCTGATTATTTTTAAAGAGAACGCGATCGATTAATAAACTTTTAAATTTGAAATATGAAAATGGCGTGTTGATGTCCGCCTAAAATACCGTTTTTATATTAGTTTTGATTATTTTAGTAGACGCGTATTCCTTTAATAACTGTTTTATTTATGATTAACGTACACGTATTTTAAATGTATATCACGAATATTATACGACTATTTAACACAATTATACCATTTTTAAACCAAATATACGTGTAATAAACGTATTTTAAACGATAATATTTTTATTGAGGGTGATTAAACAGGTCATACTGCGTTTGTGTTTAGTAAATGGATGATTTACGTTTAAAATATTTTCGATTTAAAAGTGGTACAGGTTCAACGTTTTATTAACGTGCGCCGTAAACTAATATTAAACTGAATTTTCCGCACGTTTTATATCCAGAGTACCTTTGACTTCTTAAACGATTATTTTAGATTTAAAATGCGTTACGTATTATATAATCATATTATAAACGGTTATAATAAACGTACATTAAATGGCAATTTAACGAACGCGTTACTAATTAACGTTTATATATCTGAACCATTTTTAAACGAAACATACGTATAATAAACGTATATTACAGATTGGTATCTACGATATTGAATTATAATTCAGGAACAGACTAACATTGTGCGATTTTTTATTATTTCGGGTAGAAATTACTATAAATTTTGTTAAGTTTGCAACTAAAAGCAAAAATATCACAGGTTTATAATAAAACGTATAAAAATGTTGTTAATTTTTAGTAAATGTTTTCTTGTGTACAAAGATTTTAATGTTTAATTAAATAAATATTTTGAACATTTTTATATATAATAGGTATGATTTAAGAATCTGAAAGATAATCAACAATATATTCAATTACGTGTGCATTTCTGAGTTCACTTTCAACATCATTCGTTCTTTTAAAATGAAATATATTATCTATTTGTAAACAGAATTTTCTTTTCTTAGAGATTGAACAATGGCATTAACAATAATTTTTAGAGTATAAAATCAGTTTACTACCGCCCTTACCAATCTTTCTAGCCATAAAATTCATTTCAAAGTACTGAAGTAATTAAAAAGACGGCAACTGGTAATGCGGTTAATTCTGAAGTACCTAAGTAATATTAAATTAGTTTTCCACATCGGCGATGGTCAAAATTAGCGTTAAATGTGTTATTGTGAGAAATGTTTCAATCTTCAATAAGAACTTTTCTTAAAAATAGTCATTCCTATTATATACCTAGTGTAAACGTTAAATTTATTTTCTGCTAAACCGATTAAAGTCTAGTGATTTCTTATGAGGCTTTTATTTAGGACAACGCAAATTTACTTTAGATTAGTTTATTATTTAGTATAAATATAGTACAAGGTGGCGGTATTCCTGAAATTACCCTATTTTACATTTTTAAGTGACACATTGCGGTGATACACTGGCATGCATACTTTAAAATAAATCCTGTTGTATTTTGAAATCGATAATTGTTAAATTTTTAGTTCAAACTTGACAAACTGTCAACAGATATTATGTAACCTGCTATTTCAGTATTGTAGGTTTAAATTTAGAAACTCCCAGTAAACAGGATTGATATCTTATAATTAAGGTTTTAAATAGTTTTGTACAAACATTTCACATTTAAATAATTATTAACGATATTGTTGAAGAGAAAAAAAGAGTTAATTTTGTCCAATTAATTATTGAAATCTTATGTAATAAATATTATTTACTACTGATATTAACTTCAACAGCGTAGTAAAAAATGTTATGTAAGTATTGTAGTTATTTACGGGTTTAATTAAGCGAGGGTTTTATTTAGCGACAAAATTAATCTCTGAATGAAATCCGCTTAAATTAGTTGTTTTATTCGTTATAAGTTTATACAAAGTTCGTTTATTGCTAAAAATGTTTATAACTTTCTAATTAATAAAATTACTGTAGCAATTAACAGTTGTTAATTAAATAAATTTTGTTGATTTGATTTGAAAAAAATGCAGTGAAAATTCCTTGGCTTAAATTTTTTTTCTTTCGCTCTTGATGGAGAAAAATTTTACTCTTTACTGAGTGAAATTTTTACTCTAAATAAATGTCAATTTTCACTCCAAGGAATTTAGAGAGACAATACGTATTGTAATTGCAAAGTTGTGCCTCTGATATTTCAGAAATAATTTCTAGATACTTTTTTGTTTAAAACATGAGCATTTCCCGATTAATAATTAGATCGTTTTGTTAGAAATTTATTGCACAACTTTAAAATAATTTTAAAAGAAAAAAAAGCAAACCGATGGAAGATTGGAACCGTCGATCTTTGTTTTCACAGGCTAGTACCAACGGAGCAAACGAGTGATACGATGAGACATTTGATCATATGAAAACCAAAGATTAATTTATTCGTGGCAGTAAAAGTATAAATTTAAATACAATTTAAATAAATTAAAAGAACAAAGTGAAAAAACTTTTCTACTTGAAAAATTGAGTTAAAATCGTCGAAAAAAATTTTAAAAATAAGAGGTTAACTAACTTGACTTTTTAAAAGTGTTTTTGTAATGTTTTAACAATTTTATTAAGTTATTAAACGTGTCATTAATCTATTTAAGAATGTTATACGATAAAAACAAAGGGGCGGGAAAAATAATATCATATCTTTGAATTGGCATGGTGTAATGCGTTTCTGGTAGTCGGAAAAAAAATTTTCAACTAGAAATTTATGAATTTTCAATGAAAAATCATTGAAAAATCGTGTTTTACCGAAATAGCATTTAATTGATTTACATTTCATTGTTAATATATAGATTTGGGATATATAATATTGAGATTCTTCGTTTGTAATAATAAATGCATGAATGAATTCCATATTGTTATCAACAGTTTAATAATTCTAAAAGAAAATAATAGAATCCAACTTACTTAATTATATTTGCAAAATACACCTGGTTCTTGCAGACATATTGGTTAATTTTGGAATTAAAATTAAAAAATTATATACTGAATATTTTACACTTCATTAGTTGTTAAAAATTACATAAAAAATCTTTCCGTATGCAATTAAAGAACAGATGAATTTGTCTCAATGATTTTCGACTGAAATACTGAAAAGTCACGTGTAAGAAAAATGAGAAAATAAATAAATCAAGGCTGGTGGCGGCTTCAGCGATTGTTTAATCAAGCGAAAGAGTGTTTTGCTTGGCCATTACTTTCGCATTACTCGAGAAGAACCTGGAACTTTTTGCGACATTCTTTCAAGAAAGTTTGCATAATTGATTCTGCTTTAAGTGTACTTTGCCCTTCGCGCATTATCTATAAAAACTAAAAGTCGTCAGATATCTTAGTATTAATCAATAGTTACTATTCGAATTGTTATATTTATTTAAATATCTTGTCAATCTCCATTTTTTAAAATGTTAATAACAATTTGCAGAATAATATTTTCGGTTACTACAAATTATATCATAGTGCAGAATCTCGAGTTGAATTTGAATGTAGAATTGGTAAAAATTTACTTATTCAAAGTAAACGACTATCAACATCACGCACGCTTAAAATTACCCATTACCGGTGAATTTTTCAAAACAACTTTATAAGTGAAAATGCAACAAAAGTTACTGACCTGGATAAATTGTTGAACGGTAGTGTCTACTACCATCAATGGACTTTGAATGAGATGAACGACACCGTTGCGAACTGGAATATTAGCTTTGACAATTTCGGCTAGGACATTTGATGCAGGATGATTGTCGTCGCCACTCAGAGTTTCAGATTTAACGTAATCTGGAAATCAAATTGTAATAATTAATATAACGTAATTTTCAAACAAGTTAAATAGTAAATGATTAAAAACTGAAATTGAATTTAGCCTTTTTTAAAACCGTCAAAATTTGTAACTAAAAACTGGAAAATTGAGTCGTTAATTGTTATTTAAAATATGGCATAACCGGTAGCACAGTTTAATGTAATTTAATGACGAAATGTTTAATCGTGTCCTCAGGAATCAAACATATGTTGTTATAAATATATGTGTAGTTTTTTAATCACTTTCAAACAATTTTAATTCCTTGTGGCCGAAAACGCTTTTTTAGTAAAAAATAACTCCTATTTCAGGCTTCCCAATTTTTTTTGGAGTTCTTAATTTTTTATTTGAAAGTTGATGTTTTTTTTTTTTTAGTGAAAATCCCAAATATATAGCTTGCGCTCTCAGTAGGATAACCTAGAATTAATTTGTTCATGGCTCATGTTCTTCAAGTGAATATTTATCTGTGTAGTGATCAGCAAAAAAATTGCAAAACCGTATTTTCTGACATATTTTTATCCGTACTTTTCAAATCTGCTATTAGTTTTATTCCATGACATTTGATTTTCCAAAATGGCTGAAAATTTCAAAAAAGCGTGATTTTTAAAATTTTTTAATTTGTTTAACGTATTGGCTAATAATGTTCCCGTTGTCGGATCGGTACAAGTGTCTGGATCCTGTGGCATAATCACCATAACTAAAATTTAAGCGAGCCAGAATGTAAAAAATTCAAAACGGCCGATTGAGTTAGAGTGCTAACATTTTGTAGAAAGTCATATCTTATAAAATATACTAAAACATATACAACATTGAAAAAATCTTTAACAAAATGACTGTGCGGTTTCCGGTGGAATGCCCCTTTTATCAGTTTTATGATAAGTTTTATCTTTTATCGAACCATGCTATAAGAAGGAAATATATTTTTGGCTTTGCCAAAAAGGTACTATTGTTATTAATAGAGTGTACGCAAATGGACTTAGGGTAATAGATCGATCGGAAAAGTATTTTTAACGTACCAGCAAAAACTGATAAACATTTTTAATATTATGAGCGTAGCTACTCTGATTTCAAAAGCGCAGTCATTACAAAAATGGAATAAATTAGTATTTTGCAGTAGAATACTTTGGGTTACAGAAAATGTTTTTGTGAAAAGAGGTTAATGAAGTTTTCAATTTAAAAAAAAATTTTATTAAGACATTTTATTCATAAAAAAGTTTAGGATTTAAATCGCAATTTTTTACAATAAGCATAACTCCAGAAAAAAGACTGTCCATTAAGCACTTAAATAAACAATTAAGTCAACAGCTGGGTACAGGGTTGTTGTTTTATCGATTTCAATTTTCTACGTTCATAGGAAAATGTTTACACATTCTCTTAATTTCAGAGTGAATAAAAACGATATAAAAGGCAATTATTTGTCGTAAAACTTTGATATAATATTGTATTTAATTAAGTAATAAAGTAGTTAGACTTCGGGATATAGTATGTTTTGGATAAATATTTAATAACATTTTGAAGAATTTAATTTTTACTAATAACGAGATTTTTGAGTGGAGAAAATAATATTGTTCTTGAAAAAAAATCGACACCTGCAAAAATAATTTATTAAACAACTTTTTTTAATGACTCAAACTTTCTTCGCCAGCTAAACATTTTTTAAAATGAATGGATTTAAGGAATGATGGCTTATTTTTTCGAGACAATGATCCTCTATAACTTCACTTTACAATTATTGTACAAAATATTTTTTTCTGTGTGGACCCATGTGTGAATTATTACGTATAGTTAGTAGATATCACAAATTATTGCTAGTCTTCATAATACTACTGCAAAAATTGATAAAATCAAAAACGTTCGAAATCGGAAACATAAAAAATAAAAAAAGAAAAGAGGCTTTTCGCCTGCCAACAAAATATAAACTAAACGTAGCTTCGAATAAATGTTAATATTTTTTTCAGTAACTCTTAGTAAAATTTTGTTTTTTTATACTAACTGTCCTCATAATTAACCCATATGATTACTGACTAGATCTTTAAACAGATATTTATATAGTTGCATTTAAGGTGGTGGGGAGTGAAACTTTAATTTTCGTAAGACGTATCAGACGACTTATTTAAATGAAGAGTATCATCGATTTTATTAAGCCGATTGAACACGATAAATTACCCGTTTCTTCGACATTACCCTGAGATGAATTTTAATGTAATATTTCTTATAAAAAATAATGTAAATTAAGTAGTTGTTGACTCTATCAATTGTAAGAGTTTAGAAAATGATACGCAATGAAAAAAGTGAAAAAACTCAACAACTCGATAACTCAAAGTTACTTGAAACATAACGACTAAAAATTATTATATGTTAATTATTAAAAAACTATTTTTTTATCAATGTCTCACTAAAATAAATTCTTACCTTATAACAAATTTTTATTTTTATAGAGATTAGATGAATTGGCTTTAAAATTTGATTAGAAAGGGAAGTTAAATATGTGCAGAGTTTAAATTATCTGTAAGATATTTTAATTTAAATAAAAAAATTCGATTCAAAATTAAATGTAACTTACATTTTGTTGTTTTATCTGAATTTTCGACCGATATGCTGATGGTGACTTTTAAGTTGTCGGTGAATGCCAGAGTCTTGTAGGGTGTGTTCGTTGGAGTTGGAGAGGTGAACAAAACTTCATTGGGTATCACATGTCCATCGATCACCTGCCTATCGATTTTATTTGCACGTGTTGTTGGCTGAAAAGAATTTGAAATTTAGATATATTTTAACGGTGAAATTTTGTACAATACATACCACAATAAATTTTCTAAAGCGATATTGAACAGGATTATATTAATATTTATAATATACACTTATTAACAGAACTAAAACTATAAAGAAATATTCTTAATACTTAAGCCATCGAAAAATCTCTTATTTTAATTTTTCGAGAAAATTTGACACAAGAAAATTTTAACAGAGGATATGGTATTTTATAAAGATATAAAGGAAAATGAGGAATGCCTATAAAAGGTATTAGTAAATTGTTATAATTATAGTTTAATGTTTTGTTCGTTCATTATCATTTTTATATTAACAAAAAAGATCAATAACATTAGGAATGTACCGATTCAAACAAAAAAATTGTTACTACCGGATAATTTGTCATCTTATATGGGAAAATCTATACAACTTTTAAACTTTAGTACAAGTGAAGGCTTACTAGTTTATACATGGATTAAAACCAACGTACGGTGTAAAACGAGTATAATTATTAGCCTCTTATTTACGAATTCGAAGTGATTTCAAGAAGGCAAATGAAGAAAATTTGACTTGTCAAAAATCAAACTAGGCCTAGGAAATTTATGTGCTACTTTTCAGACAAAAGTTATGGTACTTGTAAAATGTGTAAGAACGTTATCGGTTATTTTAATTTTGGCAAGGTTATCAATTATAAAATCGCGCTGTCTTTTTAAATTAAAAACAATAAACATATATGTTTATAGTTAACTCGAAAATGAACTTTTTGAAACATGCAGAATTATGTGCTGCAAATATTCATGATATGAGAGCAGTTCAAATATAAATTTTCGAAACGTAGTTCGTAAAGAAAAAGCAGTTTTTTGTAGGGCACATCAATAATATCATCTGTAGCGGCGTTGTTGTGATTGTAATAATTTTGTTGATTCTATTAACTTATAATAACTATGTCTGTTAAACGTTAGTTTAATTAATTTTATGAAGGACTTTGCCTTATGTAAAGTAAACTTTAAGCCCTCTGTATTATTTGACCACTGTAATTAAATAAAACAAAGGCCGCACTTAAAGTATCATGACATACGTCAAGGATCGTAGGCTTGTATATTTGTTCAAAAAGTGTACGTTATAATATGTCAAAGCATTAAAGTGGGCTGTATACAACTCTTTATGTTTAATGCTACTAAAAAAGTATTATGGACAAAGTTTATGGTACTCGTAAAAAAAAATACAGAAAATTTAATTTTGCAGACGCTATTTGAAAACTCAGAATTATCAAGTTTCATTTACTCTTTTATCTACTATCATTGCAAAAATTTGTTTATTGCAAGTATCTTTTACACAAAGGCCCATTAGCAACTAAACAATAAATTTTGATAGAGAATGACATATTGTATGTCATGAATTATCTGTCACATACTTCATATATTTATAATCCTCCTTGCGATCATTATCCATGAAAACCAAATACCTATTGAACAATAAATTACTGACTCTATAACGAATAATAACGAACGAAATGCGACCAAATAATGTACAATTGTTATTTCAAGCATTCAAATTATTCTTGATATAAGCCCTGCTGAAGAGCACATCATGCACGGAAAGAAATGTACAGAGGGTACAGCCAGAAATATGGTTATTTCAGCCATAATATGGCAAATCCAGCTATATTTTTGCCAGAAGTAACCATATTTCTGGCTGTATCCCCTGAACATTTTTTTCCGTGTGGCATCCTGGTGCGAAACGCATTTTAACAATAGATATAATTATAAGCGCTAGAGAGATGATTTTTAATATTAAATCCAATAGTAGGTTATTCAAAATTTTTACATATAAGTACTGAATAATTTATTGCGCTAGACGTGAACTGATATCCCAGTTACGTCATTTTTTCTTTGTTTACTTTTTTCGGAATTAGTAAGAGGACCGTATTACCAAGAAAAACTTAATTGTTTATTTAATACTTATTATTAATCTATTGTATTATTATTATGATCAGTAGTGATATTAAAGCTTACGTTGTAGAATTAGCTGTCCCTAAAATATGTTATTCCCCATGAAAACTAAAGGGACACGTATTTTTTTATTTTTCATAAAAACTTTGTTTAACGAAGTTATGTGGATTTGAACTTTGAAGGGCGAAACTTTAAAAAAGCACTACAACAACATTGTTTCGCCCGTAATTTTTTTTCTAGTTAATGTGATCAATTTTTTTCTTGTGTATTTTCGGAGGCCTTGTCTTCTTCAAAATACGGTTTAAAATTTTGAAAAATCTGCAAAATTAACAAAATTAGGGGTGATTTACTAAAAATAAACAAATTACATTCTCTCGAAAACACCCATTTTTTATACAGAATTCTGTGCAGAATATGATGGTATTTTTTATTAAAAAAAAATCAATTCTTTTATTAGACGGACGCCATATTGAAGTCGCCATTTTGAATTTTGGAAATATGACCACGTATTCGTAACCAGTGACCCCGAAAATACTTTAAAATATTTTCATCCTCTTGCTTGGATTACCCGGTGCCTTGGGTCTGGAGAAAAGTTAAAAGAATTTTCGAACAAAAATTCTTCTGCCTGTCAATCTTGTTTAGCCGGCGTCAAACTTATAGCAATTATTCGTCATATTGGTAAGAATTTATGGTAACAATTTGCGAGAAAAAAATGGGGATTTTCGAGAAATGTAATTTGTTTATTTTTAGTAAATCTCCCCTCATTTTGTTAATTTTGCATCTTTTTCAAAATTTGAAACGGGATTTTGAAGAAGACACGGTCACCGAAAATACACAAGAAAAAATGGATTACATTAATTATAAAAAAATTACGGGCGAAACAATGTTGTTTTAGTGCTTGTTTAAAGTTTCACTTTTCAAAGTTCTAATCCAGATAACTTCGTTAAGTAAAGTTTTTATGAAAAATAAAAAATACGTGTACCTTTATTTTTCATGGAGAAAAATATACTTTAGGCACAGCTAATCCTACAACTTGAAGTTAGTTGGCCTGTATGATTTGAAATGGATTCCGCCTGCAGATAATTATTATGGTTATGTCGTTTACAACCTGTACTAAAGTTTAACAGTACAATTCACATCTTTTCAAAATAAGTTACACGAAGGGATTGCCATTTTCAATTAACTAATTAAATATGTGCATCAGAAGAAAACAAATGTATTCCCAATGATTGTTTCACCCAAATAAAACAAAGTATCGTAAACCTTTCGAAAAAGTCTAAATTACAATGTTAGCAGATATGGTTGGTTCGAAAATAGTCGTTTGTACAAGTGAGTTTTTGCTTGGCCACTGTATTGGTTTTCGACCAATACATTAGCGTTTAAAGGGGTCCAAAAGTGGTCTGTTGATAAGGTAGGAATTTGCGGCAAAAAGCGTGAATTAAAAATACCTGAATCATTTTTTTTAAATGGTTACTTCACTATTGAGGTAAAAGTTTTCAATAGATTTTAATCATTTTTTCTGTGTATTTGTATAAACAGATGATTAATAATTGTGGATTTTATAAAATGTTTGCAAATCAAGTTGCTACTTTTTCTGTTGTTTGTATATGTCGACTGTCAGTTTGACGGCTCGTGTGTATTTACTGCATATTGTCCTGCTCCGGATGAAAGTGTGCAGTAGTTACCGCGGGAGTAGTCAGACATATATTCGATAAATAGTAAATAGACGTTTAAATGCAATGTACTCGTTCTTTTATATGTGATTTTTTAAAAAAGTAATATAAATTCAAGTAACATAATACTGGATTCGGTGAACACTGTTTTTTTTTGTGATAGGGATTTCGAGTTTGCAAAATGCATTTTCATATGATTTATCAGATTCAACGAAGGGAGCTTTTCCACAGCATGATTGTCTTACGAAACTGAAAAGTATCAAGTATTTTAGGCTTGAGAAATTCATTCCTTAGGCTGACGGCCCTTTACTTTAATTCCTGGTGTGGGGAATAAAATAATCAACACATTCATTTTATATTTCGGCACTTAATACATGCCATCTTCAGAAAAAAAACCTTTAATAAAAGTACGAAAGAATATTTATTAACAATTTGGTTAAAATATATGATGTGGTTTCTTCGACCGTAGACTAAATTTATAATATAGTTTATGTCGTATTTTCGGTCTTTTTGAAAAAGAAAACAAAAATTCTTCTTGAAAAAAATGTATTTATTCTCTACACGGAAAAAAAGGTCTTAAATCTGATACATCTCAAATTAAGCACTGTAAGAAGCTTCATTTCAGTCTAAAATTGAACTAATTTTCTTAAATTAAGCCAATATTTGAGCTTAAAATCTTGTTTTTAGTTTTGGAAACTTACTTTTAGTCAATATTCAGGTTCGAAATAAGAATTCCCTAACTTAGGTGTGACAAGCTCGAAAGATTTTTCTTTGAACATAATTCTCGACTAAAATTAAACTTTGATGTCTGAAAGTAAGACCTTAAAAACTAAAAAACTCGATTTTCGAACACAATATTAATTTAATTTTCAATATTAATATTTAAAAGAAAGAAACAACTGCAATTCTGTTATAGTAAAATTATTATTATTACGTAATTTGTTTTATTGTGTAATTACGTTGCATATTTTATCAGGTAATAAATAAATAAAAATCTAGTTTTTTAGATTTTCGTGTTTTTTGCACTTCTTTGTATAGAAATGTAAATTGATTCATATATAATCTGAAAGTTGTTATTTCAACGAACAAATTCTATTAAATAAAGCTCTATTATCTAAAGTTTTAATATTAGATTTTTCTTCGGTTTCTTCGATTTTTTTCTGAAACTTTTAGGTTAGGTGAAAAATGATGTACACAAAAATTGCAGAAAAAACATTTTTCGATTGGAGGTCAATTGTCGCCGGTAATAACGAAAAATTGCTGTAAAAAATTGTAAATCACCTATAATATCAGCTATATTTGGAGAAAACGATCAGCTGGGATTTCGCGGTTTGCAAATTCTGAAGCTAAATTGTTGTACAAATAAAGCCGTGAAAGCCGTTTTCTCCACATTTTTGTCAGACTTATGACCCTTTGAGGATGTCTGTGATAGGTGATTTCTGCTGCCAAAATGGAATCTCCGAAACTAACAAATTCGGGCAGAGTATGATGACAACTAACATCTAATGGAAAACTCGATTGTTTTATGATGAGGGAAAGTCTAAAAAACGCCGTTAATTCCGCGGATTATACAAAGGAAACTGTAGTAATTTCAGTAGTAATAGGCCGTACTGTGTGACGCAGTAGGTGCGGACTGTTACTACTTAAAATTCAGCATTTTTCTATGTGTAATCAGCGAGTTTGACAACGATTTTTTAAACTTTCCCAGATGCTAAAACATTCAAATTTTCCATTAGGTGTGATTCTCATTTTTCCGCGTAAAAATAAAAGACTTAAGAAGATCTCAAAAAGATCTTTCTAAAAAGTCCCTATTCAAGATGTATTTGAGAACTTTTTTAGACTTCAAACTACTAGTTTATCAAAATCTTTTTAAGATCTTCATGAGATCTTTAAGAAAAATTTGTACTATTTTTTGAAATCTTTTAAAGACTTTCTTTTCACAGCATAATTTTACGAAAACATAATTTTATTAATCTTATCGAGATCTTTTCAAGATCTTTTATTTTATATTTTTAGGATATGAAAAAAAATATTTGTAATAAAATGCTGAATTCTCTTATTTTTTGCCAAAATTAATTATCGAAGATGATTTTTAAGGTGATTACCCAGTTTACTTGCTTTCTGGTCTGCTTTCTACTCTCTAATTTCCTAATAATTAAGATGGAATAAATACATTATACTTTGCTTAAGATATCGGTAGTAAACTTCATTATTTGTAATACGTTGTATTGCAGAAATTATAATGTGTATAGGTAAAAGAAAATGTGTCAATTTTTGTCTAAGACACGTAAAAGTGTAGCGTTTTCCATGCTTTCTGATGGATGACAAATTTTCATTTCTCTGTCTTCATTGCATAAAACATTGTCAGCGCATCGAAAAACAACTCTGGAAATCTCTCGTCTTCGATTTGTGTTGTAAATATTGAATATTCGTAATATGAAACTTTCTGTCTTCATGACATGAATCGCTTGTATTAACGCCTACTATGTGTTTATTTCTCATCTTCGACTAGTTGTAGATATTGACCCTATATTATAAAGTGAAGTTTTAGAAATCAGACCGGAAAGTAAGTAAAAAGGTAATTACTTTAAAATTCATCTTCAATAATTAATTTTGGTAAAAAATAAGAGAATTCAGAATTTTATTACAAATATCTTTCTTCATATCCGAAAAATATTAATAAAATTATGTTTTCGTAAAATCATGCTGTGAAAAGAAAGTCTTAAAAAGATCTCAAAAAAATAGTACAAATTTTTCTTAAAGATCTCAAAAAGATTTTGATAAACTAGCAGTTTGAAAGTCTTAAAAAGCTCTCAAATACATCTTGAATAACTGTATAAAGGGTGATCGGCCAACCATTACCCAGCGGCTAACTGTAGATTGTACAGATAATTCTGAGCAACTTTTTCCTCTGAAAAAATGTCCGGGAAGGTAGAGTTTTTAAGTTATTCAACACTAAAATTTAGGGGGAAAAAATCACATTTTTTGAAATATCTCGGCTCTGTATGAAGGTATCTTAACGAACCGAAGCTCATTTTAGAGATATTTTCAAGCTATACAAGTTGTATCTGTTGATTTTTGACTTGCAATGAATATTTCTCTTGTTATAGCCATAAAAACGGGGGTAAATACCGATTTTTCAGGTTTTCCGAACCTAACTCGTTTGGACACATAGCTATCGAAATATCACACTGGAAAAAGTTGTAGGCCTTGAAAACACAAACATTTTTGTCCTCTAATACGATGCGATTAAATTAAAACTGAACCCTATTTGTACTCGTTTTCATAACATTTTGTTATTAATATCGATTTATTTGTCGAACTGTATTTTGTCAACTTTACGAGGCTCTTGTAGGGTTCAGTTTTAATTTAATCGCATCGTATTAGACGACAAAAAATTTTTGTTTTTTCAAGGCCTACAACTTTTTTCTGTGTGATATTTCGGTAACTATGTGTCGAAACGAGTTAAACGTGAAAATCATGAAAAATCGGCATTTATCCCGTTTTTATGGCTATAACAAGAGAGGTATTCTTTGTAGATCAAAAACCAATAGAGACAATTTATAGAGCTTTAAAATATCTTTAAAATGAGCTCCGGTTCGTTAAGGTACCTTCAAACCAAGTCGAGATATTTCAATAAATGTGATTTTTCACCTAAATTTTAATGTTGAATAACTTAAAAACTCTACCTTCGCGAACATTTTTTTAGAGGAAAAAGTTGTCCAGAATTATCTGTAGAATCTAGAGTTAGCCGCTGGGTAATGGTTGGCCGATCACCCTGTATATATATAAACTGTTTAAAGATAACTGTTTCAGATCTTCTAAAGTCTTTTTTATTTTTATCCTAAGATGAGAATCACACCTAATGGAAAAGTTAAAAAAATAGTTGTCAAACTCGCGGATTAGACATAGAAAAATGCTGGATTTGAAGTAGTAACAGGCCGCACCTACTGCGAACAACACACAGTGCGGTCTATTACTACTGAAATTACTGTATTTTCTTTTGACTTTTTTATTTTTACGCGGATTACTCTTCCCGAATTTGTCAGTTTCGGACGTTCCATCTCATGGGCGGAAATCACTTATACTCGTGGACATCCTCTTTTAATTTATTAATCAAAATGTTTTCCAAGTATTCCATTACTATATTTACGACAATCGGTGATAATGAAGACACCATAGGCACTCCGTAGACTTGTTTATAAACTGTCTTCTGAACTTTAAAGATGTTCCCGGAATTAAAATAAATGCTAATTATAAGAAATGTCTTAAATCTTAATATTTAATTCCAGTTACGAAAGCCACAAGCTTGCTTAAAACATGAGACGAAAGCCAAGGGCTCATTCATATTTTCCTAGGATATGTCGACTTCTTTCGCCTGAAGTCATACGGTTAATATCTGTTTTTTTATTGGTTGTTTGTTAGGTAATACTTTTTCTTATTTTTCGTCAAATTTAGTGCGTCTGAAGGATGAAAGCTAGGGCGAAAGCGTATTCCACGCGTATAACGGGGGGTTGTTACAAAAAGGAACGAAAAAGGAAGAGGATGAGCTTTTCTTTTTAAAGCCAAACATGCGCGAATAGTGAGCGAAGAGAGCAGACAAGGCACCTTTAGTCGCATTATTTATGCTTTGTTACTGCCTCGCTCTTATTTTCGTTCCGCTAGAGAGGACGGAAAGGCGTCACATCAACGGCATGATACGGCATGCGAGTGCATGCGGCCTCAGCATGAGTGTGCATGTGTATGCTGGTGGGTTAACGCGTGTGGGCTTACGCGCATACAACTAGCATCCCGTCAAAGACGAAAAGGGTGACGGTCAGTCTGCGGCTAGCAGACAACTAGTCACGTAATACCGTACCGCAGTAACGACAGGGCTATGGTCGACCTTTGAAACCAGAAGTAAGTCGCTTTATTCCCCATGTGGTCTCGCCAAACGTCTACAAACCTTTCCTTTTTCCATTGTAATGCCCTGAGAAAAATGCATCATCAAAATTTAAAAATATGACGACATTGCTTAACATTATTTTAATAATTGTTTTTTCATGAACAAAATGAAACTAATAATTGGACCAACATCCACTACAATTCACATTCTATATAACGTAAAAAAATTAACATCATATTTTACACTACTTCAATAATAACAGTCATATTAAGTTATATTTTATCAAAAAAATTAGTTAGAAAAAGTTATACTGCATAAAAACAAAAAATCAGTTGTTTATTAAAACAAAATTTAAAGGGTAAATAATATAATAATTCCTTATATACAAAATCTCCAAAAATGTTACTCATAATTTTATCCTTTTTTATTTAATTAAAAAAAATATTTAGTCATCTTACTATATATTTATATTTTATTAAAAAAATTGTTTGTTTTTGCTAAACGTTCAAAATGAACATAAAATAACAAATTGTTCCTTTTATCTGACACAATACATAAATTTAAAAAAAAATAATTTTCCAAATTTATATCACTTCTCGATCCGTTCATTTTATCATCATTTCAAACATTTTTTCTCACAACTTGCACCATTTTGTTATTTATTATTATATACAATTTTTTAGACCAAAATACCTACATTCTAAAGAGGACCAAAATTAAAGGTCGAAACGTAAACATATATACTTTCTGGGTTTTTATTTAATTACCTGGTAATTCAACACTTCCGTTATTCCAAAACAAGAAACAAACCAATGAAAAAATCTTTCACTTACGAAACAGCTTAAAACGGAAAAGAAGAGTTAATACAATTTAATAATTGGATATTAGGATAAGAAACATCCATCGTTTCCATCTGTTAATTTTACTATCTGAATAGCCATCACAATAAATTAGGTAGCCAAGTCTGCTTATAAAAAACAAATAAAAACGCAGTTGGTCTAGATCCTAGTATGTATATAGTAAAACCAACTATTTTTTTTCGTGTGGAAGTTTGCCTACTTTAATTTGCGTTTTTCTAGATTTTTTGGCGTTTTTTTTTAATTTTAAGCGAAAGAGCTTTTTTTTTTAATAAGGGATCAAAAGGGTTTCAAGCCCACTTTTTGACTTATGTATTGTTATAGGAAAAAACCTGCTCTCGCCATTAAAACAAAAAGAAAAGCTAAAAATCTGGTCTCTTTCGGAGAAAAACGCAAATTAATAATTGATATTCATTTTTCAAGGTCAACCAATTGTTATATTAAAAAAGGTATATAACCATTCGAAAGAGCGTGAAAAAATCTACAAAAATCATATTTTTAATCAAATTAATTATTGACGGCGCATGAGTAAAATAATGCTGAAATACATGATGTCTGGCATAAAATTCAGAAATTCAACCCCTCCCCCTCGGTTATTATTTGATTAATCAACAAAATTTTTGGTAAACCTTTACAAAATGGGCATCCTCGCAAAAAAAATTTAAGTACAGTATTTTCATGTAATTTTGCCCGCTGATTACGAATATGATCATAAAAATTGGGGGTCGGACGTACTGAAGCCGCTATCTTGAAAAAACATCCAAAAAACGGGTATTTTTGTAGTTTTTTACATTTATTTTAAAAAATACTAATCTGACAAAAAAATGTTTCAAACAAAAAATGTAGAGCAAAAAATTCTCTACAGAAAAGGTACAATACATTTTTTTTGAAATACTAACGATAAGCTCGCAAATGAGTATTGAACGTGCTCAAAACGAGGTTCTGGGCATTTTCATTATATATCGTATAGTCTTATGTAGTGCGATGGTTACAGGGACATTGAATGCTTCCTTAGGTTCGATCGTTACCTACATCTGGATGATCAGGTCAGTAGAAAAAAGTGGGGTCTGGGGGGTGGAGCCCCACAGTACGTAAGCACTTCCTAGGTTCACGCAGTGGTAATTACAGAGACATGTATTTCACATGGGTTCGATTGTTACAAACATCTGTTGGTTAGAGGTTAGGCTAGTATAAAAACGGGGGGTCTGGGGGGCGGAGCCCCCCAGCACGCAAGCGCGTCTTAGGCTCACGCATTGGTAATTATAGGGACACGCACTTCCCATGGGTTCAATTGTTACAAACATCTGTTGGATAGAGGTTACGCTAATGTGTGAAGTATATGACCCTGTAATTACTATTGCTTGGACCTCTGGAGCGCTTGCATTCTGGGGGGCTCCGCCCCCCAGACCTCCCTTTTTTATACTAGCCTAACCTCTAACCATCAGATGTTTGTAATAATCAAACCCATGAAATGTATGTGTCCTTATAATGACGACTGCGTGGGCCTAGGGCGCAAACTCGGCTAAAGACGTAAACAAACATTACCGTCACATTCATCGCTGTTTTACGTGCTGCCCTTTGCGATTACGAAAAAAATTTATTCGACCATTTTTATACAAAATTTTACGCTCTACATTTTTTGCTGGAAACATTTTTTCGTATGATGCCTAATTTTCGAAATAAATCCAAAAAACTAAAAAAATACCCATTTTTTTGCTGTTTTTTCAAGATAGCGGCTTCAATGCGTCCGACCTCCAATTTTTATGATCATATTCGTAATCAGCGGGCAAAAATACATCGAAATAGTATAAATAAATTTTTTTTTGTGAGGATGCCCGTTTTGTAAAGGTTTACCAAATTTTTTTTCCATAAACTGCTATCACGTAGGACAACATTTAGCCCGATCAAAGAACATCGATTTTCAAAGTGGGTACAATGCAGAAATAATGCCCCATATCTATGGTAATTTTTGCCAATATCAATATTTTTATTATATATTGTGATAAAAAATAAACTAGATATGTAAATTAACACTTTGAGCGTTAGGTGGTGCTCAAATCCAAAAGTTATGTTGCGTACAGTTTCATTGAAGTGATCATATGAAATCGGTTCGTTTTTTAGGGGAAAACTGCACCTGTCTCCCTCAGTTTGGCATTTGAACAAATTCATGGTCTACTTAGTTTTCGGATTTGTGCGCCACCTAGCGTATATTGAAGAAACTCGTCTCAAAATATAGTTTCCATCGAAAAATGAACGGACAAACATGAAATCTATGATGTAAGCTATTTTATAGATCTTCCGGAGACGTAATATGTTAAAAACATCTCTTAAAGAACTCTTTGTTTTGGTGGTCTGAAAAATAAGTTCCTGAAGGAATGTTAACAGTCTCTTAAAATTCGTATGCCGAAGAAATATTATTCATTGACATTTTGAATGTCTTTGAAAAGTTTCTTCTAAGGACACTTGGTGGCGTTCGAATCCATAAACGAACTCGCGCTACATTTACTTAATATGACTACTGGTGGACGATACCAATAATCAGTTCTTCTAGGATATTTAGAGTTAGTAATATATTTCTTATTATTATCTTTTCTAATCATAATAAATGGGGTCTCAATTATTATAAGTTACGATAAATGCGGCATCAGGAAATCAGTTAATAACTACTAAAAAATAACTACTTTATTTAAACTTAATTATTACTTCGACCCAGACTAAGTCTGGACGAAGTATTGAATTTGGTCACTTCGGGCAAAAAAATTTCCCTATAGTTTTTCATCAAATGTCGACGTTTCAGATCCTAAGGAACCCAAATCAACAATAAAAAAATTTGTGTCCGTGATCCGTACGTCCGGATTTTTTGTCTCGCGATAACTCGCGAACGGATAAGCCTATTGACATAATTTTTTTTTTAAATATGCGTCTTGGCATAACTTAGATCTTATTAGATTTTGGCGAAGATCCATCCGTCCATTACTAAAAAAAATTAGCCCCAATTAAGTTACTTCGTAGTTTTTTGCATTTATTTTGAAAAATGCAAATTTTATTAAAAAATGTTTCAAACAAAAAAGATAGAGCGTGAAATTCTCTACAAAAAAGGTTTTATGCATTTTCTTCCTAAGTCAACGATAATGCCATAAAAACTGGTTTAAAATGCTTATGACTATTGTCTGAAAAAGTATTGAATTTGGTCACCTCGGTAAAAAAATTACCCATAGTTTTCCATAAAATTTCGGCGCTTAGACCCCCTACCCTCAGGGGTAGTTTTCGCCAGCCCCTCGGGCGCGGTGATCCCCTATGGGCGCATAAGTTCTTTTACGCCCTTGATACGATAATAACTATTTCGATATATATCTAAAAGATGTCTTATAGTATCTAAAAGATATCCGTCAAAGACCTTTTCGATACTTTCAAGATATCTTAGAAGAATTATGTGTATATGTATTGTATATATATAAGATCATAATGATACAGACTGTAATTAGTAAAACACTGTAAACGTGTAATATGCATCGAATAGTCTATTACAATGAAAGTGCTTGAAGTAATTGTTTTGCAACTTTTATTTATTAATACTTCGGCTGGCCTGTTGTCGGGAGCGAAGTTTTGAAAATGTTCATTTTCAATTTTACGTCGACCAGGCCATAGATCATAGTTGTTAATCATTCTCAATTTTCATACATATAAGAAACACTATATTGTTGTAACATATCTATCGAAGCCACTTTGACCTAAATATGATTGGACCCCCAAATATCAATATAATTTTATAATATAATTGAAAGCTGTTAGTAAACAAACGAGTATTAAGGAATAGCCGACTCTCTACTGGGTCGAAGTTTCTGAGCGAGCGAAGCGAGCGAGGCACCACGCCAACACTAGTTTTATATTGCGAATGGAAATTCTTAAATACAAGCTTTTTCTTTAGATCTCATACTGAAGAAAACTTGTAGATCTATTATAATCGACTTACGAGTTATCTTGAAAATAATTTCATGATCCCTTCCCAAGTAGTCTGTACGACATATTAAGGAGCTTTTAAAGACGACTTTTTGCATATACTTAAGGGCATGTTTTCATCTAGAGACTCGAAAATAAGATAATTTTCTTCAATTGTTTTCTCACGGTTTCTTCAATTGCTTACTCAAGTATCAGTTGTTTTGTAACACTTATCAAGTATTTAAGTGTAAAAATCTACTTTTTCGACACTGAATATTCTAAATGAAATTTTTGTTATGCTTGTTGCAACGTGACCGGGCGAAAAAAGTTGGTTGATTCTAGCCAGAATTATTGCGGACCAACGGATCATATAAAACGAAAAAAGCAAACATATAAATAAATGATATTCTTGGAGCTCCAACCTATAAACTCGAAAATATAGCTAAAACTGAGAAAATGATATGCATTTGACGTTTAAACGTCGTTTTTTACATTTTTGTTCGCTTTTCAAATAACTATAAAAAACGTAAAAATATTATGACGCTGAAATTAGCAGTATATTCGCCAGCAGTATATTCGGCCGACCGATACGGCTGTTACTGCTTATGGCCATTTTTTAATAACGTCGCGATTCAACCACCATTGCACTCGATTCTCGGAACTCTATTGATTTTGTATTATTACCTAAAATATTCTGAACAGAATCCAGAAGGTTCTATCCCGGCGCCGTCTTTGAATATATTTTTGTTGCATTTTTTAGTGCAGTTTATTAAGCAGCAAATAGTGATTTTTGTATAAAAACGCGATTCAACCACCTTTGCACTCGATTCTCGAAACTCTATTGATTTCGTATTATTACCTACAATATTCTGGACAGAATCTACAAGGCTTTATCCCGGCGCCGCCTTTGCAAATATCTATTTTGAATTTTTTAACGCAATTTCATAAGCAGTAAATGGCGATTTTTTTTATAAAAGCGCGATTCAACCACCTTTACACTCAATTCTCGGAACTCTATTAATTTTGTATCATTACCTACAATATTCTGAATAGAATCCAGAAGGTTTTATTCCGGCGCTTGATACAGTCGCATTAAGCTCCAACAAACATATATTTTGTGAATTATATGCAATGAAATATAATGAGGAAATTAATTTACTAATTCGATCATAATTTTAATTACGTTTTAAATAAATCCACGAAAACTCTTGTATAAATTTATTTAAAAAATGAAAGCAGAACGTGTTGGGAAGACGATATTAAACGCAAACGATGTGGGATGGAGTGAAATTAATTAACAATGTTTGCATATTGTAAAAGCAACTGAAATTAATTTGTAATTTTTTAAATAATTTTTAAACTCTCGTAAATTTGTACACATAAAATGTAGTATTTATTAAAAATATACCAACGTTATAAGTTATTGGAGCACTTAATAAGCCAACTTTTGAAATTTGTAGTTGAAGAAAAGTATTTTAATTTAGGTCTTTTTGTCGAGAGGACTCAAAATTGTCAATAAGTGAAAATAAATGAAAAAATATAAAAAATGTATATTCGAAGTTTGATTGTGGGTATTTCTTGATCCTATGTAAAAGTTCTTGGCTGTTCAGGACTAGATTAAACAAAGCGAAAACACTTTTGTCGCACTCGATGTGCAAAATGCTATTTTTCTCCCTATATTGCGGGAGAAAAACAGCACATTCTCTCGCTATGGAGTAAAATAAATATCTTCGGAAGCAAAATAAGTTTCATATATCATGAGCGCATTATTCCAAGAGCAAATAGCGTAGAAAATTATAAAAAAAGGAAGAACGTTATTAAAAAAAGATGAACACTAAACAAAAAAAAAACGATAAACTGTATCCTAAAACAACCTAGTGTAGCTCCAACGACTAAATTTTGGGCATAATTTCAACTGGCTCAGTGTCAAGATTTTAGATACAGGACCAGATTTAAACAGAAGATTAAATTCGGAAAGTACACTTACAATAAAATTCATTCAATAGAACGGAAGATACACTGAATTTACACATTACCTTCAGATACATTTTAAGTAGATGGAAACTGCGATCATTCTTTTGACAGTTTCTCACATTTAATATTTTATCATTATAATATATTTATAGTGTTATTTATAAGCTGCGCCGTTTGTACTTTACAAGTGTTAACATTTTTACATTATATGCGATTTCTCTATTTAGTCTGCAGCTACCGTCTGCGGCATAAACGCGACACACGTGTAGTTTTTTATTCGTTGACATATTATGGTAATTACACTCTTATGAGGTCTACATTAACTATAAAGAAGTAACACGGTGCGCTTACATAGTATTTATAAATTTTTATTGATTTTTCACGATTTTCACCATTTACGAATTACGTAAGAACACATAGGTGTACTGCGAAATTGAGATACGACGTTTTCGTAAGTTTATCCTTTTTTCAGTGTGCTTTTGCAACAAAGAAATCAACTCTCTAAATTTCTTGGAGTGAGAATTCACTGACTGAAACTCACTCTTTGGTTAGAGAAAACCGAGCAACTCTCGTGAAAGAGTGAGTATTCAATTTAACAAGAGTGAAAATTCACTCTTAAAGAGTTGAATATTCACTCCTTCACGAAAGTTGCTCCGTTTTCACTAATTAAAGAGGGAATTATTATTCCAAGAAATTTAGATAGTGTTACGATTTTTATGTTTATCGTAATGCAATTTTTATCAGGATCAGGAGTTGTAAGGGATGATTCTCGGTAGCTGAGAATCGTTTCTGGGATCTTCCGCATAAAGGGGATCGACACCCCAAGTGACGAAATACTGGCGAATTTAGTAATAATAACTTTGATTTATTTTTGGAATTGCCAACTACAGGTCGTACAGATCGTCCGGGTATATAAATACTAAGTCCGGTATTGATTCGCGGAGAGTCGCGGATTAATGTGTCGCGAAGCTTCTAAGTCCCGAGATCTCTGCACCGAGATCTTGACGGCGTCAATCGCGGGGCGACTCTAACGGAGATGTTCACTCGATCATTAACGGGGCGACTCTGATTTCGGGCAATGCGATTGCCCTTTTTATATGGTAGATGTCGATGAGATCATCGTCCTTTTTGATGGACACCTGCACTTGTTGTTTGCCACGTGCCATCTTCCACGAATCGCTCACCCCTTTTGACTTATCGGTAACCTTGGCGATTCGGGGAACGTGTGCTATTGTGTGCGTATGTGAGTCACAATCTTAAGGATTGTGTTACTTCGAGCTTCGGCGTGGCACATTCTTTTCTTGACCGTTTGGGCTTGCAGCTAGAGGAACCCGTGGTTCCCAGTGTAAGTTACAGCACGTGTGCAATATATGTGCGACGCCGAATCGGGCTCTTCGGTGTGTGTGTGTGTCTTGTCGATCTTACAAGGACAAGTATTGCCTATGTTACGATGGCTATGTGCGTAGCCAGCATCCGTAACAATAGTATTCAGAACAAAAACGGCTCCAATGGTTTTAAACATTTTTGCGTCATGGAATCTAATTAGAAAATAAATTCGAAACGCTTTGATTTAAAAACAATTTAAGTACACTGTGGTAATAATTAAGTTAAATTAAGATATTGTGACTTTTTCTATGAGAAAAATAATCGTTATCACACCTGTACGAAAAGTCCACCGTTTCGCCCGTTAAAACGGTCGGAAAATAACCTTTTGCCGCCCGTTCTTGTTATGACGACGTCGCGGACGGATAAAGGGTTTTTCCATCTGATGACGTCATTTAGAGAACGAAAAAGAGTTTTTTAAAATGGGATTTTACCCTCTCGAAAATTATATGGCTGAGATAGGAGTTCCCCTACCTATCCCAGTTTAAAATTCGAGGCATAAATTTGAATTTTATACTCTCTCGGGCGATAAATTTTTTTTGTCACATCTGCGCAAAGTTTTTACGTGCCGGTAAAGTCATCGAAAAGGAGTCGTTTGCCGCCGAGCACCACAGCCGTGCTTCTGCGCATGTGCAAAGGGCGATCGATTTTTTTTGCCGCGTGCCCGGCTTTTTTTTGCACGTCCGCGAATTTACATACAGTTGCAAAAAATAGTGTACATATCAGTGGACCATATCGCCCTCGCTGCAATGGCGTCGTTTACGCCCTAGATACGTAATATACTAGTTTGTATCACGGGCGTAAAACATTAATTTAAGATGATTGACGGTCCGTTGAATATAAAATGTGTTTCGTGCTTGGGAAGCTATAAAATGTGGTAAAGTGGAAAAGTTTAAAAGCCACAAAGGAGAACTTTTCTTATACAGCTGTGAAAAAAGGACATTCATGCCCTCTTTATCATTGCTGCAATGGCGACGTTTCCGCCCTGGATACGTAATGTACGATTTTGGTTACGGGAGCGTGAAATAAACTTTTACATTAATGTATGGGGAATTTCGACTGTACAGATAAATATCATTAGTAGATTTTACTCAAAACATCGATAAAATTTACCGACAACATTAAGTAATTAATTATAAACCCGTTATATATTTTAGTTCAAATTATGGAATGAACCTTTAAATTTTGTAAATTTTCATAGGTTTTGTGGTTAAGATTATATCTAAACTATCTTTTGAAATTGTTCGTTCAAGTTGTTTTTTAAAAACTATTTAAAATAAGTTTAAAATAATATTCATTTAAAAATTTTAATCAATTTTGCATAAAACGAGTTTCGGTAAATTTTATTTGAGGTTCTTATTTGTGTTGTTTATTTAACTCAAGGAAATATTTCCTGGAATTACTAAGTAAACATAAAAATAGAAGTAAATACGACTCTGAGAACCTAAACCAATATCGGCGATAAGTCCTCATAAAATTATTTCATAAAAGTAACGTAACTAGTGCATTTCAGAAAATTTGCGTTGAAATTTTCCCTTTATCAATTCGCAAAGGCTATAAACCCGAGATTGATCGAAGTCTCTTATTTACTTGAGATTTTTCATATTTGATTAAATTTCGTGAAACGATGCAAGTTATATGGATTTTTTAATATATCGTTTTACGAGGGAATTACTCGAGACATACGCGTATACCGGCGGATATGAAACTGTTTAATCTGTTTACTCGCCGCGCCGGTAGAAATTCTTTGTGTTTTAGAAGATAAAAAACTTGGAATTTCTGAATTGGGAAAACCTTTTGATTTAAACCAGCAGGTTTTTTGATAAAATGTTTATATAATAATTTTATTGATATCAGTTTTTATTAAATATTTGATGAACGTAGTGGTCCGAATGCTGCATATTTATATTTAACATTTTAATGGTTTCTATCCTAACGTCTTAACTTTTCTTTAGCAGTTATAAGTTTCGTTTATTCGCACGAATATTGTTTCTTTGACGTTTATCAAAATTTTCTGAATTACGCATATCCGAACGATAGCTAATATTAATTATTTGCTAAATATGGAATATATGTCGAAAGTTTTATTAACTAAGATAGAAATAAGATTTCATGTCATCTGTATAGGTTCGTTGAAAAAATGAAAATATAATTGAATAATATTAACATTATTGTGCAGTTTTGAATACGAATTGGAAGTCTAATTTACTTAAAATAAACATTTTGTACTCCTATATTTAGATAATATTTTCTTTTTTTAGATAAGAGAGCATAACGGAAAATTCTTTTCTTTCAAGTGATTTTTTATTTTATAATTCAAATTCGGAAATTTCACCCTTCAAACCACTATGACGGTCCTTTTCGTCCTGCCATTTTTGGACCAATAAAAGTGCTTTAAATATCTGAAAAAAGTCCCAGACCTAATATTCGGAATTTTTGTATAATTCTTTACTAAAACTCTCTTAAAAATCATAACATTAAATCAAATGAAGTTAACGCCAAATATAAACTAAAGCGTAAATGTATACCTGTGATAAAAAAAATAGTGGGGGAGACCGGGGTTGGATGTCTACGGGGGCTATCTGTCCACAAGGTATCTATCTTGAATATTAATTATTTCAAATTTAAAAAACATCAATCAAAATATTTCCGGCAATAAAACTAAGCGATACTTAAGGCATTTATTTCATTTCGACATACTGAAACTGTTCTGTTAGCGTTTGAAACTGCGAAGTAAAATTTATTGACGTTATTCGTCGTAAGAAAAGATCATGATAGATTTACATTTTATCGCAAAATCAAATGAATTTCATATAATAATATCAAGAAGGCTTTCTTTTACAGATATTATAAGTTTCGTACTTTAATTCCACTGCATAAAAATTTGGTAATGCGTTAATGATCAAAAAAGAGTGCAGGGGCTAGGTGTCTACAAGGCATTGTCAACGTAAATGAATAAATACAACTTCAAATAATATTAATTGTATTATATTTATAGATAAAACTTAACGAATGAGTCGGCTATGATACAGATTATGTATGCCTATTAAACATTATATCGGATTGTGTCACCTTTATAGGTTATTCGATCGAAGTAGACTATAAAAACGTGTGTTATGCTTTAATCACGTCGTTATTTACACATGTTATAGTTCGGTATAGTTTTTTAATATGAATATTACCGATAAACATGAAAATTTATAACAATTATTGTTGGTTTATTAGGTGGACAGTTGGCCCTATAAGCGTAGACAAATGACCCCGCTATTGCGGCTATTTGTCCACGCTATAACCGTTGCCTATAGACATTTATTTCTCCGAAACACTACAAGTTTAGTGTTTGAAACTGCTCGCCTTTTAAATAGGAGGACTAAAGTGTATGATATTCAATTTTGAGCTAATTATCTTAGACAATTTACGAGAAATCGATCAAAATGTGAAAAGAGTGGACACATATCCCCGGTCTCCCCTATGAACAATATTATTTTCAAATTTCTAAAAAATAAATCTTAAAATAACATCGCCTACACTGAAAACAAAATTTACTTCCTTTTACCGAAATATATTTGAAATTGATTTATTTGAATCATGTTCGTGATTTATATTTATTTAATGTCAATAAATATTTCCTTGCGTTTGAAGAAATGTAATTCTTTTTCATTCAAGTAGCTCATTTCAAATTTGGCGGTTCAGGTCGCTTTGGTGTCTCCATGCTCGTTTCTCGTTGTTGCCAATAGGTGGCGAATAAATTATTCGGTATATTCGCAATCGGCGAAATCAGGGAAATATTTTATGGAATTAAGTACATATTAAACTTTAGTCAAGAAATTATTTCTTTCAAGTATTTTGTTGTTACTATTCAAAGAAACCATTTACTTGGTCAAGTCAAATTTTATTAAAACCACTGAATTTTTTTTCAGTGTACTATGAAAGCCTCAGGGGAACCGACATATAACGTTTTCCCGTGCCTTTTCAAAAGTTACATCACTTTCAAATTTCGCTCGAGTCGAAAACGACCTTCGTAGCCGTTTGAAAAGTTAAAAATAAAAAATATTTGGCCATTCTAAGTGTAAATTTTCGAAACTTTTGCATGGTATAAGTCAAATAAATTTATTAAAATCAAACATCTCCATAACTTTTACTTTGTCGTTATAATAATATGGTAAACCTTTTTTTTTAATTCTGTAAAATCGTTATTCACGGAAGCTCAAAATAAAATAATTAGATGTCTTTAAAATAGGGAATGATACAATTATGCGATGTACTATCCCATTAGGAACCGTAGGTAAGAAGAGTAAGAACGGTGACATTTTTCTTCATTTTATATTTCCCCTCAAGCCGGGAGGGAAAAGTAAGCTCTGGAGGACTGACGTACGAAAGTCACGAAAGGAAAACAAAGAGCTAATACCCGAGGACAGGAGGCGAAAGGCAAGCCAGACTCGAACAATAGATAAATGACCTCGTTTCAGACGAGGAGGAGGGAAAGGAAACTAAAAAATGTGCAGACGCGCCCGAAGCTGCTTGGAGCTGTTTAGGAGCTTCGGTGGCTTTTCGGGGATTCCGCAACTAGTTGGGTATTGCGGACCAAAATCTCCATAATAGAAAAGGTTATACACAATGGAATTTTGATCCATGAACTTCTGAACGGATTGTTTCAAAAACATTAAACACAATTTTGAAAGGTTTTTTGATAGTTTTTATCTGTTTTAACTGTTTATTTAATCAAAATCGCATCGACCATCATTTGTATTTATCGATATTTAAATCATATTTTATATTTTTGCATGCCACGTGCTAATAAAAAGAAATATTTATTTAGAATATTTAATTAGATATTAACTGAATCCTTTTCATATTAAAAATGGTCAACATAAAATACTACTTTTCTCCATATGTTGCGGGAACAAAATAACACTTTCTCTCCCGAGGGAGCAAAATAAATATGTCGGGGCGTAAATGAGTTTCTCATAAAATCGCACGCTCTCTTTTGAGAATCTAAGCACGGCCACGAAACTTCGCTCCATCGTCCAACTCGCTCTCGTCGATAAACACATATTTTGCTTCCTAGTTGCACAGTATGTTATTTCGTATCAAGGGCGCCAAAATGTGTCTTAAATAATGTAGATAATAACCCTATTTTTTCCATCACGTTCCATTTATTCAATAGGAAAATGAAAAAAGTGAGAAGTTTTTCAGTGAATTCAATTTTTCGCTGTGAATGTCAAAACGGCGAACCAAATATGGCGGTTCCAGTTTATAAAATTGCATGCCAAATAATTTAAAATTGCAATATACTTTAAATTATTGAACAGCAAAAATAAATGAATGCATTAAAAGATTAAAAAAAATAAAAATAGACAATCTAATTTGTCGAACATATAGTATTAAACATTACCCCACCTTAAAAAGTTAAGTTCTGGTAGTTTGTCGAGGAACTGAATACAATGAATATTGTGAAGACCCATTACCAATAATTCAAAATGATGGGCCAATTTTAAAGACGTAATTTCGAAATTTTTAATCAATCGACAATGATATCGAAAAAAGGATATCCGATACGAAAATAATACATCCAAAAAATGCAGCAAAACGGGACTTTGTACTGTATTTCTAGGAAGTAAAATGAGACTTTATTCACACTTGGGAGCCAAATTAAAGAGATGTATAAACCCCCATTAATTATATTTATGAATAAACTAAAAGTAACATAAATTTTAAAAATGCCTAAGTCAATATTAATTTCAGTGTTCGTAAGTAATTGAATTGAATTTCAAAGATATATTTTATATAATTTACTAAACTTTATTATGTTTATTAATTCTTATTTAATTGACGGATATATTTTCGTAATTTAAGTTGCAAAGTTATAATCCTCAAATAAATATTTATTTGAATCTACTACTTTTCTGTGAGCACCGCTACGCGCGAATGTAATTTAATTAGTAGCTTAGTATTCATGGAAAAATCGTAAAACTTGCACATCAAAGTTGCATACTCAAAATAACCCTTGTCTTGTTCTGTCACTTTTATTTCAGAATTTATTATATCTACTATTTTACACAATTACCGGGTATAAAAAGTAAATCGGAAATTGTTGGTACTTATGCATAAAATAGAAGTCCTAATGTGTGTACTTACTTTGAAGCCTTCGTCGACAGGAATAAAGAAGGTACAATGCTCTGCTGTACTGTAAACACTCTGTTTGTTGTTGATCAAAACTCGTTGTCGAAATGCACTGCGAACATAAAAATAGTATCATCGGTTATTTACACTTTCTTTAATAATCGAGATTACTAATTGCAAATCAAATTATTTCTCACACTCTGTGCGCAAAATGCTATTTTGCTCCCTAAATTGCCGGAGCAAAATATCACATTCTCTCCCTAGGGAACAAAATAAATGCATCAGGGAGCAATATAAGTTTCTCGCATTCTGAGCCCAATATTATTTTGCTTCCTATATCGCGGGAGCAAAATAGCGCGCCCTCGTATGAGAATAGTAGTTTGTGCAACTAGGGAGCAAAATAGGTGTTTACCGATGAGTGTGAGTTTGACGCCCGAGCGAAGCGAGGACGGCATTTCGCACGAGTCTACAAATACCTATTCTTTCTTGTTGCATATACTATTTTCTCATACGAGGGCGTGCTATTTTGCTCCCGCGATATAGGGAGCAAAATAGTATTTTGCCCACAGAATGCGAAAAACCTATTTTGCTCCCGGGTATATTTATTTTGCTCCCTAGGGAGAGAATGTGCTATTTTGCTCCCGCAATTTAGGGAGCAAAATAGCATTTTGCGCACAGAGTGTGAGAAAATAGTATGTGCAACAAGGGAAAATGGGTATTTGTAGACTCGAGCGAAATGCCTCGGCAAACACCTATTTTGTTCCCTTGTTGCACAATATACTATTCTTACACTCTGAGTGCAAAATTTTATTTTGCTCCCTATATCGCGGCTGCGAAATATTACTTTCTCTCTCCAGGGACCACAATAATTTTATCAGGGAGCAAAATAAATTTCTCACGCAAGGGGAAAATAATATATTAAACAAGAGAGAATAGGTATTTGTAGACTCATGTAAATTGAGTGCGTCGCAAACACTTATTTTGCTCCCTAGTTGCACAATGTTCATTATATACTAAATTAACTTAGAATCTACAAATGTGAGGAAGAATTATATAAACTCAAGATCTTTTAAACTACATGGAAGGAAATTTATTGTAAAAATAGTAGATTGTGCAAATAGATAGCCAAATAGGTATTCGGCGACGAAGCGAGTTTACTTCCCGAGCGAAGCTAGGTATTTTCTCACAGAAGAGTGTGCTATTTTGCTCCCGTGATTGTATATATAAGTGTGAGAATACATGAACATAGTATACTACAATAAAAAATATTTGATTACGTGTAAACAAAGATTGTTTTATGCAATTGAAGGATAAGCTGTTTAAAATACTTTCTAAAAGGTCACTGTAAATTATACTTTCTAACCAAATTTCAAGGCTAAAGACACAATTAAAACTCTGTAGCTAAAATGAATTTCCCTAAATTCTCAATAGCTAAATATTTAATGTTGTAAAAAAACATTTGCTTTTGTGTATATGGTAAATATTTTACAAAACTGTTATTATTTATTCCATGTATATTATTATTGAGAGAAATATTTTGGGACGAAATCTATAATCTTCATTTTACCAGAATGTAAACATTATTAAATAATTTCGAATTATTTAATATAAATAATATAAACATAATGTTATTTTCGTAATTTAGTATCTGATCTTATAATTATATATTTTTACTTCGGTTTCTTGTAGGCCATCTTCTGGACTAATTACAAACTTTCCTAAGATCTATATATAAATATGCCCTGAAAGAAAAATGAAAATAAAATAAAAAGTTGCGTAAAAAATGCAAACAAAAAACAGGGAAAACCATTTTTTCCCTACCCTTGAGAATATTGTATGCTATTGGATTTCTAGAATGGGTACGAAAGTTTTTAAGATTATAGAAAGAGAGAAAACAAAAATAATTACAATAGAAATAGGAAGAGAGAAAAAGAAAACATACATAAATAAAGAAAAATAATAATATGGATAAAAAAAATTATGTGATATGATTCAGGCAAGGTGGTATTTAGAATTTATTTACTCTTATTATTATTAGTTGTGAAGAAAGATCGTTTACGTAAATAATGTTTTGTATAAAGGATCCAGAGTTAATGCGTCACTATGAATGTTCACATTGTTTTTATTTGATTATCTAAGAGTCATAACAGCATATGTTTTTCCTACAGTGCATATATTTAGTTGGTCAATTTGGAATGACAAACTATCCTTGTAACTTATTTTTGAGGACGGCGGCGCAGAGGGCTAAGAAAGAAAAATTGTAGATTTTGTATACAAAAATATTATAAAATATGTATTTTTATTTACAAAAATAAATACAACAATACTTTATAGTAATAATGATTCAAAAACGTTCACAATTCACATCAATAATTCATTTTAACAATTTGATTTCAACTAATCGAACATTGCTAGAATGTTTCAACCGTCGCTATCAATGTATTATTTACAAATATTACAGATGTTTATTTTATCACAAATCGGTACAAAAGACTTTTACAATTTCGCATAAATAAACGAAGGCCGCCTCATGTCCGTGGGCAGACAGGTAAATATATTTTGATTCATTACATTCAAAACATAGCAAACAATATTTATGTATATAGTAATTATGTGCATGGTAATAAAAATAGTTAGCAGGCAACTCCTTATAGTCCAGGAAAATTAGGCCGAAATATAATTGATTTTGAAAAAAATTGTAAACAGAGCGGATCCTTCACGAAATGTATTTTATTGTCTAAATTCTTTAAAAAATTGGAGGAAAAGTTTGGTGTTTTTCAAGGTTAAATGAACAAAAACACGCAAAAAGCGTTACTTTTTCAGTTCTTCTATTCTAGTTGAAAAACGTGACGTTGTGCGGAAAAAGTGTTAATAGGAATGTTGTAGCTCTTGAAATGCTCTACAAAAATAGTTTGTATAATATTTCCGAAAAATTAATATTTCAACGAGATAATATCAAAAAAAATGTGCAAAATGAAAAAAATTAATTATTTTTTATCTTTTGAAGTTTTATCGCTAGGTATGTATAATTTTGTGAAAAGGTAGCCCTATGATGTAGAGAATGATGGTATTTTTTTATTGCGATTACTTTTGTATTTTCCGAGAAATTTGCATTTTTTTTATTCTGTTTATTACAGCTTCTAAAAGTTGTACAGTAATTTATAAAACTGAATTTTTTTTCGTTCAAACCTGTACTATAAACGTACATTTCGGATTTTTGTATTATAATAATAATAAACTTTATTTCTCATTTTGGGGCTGCATTATTGACCCATGGAGAAAGAATTCCTGTTCCTGATTTACAGGCGAAAAAATAAAAAAAAGAAAAAAACAAGTGTACTTAATTTGAAAATCCTTTCTTTAATGGTAGGTAAAACTTTAATGATTTAAAGTAAATAAATAAATTTTCTCACACTCTGTGCGCAAAATGCTATTTTGCTCCCTATATTGCGGGAGCAAAATAGCACGCCCTCGTATGAGAAAATAGTATGTACAACAAGGGAGAATATAGAGAACTCGCTTCACTCGGGCGTCAAACTTGCACTCATCGGCAAACACCTATTTTGTTCCCTAGTTGCACAATCTACTATTCTTTCTAATGACGGGTATCTGAAGCAATCCAGGGAGGACTTCTATCAGAATATCACTTACTTATTGGATAGATATTTCATTGGATTCAATAAGTAAGTGATCCTGTCTATTCTAATCGATATTTAATACAATTTGGAGCCATTGAACATCATTGCCATCGCTAGAGCTTTTTAAGGGTACAGATTGAGTTTGAGTTGCTGATCAGAAATGTTGGCGTAAATTGTTGACGCTTCTCTTCGCAGGACACGAAAGCATTTGAGCAAGTTTTACTTAACCAACTTTTTTAGATGTAATGCCTGTTTCTGCGGAAGCCCTTTGAGTAGATCAGTGTATGAAAAGCATTGCCGATTCAAATGATAAACGCAAGGAATCCAGGATGCGACATAGCAGCGTTTTTCTTGCGGTGTGTTGGCCGAGGCATCTGCATTATTTACGTTGATTATCGTCGACATGCGTTTTCAGGCGGAAATTGTCAGCGAGCCATCGCGTTGCCGAAGGCTGCAGGTGAGCCCGAGGTTTTTACATTTTCTGCGAGGCAGAAAATTGCTTTTGCATAGACCCGAAGAATTTACGTTGGTGGAGCACTTCACGTACGGTAATTTCCCTTAAAACCCGGACTTGCTCTCGCATATTTATCGTTCGCGGATCTCGATTTCTTTTCTTTTCGATTTACATCCCAGCCGGCTGCGATGCACTTGTTGGGTAACGAAATTCGTGAAAAATAAATGAAATACCGTAAAAAGGCATAGTGCAAACGACGATAAAAATTCTTCACTTGTCCTTAGCGTGGAGGCACTACTTACAAATATCGCGCTGTACGCTGAAGGAACCTACTCATTTAAAAACTTCGTCAAATAATAAATGAAGTAAAAAGGAAGACTTTTACGCTCGAAGCGTCAGAACACTTGTGTTGCAAGGATGGTGTTGAACACTATTTTTCAGCTGTGCATAGAAAATAATTGTGGCTCAATAACCATTTTTGTAATGGAAATGTCAATTTATTCGATTGGGAGTTGAAATGCCATACCGGATGTGTCCCGTACGACTATTAAAAATAACAGTGTTTATTTTCTGTGTATCACTGCCTCTAGTTTCCGAAGGTCCCAAGAACATTCCTGGAAATGTATGCTGGATCGGCTCCGCTTCTGTATTTCCTATGACAACTAATCATCCGACAAAATAGAACCCGACGAATAAATAACACTGGTCAACACGAAAATGTTTCGGAGATGAAATGAGCTAATCTTTGTTAATTTGAGGTCGCAATAGGGCGCAGTAGATACAGACAGTAACAGTGAGACGAGCATTTCGCGCATACAAACAAATTGCCATTTGAAGCACTATTTTATTAACTTGGTGGTACTCCTTTTTTTACCGTAAAATAGGAGCTATGAGCATTATTTTAAGCTATTACTGAAAGTGTTACCTCATTTCTGTCGAAAGATATACTATCTTAAACATAATTACTTTTATCTGAAGAGGGCTACAATCCGAGAGCCGAAACGTCATATTTCTATTTTTATTTTTAATTACTATTAAAAAACCCCCCTTTTTCCTTCTTTTTATGATGACCTTTTTTACACTACTCATACAATATTATGTCGAACATTGCACAAAACGGCGTTTTTTCGAACGTTGACCACGTGTTTCGTGAAACCAAGAATTAATAAAAAATGTTCATTATCGTATTCGGATTCAGCGACCTAAAATTAACAAAGATTAGCTCATTTCATGTCCGAAACACAAACTTGCTTCAAATTTGTTGACCAATGAACCATAAACAAAAATGTCACTGGGTTTATTCGTATGGTAAAAAAGTATATGCGTGTCCTAAAACTAACCCAACGCAACCAGTCAAAACATCGCCTTTCCTTAATAATGCCTAAAAGCATATGCGTGCCCTAAAACTAACATAACTTAACCAGTCAGAACTCCGCCTACCGCCTAAAATCATATGAATGCACAGGAAAATTTTGTCCAGGGAAATAAATCTGTAAACATTTGTGGAAATCATAAGCAAAGTATGTTTGTCCGCGCGATATGCCAAATTTGAATATGGCGTTAATTAAGCCGCCATTTTGGTTCAGCCATACTAAGTTCATAAAATAACCACGTAACTTTTAAGTACAACTATTGAATGCACCATTTAAATGCATTCCAACTTATTCAAAGCTAACTGGGAAATTTTTATTTTTCAAAATTTAATTTGATTAAAATTACTAACTGAACAGTTACTACATCATGTTTAGTATTATATCTACTACAATTTTCTACATAGCAAGCGTTAGATATAAAATAGTCAGAGCCGAATATACTTACTTAAAATATACATTATTAAAGTAAATTTTGAATAACTAATTTCTAAGAAAACTCATTTACTCACCGTATGCGATGATCGCCCAGAATCAGATTGTCACTCTGGGTCAAAAACTGCAACGCGTCAGGATTGTAGATTGGGGTGGAAGTCGAAGTTGAAAGAATCGGCTCGAGTACTTCAGATATTTTATGCAGCACCTGGAATCCAAAAATACATTTATATTAAGTAAAAACTTTGAAAATATGGATATTGCACAGGGTGATACATTTTAATCCGACCACGCAGGTACCTCAGTAAAAACGGATGATATAAAAAATGGGTTCTACAAAAGTTGAAGGAGACAGAGGGGGCCACCTAATGGTATCAATGACCTTGACCTTGAACTCGATTTGCAAGGTTATTTGAAGGCTAAAGTGGTATTTTTAAATGGGAACCCCTATTTTTAAACCCGGGATCATGTAGAGTGGGAAAATTTACGTCAGAAATGACATTTCAAGTACGATCTAGTGACCTTGGTTCAAGGTCAAATGCTTAAAAAATAACGTAAGATTTTGTTATGGTTTTCAAGTTTTTTGTTTTGAAGATACATACTTTTATAAGTCTGATTGACTTTAATTTTAAAAACAGCCACGCTACCTTTTGAAGGTCATTTAAAGTCAATCATTATAAAAAAAAATTAAAACTTGAAAAAAAATCTTAACATATCACCATTGCAAGACAACCTTTTTATCACACAGTGATTTCATCAGAAAACGAAAAAAGCGTGTGGAAATAAAAACAATTACCATACATGTTCAAGGAAAGTAAATAAAAATTCTAACCTAACATAACGTAACCTAACCTAATGTAACCTATATATCTGAATAGTTCCCTTCGTAATATTGCTATTTTGTTCTGTAAAATCAGTTTGTCAATAGGACATTGCTTGTAAAAATGTCGTTGGGATGCACATTGATGACTCGAATTTTCGAACCCACCCAAGACATTGAGAAACGCAAGCGATATATCGCAGGAAAACGAATTCCTAAAGACGAATCTTTCTTTGAGGCGAGCGGAATGGGAAACTGATCGCCATTTACAAATGGTTCGCGGCAGAAACGTCCCACACTGTATTTACCTATTTTTTGTTTTCCTGTGATCTTTGCAACTCTTTTATCTCGCGGTGTTCCACTGTCCTGCACTTCCATAGCCTTTTTGCCACTGCAGTAAAAGACATCACAGTCAAGCAGAGAGGGTGAGTTGAAAATATGGAATGTGATGCAAAGCCTTCTATTGTTCTGTATGACGCAGAATGCAACATTGCACTCAAGAGAGATTCTATGCTTGGATTGATCGGGTGTTTTACTCCTTGTATTGCATTACGTTAGTAATATGAAAATAATTACTTTGATCTTCGTGTGGATGGGAAATTCATTGAAGAAGTTAGGTACGCTAATATTATAAAGTCACGAAAAGAATTTAGAGAATTTTTACGAAAACTGTTGAAATTATTTGTGAATATTTTTATTATATATCAGTTTTTGTAGAAGCACATGTTGAATCCGGTACTGCGGTTTTTCTAAAAACCTTTTAAATAATATATAATTCGCCAAGTTTATTATTTTCTTGATGGAAAGTGAAGGGTCATTCCCGCCGTAAGTTTTTGCTTCAGGGCAATAGCTCCATCACATCAGGATTTTAAGATATTTGAGGTTATGTTCAGAAAAAATTTGTAGGGATTTTTCTTTTATTTGGATCATATAGTTACTACTCTTTCTGTTTAATATGAATTCTCAGAGTTCAAAAACGACTTTTCTTCATCAAGATACGCCAATTTGACATTGCGATATACATGCAAATAAATTTACTTCGAAATACCCTTGAATTATAAGCTCAATGTCAAATTCTATGTCACGAAACCTATATAAACATAAAATTTGAATATTTATGACTAAAATTGTTTAAATATTGGGCATATTTTGTGAAAACTTTTTTATACGTCATTTTGAATCCGCCTTTCACAATTCGAACATTTTAATATCTCGACATAAAATTCGTAGTTGGTACTACCCAACACCATCCAGTACAAATTTTCAAAAAAAAATATCTATCGCAAATGTTGTAATGCAAATGCTGATAACACCAAAGAAATTTGGTAATTTTAAAATGGCGTAACTTAGGGAAGAAAAAATTACAATTGAACTCTACTACTTCAAAATTAAAACGAAAGAGTGCCTGTAACTCATCAAAATGTTGTGTCTTCTGTACGTAAAACTCCAAAAGTAGTAAAATACTGAATTTTTTCGGTTCATAACCTCAGATATCTTAAAATCCTGATGTGAAGGATAAATTTTGACCCCGGATTCGGATTCCTCGCAAAAAAAGTGGAAATGGCCCTCTATTTCGAACAATAGGAGTGTGTAATCCATGCCATACGTTGTTCTAATTTACGTAACATACCCTATTAAAGGCACGTCATTTTCAAGTTTAGTATAACCACATTTATAACAAAATTTACAATGCGCTGTACTACAAAATTATAAACACTAAGAAAAAATCTCTTTTTTCTGCCCAAAAATCGTTTTTAGGCAGATTCATGAGAATAATCATTCATAACTCTTTTACTTTTTTTTGAAGAGATCACAGTTGAAAGTATTAACAATTTTTCCTTTGTTTTTGACTTTAACAATGTTTTTTCAATATCATTTTAGCCTAGAGAATTTTTTCTAATTAATGTTTCGAAAGTAAATTTAATGTCGCGTTGAAAGCGCTTTTGTTGGGAAAAAATGAATGATAATTAACAGAATTCTGTGAGTTTGAAATCGTAGACATTTTTTTTTTTTTTTTTTTTTTTTAATGTTGAGAATTTTGCGAGAGCTGCAGATCGACTTACGAAGCGCCATACTTCACATTTGTGTATGAAATGTAGGACTGCAGAAACCTACACCAAGTACAGCAGCGGTCATGAGTCGATTTCCGCCAGATAAACAATATTTTCGAAACGTAAACAAACAACGTGGCTCGTCTTACCAACAGCGAGCTGCTGCTTGAAAACGAAATCGAAAAATTGTTCACCGGACAAGGTTCGAACTCACGACCTACGACCTCGTAGTCCAGTGCGTTAACCGCCTGAGCCACGAAGCCGATTTTTCATTAAATTTGTATATCTTTGCCGTTTTTACCGGTTCACTGCATTCGACCACTGTTCATATCAGAATAATGGCAACATTTGGCATTGTATTTATAAACAAAATGGTGGCAAGTTGTTTTTACCGTTAACCTTTAAAAAGAAGTCTTGATACACTTTAGTGCTAAGCTTAATTTGTAAAAATAAATGTAAGGTCATCGCGATAAGTTTTGTTTTATTTGTTACTAGTTTATAGCTTCATCTAACATTAGAAAATAACAAGGCTGTAACTGATACTTCTATGTTATTTTAAAATTTTAATTTAGCATCTGAAAAATTGCTAGTATGAAACCAGAATTCGCGTGTTCGTCGAAATTTAGGGTTATGGAAATAGCAAAGTGTTCACAGTGTTTGAATTTCCTTATCTTCTTCGGCGATATAGACTATACCATAAACCAATTATTAATTTTTCAAATTTTGTAAAATTTCAAAATTACAATGAAAGAATATACCACAAAACTGAAAAAGCAGCTGACTAATCCTGCTCCAATTTGTAATAAGTACAATTATCTGGAAAGTTTGCCCTTTATAAAGGTTATCGGAATGTTTCCTAAGTTTTTACCATGTTTGAGTGATCAAGATTTCGAGTTTTGTATGTATTCGTTTGGTCTTCGAAATTTCAGTTGTACTGAGGTCTACAGTCATTGCGCATTTTTTTTTCCACACCACTTTGCTACTTTCCCATAAATTTCGGAAATCTAGAATTGCTATATGTAAATTATATATAATCCATATATAGTTTATATATGCCCAGTTCTATTTACAGATTATATGTACGAGATTATATGCAATCTATACATAATTTTTTTTATACTTATTTTGCGCTTACAAACTAACGAACTACAATGATGAAATGCGAAAAGACGGTATACGTGGAAGCGATAAGAATATCCGAAGTCCGCAACCGTTTATCTCGCTTGCGATACGCCAGTTTTGTTCTTCGTGCTTTTGAAAACTGCATACTTAATGTCTTCCTTCTGATAAATTTCATTAATTATGAAGATATCCCAAGCAGCCTTTGAAATTGCGAAGGAAAACGTAACGTTTAAACGTGCTCAACTCCACCACTAAGTAAGTAATTCAAATATCTCTCAGGAAACCGTAAAAGTCGTGAGTTTTTTTAATTAAATAAATTTGATGAAAGCTTAATATAAATATACAAAAAATAAATTAGAACGAAGCCATTAAATTGTATAATTTCAAATAATACCGCAGAAGGTTTGGAAATTTTAAGAGACCTAGAAAGAGAGTTCACATCATGATTATATCAACATCTGAATAACTTAGAAGGCACGCGATGTCTAAAATACTTACTGGTGGGAATTCCCTAAAGTCCGAATTGGATTAACCTGAATTTAATAAAACGTCGAACCCTTTGTGTAGCCAATCTTTGGGAATCTAGCCGTGTACATCAATTTAATTACACATCTAATTCGGATGGGTTCTGCTATCGACTGGAAAGGCATATGATGCGGAAGAATCTCTAAATCTGTTTTAGATCGATACACTATTTTCACTTCATTATTGTTTATTTTTATTAATGGTTCTAAATTACTTTTGTATATTTTCTTAATAGCTATATACCTTAATATGATTACTTAATAGATATATAATTATACGTAAATAATCCAAAAACTTCTTCCACTTAAAGTATGTTAACAGATATCTGTCCATGTAAGAAATAAGAAAAATTAAAGCGAAAATGTTTTACGCATTTTTGACATTTTTAAAATTTTTCGTAGCATGTGTAAAATTCGACTTTATGTACCTGAAAAAGACGCACGAATTTTACGCATACTGTAATAAAAAAGTGTTCGATACTCGGGTGTAAACATTCGACTTTACGGCCGGTCCTATTTAGTCGCATGTTAAAATGCGTTGCTTAAAGTCAAACTATACATCCGTATTTTGAAAAATACTATTTTTATTAGACTTGTATTTTTCAAAATAGGTATACAACAAAGAAAAGTACAGTAGTCCTCCCTTAAGTTTTTTCCTCCGTTTTATACTTTCCATAGGTTTTACTAGTCTCTCCTCATATATTTTATTTTTTCCCTCACAGTCTCTCCCACTATTAGGCATTTTCTTGTCGCCTATGATCCACGCAAGCGCAGATGAGCAACAAGAACTTCGATAGTGGGGGTTAGGGGAAAGTAAAACTGAAGGGAAGAAGCCGCCATCTTTATAGCTGAAACGTAAAACATAGGGGAGGACTACGGTAGTAGTTAAGTAGTAACAGTCAGCGCCTACTGCGAACAAGTTACATTATGGCCTTTTACTACTGAAATGATACCAAATGATAAAATCGCATTTGCGTTTTAGTTCTAATCAATTTCTCAATTTCGGGGTTTCCATCGGGGGCAGAAATTATTTATACTCGTGGGCAACCTCCTTTTCTGACATTTCAGTACCGAAAAGAAATCACATTCCACTTCACATAAAACAAATTTACAATGAGAATTTGAGAGCCATATAAGGTATCTATTCATAGAAAATGGCGTTCCAGACGATATCTGCTGGTACTCTCAATCGGTCGTAACGATTCCTCGAGCATACTATCCAACCATAGTTTTACACACTGGTGCAGAATCGGTAGCAAGGAACGTTAGTTGTACCCGCGCGAGCTTTTACATAATTGTTCGTGCGAAAAGGTGCTATTAACTTTAATTGAAGCATAACCGTCCAGGTTAGCGCGTCGGATAGTTCTGCGGTTGCACCAACTTCCGTGAACTCGTTCCGGGAAAACTTATTCCATTTTCCGGGATTGCGTCAAAAGGGAAGGGGAAAATGAAAAGAAAGAAGAGAGGAATGGAAAACTATGCACCTGCACCACCGGCGGTCCACGTTCCCTTTCACTGTGAACGATGTGGTTGTCAGTAAATTAAATTACATTAATTTAACTTCCTGGATATGAGGATGAGTACCACCGTTTCAAATTATGCGCTAACTAAGACAATAGGCGGTAAACATTTTCATACACCTCTCGATAGTAAAATGTCATCTATAGAAAAGTTTTACTTTCGATGTAAGCTTTTGGTCAACGGTTAAATCGATCGAAAAAGGCCGGAATATGTTCTATTAATTAAAATAAAGCACAAAAGATACTTGAGGCGTTGGGGTGCAAAACCTGCCAAGTCCAAACACATAAAAAACTGAGATAACTATATAAACGTAGATTACATATATTCTTTGAAAGTATAGAGATTATGTATATGCAAAAAAAAATTGAACTGTACACTTATGAACCTGCTATCTTTCAAATGTTAGCGGCAAACAGTTTTCCGCGTTTTTCTCAAAACTGCATAAAACGGACTTGGCAGGTTTTGCATCCTAACGACTCATTTACAGATAACTCGCAAATGGCAGACAGAATGAATCTTCATTCCCAGGTGCTAAAAAAGGAAAATTTGCTTTTAGGTGTTAATTCTCGTGATACGCCGAATGAATTTATCATTTACGAAGGGTCTATCTTGATGATGAAAATCTCTTTTACTAGTTGTCGGAATCAATTTTTACTTTGGTGAAATTATTCGAAAGTACCTTCATCAGTACTGGCGAACATCCAAAAACTAAATAATGTTGATAAAATATAATCTTGACCTGTTCTCGGTCGACAAATAGTTATTTCTGGATTAATGGTTCACTGCAGTTTCGCTGTTCGAAAATGTAATTTTAGATTCCTTAATGTATAAAATAATGTTCTATTGATTTATTTAAGATATTTTAGGTGTTCTGCAAATATATTTGAATTCGATACCAGTACGTCGATTACATCAACTAGTTGAAAATGTTAATCGATAAACCGAATTTCTGTTTAGTGATATTAACTTTTTAAAATAGTTCAATTGCTAATAGTACGATTTTTTTTATATAATGTCTAGCTATAAAGAAAAATCACACATTTCCGCCATTTTCGAAAATCTTGCCAACTAAACGTTATTCTTTGTGTATTCACCAATGTCCATCTAATGTTTTTAAATGTATATTCATTTGTTAATCAACTTAATTTTTTAAAATTTCTGAACAAGGCACAAATATGGGCAAGAAATTTGAAAAGGTTATTTACATGATTTTATCCATTATATTTTGGTGACTTACAAACCCGATTTGTTTATTATTATAATTAATTGTAATAAATTGGTACAAATGAAGTAGGCAAAAAATTTACTCAAACGTATTTAATTGAGTGGCGGAAGTAATAGTACAGTATGCTACTACACTGACAAAAATAAACTGCCAGTGATACTTCCATTTTCAAAGCCAAAATAGGCTGGACCTGGTTAAGCCAACGTAGCCGACTTTATCGACCGTACGCACATGTTTCTAATGCCGCGGTCGACGTTAAATGCCGTCAGCCTCTTTCGACCAATGTAATATCATAAAAAAACAGTGTCAAATGCAAGCAAAATATTTATTAAATATGCAAAAATGAATAGTACATTTAGTGGTACCAAATAAATTTGTCAAATAGGTTCTCCAAACGGAATTGTTTATTGGAGCCCAGAGCACTAAGTTGGGCAACCATTATTACTGAATTTCCATTTAAACGAAGATATAAATACGGAATTACTAAGAATTTGTTTTTTCGAATTTGCTTATTTATAAAATCGAAATAATAAACAATGGTGTCTTTTTAGCCCTTTATAGATGTTCTTCCTTTTTAAATTAACAGAAAATAGCAAAAATAATTAATATAGATGTGTTAACTAGATTGTAGATGTTACAAACTAATACTAACACCGATGAGGCATTGAACCTTAGTAGGTAGAAAAACTCCCCTCGTAGATATCTTAAGTTAAGTCAGCTTTCGGCATCAAGGCAGTTTTGGCTTGGAAGCCATAAAGTAGACTACCTTGCTAAATAAGAAGTAGTAGCAGATATTACAGGGTGTCTCTCCCGAATTGCTCATTTAAAATTCCGGATTAATTAAGATATACTTAAAATTTGAAACTCATTGAAATATTACTAAAATGCAGTGACGCATTTTCATTCTAGTCTGTTCAGCTTAAAATCGTTATTCGAAAAGTTTCTCGGTTTATGATCACAAATTAAAGTACAAAACATGATGGCTGAATTCTTTAAATGCTTACTAAGGTTTACTGTTTCATCGACATTGGTATTATATACAAACAAATAAATAAATAATCTCCAAATCATCAAAGCACCCAACTACGTTGGTTAACATATTTATATCCATTTTTTGGTGTGATTTCTCTTAATTTACCGAAAAAGGAACATTGTTTATTATTTCGGTTTTTTCCGTGAAGTTTCAGTTTAATAAAAACGTTGCTAATCACAGCTATATTTTAAGCTATAAATATTGTATACTATCATTCTTGCATATATTATAAAACTACAATACACTTTTAACACTATTTTCAATAACATTGCATTGGTCGGGAGAGGCTGTCGGTCTTAAAACTGCACCAGGAATATAACATCCGTCTATTATAATTTTTCGATACACAAAGATATGTAGACTGTATCTCAAAAATAAATAATATATTATTTTCCGCCATACCGTAGTGGGCCAGGAGCGCTACTTCCGTGAGCGAAAGTCGGCTTCGTAATATTTCAATTACCTACTAACCATTGTATTAAGAGGTAATGAAACAAGTTTTTACCAAAATGATTTACTGGTCAATAAATTCTTTGCCATTTTGTTGTGATACAGACTCGAATTAAGTTCATATTTATAAATAATTTGTTCTCTTCTTAATTTCAGTTTTTATTTAGAATAGTCGTTAGATTAATAATTGTTGCTTTTTCGTTGGTTAATATCAAAGTAGAAGATATTAAAATTCTAATTAGATGATTAATTCAAATTTTTACTGATGGTTTAATTTAATATTAATATCGGAAAAGTACGTTTTTAAAATCGAGTTCACGCTGTCGAATGTGAGTACCAAAATGTTCCATGCTATTTTTAATCATTTAAAGCGGACATTTCTTCTATAGAGTGTCTTGAAGATAGGTTTGATCGTTATCGCCCATTTTTTAAATTAAACTGTATAACACGCAAAATCGGACAATGAAGAAAATTAATGTAAACACTGATTGTTCACTACAGTTTCAGGTCCATAAGTTTTAAGATCATTTAAAAAATTCAAAAAGTAAAAAAAAAACAAAAATTGTAAAGTAGAAAAAAAAATGAAAAAAAAGCGCTTCAATAGTCCAACTTTCAACCTTCAAGTGGTGAAGCTGGAGAGTAGGTTTTATAAAAGTAACCGAAACTAATGAAAATGTTGGCATCAATTAGAGTACTTAATTCTCTTTCTTTATATAATACATATTGTTTTAACTCCTGCCTATAAAAAATTATGTAAGTATTATGTAAAATTATGTAAAAATTATGTAAATTCTTTTAGGTTTTAAAACTCAAGTCTTCGATATTGGATTTGTCATCTTCAATTTTGATAATTTAATGTCAGATTCATATTCAATGACCTAAAAATACCACCGAGAAGCAAGTTTTAGGCAAATTCCATGTAATTTTAATATTTCATCTGCCATATTGGATCCGCTATCTTGAATTTTGAAAATCTAGTGTCAGATCGTGTTCCGCGACCCCCAAAACCTCGGAGTAACAAGTTTCAGGCAATTTTGAAAACTTGTATACTTTTGGCCAAAAGGTAAGTCTTCTGGCCTACAAAATATTGTATAGATATTTACAAATTTTGTGCGCCATTTTGAATTTTTGAAAACTAAATGCAGATTCGTAATAATAAAGACTATAAAAACATTCATGAGATTTTACAACCTTGCAAACATAGAAAGTAACAATTATGTAACATTTACGTAATGGTTACTTTGTTACAAAAATGTTACATAGTTGTTATATAACTGTTACTTTTGTGTTTGTAGGGAAGTTATTCCACTATTCTAAGAGTTATGAGTTTTGGCCACTCACTCGGGTCTCCTGGCCCAATGTGCATTCTATGAATTACTTAATACTTATCATAAAGCCGACCAAAAGTGAGTGTCCGCTTGTCGATATTGACTTTATGACTGTTTTTTACCTATCGGTTTTTTAATTTGATGGCTCCGAAGCTTATTTTGAGGTTGCGTATATATTTAAATTGCATCTTGCTACATCATACAAGTACCCGTATATTGCTAACGTTATCAAAGATAATATCACGAAGGATGATGGCAAATAGTGAAGGTGCTGAAAACCGAGTCTCGGGAATACCATCAGAGACAATTGCGTCTTAGACCTATAAATTAACACCTTAATTCTGGTCGCTTTAAAAGGCAGCTCGTTTCCATCGCGATCTCGTAAGCGGCTTTCGGGTCGCCGGGGTGTGGCGTCGCGACGCTACGGCGCCGTTCGACTGACTTTTCCCTTTTCTCTTAACTACGACCTCCTCCTAACCCTCCTTTGTAAATTGTAACCCTGCGGTGACGCAGATTCCGTTGATTTTCAGAACGAATGAAAATTGCACAAATATTCACGAGCGCATTGGATGTCACGATACAATAGCATCATAAGATGCAAATTACCCGGCATCGAGTTTACGCGTAATTGGAAGAGCTTATATAACACGGAAATAATAAGTCTGGTTAAACGTGCAATAAATGCGGGATTTCCTTTGCCATCATCGATTCCCTGTCACTCGTTAATTATTTTTATAGCTAATTTTTTTTCCTTTGATTGCATCATCACATCGAAACTTCCCAGATATTCTGAATGTATAAGTAGATAAATATATTTAAAAAAATTGTTCACTGCTACAAGCAAAATTCTGGTTGAAAAAACTGGATAGTTTGGATGCTATTGCATCACAAAATTGGCAAGATATCACACCTAAATGAGTTTGGTTTGGAAAAGTTAGGCTGCTCCAGAACAAACCTAGAGTATGTACTTACCAAGATGACCATAAAATTGCCTGATACTCGAAATATCTGACTGATTTACTTTTTATTAGGTATTGTGTGCGATACCTGGATGACAATTATAATGGTTCGTGTTTATTCTGCATTAGAATGACGAATTGCAATGTTTCACAGAATTAAACATTAGAATTAATATATTGTCATTCAAACAATGACGTTTTCTCGCAACCAAACTGTTTAAAACCAAATCGATTTGGTCAGTACATGAAATCTCTTTGTTTGATATGAAATGTCTATTCTTATAAACAAATGGTTTGTTTCTAACAGTAAAACTTATTTGGCATTTACAATTAATCCGCTTTGGCTTTCATAACTAATTATTTAGGTACCCAATGACAGATCCATAGAATGTGACTGAAACTTTTGAAACCGGATATTATGGGGTTTTTTTGACTTTAAAGATATACCTGCTTTATGAAAAAGAATTAGCCATTATTTGAATTAACTTGAATGGTCTTTATGCAAAATGATAATAATCTTCTTAAAGCAAGAGTACTTGTTATGCTGCGTAAAGTATATTATGTTTAAATTCAAGGAATTTTGGAATTTGCATTAAAATAAAATAAAATTATCTAAATTTAAAAATAGGCTATAAACAGATCCAATAATAGCATACCCTTCCGACGTTAACAGGACCACTTTTGATTCGTGGGTATAGACATAAATCCGATCATTATTCTGCGATAAAACTGAAATGCTGTTTTCATTGTGCAGTCTATTTAAATCGATGTTTTCCCCAACCAAGCCTCTTGCAGAATAAAGAGCATGCCACTTTTCACTTTGGCTTTTGAACTTTTGCAGTCTCTCGAGAACAGAGATGGACCGTGGAGTCGAGGTGCTTCCCTTTAAGGTCAATCCGAGATTCATTGAATCGAGCGGTAGAAAAGGAGGTGTGGTTCACTTTCAGACCTGGATGGCGCGAACTTCACTGCTTTACTTGTCAGGTATTTGTTTTTTGTTTTATTCCCTCGAATGTTTCAAAGTACTGCGCATCTAAGCTGAACATTACAGTCGGTTTCGAAACTAATAATTGATGTGAAAATAATGGACGACTGAAACAAATTTCGTTTCTTGATAGAATCGATTTGAATGAGTACAGTTTGGTTCACAAAACCAAGTAAATCGATTAGAGATGTTGCTGTACACTGGTTGCAATAACTGAACATTTTGGTTTGAACATTACGTACTAGTAGCCTAGTTTATCAATAACTCAGCGAACCTAATATTGTAAACCAAAATTATTTTGGCACCACAACTGCTATTAGTAATTAGAGTATATAATGGATGTTATTACCATTTAATGTTCATAAAAAAATATTGACATATTTAAAATGGTTTGGTTGCTAAAACCAGAATTCCGATTAGTATAATCCAAGTGTTTGGTTGCTGATGATTCAACTATCGGACTGCCTACATTGTTTTCAGTAATTTTGCCACAATAGCTGTTTCAATATGTTCAGCTGACAATTCTTATTATCACGTCGGAGTCGGAATCGGAATATGCGCAGTAGAAACAGACGTCACGGTCAGACGAGTTCCAGAGGTGTTGAATCAAATGAGTAATATCAACATTTTTTGCAGTCCGTCCCACATTGATACGGGCATCTTTTTTTTTATTATTATTTTTCTTATTTTAATCAACTAAGGGATACAGTTTAAGTGCATTATATAATTAAATTAACTAATTTTTCGTAAGCCTAACATGATTAATTCGTATATTTTTATGGCTTTAATGAAAAAAAATTGTGTTCCGTATTAATAGGGGAACTGAAATTTATTAATTGCTGATGTTCCATTCATGTTACGATGTTTCTGAATGACACTTACAACGAAAACAGAGGTGATTCATTAAATTAGCAATGCTTTTTACTAATTAAGAGTAAAAAGCGATGTATTCGGTTGTTATGTTACTATCTTCAACTTAGTTATTGTATCTTTTAATACAATAATTAATTATTTAAAGTTGATTAATAAATTGGTAGTTGTTGTTATTAAATTAGGAGTTTTTTAATCTTTATAAGTAAAACTTATTTGTAAAATGCCCGGAGTTTCGTCGACAGAATTACTACATTAAATTTCTGAAAAAATGTAAAGGGGCCTAAAGCCTTATGATAAAATGAAAATATTAAACATTGCAATAAATGGATGTCTTCAAAAACGACGGTTATATTATTTATTATTAATAATTTATAAATATACTTGGCTTCCAAGAATAAATCAATTTATTATAGAAAAAAAAGAATTTTCTTCAAGTGCCCTGAATATTGTGGGAAATCATTTTTTCATTAAAAGTGTCAACATATACGAAGAAATAATGTAATGTTTACGAAACCTTTGCGAATATTCATTAATTCAATTCTATAACACTTAAAAAGTTTCGTGCAGTGAGTTAAATTTAAAAAAAAAATGGAGTGCCCCTATTAGTGTGGGACGGACTTCGTAAAAATGTAAGGACATTTTTTAATTATGTGGTTTTAAATGTTTTAAATGAGGCACCGATTTATTTCGAATTTCATAATTCTTTTCTGAAGAGGATTTCAACAAGAACTGAAACGTTAAAACTTTTTCTTAGCATTATCTATAGCATAGCGATCGCTTTTACCATGTTTCTTACAATTCAATTATTCGGTAGAAAAAATAGACGAAAAAGTTTATATCAAGAATCTAACGTCAAATTTAAAAAGTCAATATGACAGATCTAAATTATGCATATGTACTAATTTCTTTTGACTGTCGGAGTTTGAAAGTGTAGATTGAAGAATTGATTATCTTAGTGTAGTCTGTCTATTTGTATATAATTGATCATTCTAATTTCTGTAGTTTTTGTAAAACTGTACAAAAACTACCTATACAAAATTAAATTAAAAGGCATTTTAAACGATAGCATGGTATAGCGCGAGACTCTAAAACTTCTGGAGCATGTTATTTTAAAAGTGTGGTCACAAAAGTAACTAAACTATTTAAGCTCAACGTAACTGGTCAATTTATAGAAATTTAAAAAAGTATTTCATTTTTCAGAAATAGACAATCTAAAATATCATAATGTAGTTAAACTTAAATAAATCAAGTTCCCTAGATTGTACAGTAGTTTTGAGCCAAATATATTGTAACAAAATATATTTTCAATTGGACTTACTTGGTTTCGTCGGTCATTTATTGTGGTAGGTTTGTAAAATAAAAAATCGATTTTTTCTAAATATCATGTATTGGATAACGTTTTAACCTCTTGTGGGTTCTCAGGTCTGATAAAACTTTTGGTCATAAGCATCACTTTATATCATCGAAAGAAAGGTCAAAAATTATATAAAAGCTATTTCATATTTTTTACTTTACAAAAATTCCGAAAGAAGAAACGATAACATCAGTTACATTTGTCCAATGGTATCATCAATTACATCGGTTCTAGAAACAATAAAACAAATTGCAGTCAGCAAGTTAAATTTCCTACATCCATTTTTAAAAAGACAAGTAAAATAAAATAACCTTTATTCCACAGGATAAAGTAGAGTCTACGTCATAGGTCTTCACTGAATCCGTTCAAGAATTAATTTCACACGTAAAATACATAGACCCTACAAATTCAAATGTTTATTTCAAATACCTAAACTACTATTCATATCATGAATTTCACAGAAAATTAGTTTAATCAAAGGTCTGCCTGATAGAGTGCTTAAGTTATCTCATCCAAAGTTTAAAAACAAAAACATCAAGTTAACCCATTAACGTCCAAAGAACACTTTTTCTTGCTTCAATTTCAATCAAGTATTTCGTATCAAAATCGAAGTTCAAAAAAATTGAAAGGTACATATCCTACTGTTTTTGAGGTCGCTCTTCAAGATTCCGAGGTCAAAATTGAGTTTCAGCCATCAGGAATTCCAATATGGCGCCGAATTTGACAAAAATTTCCAGAAAATTTAAAAATATTTATCCGTAAGAATTTTGTTCGAGGCATTAGAATATAGGGATTGTATTGAAACGATGAACGATGGTGATCGGAATACTTGAATTTTAAACAAAAATTTCACTTTCATACCCCACATCATTCTAACGACTTCAAAATGGCATCGACAATGAAAATGTCTTTAAAAGTTTCTGAACGCTCTAACTAAAAACCGACGAGCTTTTTTAAAAAAATGCTAATTTATATTCGATCGTGACTCCGAGTATGTTGGTATGAGCGTGTGTAAATATTATGTTATTGACGACTTCAATTATTTATGGAATTCAAAATGTTAAATATATGTTTAATTGAATAATGACGATAAATAATTATGACTTTATTTATTTCAGCACCCAACGATTCCAATCTATGATTTTTAATATTTATTATGATATTGACTAATAATTTATTTTTATGTTTGGACGATTCGTTAAAGTTTTAATTAATTGACTCCGATTCGTTTCAACTACACCACCAATACACACAAAAGTTCATATCCCCTAATTTAGTAGAAATACGACACACTCACCACCGTTTTCTTACATAGCCTCGAAGAGGACTCATATCAGAGTCGAAACGTAGCTAAATATTTATTTATTATTTATATTACAAAAATCCTGCAAATTATTGACCCTAGTTTTTTTCTTCTAATTTTTAAATTTTTATTAGACCCAACCATTTTTAATTTCTATTATTTATGCGACCGGAAAAAACGAAGACTGTTTAAGAATATATTAAAATAAAAAGAAGAAACGAAATTACAGTTATGTTAATTGTGTGTAATTTGTGTAATGGAGTTTTCGTCGGACAAACTGAAACATCACTTAAAAGAAAAATATATGAACAGAAGAGATCCATCATTCAAGAAAGGCAAGCTTATCTCAACATGCCCACAATACAGATCGTGATTTTGATGTTGAAAAAACTCTCCTCGGTGAAGAGGCTAATAACGACAAAATGTCGGAGACAATTCTCCTCTTAAATAAAAATATCAACATTCAAAAAGACAACTCAGGATTCAATTTACAAATCGCTATTTTAATATTTATACACGTTTTTTCTCTTTTTCTTTGCAAAATTGTAAACACACTGGAGAACCATGATCACAAATTAATATTTTTTTAGTTTTTTCTTTGTAAATGTTTGATTCAATTTATATTGAACTCTCCAGACGTTAGGTATTCTGCAGGGCGGGAAAGAAAGTTTTTCTCCCTTGTTCTTCTTTATGGAGTTTTTCACCTTTCTTTCGATCGTACACATAGGTTCTTATAACCATATTGTTATCAGTCCTGATCAACTAACAAGAGATCGAAACTTTGCACAAATACACGATATTTACCAAAACACTGATTATTATTTCACCATCCTTCCGAAATAAATGACCGACAAAAGAAAAAAAATCCAATTGAAAATATTTTCGACGCCGTCAAAATAAAAAATCAATTTATTTTATCAATCGTAAACCGCTATAATTTAAATAACCTGGATTAGTCTGCACGTATTATGTGCCATCGAAGTAGGAAATAATAGAATATTTCGGTAGTAGACTAAATTAGTGATGACTGGCCGTTTCATCATTGAAGGTTTTGAATGGTTTAGTTTCGAATACAACTATGCATCATTGTAATTATGACGAGATTAAATGATTCAGGATGGGAAGAGATCTCGATTTGCATTCATCGATTTTCCCCATTGTCCGATTTATAATGGCAAAAGCCTAATTTGCATGAAAATAAAACATCGTTATAACATCCAACGATTAAACCGTGGAATAACCAATTTATGTGCGTTTATTATGGGCATTTATAATTGCTGATTATGAAAGTGGCTGGTCTAATTATGCGGATGCATTTTTTAATAATAAATTGCATTTTGTAAAACTGAATATTTAGTCGGAATATTTATTTAAGAAAAAGTAACTATAACCTCTTCTTAATCGGTTGGTTGTTTATATTTTTATCCGCGTTTTAATATTGATTGAGTTTTGAGTTTTGAGGTTAGTTATTAATGTACGTAATATTTATCGTTTTATTATATGTACATATTTAGAATAATCTTATTGAGAAGTAATCTCCTAGTATTTTAAACCCATTTATTGCATTTTCAAAATTGTATCTTTGTGCCAAAATGGCGTATGCCACAACGTTTAATACATAGAAAATTTTAACTTAAGTAAAAGATCGTGCATATTAAAACGAACCGATGTAAAATTAACTATGGAATAATCACAAAATTAAGTGGGTTAGTATGAAAATATATAACATTATATACGTAGATGAAAAATATATAGAACAGGTTTGCCTAATTACAAAAATCGGAAACTGAATAATTTTTCGTTCATGAGGCGCGCCGGACGAGGTCGATAACATACGACAGTTGCTGAGCGTCTGAAGTAATGCAAATAATCGACAGATGCGCTATGCGTTTTCTCGCAAGTGATAAGAGATTCTGTCATTAAATATATTGCGTAAATTAAATTTATCGAGGCAGAAGTACGTAATTGTGTGGAAACTGAGACGTACAACAAAAGTTTGTAGATTATACGACTCTGTATTCAATAGGTACAGAATAATTACCGTTTTTATCCGTATATTTTGATAGTACTGGTATTATAGATATATAAAAAATTTGAGTAAAGATCTGCCATGGACATGCAGTATTCTTGAAACTGAATCTTTCCAAGCTGGGAAAAACGGAACATATTACTATATTAAAAGATAATCGTTTCTTGAGTTGTTTATGCTTTTAATAAATCAATATCAATGAGAGATTCAACGTTGGCTTTGATATCCATAGTTCTTCAATAACATCTATGTCGCAAAAAGGTAACCGATCTTTCAATTGCCAATACAAATATAGACAAAGAGCAAATACAGTCGCAATTCACGAAGAATAAAAGGAGAATATTGCATTTACCTCCGGAAAGACATTAGAGTTTTCTCGGGACTTTAATTGAATTTTCAAACATCAATATTTCTCCATATCCGAAGTTGACTTATGCAAATGTAATTAATACAAATATTTCCAGAATAAATTATGTCTTTCTTAATTTAAAGTACATTTTCACAAATATATTAGCTTGTAATCCTATTTTACCCAAAGTTTATTAAGAAATCTACTAATATGTTCTATTTATGTCTAATATCTCGTCGACTTCAAAAAATATCTAATTTCTCTAACCTTACAAAAATATCGTATCGAGATAAATTTTGTTGTTGTTTTAATATAACTGTATGCCCTTTTATGTTAATTTACCAGAATAAAGTTAATTAAAATTTTAACTCCATAGCAGCAAAAATAGGAAACACTTTTAAAGCAACGTGTTTTCTATTTTTCTGACATGGAATTCAAATTACCTTTATTCTGGTAAATGGACGTAAAATGAAAAAAGTATCTTAAATACAAATAAAAGTCTTCTCGATACAATATTTTTTTACGGAGATATGCGCAGTTGAATGTGACACATAGTTGGCCCCTGTTTTCTATGGGTTAACACTATGCGCAGGGGTCTTCTTCTTTTACCAAACTTTTTAAATCGATATTTCACTATGTAGAACTTCAGGTCTCATTTTAATTCATTCGCTTCTACTTTTTTACTGAATAACTTTTCGGAATCTGTTTCCCATGGCCTAAGACAAGAAAATCGGTTTTGAAAATTTTGAAACGTTTTTTCACCTACTTTTTTCTTTAATCTTTTTTTTTAAACAAATGTTAGGAAGAGAAAGGTTGTTAGAAAATTAACAAAATCTATGTAATAATATATTGATATTTCTAGAAAAAGTGAAGTAAAAAGTGCAATAATTTTTTTAATTCAATCAGAATTATCAATAAATTGTAATTTTATAAAAATACTACCAATCAAAAGAGATGTTTCAAAAATGAAAAAAAAACAATCGACCAATTGAAAATCCTGGTGTAGTAGATTTACACAATATATTCAAGTAAATCTTTAAGGACATAAATGAAAAAATTAACATACGCTAGGAAACATAGTAGTAGTCTGTAACGAACAGATTATGGCATCCTAAGTCTTCGAGTGATATATAGATTGGCAATATTCAAGACTGTGATGGTGTTGCGAACAGAACGGGTCTTGTAAATCCCATTAAACTCTCGTTAGGGTCTTGCCGCAAGTCCGTTGTTGCTGGAATGGCCAACTTAGTACAGCCTTCATTGTTCTATTTGAGGAAGTCGCCTATTAATCCCGAGGATATTTGAAAGTGATGACATATATACTAACTTTGTTCTTGGTTCCTCTGAGAATAATCGTTTGAAAAATGAAATCAAGGCAAAATATTAGTTGCTTAATCAAAAATAGAATAAAAATGCAAATGTTACGTTTATTTTGTTTTTTATCTCTAAAAAATGAAAAGAGATTATTAGTTCGATCTCTTCTCCCTTAACAGAATAAACGACAACTTTTTATTACCAGAGGTGGTTTATATACATTTGTCGAAGAAAGCCAATTGATCCAGGATTACTTTATATTGTGCCTTTTTCAGACTAAAAAAAAGGAATTTTTTCATTTAAAAGAGCTTTAATTTGATTTCTATAATGGTAGCCGAATAGGGGCTAATTTCAAATATTTTGTTACCCTGCGCCATGTTGTCAGATAATATTTTTACATAAGATCGATAATTTACGAATAGAAAACAATTTTAGTTATTGTAATTTTTCTGAATTTTGTTTTTTTTTTTAAACAGGAAAAAGAAATCGTAAAAGTGAAAATATTGTGCTGTTTTATTCGTTTCATGTCCAGTGTTACGTGATCTATTGATGCCAAAAATGAAACGTAATACGCAATTTTTGAACATTTTATTTTACTACTAGAACGTGTATAGTTACTCTTACAATTTGAGTCATTGAAAATCCATTGATTCTCAGTAGGCAATCACTGAGTGTATTGTGAAAAAAGTGCTAATTTAAAAGAATGGAATTTCCCATTCGACTCAGAACTGTACTGAATCAGTGAAGCCAGTTATCCGAAAAATAACAGAAGACAAGAAAGTTCAAAAAGCTTTAAGGAATTCTACAGAATAATAATAATAAATAGTCTCATTTTTAGGACAATAATAAACTTTTGTTGAATTTGTGTCTCATTAATTGCTCGACAACTATGATTTATAATATTGTCGCAATCCACACAACAGACTTGCAAATTACATTTAAAATAATGATTTACAGGAGAATCGATACAATTCAGTTTACGTCTTTGTTCTTTCACGTCTATCATTAATCTGTCACTTTGCGGTTACAAACATTCGCTAATCATATTTGAACATTCGAACATCTAGCACCCAAATTCAAATTACAATAAATACTGAATAGTACATTGTGCAACTAGGGAGCAAAATAGGTGTTTAACCTTTCTCCCTTATTGCACATACTGTAAATCGGGGTTATTTCGCTCAAATTTAAAAGTTTTTAGTAAAAAACTATGGGTAAAATCTACAAATAACTATTGATACTGAAAATATATCACCTCTAACGTTTTCTCTTTCATATTATAACCTAAAAAAGTTATTTTATATTGTATAAAATTATGTGTGTACCTTTATGCAGTAAGCAAATTTAATTTAATTATTTAACGGAAATATATTTTAGAAGAAAAGAAATAAGATATAAATAACATTCAAAATCAATAAAATAAATATTTATTGAGATTTTCTCATTTAAATTCCAACATTTATTGAAATATATTAAAAAACAAATGTGGTCATAAACTATTTACAAATTAGAAAAATAATACCTTTCTTTAGTTTGCGATTGCATTTTCTAGTTGTTCTGTTGAATACTTGAAGTATGCTGACAAATCCGCCTTCCTTTTGTATATTCGTCATGAGCGAAATAACCCAACAAAATTCAAATTTTTTGAAAAAATTATTTTTTTTCATTTCAGGCCCTCGACCCCCGAACACCCAGTAGCGCGAAATGTAATTTTACGCCCTAGGGACGAAAAACACTGTTTCATCGCATTTTAGTTTTTAATAAAATATTTTCTTTTTTATACCTACATATTTTGAAGCTGAGTTGTATGTTTTCTACAACTAATGGTTAACTAATAATCTCGTAACAAAATAGTTATTTAGAACCGGAATATATCCATTATAAAAATTTATTTGAAAATGGTACAATAAATTGTTCAACAACGCGTATAAAATCATACGTTAATGCATGTTATATAATTACGATTGTAATGCATAAATTAAATTAATTCAATTGTTTACTTTCATGTGCTGAACTGCAAATGAACATAAATGGTATGTCATTGAAAATTATCTATGACATATATAAATAATCATACAAAAATCTTTAAAATGCTCCACTGAAAAAAAATCGATACGATTTTGATGAGGTATCACACCTACAATACACACAATAGAGATAAACGTACATAGAGAATATATTTCAATTTTTAGAGTTTATGTTTTTTGGTCATTATAATATGCTATAGTCAAAGCAAAATGGTCCAAGAAAAAAGTTCCAATTGGCACAGATTTTACCAAAAGGGAAAAATTTGTATTTATAAATAGGATATGATCTGTTTATATATACATACTTGAATTTTGGTTTCATGTGATGGAGTACGGACGGTAGACTCATAATTACTGTAGCCTTTAAGAATTTTTGCATTATTGATATAAACATCCTCCTGTCCATTTGTTGCTCTCCGCTTAGTCACCCATAATGGTGGGTGGCCTTCCAGTTCCGAAGATATGGAAGATGGAAATTCCTCTAACTTCATAGGTTGATTTGCTGAAAAATAAATTCCTCCTATTAATTCACTGTTTGTATAATACGATAAAGGAATGGTTCATTCTATACAGCCTCCAATAAAGTATCTAATGGAATTCATTCAAATAGCTTAATCATCAACAAATATTTACAGATTTGTCGATGTTTTTTCAATCTGCTTGAATCAATAACTTTCTTTTAATATACAATCTTTAGAAATCTTCTTGATTATATTAAGTTACTTCACTCGGATATTTTGTTAACTTTTTTGAGTATCTCTTGGGATATGGGCATATACATGATATAGAACGACGTGTCATTTTCGTACACGCCTTTATACCTGTAAATTTTCAGATACATATTCAAATTTGAAACAATTCGTAATCGTAGTCAGTACGTATTTTTAACCATAGCTCTCAATGTTCAAAAATTCGAGTTGGGAAAAAACGACGTGGACTAAAGAGTTTGATGAACAAGTTTTGACAAAATTCACAGGCTATTTGAGCATATTTTATAATGAGTAAAAAGGAAACAGATTTAGAAGTCACTCAGAAGTATTAAATAAAGTTTGTCCCTTTAACACATTTCAAACTTATTTTGCAATACACTGTAATATTTTAACTTTTAGAGGGCGGGGAATTTTCAATTTTCAATTTCTCAGAATTTTCTATAAAAAACACATAATATGTGTCTCTAATATTGGGAAATACTCATATGTAAAGTGTCCATCTATGATCGAGCCACTATAGTGACTTTCCCGTCTTGAACGAATTGTTTCATTTAACTTAAACTTAATATAATAAAATGGAAAAAAATTCTACGATATAACCTTGATATTATTATTCATCAACCAATGATAAGATTGTTGGAATTCAAAATGGCGCTTCCAAAATGGCGGATACAAGTCAGCAACCTTCGTGAGGGAAAAACGCGTATCAATTTTGATAAACGCGCGTAGATAGATGTGATTTCATAAAGTTTCTAGTAGTTAGCACTAAAAAATCCCTCGGCAAACTATATTCACACTTCTTTCCTACAAAAAGTTTATTTTCACAACTGGGAGGGTAGTTTGCGCTTATTTTAGGGATAGTTTGTGTTTTTTTTTGGTAATTGTTGACTAATCACATAAAACTCGTCGTCTTTTTACAAACTAACATCAGACATTTTTTTGAGCCATTTTAGTGGTTTTCCCGTCCTCTAAAGGTTAAAGAGAAAACAATCGCAACCGTATCACTCCACTCGAAGTAAGAAACTTCATTTGAAAGTGAATTATTCTCACTGTAAACAAAAGTGAAAATGTCGCAATGAAAATGTACCATTTCAATGAAAGCAGATGTGATAATTTAATACATAATTTAAATGAAATATTTATGGGTCACGTTTATACGTTTATATTGTTTATATGACCACTACTTGAAGATATTCAAAATTATTAGAAGTAATTTCATAAAATTGATTATTCTAGTCAAGACTATATGCCAAATTCTATAACGAGGGCGAATCAAAGCCTTAATTGTTAGCGTTCGCACCAAGCGGCGGCTAACCTAACTAAGTCCGCGCACCGAAACTGTATCATGTAACGATTATCGATGAGATTTTAATAAGAAGCGAGATCACTGACTCAAATTGTAGAGTCAAAGCAAATATTTTCGACTTTTCTTTCATTCCAATTATATCAAGTATCAGAGGAGATAATTCCGTGACTATAATACGGGCCCTTAAAAAGTAGAACACCCGTACTTACTTCATCGCCATCCAGAATTGTACCACTCTGTAGTAAAGCCTTAACGTCGAGAAACGAAAAAAAAAGATAGGGACAGAAATAGCCATGGAGGAAGTGGTAAGACTCGGGCGAAACTTTCCTCGCGAAGCTACAAAGCTCGCCGGTTTATTATCTCGTTACCCGCTGAAACGTCCTCGTAATCCGGGGGTTTTCACAAACGGGTCTACGCAGACTCTCCACATTTCGCGATACCTAAAGAAAACGGACGTAGGGCTTGCAGGAGCTTGCACAATGGGTACTCATTATGAACTTCAAGAATTGGGTCCCTTTTCCGCAAAATGTCGCGACATTTCGGGCCTAAGAAATCCAGTAAGAAATCATCCTTTCATCTCTCGATGTCTTTTTCAGCTTTCCCGCAAACCAAGAACTTAGAGCTTATTTTATGACCG